>JBBDGP010000872.1:0-1200000 GCA_037952835.1 Lithobates septentrionalis | reverse complement strand
GTTCACAAAATATTCAGCTATCTGGCTATATCTTTTCAGTTTGATATCTTTTACAGTTTTTGAGAAAAAGCTTTTTGTTTAGAGGTCATTTCAGGAAATTTTAGCCATTAATCAGAGTGTACTGTGTGTGTTTTGTTGCCATGGTTACCAAAGCTTCTGTTATACACAGGGGGGGAGGTGGCTGGAGCATCTCAGCTTTAATTACAGAGCCCGGGGGGAGGGGACAGACACACCATGTACTGATTATAATAGAGGAATATGATGGGGCAGTTTTGATGGTGGCAATTCTGATGGGGCAGTTTTGATGGCGGTCATTTTAGCAATTTAGCTATTCAGCAATTATTTTTGAAAAAAAATATATATTTTTGAAAAAAAAAAAAATATTTTTGAAAAAAAAAAATTATTTTTGAAAAAAAAAAAAATTATTTTTGAAAAAAAAAAAATATTTTTGAAAAAAAATTATTTTTAAAAAAAAAAATATTTTTGAAAAAAAAAATATTTTTGAAAAAAAAATTATTTTTGAAAAAAAAAAAATTATTTTTGAAAAAAAAAATATTTTTGAAAAAAAAAATTATTTTTGAAAAAAAAAAATCATTTTTGAAAAAAAAAATTTTTGAAAAAAAAAATTTTTTTTGAAAAAAAAAATAATTTTTGAAAAAAAAAATATTTTTGAAAAAAAAAAATATTTTTGAAAAAAAAAAATATTTTTGAAAAAAAAAAATATTTTTTGATGGGGCAGTTTTGATGGTGGCAATATGATGGTGCAGTTTTGATGGGGCAATTCTGATGGGGCAGTTTTGATGGTGGCAATATGATGGGACAGTTTTGATGGCAATATGATGGGGGCAATTTTGCTGGGGGCCGTTTTAGCAATTCAGCATTCCCACGCATTTTCCCCAGGAAATGCATTTTCTAGTTTTTAAACTTAATTTTAATAATTTTATTCCGTACGTTTTTCGGTAATGCGTAACTTCTGCATACTTTCAGCTATTAAAACCATTCAACTATCAAAATGTTCGTCTCTTTTAGCTGAGGTGTGCTCTTTTTCAACTTTTTTTCTAGCATTTATACTTTTTAAAATATTAAGCTTTTTATCACTTTTTTTTAACATTGAAGTCAATGGGAGCACGCTTGAAATCCTTAAATTTTTCTTCCGCTCCCAAAAGTTTCAGCTCCTTCATACTTTCACCTAGAGACACCAAACAAACTTTAAAATGTTCACAAAATATTCAGCTATCTGGCTATATCTTTTCAGTTTGATATCTTTTACAGTTTTTGAGAAAAAGCTTTTTGTTTAGAGGTCATTTCAAGACATTTTAGCCATTATCTCAGCTCTGATTACAGAGCCCGGGGGAGGGGACAGACACACCATGTACTGATTTATAATAGAGGAATATGATGGGGCAGTTTTGATAGGGCAATTCTAATGGGGCAGTTTTGATGGGGCAATTCTGATGGGGCAGTTTTGATGGGGCAATTATGATGGGGCAGTTTTATTGGTGGCAATTATGATGGGTCAGTTTTGATGGTGGCAATATGATGGGGCAGTTTTGATGGGATAATTCTGATGGGGCAGTTTTGATGGTGGCAATATGATGGGGCAGTTTTGATGGTGGCAATTTTAATGGAGCAGTTTTAAAGGTGGCAATATGATGGGGCAGTTTTGATGGTGGCAGTTTTGATGGTGGCAATATGATGGGGGCAGTTTTGATGGTGGCAATATGATGGGGCAGTTTTGATGGTGGCAATATGATGGGGCAGTTTTGATGGTGGCAATATGATGGGGCAGTTTTGATGGTGGCAATATGATGGGGCAGTTTTGATGGGGACAATTTTTATGGAGCAGTTTTAAAGGTGGCAATATGATGGGGCAGTTTTGATGGGGGCAGTTTTGATGGTGGCAATATGATGGGGAAGTTTTAATGGGGACAATTTTGATGGCAGTATGATGGGGCAGTTTTGATGGCGGTCGTTTTAGCAATTTAGCTATTCAGCAATTATTTTTGAAAAAAAAAAATATTTTTGAAAAAAAAAATATTTTTGAAAAAAAAAATATTTTTGAAAAAAAAAATTATTTTTGAAAAAAAAAAAATCATTTTTGAAAAAATAAAATATTTTTGAAAAAAAAAAAATTATTTTTGAAAAAAAAAAAAATTATTTTTGGAAAAAAAAAATCTTTTTGAAAAAAAAAAATATTTTTGAAAAAAAAAATTTTGAAAAAAAAAATATTTTTGAAAAAAAAAAATTATTTTTGAAAAAAAAAAAAAAATTTTTTTGAAAAAAAAAAAATATTTTTGAAAAAAAAAAATATTTTTGAAAAAAAAAAATTATTTTTGAAAAAAAAAAAATATTTTTGAAAATAAAAAAAAATATTTTTGAAAAAAAAAAATATTTTTGAAAAAAAATTTCATTTTTGAAAAAAGATAATTACTTTTGAAAAAAAAATTATATTTTTGAAAAAAAAATTATTTTTGAAAAAAAAAAAATATTTTTGAAAAAAAAAAATATTTTTGAAAAAAAAAAATTATTTTTGAAAAAAAAAAACTATTTTTGAAAAAAAAAAAATATTTTTGAAAAAAAAAAATTATTTTTGAAAAAAAAATATATATATATTTTTGGGAAAAAAAATTCATTTTTGAAAAAAAAAATTACTTTTGAAAAAAAAATTACTTTTAGTTTTGATGGGGCAATTCTGATGGGGCAGTTTTGATGGGGACAATTTTGATGGGGCAATTCTAATGGGGCAGTTTTGATGGCAATATGATGGGGGCAGTTTTGATGGTGGCAATATGATGGGGCAGTTTTGATGGGGCAATTCTGATGGTGGCAATATGATGGGACAATTTTGATGGCAATATGATGGGGCAGTTTTGATGGCAGTATGATGGGGCAGTTTTGATGGCGGCCATTTTAGCAATTTAGCTATTCAGCATTCCCACGCATTTTCCCCAGGAAATGCATTTTCTAGTTTTTCTTCTTCTTATTCCGTACGTTTTTTGGTTCTGCATAACTTCTGCATACTTTCAGCTATTAAAACCATTCAACTATCAAAATGTTCGTCTCTTTTAGCTGATGTGTGCTCTTTTTCAACCATTTATACTTTTTAAAATATTAAGCTTTTTATCACTTTTTTTTAACATTGAAGTCTATGGGAGCATGCTTGAAATCCTTAAATTCTTCTTCCTCTCCCAAAAGTTTCAGCTCCTTCATACTTTCACCTACAGACACCAAACAAACTTTAAAATGTTCACAAAATATTCAGCTATCTGGCTATAGCTTTTCAGTTTGATATCTTTTATCTTTTACAGTTTTTGAGAAAAAGCTTTTTGTTTAGAGGTCATTTCAGGAAATTTTAGCCATTAATCAGTGTACTGTGTTTGTTTTGTTGCCATGGTTACCAAAGCTTCTGTTATACACAGGGAGGGAGGTGGCTGGAGCATCTCAGCTCTGATTAGAGAGCCCAGGGGAGGGGACAGACACACCATGTACTGATTTATAATAGAGGAATATGATGGGGCAGTTTTGATGGGGTAATTCTGATGGGGCAGTTTTGATGGTGGCAATATGATGGGGCAGTTTTGATGGGGCAATTCTGATGGGTCAGTTTTGATGGTGGCAATTCTGATGGGGCAGTTTTGATGGGACAATTCTGATGGGGCAGTTTTGATGGTGGCAATATGATGGGGCAGTTTTGATGGGGCAATTCTGATGGGGCAGTTTTGATGGTGGCAATATGATGGGGCAGTTTTGATGGGGACAATTTTAATGGAGCAGTTTTAAAGGTGGCAATATGATGGGGCAGTTTTGATGGTGGCAATATGATGGGGCAGTTTTGATGGGGCAATTCTGATGGGGCAGTTTTGATGGTGGCAATATGATGGGGCAGTTTTAATGGGGACAATTTTGATGGGGCAATTCTGATGGGGCAGTTTTGATGGCAGTATGATGGGGTAGTTTTGATGGCGGCCATTTTAGCAATTTAGCTATTCAGCATTCCCACGCATTTTCCCCAGGAAATGCATTTTCTAGTTCCATCTGATCCCAAAATAAATGGTGTCAGCCCTGGTAGCATCAGCCATGGTTCCCACATTTCATTAAATATATTTGCTAAACCCCTGTGCTTATACACCTGCCATTCCCTTAACAATGCATCATTTACCTGTATCCACCATTCCTCATATGTCGGAGTTTTTGAGGATATCCATTTTATTGCTATCAGTTTTCGTGCTATAAATAGCTTCATATTAATGGGTATCCTAGTTACTGGAGTGTATAATTCTTTATCTATTTGGCCCAATAAGCATATTTTTGGATCTACCTGTACCTGTGTTTGATACGCCTGACTAATAGTCTCTATCACCTTTTGCTAATACCTGAACAGTTTAGGGCATTTCCAAAGCATATGCATTAGGTCAGCAGATGCTCTTGAACATCTCGGGCATTCCGATGTATCCCGCCTCCCCCATTGATATAATTTAGCTGGTGTCCTATGAGCTCTATATATTATATATAATTGGGTTAAGCATTGCTGTGGAGAGATGGATATGGACTGTACATGTTCCAGTATACACTGCCATGTTTCATCTGTCATTTTTCCAAGGTCTTTTTCCTATCCCCTTCTGTTTAACTTCTGTGATTGCTCAGTCAAATGGCCATAGTGAGTGTAAATAAGACCCCTCTTAATCTGAATCTTTGCAAGAAAATCCATAAGTGGTATATTTTGTATCTTAACTTTGTTATCTTTAAACTGACTCTGTAGAACATGGCGCAGTTGTAGATATTGATAAAAGGTGTGGGAGGACATTAAGTATATTTTCTGCAAATCTTAAAATATTTTTAGTATAGTATCTGTATCGTTTGTACAGGGCATAAGGGATGTATTTTTTTAAAAAAATGGCAAAGTTATTCATCCTGTGAAACTGCATGTACATTTGTTTTGTGCGAATGGAGGCAAAAACGAATGTTATTTCTCTCCAGTTCAAATGCTTTTCATTTATATGAACAGAGTTAATGCTATGAGCTGATGATTTAAAGGATAGGTTCACCTAATCACTCGTATTTTGGGTTTAACATGTAACATATTGAAGAAGACCCCCTTAGCCCCCCCCTTCCTGTGAGAACAGATAGGGGTTCTTCTTCCCCACAACCACTGTCACATTTATAATTGGCGCAGCTGTATGGGATTCTGCCTGTACAGCCTTGTCATTCATTCACAGGGATCTGTAAATGAATAAACTAAAAAGTCCCATCTTCCACCCAGCAAACAGACTTGTAGGCTCAATGGAAATGTGAGTGCTAATCAGTGCGCTCATAGTCTATTGACACTTTAATAGCTCGGAAACTGACAGCTTTTACAGAGGTACGAGTACAGAGCTGTAGGCAGTGTCTTTAGGTGCCTGACATTGTACCTACAATCCTACAATCCAATGATCGCGGGTGCAATGCTCTGCAGGCTCTAGTGTAAAAAATAATAAATGCACATTTGTTTTATCTGCAAAAATAGGTGCATATATATATTTTCATAAAGGTGAACTTTGCTTTTGAATGTAATGGATCAGCTACTGTATAGAGTAAACTGGTAAACAAAGCTGATACAATGTTGCAGATATGAGACCTTGTAGTTTGACAAGTTTGCCGGAATGAAACCTTTCACAGTTTACCTAAGGCAGGGGAAGGCAACATTAAAGAGGTGGAGATCTATCTGAACAACATGGAAGAAGTTAAAGATCACTGGGCGTATTATCACCTCCTCACACCTGTTTTAAACATCTAAATGCCGTACTACTGTGTCGCATTCGCGTAGGTTGCACACCAATCATGGGTTGAAATCAGGCGGTAAGAAGGCAACATATCACCTTCTCACCACCTGTCAAACACACTTGGATCACTTTTCAGAGAAGCGGCAGTGCCTCCTGCACTTGTGAATAAGCCCTTAGTTGCATTCAGCAGCGGCATACTTAGGGCTCATTCACAAGTAAAGTTAGGGGTGGCGTCATTCACTTGAATGGGTTATGCTTGGCAGGTGCTACACCCAACAACCATGACAGGGCGTATAACTCCTGTTGTTGTTGCGACATGTGTACACCCTTAGCCACTGCAGCTAAAGGGGGTGTGGTTGGGGTGGGGGGAAAAAAACACGTCTTTACTATGGGGTTTTACCACCCCATAAAATGGAAATGAGCCCTTACTGTTCTGAGCTCCCTATAAGGCTGATTTCCCAATGATGTGCTGCGGTTTACAATGCAGATGCAGCAGAGTGCATCTGCATGAAATAAGCCCTATACTATTATGCCCAGAGTATTGCTTCACACTGACCTGAAGATCTCCTCTTCCCTGCTTCTGACACCACTCTGGAGACCGCTAGATGGGATAAGAGGTGGAGTTCAGTTGGTGTCACCCCGCATGGGACAGGAGCCAGCACAACGGAGGAGGCATCAGCCCTTGCTTCCTAATACAGCTCCAAATTTACAAGTAGTCCCTCTGCATTGCACTCTGTTTGATGCTCTGGGATGGCAGGTCAGAAAGCCCAGACCGCGATCTACCAGTCACCTGTCCAGCTGCAGCCATCGGGAGTGTGTGTATATCAGACAAAATCAACTGCTGTCTGTCAGATGAAAGTTATTGAATGGCTCTGCAGCTGCCCGGTTGCTTCCAAACACCCCAGTAATGGCCACCCCCTCTCCAATGCACCCTTCCGCCATGCTTCCCAGATTACACGTGCCCATTGGCATGCCTGGGGCTGGCATGGCATGCTGTCCACTCTTCTGATCCAGCAGCAATATGTAAAACTTCACTTTAGGGTCCCCTTGTCATTTTCCCCAGCCTGTGTGGCTGGAGGAGAATCTAATGCAGTACAATCTGGTGTCCTCTGGTGTCTCATTAATGAGAACCTGTCACTAAAAAATCATCACATGGGGACTTTTTGTTCCCTATGTGATGAAAAAAGGTTAGTAAAAAAACAAAAGTAAAAAAAATTAAGTTCCACTAAAGCACTACAATTCCCACATAAAATTTGTGAGCCCCCTCCCCTACACACTTGCAAATAAAAGCACCAGGGGCACCTACGCACAAAAACATCAATTGTGCTACCCATGTTACATGTCGCCACACACACCAGAGTGAGAGCAATTTTAGTACCAGAGCTCCAGGGTAACTCTAAACTGATGACCTGTAGGGGCTTTTAAAGCATCAACTATGGAAAATAAAGGGCATTGATATTTATCGCTGTCTCATAGGTGAACACAATTTTAGGGTTTGACAAGTTGGGTATCTATTTACTTAGTGCAATCCCATACTTTATCCTTTTTTTTAATTATGATGTTTATTAGGTTTTATGACAAGAGAAAAACAAAACACATTGTAAGTTGAGTTACAACGGTAGTAATAGCAACATCCATAGCTTGTTGTGACAAAGAATTGAACATTTCAGTCAAAATTCAGTCGAACAAGATAAAGTCGAACAAGACAAAGCAACCAGAGGGTAGAGTCATTGGAGGTTTATAAGGATGATATTAACATGTCTCATTTACTGTGGTTTATGAACTTTAAGCCAAGGATCCCATGTTTTTTAGAATTTTGCAAGGGAACCATACTGTAGAGCTAGAAGTTTTTCATTTTCTAATGTCAGGTTCAGTTGAAGTTTAACGTCAGATATATTTGGAGCTGCAGTTCTCCATTTCCTCATTACCATCAATCTGGCTGCAATTAGGATGTGCATAACCAGGTACCTAAACTGGAAGGGGAACATTTCTATGCCTATGCTGAGTATGGCCAGTGCAGGGGAAGGTGCTGAGAAGCAACCTGTGACCCCAGATATTAGGGTAAATATCAGGTTCCAAAAACTTCGTAGGTGCGGGTAATTCCACATATGGGGTAAAGATCCTGTCTGGGAACATCCTCGCCAATACTTGTCATCATCTACATTGGCAAATTTATACATTTGGACTGGGGTTAGGTACCATCTGTAAAGGAGTTTTTGGGATAGCTCCCAGTAATTTACGCATTTAGAGGCACTTTGGTTATAGTAAATGGCCTGTTGCCACCGTGCATCTGAAATTGATGTGTTTAGATCAAGTTCCCATCTCTCTAGGACAGAAGACTTTACAAAGTTGTCTTTAGCTTGTAGCATGTTGTAAAAGAGTGTGATGCCTTTCACCTTGGGAGAGTCTAAGGACCAAAATAACCTGGCTTTATTCGGTAGATTTACTTCTGACGTAATTTGTCTATAAGCAAACAAGCTTTGAGAGGGAATTTGGAAGTTAGTTTGTAGTTCAGCAAAATGTGGGAGCTTATTGTTCTTTATGAGCGCTCCTAATTGGGTACGCCTAAGTGTTTACCAATGTTTAAGGGATATGTTAGGTACAAGGAAGTTAAACATTTCATGTGGAATGGGTGCTTTTATGGTGGATTGTTTGTCAGTGCAAGAGTTGAGGAATATTTTCCACCCTGTTACTGCGGCTGCAATTGTTGGATGATCAGTGTCAAGTTGGCATAGATTGTGCCATTAGGAGAGTGCTTATATCTCCTTTTGGAATGAAGGTTTATTATGTGTGTGCAACCTCATCTTTTAAGTTTTACCAAAAATGTGGCCATTTATTGCATTTGTGTGCCCAAAAATGTCATTGCATTTGCTAAACTGCTGTGCTATTTTTTTTTTCTCTAGGGTGTCTGCTTGCAGCCTAAATTTTTTTTTTAAACATGTGTGCAAAAAAACGAAAAAATGGCCCTGGCAGCGAAAGGGTTTTAAAGCCCCTTTGAGATGAACAAATCCATTAAGATGCAGCTGGGTAGATATCCATCCTACAAACTTAAAAACTGACAAAACAAAGTATTATAATGTTTTAGGAGTTTTAACCGTGGTTGAAGGGGAATACTGATAATGTGGAGTTTTCAGCTTTTTCAACTTCCTAAAATGTCTATCATAGAAAAAAAAAAACACATGAATGAGTGAGTGATATGTATTGCTGCCACCCCAAACGGGTTATAATATGGAAAAGTCTCCCCCAGCAGGGTTTTTCCACAGCAGAAATCAGAAAATTTATTAGTTTAAAAGGATTTTATTAGAATTAATGAACAACAAGTCGTGAACACACGTAGACACTTAAAATATGAGTTCCGGTCAGAAATATACGTGAATATTCAATTTTACAGTATTACAATCATGCAACAATATTTTATCTGTATTAAAAAATCAAAATGCGTTTCAACATGCGTGGTCAAAGTCTTCCTCAGGGGAATTAATTTGCTGTCAAATGAAATGGCCTTTATATGCTGAAACAGTACCATTTTTAGATTCTGCCTTTCACTATTAAAAAACAAATAATCAATAGGCAACAGTTAAATGTCAAATTTCCCCTCACTTCCAGTTTGGCCATGGAACAGGAAGTGAAGGAAATCTCTGCAATGGGACATAGATGATGAAAAAATAATCAGACAGGGGTTATAACTGTCTCTTACTCTATCCAAAAAGAAAAAAAAAAGTTTTGCCTATATTTTTACAATAATTGAACAAACTGAAGTTAGAATCTGTTTGGCTACCATGCATAGCTGCACCAGATTTTGCACTCTCCAGTTTTAGTAAATCAACCCCTTAGTCCCCGTGCATACTGCAACTAAAAAGTGCCTCTTTTACAGGCACTTGATTTTTGTTCTGCCTCTAAACACCCCTCCATGTTAGTCTATGTGTACATGCACACATAGGCATTTACAAGCATTTAGAGGCAGGAGTGTTTAGAGTCAGAACGTCATTTGTCCATTCCGGAAAGGAACATTTAGGCAATAAAAAAATTCTAAAAACTGTAAATGAACAAGTAAAAACCGCCCACACCTGTCCTTCCACAACTGCGCTCTGAATATTAAAACTATTGTGAGCTGCCACTTAAAAAAGAAATAATGAGAACTGAAAACACCCCGTAGATGAATAGTGGCGCTACTCCCCTGGTCGTAGGAGTGAAATAAACAATGAAAGCACCCTAGTGTTGATGAGTGAATAAAATGTGCTCTAGCTGACCATGGAAAAATCCTAAACACACATGTGAAAATAAAAAAAATGAAACACAACATAAATAGGAGCATCAATCAATGATGCAATGTACCATCACTACAAAATAAATGTGAAACAAACCCCCTGGTGCAATATGACACCGTACCAAGGTGGCTGGGTGAATATGAATACTTATTCTTGGTATATAAAGTGACAATATATTAAATGACACACTTCGTGATAACTGATTTGAATTGTAATCGTGATCCTTAATATCTGGGCTGCAAAAAATAGTGATGACATGAAAAAATTCTTTGAATGGAAAACCAGATGAAGTGAGTATAACAGTAAATAGTCCACATAAACTGTGAAACCGTGCCAGAAAAAAAGAAGTTCCAGAAAAAAGGTGTCTCCAATCCGCAATGCTGTGCTAAACTGTCCACCACACCTTAGTGACGTGAATCCACTCCCTTCCGAATGGCAAACTCAACAGCTGTTGAGGCCATCCACTCTCGTGTTTGGCCGGACAAGGTTTTAACCCACTATCATGGGGGTTACCATGTGACCATAGATATCCACTGCTCAGTGCACCGGACACTGTTCTTGGGGTAGTGGTTCCACATATAGGATGAAACAAAAATGCTCCAGATAGTGTATTAACGCATAAAAAGTTTAATGACAAACTGAAACCAAAACCAATGCACTCACATGATCCATAAAAACAATGGGCATAACAGTTCACAGCACTTCACAGCAGTCAGGATAAAATACAGCAAACGCATGCAGCAACACAGGTGAAGCACCAGACGGTCACGGCGGACCCAGGGAGTGTGGATGCCTAACGATCACCTCACCGGTTCACAGCTGGCGCTCTCTCACTGCTCCCTGCTGCACCCCGCTCAGTCAGCCTTCACTCCTTCCTCTAGCACTAGTATGGGATTGCCGTGTAGCCACGCCCCGACATGACTAAGTCCGTATGACGAAACGTGTCGGGGCGTGGCTACACGGCAATCCCATACTAGTGCTAGAGGAAGGAGTGAAGGCTGACTGAGCGGGGTGCAGCGGGGAGCAGTGAGAGAGCGCCAGCTGTGAACCGGTGAGGTGATTGTTAGGCATCCACACTCCCTGGGTCCGCCGTGACCGTCTGGTGCTTCACCTGTGTTGCTGCATGCGTTTGCTGTATTTTATCCTGACTGCTGTGAAGTGCTGTGAACTGTTATGCCCATTGTTTTTATGGATCATGTGAGTGCATTGGTTTTGGTTTCAGTTTGTCATTAAACTTTTTATGCGTTAATACACTATCTGGAGCATTTTTGTTTCATCCTATATGTGGAACCACTACCCCAAGAACAGTGTCCGGTGCACTGAGCAGTGGATATCTATGGTCACATGGTAACCCCCATGATAGTGGGTTAAAACCTTGTCCGGCCAAACACGAGAGTGGATGGCCTCAACAGCTGTTGAGTTTGCCATTCGGAAAGGAGTGGATTCACGTCACTAAGGTGTGGTGGACAGTTTAGCACAGCATTGCGGATTGGAGACACCTTCTTTCTGGAACTTCTTTTTTTCTGGCACGGTTTCACAGTTTATGTGGACTATTTACTGTTATACTCACTTCATCTGGTTTTCCATTCAAATAATTTTTTCATGTCATCATTATTTTTTGCAGCCCAGATATTAAGGATCACAATTACAATTTAAATCAGTTATCACGAAGTGTGTCATTTAATATATTGTCACTTTATATAAAAAGAATAAGTATTCATGTTCACCCAGCCACCTTGGTACGGTGTCATATTGCAGCAGGGGGTTTGTTTCACATTTATTTTGTAGTGATGGTACATTGCATCATTGATTGATGCTCCTATTTATGTTGTGTTTCATCAATTTTTATTTTCACATGTGTGTTTAGGATTTTTCCATTGTCAGCTAGAGCACATTTTATTCACTCATCAACACTAGGGTGCTTTCATTGTTTATTTAACTCCCACGACCAGGGAAGTAGCGCCACTATTCATCTAAGGGGTGTTTTCAGTTCTCAATAAAAAAATTCTGGCCAATATAATGCATTATTGCCATTGCCATTATTGTACAAACGCACAAATCAATTATTGTAAAAAACACGGCTTTTACTGCATTTTTTTAAAGCTGATTTTCTCCTGTAAGCATGTATGCAACTTCTGGGGCTTGATATATTTTCAAGTTTGTTTCTCTATTTCACATAATTTTGCATCATTGTTCTACAGCCTAATCTGACAATCTCAGAGTGGAAAATAGGTTACCAGTCAGTGATTTGCTTTTGAAATGACAAAAGGCTTTTTAAAGTCCATGCTTTTGCTGTCAGGAAAAGGAACCATGAGGAGAAAGTGAAGGAGAGGGACTAACATCTGGCCACTGAGTTATTTTATTAGATCTCAGATGTGTAAGAAAATCGACCACTTCTTCTTATCAGCAGTTAGATGACTGACCCAGTGAGCCACCATGAAAGTTATGTGTTCCCCCTAGCCATGGATTATGCCCCATGTGCTGATGAAGACATTGACCTAGGCACAGAATAAGGAGTCCAGTAATATAATAATGCACTGTGAGGATGGCTTTGCTGAAGAGAGTGGTGATGGTTGGGTTTTTCCTGCTGGGGCATTTTCTGCTGATTGTAAAACAGTGGGAAGCCTGTGGAGATGCCGCAATCTCCAATTACTGATACACATTTGTCATTACGCTTACCTTGGATGAGAATTTCTTGTAAGTGCAATCTACTTTGTTTAACCTCCCTGGCGGTATGATTATTTCGGACTTTAGGTGCTGAAAGCGGTACAATTATTGTGCATGGAAATTTGGCGTTTTATATTGTAGGCCTGTAATTCTTAACAATAACACACTTAGATCTGTCCACCAAGAGTCTAGTAGATATCCCGGGTATGATGAAGTTTGAAACACAAAATCATAAATTATAATATAATAAATAAATATAAATAATTTAAAAAATATATATATATATAATAATAATAAAATAAATTTCCCCACGATTCACTATCGCTTATTTCTGCAAGTGTTCTAATTTACTATCACTGTTTTCTAGCTGGTCTAAAGCCACTTTTGACATAAAGGGACACTTTTTGGTTGCTACTAGGGATGAGCTTCGAGTTCGAGTCGAACTCATGTTCGACTCGAACATTGGCTGTTCGCAAGTTCGCCGAACAGCGAACAATTTGAGGTGTTCGCGGCAAATTCGAATACCGCGGAACACCCTTTAAAAGTCTATGGGAGAAATCAAAAGTGCTAATTTTAAAGGCTTATATGCAAGTTATTGTCATAAAAAGTGTTTGGGGACCTGGATCCTGCCCCAGGGGACATGGATCAATGCAAAAAAAAGTTTTAAAAACGGCCCTTTTTTTAGGAGCAGTGATTTTAATAATGCTTAAAGTCAAACAATAAAAGTGTAATATCCCTTTAAATGTCGTACCTGGGGGGTGTCTATAGTATGCCTGTAAAGGGGCGCATGTTTCCCGTGTTTAGAACAGTCTGACAGCAAAATGACATTTCGAAGGAAAAAAAAACATTTAAAACTACCCGCGGCTATTGCATTGCCGACAATACACATAGAAGTTCATTGATAAAAACGGCATGGGAATTCCCCACAGGGAAACCCCGAACCAAAATTAAAAAAAAAATGATGCTGGAGTCCCCCTAAATTCCATACCAGGCCCTTCAGGTCTGGTATGAATATTAAGGGGAACCCTGGCCAAAATTTAAAAAAAATGACGTGGGGTTCCCCCTAAATTCCATACCAGACCCTTCAGGTCTGGTATGGATTTTAAGGGGAACCCCGCGCCAAAAAAAAAAAAAAAAACGGTGTGGGGTCCCCCCAAAGATCCATACCAGACCCTTATCCGAGCACGCAACCTGGCAGGCTGCAGGAAAAGAGAGGGGGACGAGAGTGCGCCCCCCCCCTCCTGAACCGTACCAGGCCACATGCCCTCAACATTGGGAGGGTGCTTTGGGGTAGCCCCCAAAACACCTTGTCCCCATGTTGATGAGGACAAGGGCCTCATCCCCACAACCCTGGCTGGTGGTTGTGGGGGTCTGCGGGCGGGGGGCTTATCGGAATCTGGAAGCCCCCTTTAACAAGGGGACCCCCAGATCCCGGCCCCCCCCTGTGTGAAATGGTAAGGGGGTACTTACCCCATCCATTTCACTAAAAAAGTGTCAAAATAGTTAAAAATGACAAGAGACAGTTTTTGACGATTCCTTTATTTAAATGCTTCTTCTATCTTCCTTCATCTTCTTCTTCTTCTGGTTCTTCTGGCTCTTCTGGTTCTTCCTCCGGCGTTCTCGTCCAGCATCTCCTCCGCGGCGTCTTCTATCTTCTTCTCCTCGGGCTGCTCCGCACCCATGGCATTGGGGGGAGGCTCCCGCTCTTCTCTTCATCTTCTTCTTCATCCTCTTCTCTTCTTCCTTCTTCTCTTCTTCTCTTCTTAATTATCTTCTCCGGGCCGCTCCGCATCCATGCATGGAGGGAGGCTCCCGCTGTGTGACAGCGTCTCCTCATCTGACGGTTCTTTAATAACGGGGGGCGGGGCCACCCGGTGACCCCGCCCCCTCTGACGCACGGGACATGACGGGACTTCCCTGTGGCATTCCCCGTGACGTCACAGGGAAGTCCCGTCAAGTCACCGTGCGTCAGAGGGGGGCGGGGTCACCGGGTGGCCCCGCCCCCCATTATTTAGGAACCGTCAGATGAGGAGACGCCGTCACACAGTGGGAGCCTCCCTCCATGCATGGATGCGGAGCGGCCCGGAGAAGAAAATTAAGAAGAGAAGAAGAGAAGAAGGAAGAAGAGAAGAGGATGAAGAAGAAGATGAAGAGAAGAGCGGGAGCCTCCCCCCAATGCCATGGGTGCGGAGCGGCCCGAGGAGAAGAAGATAGAAGACGCCGCGGAGGAGATGCTGGACGAGAACGCCGGAGGAAGAACCAGAAGAGCCAGAAGAACCAGAAGAACCAGAAGATGAAGGAAGATAGAAGAAAGAAGAAGCATTTAAATAAAGGAATTGTCAAAAACTGTCTCTTGTCATTTTTAACTATTTTGACACTTTTTTTGTGAAATGGTAGGGGTAAGTACCCCCTTACCATTTCACACAGGGGGGGGGGCCGGGATCTGGGGGTCCCCTTGTTAAAGGGGGCTTTCAGATTCCGATAAGCCCCCCACCCGCAGACCCCCACAACCACCGGCCAGGGTTGTGGGGATGAGGCCCTTGTCCTCATCAACATGGGGACAAGGTGTTTTGGGGGGCTACCCCAAAGCACCCTCCCAATGTTGAGGGCATGTGGCCTGGTATGGTTCAGGAGGGGGGGGGCCGCACTCTCGTCCCCCCCTCTTTTCCTGCGGCCTGCCAGGTTGCGTGCTCGGATAAGGGTCTGGTATGGATTTTTGGGGGAACCCCACGCCGTTTTTTTTTTTTGGCACGGGGTTCCCCTTAATATCCATACCAGACCTGAAGGGTCTGGTATGGAATTTAGGGGGAACCCCACGTCATTTTTTTTTAAAATTTTGGCCGGGGTTCCCCTTAATATCCATACCAGACCTGAAGGGCCTGGTATGGAATTTAGGGGGACTCCCACGTCATTTTTTTTTTTTTAATTTTGGTTCGGGGTTTTCCTGTGGGGAATTCCCATGCCGTTTTTATCAATGAACTTCTATGTGTATTGTCGGCAATGCAATAGCCGCGGGTAGTTTTAAATGGCTTTTTTTCCTTCGAAATGTCATTTTGCTGTCAGGCTGTTCTAAACATGGGAAACATGCGCCCCTTTACAGGCATACTATAGACACCCCCCAGGTACGAAATTTAAAGGGATATTACACTTTTATTATTTGACTTTAAGCATTATTAAAATCACTGCTCCTGAAAAAACTGCCGTTTTTAAAACTTTTTTTTGCATTGATCCATGTCCCCTGGGGCAGGACCCAGGTCCCCAAACACTTTTTATGACAATAACTTGCATATAAGCCTTTAAAATTAGCACTTTTGAGTATTCATGTTCGTGTCCCATAGACTTTAACGGTGTTCGCGTGTTCGAGCGAACTTTTTTCCTGTTCGCATGTTCTGGTGCGAACCAAACAGGGGGGTGTTCGGCTCATCCCTAGTTGCTACGGACAATCTCCAGTTTCCAGGCAGAAAGAACAGTATATATCATATAAAACTGCATGCAGGGCATGGGCCAAAGCATTGGGGACAAAAGGGATGTGAAATGATTTCATACAGTACTGTAATCTGTAAGATTACAGTACTGTATGTGTTATGGTTTGTACATTGTTTTGAATTTGCCGCCAGGCTCCGCCCCCGTGCGCCGCGACGCTCGCAGGGAATGGAGCCTGGCACGGAGAGGCTTTGGAGGAGACAGAGCCCGCAGACACAGCGGGGGACATCGCAGGATCCTGGGGACAAGGTAAGTAACGCCGCACCAGGATCCTGCAATGTAATCCCGAGTGTGGCTTGGGGTTACCGCTAATGGGACTGAAATTTAACCCCGAG
This sequence comes from Lithobates septentrionalis, assembly GCA_037952835.1. NCBI lineage: Eukaryota > Metazoa > Chordata > Amphibia > Anura > Ranidae > Lithobates > Lithobates septentrionalis. The sequence continues at coordinate 1,183,488 of JBBDGP010000872.1, read as the reverse complement.
CCACACTCGGGAATACCATCAGGGAGTTTAATAAAATATCTTTTATGAATGATTACACTATGAGAGCAATTTCTGCATTTGTCTTTCGAGTGCCACGGATTTAGCTGCTACTATAGATGCCATTATAGGTTCTTGGGAGACCTTATTATTCCCTGTGCCTGGTGAGACCACCTACGGTGGTCATTTGTAGTCGTTAAGGAGCATTTATACTCACTCGGGTGTGCTATCATCTTGGATATAGCATCTGGCTTCACACACCTTCCTTTTGGTTATTATCATTATACCTTCTATGATTATTATCTTTACACCTTCACGTGGTAAAGAGTCTGTGGCAGAGGCTCTTTACCACTTGATCAGGCATGTCCAATCAAGACTGATCACGATGTAAACAGGAAAAGCTGGTGATCGGCTTTTCCTCATTCGCGTCTGACAGACGCGAGTAGAGGAGAGCCGATCGGCGGCTCTCCTGACAGGGGGGGTCTGTGCTGATTGTTTATCAGCACAGCCCCCCCTCGGGTGCCCACACTAGACCACCAGGGAAGCCGCTAGGACCACCAGGGAAGCCCCCAGCATGTGGATGGCCAGGTACATCCCCCACGGCCACCCACATGTGAAAATCAATGCCCAACATATGCCAATCAGTACCCACAAATGGGCACTGACTGGCACCTCTATGGCACAATAGAAATTAGTGATGCCCAGCAATGCCACCAGTGTCATCAGTGTCACCCATCAGTGTCCATCAGTGCAACCTATCAGTGCCCATCCATGCCCATCAGTGCCCACCTATCAGTGCCCATCCGTGCCACCTATCAGTGCCACCAATAAGTACCCATCAGTGCCACCCATAAGTACCCATCAGTGCCACCCATAAGTACCCATCAGTGCCACCTACGAATGCCCATCAGTGCCGCCTATGAGTGCCCACCAGTGCCGCATACCAGTGCCACCTATCAGTGCCCATCAGTGCCACCTATCAGTGCCCATCAGTGCCACCTATCAGTGCCCATCATCAGTGCCCATCAGTGCCACCTCATCAGTGCCACCTCATTGGTGCCACCTCATCGGTGCCTATCAGTGCCACCTTATCAGTGCCCATCAGTGCAGCCATATCAGTGCCCGTCAGTGAAGAAGAAAACATTATTATTTACAAAAAATTTTAACAGAACCAAAGAAAAACTTTTCTTTCAAAATTTTCGGTCTTTTTTTATTTGTTGCATGAAAAATAAAAATCGCGGCAGGCGCATGCGCGGAGCCATCCAAGATGGCCGCTTGAGACCGGAGCTCCGCACTGCCCCGGCCACACGGCTCCCATAGGGGCAGAACCGGCCCAGCAATCCACCCACATTTAGCCACATCTGGCGGCGGAGACCCCCGAGCACCGGCACATGTCTGGAGGGACAGCCCGGAGGAACCTGGGACCGCAATTCGAGAGCGGGGAACACAGAGGGAATTCTAAGATGGCGGCCGCTTCTCAGACACGAGACAGCACCGTAGGAGACAGGAAAGAACACAGGCAAGTGCTGGCTCCTGAAACACCCTCCTACCCTCAGGCTCCTAGCTCCTTCCCCTGCAGCCAGAATCCATCCCCTACACCCACTATCTCACTGCTGGAAAAGCACCAGGGAACCTATGGACTTTTCCCTATGACATTAACCCCAGAACAGCCAGGCCTCTCCACAGCCCCTGGTGGCTCTGATCAGGACATGAGAAAAATTACGTAAAGAGAGGAAAATTCAATAGCACCACATCCCAAATATTCACTTTAAATGTAAGAGAGGGGCATTGAGGCCATTATAGGGTCCTCAGGGACTTTTAACGGTGCTTGAGTCAGGTAATATATCCAACATATCATAAAATCATATTTTATTAAACAATCTTATAAAAGGAAACAGACATGATCAAGGACAATATACAATATAAAAAGAGGGGGGGAAAAAGATAACCCTTTGATATACAAATTAATACCACTTTCTCAACATGTTTCGCTTGCATAAGCTTCTTCAGGAGATATATTTGTGATATTGAGGTCAACTATAAGAAATAGAAAGAATATCCGTAAATCATACATATACATATCTGCTAATACCTCATGCAATCATGATATTAGAGTATAAACAATATACAAAATAAATCTAGTAATTAAATCTACATATGTGTAAACATTATATATTAGAACAAAAAAAATAAAATAAAAAAAAAAAAAAAGGGGGGGGGGGGGGGGGAGAAGAAAAGGGGGGGGGGGAAGGGAGGGGGGAGAGAAAGGGAGGGGGATTTTTTGCATTATCATCATTCAGCTCAAAAGAGCTTACCTGTAGAGAAAAGTCTACTAATCACATGAACATTGCGTAATGGCAAAATGCTTCCTCCTTGATTCTCACCTCACTAGGGAGGCATGCAGAGAGAGATAAAAATCTTTACGTATAAGCTCTTCTTTGGAAGAGAAAAAAGAAAATGGAAACAAGTAAGTCTAGGTAGTTTAAGTAATTAACGATGATAGTTCTATATAAATATAAAATAATTTCAATCCAAAAATACCTCAATAGAATCAATTCAGGATAAAAAGAAGGCTACATCCGGGAGATGGTAGATTGCAAAATTGCTAACAAATGTAAAAAGATGGTTCTGAAAATGCAGTGGAGTAGCAGACACAGAAGGGGGCGGTATACGTCCATACACAGCTGTTGGCTAAGCTGAACCTGGAGGTATTGCTGCAAACTGACCACAAAGAACCTAAAAAGTATATATAAAGATATATTGGAAAAATGTCTCTAAGTATCATCGATATTTAAGAGTGCATAATTAATGTAGAAAGCAAATGAGCATAGACTTACTAGTTCTTATTGAATTAGAATAGCTCGTCCGGGAGGTATCTCTGCCCCATGTGTCAAACAGGAACTGACAGAGATTGGCGGGGGATGAAGCCCCGCTTTTAAAACCCTCCAGCGTGACGACGTCTGACTCGCCGTCACGCTGCGGACACAAAGAAGACGCCCGCGCATGCGCACACCTCCGACGCCCGTACATCGGATAGCGTGAGCGACGTCAAGTGCTGGCAAATGGGCTCGCGGCCATCTTTAAAAATCCTACGTCCTAAGTATGGTAGTAAGGAGGCTCACACGGCTCAAAAAGGGAAAAGGGGGCAACAATAAAGTCGAATTGTAATCGGTAAATGCAATTGAATTGAAGGTCACTAAAATAACATGGCTAAAGAATAGCCAAGATTGGGCATTATATAGAAATGGTCTAGAATTGAAAAAGCCCTCAAATAAACTATCACTGATTAAATAAAATAATCAATACCGTTTGCACGGATCAATCGGAGGCAAAAAGGGGACCGCCGCGCAAGGCGTCTGGAAGACGGGCAACCGAGCAACCAAGACATTGATTAAGAAATGATTGACCCGGTGCCCGGAGTGCCCGTACATGCCAAATAGTGTAGAGGGAGAAAACCAAGGAAGAAGCATGAGCTCATGCCACATTTTTAAATCAATAATATTAATAATTAGGTTAATTGAACCGTCAATAGATTTAATAATATATATAATATATAATGCAAAAAAAAAAAAAAAATGGAGAAAATTTATTTGTATTTTTTTACATTAACAAAAAGAATGAATTATAAAAAAGGTTTGTAACTCAAGGTATCATTTAGGCCTGGATGTTTTAGAGCATTGAGAGTAACAATCCATTTGGTTTCACGTTGTAGTAGGATTTTATCATAATTACCCCCTCTTTCATTTGGGGGGACGTGTTCCAAAGCATAAAAGTGCATCAGATGATCGTTAAATTGATGATGGAGGCCCATATGTCGACTTATAGGGGTCTCCATCCTCTTCTTACACACTAGAGATACATGGTCTCTAATCCTATGGAAAAAGGGGCGTTTGGTTTTCCCCACATAGTATGCGTTACATTCGCATATCATTATATAGACTACGCCTATGGACTGACATGTAGCTAAGAACTTAGGATTATATAGCTGACCATTGGGAAGGGTAATGTTGCGAGATGAATAGATGTATCTGCAGAAGTCACATTTATGGCAGGGTCTAGTGCCTTTGTTTTTAATCTGCGTTGTAGATGGTGGAACATAGTGACTGTGAACTAAATGGTCTTTAATTGACCGAGATCTGCGAAAAGTGATCTCAGGGTATTCTTTAAGGTGTTTAGATACCTTAGGGTCTCCCATCAACAAATACCAGTGTTTTTGCAGCAACTCCCGCATTTGTCGATGCTGACCAGAGAAGGTAGTGATCATTCTAAGGCCTGAGGTCGATTTTGATTTTGTAGGCCTATAGATTAGTTGGTGACGTTGGTTTCTTTTCGCTCTAAGATAGGCTCTTTTTAAACATTTGTTGCTATATCCCCTTGCTCTAAGACGTTCCCTCAATGCCCTGGCTTCAGACTCAAAATGAGTGTTCTCGCTGCAATTTCTCCTTAGTCTCAAATACTGTCCGTAGGGGACATTATCAATAAGTGGTTGGGGATGGGAGCTGGCAGCATGCAGGAGTGAATTTCCTGCAGATGCCTTGCGAAAGAGGGTAGTTCCAATCGATCTGTCTGGATTAATGAAAAGAGTAACATCCAAGAATGTTAAGGTCGTTTGGCTTGCTTCCATGGTAAAAGTTAAATTATAGGGATTAGTCTTTAAGCTCTCAAAAAAAGATGAAAGGTCCTCTCTACTTCCTGTCCAGATTAGGAAAACATCATCAATATATCGTTTCCATATTGATATGTTTTTCGTCAAATATTCCAAATCTTCCCTGAAGAAAAGGTTCTGCTCCCACTCCCCCAGGTACAGGTTCGCATAAGTGGGGGCACATCTGGTCCCCATAGCGACTCCCTGCACCTGAAGGTAGTGGGAGCGAGCAAACAAAAAAATGTTATTCATGAGAATAAACTTCAGAAGATCCAAAATAAAGCAACCGTATGTCTTAGGTACATCTCCATCACGAGAAATGAAGCCCTCCACAACTGCCACCCCCAAATCATGGGGGATGGAGTTGTAGAGGGCCTCCACGTCCAGGGCAACAAGCCACGCTCCCTCCGGGATGGTCAGCCCATCCAAAACCCTCAATAATTCACTGGTATCTTGTAAATAGGATGTCAATCCCTCCACATGTGGTCTGAGAAATTCATCTATTAGTTGACTGGCATTTTCTGTAAGGGATCCGTTTCCGGACACGATCGGTCTGCCGGGGGGGTTGTTTATATCCTTGTGAATTTTGGGGAGGGCATACAGTGTGGGGATCCGAGGGCAAGACACATTGAGGAACTCCCATGTAGATTTGGTAATTAGGGCCTTATTATATTCAGTGCCGATCAACTTTTTGTAACAAAGAATCATGTTGGTGACGTGCGTCTCTGAGACTTTCCTGTACCAGTCTCGATTTTGTAAGAGACGCAGAATCATTGATTCATATTGTTCTGTTGTCATCACTACTAATGAGAGCTTAAAGACTAATCCCTATAATTTAACTTTTACCATGGAAGCAAGCCAAACGACCTTAACATTCTTGGATGTTACTCTTTTCATTAATCCAGACAGATCGATTGGAACTACCCTCTTTCGCAAGGCATCTGCAGGAAATTCACTCCTGCATGCTGCCAGCTCCCATCCCCAACCACTTATTGATAATGTCCCCTACGGACAGTATTTGAGACTAAGGAGAAATTGCAGCGAGAACACTCATTTTGAGTCCAAAGCCAGGGCATTGAGGGAACGTCTTAGAGCAAGGGGATATAGCAACAAATGTTTAAAAAGAGCCTATCTTAGAGCGAAAAGAAACCAACGTCACCAACTAATCTATAGGCCTACAAAATCAAAATCGACCTCAGGCCTTAGAATGATCACTACCTTCTCTGGTCAGCATCGACAAATGCGGGAGTTGCTGCAAAAACACTGGTATTTGTTGATGGGAGACCCTAAGGTATCTAAACACCTTAAAGAATACCCTGAGATCACTTTTCGCAGATCTCGGTCAATTAAAGACCATTTAGTTCACAGTCACTATGTTCCACCATCTACAACGCAGATTAAAAACAAAGGCACTAGACCCTGCCATAAATGTGACTTCTGCAGATACATCTATTCATCTCGCAACATTACCCTTCCCAATGGTCAGCTATATAATCCTAAGTTCTTAGCTACATGTCAGTCCATAGGCGTAGTCTATATAATGATATGCGAATGTAACGCATACTATGTGGGGAAAACCAAACGCCCCTTTTTCCATAGGATTAGAGACCATGTATCTCTAGTGTGTAAGAAGAGGATGGAGACCCCTATAAGTCGACATATGGGCCTCCATCATCAATTTAACGATCATCTGATGCACTTTTATGCTTTGGAACACGTCCCCCCAAATGAAAGAGGGGGTAATTATGATAAAATCCTACTACAACGTGAAACCAAATGGATTGTTACTCTCAATGCTCTAAAACATCCAGGCCTAAATGATACCTTGAGTTACAAACCTTTTTTATAATTCATTCTTTTTGTTAATGTAAAAAAATACAAATAAATTTTCTCCATTTTTTTTTTTGCATTATATATTATATATATTATTAAATCTATTGACGGTTCAATTAACCTAATTATTAATATTATTGATTTAAAAATGTGGCATGAGCTCATGCTTCTTCCTTGGTTTTCTCCCTCTACACTATTTGGCATGTACGGGCACTCCGGGCACCGGGTCAATCATTTCTTAATCAATGTCTTGGTTGCTCGGTTGCCCGTCTTCCAGACGCCTTGCGCGGCGGTCCCCTTTTTGCCTCCGATTGATCCGTGCAAACGGTATTGATTATTTTATTTAATCAGTGATAGTTTATTTGAGGGCTTTTTCAATTCTAGACCATTTCTATATAATGCCCAATCTTGGCTATTCTTTAGCCATGTTATTTTAGTGACCTTCAATTCAATTGCATTTACCGATTACAATTCGACTTTATTGTTGCCCCCTTTTCCCTTTTTGAGCCGTGTGAGCCTCCTTACTACCATACTTAGGACGTAGGATTTTTAAAGATGGCCGCGAGCCCATTTGCCAGCACTTGACGTCGCTCACGCTATCCGATGTACGGGCGTCGGAGGTGTGCGCATGCGCGGGCGTCTTCTTTGTGTCCGCAGCGTGACGGTGAGTCAGACGTCGTCACGCTGGAGGGTTTTAAAAGCGGGGCTTCATCCCCCGCCAATCTCTGTCAGTTCCTGTTTGACACATGGGGCAGAGATACCTCCCGGACAAGCTATTCTAATTCAATAAGAACTAGTAAGTCTATGCTCATTTGCTTTCTACATTAATTATGCACTCTTAAATATCGATGATACTTAGAGACATTTTTCCAATATATCTTTATATATACTTTTTAGGTTCTTTGTGGTCAGTTTGCAGCAATACCTCCAGGTTCAGCTTAGCCAACAGCTGTGTATGGACGTATACCGCCCCCTTCTGTGTCTGCTACTCCACTGCGTTTTCAGAACCATCTTTTTACATTTGTTAGCAATTTTGCAATCTACCATCTCCCGGATGTAGCCTTCTTTTTATCCTGAATTGATTCTATTGAGGTATTTTTGGATTGAAATTATTTTATATTTATATAGAACTATCATCGTTAATTACTTAAACTACCTAGACTTACTTGTTTCCATTTTCTTTTTTCTCTTCCAAAGAAGAGCTTATACTTAAAGATTTTTATCTCTCTCTGCATGCCTCCCTAGTGAGGTGAGAATCAAGGAGGAAGCATTTTGCCATTACGCAATGTTCATGTGATTAGTAGACTTTTCTCTACAGGTAAGCTCTTTTGAGCTGAATGATGATAATGCAAAAAATCCCCCTCCCTTTCTCTCCCCCCTCCCTTCCCCCCCCCTTGTTCTTCTTTTTTTCCCCTCCCCCCCCCCCCTTTTTTTTTTTTTTTTTTTTTTTGTTCTAATATATCATGTTTACACATATGTAGATTTAATTACTAGATTTATTTTGTATATTGTTTATACTCTAATATCATGATTGCATGAGGTATTAGCAGATATGTATATGTATGATTTACGGATATTCTTTCTATTTCTTATAGTTGACCTTAATATCACAAATATATCTCCTGAAGAAGCTTATGCAAGCGAAACATGTTGAGAAAGTGGTATTAATTTGTATATCAAAGGGTTATCTTCCCCCCCCCCCCTCTTTTTATATTGTATATTGTCCTTGATCATGTCTGTTTCCTTTTATAAGATTGTTTAATAAAATATGATTTTATGATATGTTGGATATATTACCTGACTCAAGCACCGTTAAAAGTCCCTGAGGACCCTATAATGGCCTCAATGCCCCTCTCTTACATTTAATCTGATCAGGACATGCCACTGACTGTAGCTGATCTCTTTGTCAAGTTCTCAGAGCTGCTTAACAGAGGCCTGACACAGACTGCAGACAAGATTACGGGGGACATTCGATCAGACTTTCAAAACTTGGGGTCTAGAATAGAAATGATCGAACATAAATTAGATGTTACCATCACAAGAGCCAATCAGAACACGGACCACATTCACTTCCTACAGGACCAACTTGACACGGCACAAGCAAGGATCGACGATCTTGAAAATAGATCAAGAAGGGAGAATTTCAGAATAAGAGGTCTTCCAGAAAACATCCCCGATATCCCAACCACAGTCCAGGACGTTATAAAATATCTTATACCTGGAGTCCCGGAGCACAAGCTGGAATTAGACAGGGCGCACAGATCCCTGGGCCCACCCCGGAAAGATGGTTCGCCTAGGGACATAGTGGTTAAGACCCACTTCTATTCCATCAAAGAAGAAATAATGAAAAAATCAAGACAGCAATCTCAGCTCAAATTTCAGGGCCACAGCATCCAAATATTTGCTGACATTTCCCCCTTTACAATTCAAAAACGACGGTCCCTGAAACCCCTTCTTCTAGCCCTTTCCAAGAAGGACATCAAGTAGAGGTGGGCCCTCCCCTTCGCTCTGAAGTTTACTTTCAGAGGCAAACAATACTCCTTCTCCAGTTTCGTAGAGGGCGAACGATTGCTACTAGACCTTAGAATCATCACGCAAGATCACTCAATGGACACCTCCAACCCACAACAAGGTTCCGTCAAACGTCCCACGCCGACAAGCCCCACATCACCCCTATGGGATTTCACCAAGACCAAGAAAGCGAAGGACAATCTTCCCCCATGAAGTACAATAAAACTACAGGGACTCTGATTTCAATGGTTCTGACCTAACCATGGGGTCAGATCTGAATCTCCACTCAGTGAAGCACAACCATAAAGGGGAAAGAAAAGGGAAAAGGAAAAAGTTTTATTTATTTTTTTTTGCCTTTTTTTTTTTTGTGATGTGATGACCCAGGACGTTAGCGTTTAACCTCCCATACTCACATACCAGTGATATTTTATCCCTCCAGGGCTCACTGGGCTGTTTAGTGCCCACGACGCCTCATGAGACTCACACTGGTTCTGTTCACTGTTAAAAATGTTTTTTTTCTTGAATAGTTGTTATTTACAAGGTGGAGTTGTTTGGGGCCGGGGCAGTTGCCTAGCGCCTCACCCTATCATTCGGTAATGATTTTTTCATGCCCGAGTGATGGGAAATTAGCCCCAGAGAAGGGCTATAGTAAACTGTTTGCTTTGAATGGAGGAGGGGAGCTCTCCCCCCCATTCCATTCTTGGCCATTCCATGGCCGTAACTCTACATCGTTAATGTTTCTTTTTCTCTCTTTCTCTACCTTTCTCTCTTTTTCTACCCTTCTGTCCTTCCTAGCCATCCTCGAGAAGGCAACATTTGGCAGCAATGGCGATGCCACCATTGAATTCCCTCCACCGCTCATCATCTCCCAGGATCTAACCCAGGACACGGTAGGTAACGTGGGGTTGTTTGACTGTTTCACCTCTCTGCTCCATGGCTTCCAATAACATACTCACGCCTCCCCTTCGCATAATCTCCCATAATGCACAAGGGTTAAATTCTCCCATGAAAAGGAGGAAGGCATTCCAAGCATATAGGTCTCATAACGCTGACGTAGTCCTCCTACAGGAAACCCACTTCCCAGGGCGGTACACTCCCTCATTCCTCCATGCTCACTTCCCACAATTTTACCTATGAAATGCAGAGGATAAGACTAGGGGGGTTGCAATACTTTTCTCAAAACATTGCAAATTCACTGTCCAGCTGGAGCATAGAGACCCGGAGGGAAGGTTTCTTCTCATCAAAGGTACTCTAGATGAACACAAATATACCTTCATCTCCTACTATGCCCCAAACAGAGGCCAAGTACAATTCTTTCGAAGGATGTTCCAAATTCTGGAACCCCTGCTTGAGGGAATCACGATCATGGGTGGAGACTCAAACACGGCCTTTGATATAGGCCTAGATAAATCTAACCCTCTTAAATTGAAACCCATTAGACCACTCAAAAGCAGTGTTAAGATAGCAAAACTGATTTTCCAGCACGGGTTGGCAGACATTTGGAGGGAACAGAACCCCTCCACAAGAGACTTTACCCACTACTCCTCCCCTCACCAAACATATGCAAGGATAGATCATATCCTCCTCTCTACCAAACATATTCCATTAACCACCAAATCATCAATTATAGAAGCGGCCTGGTCCGACCATTCCATGGTATCTCTTTCTCTACGCAGGGCAGCCTATAGTCAAAATAGGTCTAAATGGAGACTTAACGAGTCCATTCTTACTGACCCCATCAGAGTGACAGAGCTTTCTCAAACTCTGCAAGAATACTTCAAGCTTAATGACACGGTAGGGATTTCAGCAGAAACCCTATGGGCGGCACATAAAGCCACCATTAGGGGCAAATTAATACATATCGCTTCACAAATAAAAAAGGAAAGACAGGGGGACCTAGCTAAGTTAGAACAGGAATATGAGGCCCTCCGCAAAAAACACAAAAGAGACCCCAAAAGTGTCCCTACAGCATCCCTTGATTCGGCGCGACTAGCCTTAAATTTAGCACTCACAGCGAAAACTGATAAACATATTAGATGGGTGGGAGCTAAGTTCTACCTAAAAAAAGACAAAATAGGCACAATGCTAGCCAATAAACTTACACCAAAACACAAATCACACTCACTTCCCAAGATTAGACAAGCCAACGGCACCTTCACACAAAACCCACAACGTATCCTAAAATCCTTTCAGGAATATTACACTGACCTTTATAAATCACCAGGAGACGCAAACCTATTACAGATGCGGTCATTCCTGGATGGCATTACCCTTCCGACCTTGAAAAAGGCACATGTCGAGGAACTGGAAACACCCATAACAACTGAAGAGGTCAGTGAGGTAATCAAAAACCTAAAAGGAGGCTCCGCCCCAGGCCCAGATGGCTTTTCAGTGCCCTACTACAAAACATTCTCAGCAATCCTAACACCGTACCTAACTAGATTCTTTAATGCAAAGAAGGATGGGAAACCGCTAGGTAACACTCTAAATTCTGCATATATCACCGTAATCCCTAAACCTGACAAGGATGCAGGGGTAGTAGGGAATTATAGACCTATTTCATTGATCAATAATGATCTAAAAATCCTAACCAAAGTCATGGCAAACCACCTAGCATCGTTCCTAAATCAATATATCCACAAAGACCAGGTGGGAATTAATACAGGGTCGACAAGGGCCTGTCCAGGTACGGAGAGCAGTGGACATAATCTCTATATTACAATCAGGATGGGAGGGGGGTCCCAAACAGGAGGGAATGCTCCTCTCCTTAGACCTACAGAAGGCCTTCGATTCGGTCTCATGGCCATTTTTATTCTTAGCCCTACAAAGGTGGGGTTTTGGGAAAAACTTCCTGGGAATTCTACAGGCTCTTTACTCATCCCCAGAAGCAACAGTGAGACTACAGGGATATTATGCAGATCCAATTCCAATAGCTAGAGGAACTAGACAGGGGTGCCCTCTCTCTCCCCTGATATTTGCCCTTATCATTGAACCTCTTGCGATTGCTATACGTTCGAGTCCTGATATAAGGGGAGTGGAATGTGGCTCATCCTCCCACAAATGCGCCTTATTCGCTGACGACCTATTACTTTTCCTAACTTCCCCTGACGCATCCCTACCCGCTTTATGCTCTTTACTAGACACTTTCGCCTCAGTGTCAGGCCTTCGGGTTAATATGACGAAATCACAAGCTCTCAACATATCTCTACCACCCGAAAGCGTTACATACTTGAAAAGCACCTTTAAGTTTAGCTGGGGAGAATCCTCCATAAGGTACCTAGGCCTCAACCTCACACCCAAACTAGAACAATTATACCAGGCCAATTTCCCCCCCACTTACCGCAAATTAGAATCGGATCTTTTGAAATGGTCCCAACACCGGATGTCATGGGTGGGTAGAGTAAACTTGGTGAAGATGACCCTCTTGCCGAGGTTGCTCTACCTCTTCCGCGCGCTACCAATCGCGATCAAACGAGATCACCTCAAATCATTTCAGGGCAAAATTACTAGGTTCATTTGGGAAAAGAAGGGACCGCGATTTGCACAACGGACCTTATACAATTTGACTACAGAAGGAGGGCTAGGCCTCCCAAACTTAATATGGTATTACCAGGCTGCAAGACTGGCCCAACTATCGACAATCTATCTCAGGGTTGAGAAACCAGACTGGGTCTCCATAGAGAGACATGCAACTCCGAAACACACGCTAGATTATCTTCTGTGGTCCCCCCCCAAAAAATAGACCCCCGATTCTTTCCCCCACCCTATCGCAATCTTTTACTCTTTGGGATAGCATGAGGAAGCTTCCCTCCCTGGTCTCTGAGCTCCAACCGCTGGCCCATGTCTTCCATAACCCGCAGTTCCAACCTGGGATGAATATCTCTGCTTTTAAATGGTGGCTGGATAAAGGAGTGTACCGCATAGGGCATTTTTTCTCTTCAACTGGACCCCTACCCCTGAAGCACTTTGAGGATAAACTGGATCTCCCTACTTCAGAGAGGTTCAGGTTTTTTCAAATCTTCCACTTCCTCAAAGCCATTTGGAAAAACAAGCCAAATCCCCCAAATTTTACAGAATACGAAAGATGGTGCGGACAGGCCATGGAGCAGAGGGGAGGGATATCGATAATCTACACGTCCCTAGCCAAAAATGCTGACAAGTTACCATACATGACAGCCTGGGATAGGGACCTCCAAGAGGTTCAAGACCTAGAGGACTGGCATGAGTTGTTTTCTAGATCACTTAAAGGAATCTACAACACCTCACTCTTAGAAGCCAACATAAAACTTTTCACAAGATGGTACCTAGTGCCCGCCAGACTAGCGTCCATATTCCCAAACTCTTCACCACTATGCTTTAGAGGATGCCACAGCTTGGGGACGATGCTTCATACATGGTGGGAGTGTCCAAAAATCAGAGGATATTGGAATAATATCTTCCACATCATACGTAAAGTCACAAAATGTCCAGTGACCCAAAATCCTTCCATAGCCCTTCTGAACGGCTACGTTCCAAACGTCCCCAAGCTGTCACACACTTTGATCCGCTTCATCCTGACAGGAGCGAAAATATCAATTGCCAAAGCATGGAAACAACCGAAAGTATCTATTAATGCTACGAAAAGGAAAATATCTTGGATAATGACCCAAGAAAGGCTAATCAGTGTGCTTCTGGACAAGACTAATCAGTTTGAGGCAATCTGGGAGCCGTGGGCTCACTATGTGGGAATTTCCTTGATACCCGGCATTGACAATCGTCTTTAAAGTAACGTTGACTTCTCTATGGTTGGCATCACCTCCCCTTCTCCTCTCGCTCCTCCTCTACGCATATAACTTCTCCTATAGTGCCCTTGACACTATATCCTTTCTTTCTTTCTTTCTTTCTTTCTTTCTTTCTTTCTTTCTTTCTTTCTTTCTTTCCTCCTTCCTTCTTTTCTCTCTTTCCCTCTGGAATGCTCCTTGTAGCCTATCAGGCTAGTACTATTTGTTATCCAGGTTCGACTCAGGCCCCCAATGGGGGACTGACAGTTCTGTTAAACTACTCACTCAGGACAGATTTACAGTCTCATTACTGGTCAGACGGAAGCCTCCGGTACACAAGTTACCACAGGGGAGGTTGGGGCTCCCTCTTCTCTCCCAACACAGTAAGATCCCAATGGGGTGTTGGGAGATGAGGGTTCTATCAGCACCCCTTATACATTGCACGAGGCCAGTTACTGTCTAAGTTAAATGTATTGTTCATGTATTTCGGGCATAGTGTTATATTACTTGATACTAATGTCGTACTGTATATTTCTATCTGAAAACCAATAAAACTTTGACTTAAAAAAAAAAAGAAAAAGAAAAATCGCAGAGGTGATCAAATACCACCAAAAGAAAGCTCTATTTGTGTGAACAAAATGATAAAAAATTTGTTTGAGTACAGTGTAGCATGACCGCACAATTGTCATTCAATTTGCGACAGCGCTGAAAGCTGAAAATTGGCTTGGGCAGGAAGGTGTATAAGTATCTTACCGCATCTGGGTATGTGGTAAGATACCACAAAGCGTTTAAAAAAAAATAAATCTTGGCATTCACTAAAAAACACTATTAAAATACTGCATGCGCTATTTTATGAAGTCAAGCAGTATTTTAGTAGTAAAAGCCTTTGGTAATTTACACCATGCACAAATTAACAACCTCATTATACAATATGCTGTATATCATTTACATTTTAATACATTCATCTTAGTCCTCCTAGAAGAACCATCCCACACAAACTCTCATAACAACTTATAACTAGGGATGAGCCGAACACCCCCCGGTTCGGTTCGCACCAGAACCCGCGAACGGACCGCAAGTTCGCACAAACGTTAGAACCCCATTGACGTCTATGGGACTCGAACGTTCGAAATCAAAAGTGCTCATTTTAAAGGCTAATTTGCATGGTATTGTCCTAAAAAGGGTTTGGGGACCCGGGTCCTACCCCAGGGGACATGTATCAATGCAAAAAAAACTTTTAAAAACGGCCGTTTTTTCGGGAGCAGTGATTTTAATGATGCTTAAAGTAAAAAAAAAAAAAGTGAAATATTCCTTTAAATATCGTACCTGGGGGGTGTCTATAGTATGCCTGTAAAGTGACGCGTGTTTCCCATGTTTAGAACAGTCCCTGCACCAAATGTCATTTTTAAAGGAAAAAATCTCATTTAAAACTGCTTGCGGGTTTAATGTCATGTCGGGTCCTGGCAATATGGATGAAAATCAGTGAGACAAACGGCATGGGTACCCCCCAGTCCATTACCAGGCCCTTTGGGTCTTGTATGGATATTAAGGGGAACCCCGCACCCAAATTAAAATAAGGAAAGGTCCCTATATACTCTGAACAGCAGTATACAGGCGGTGCAAACAAGACAGGGACTGTAGGTTTGTTGTTAAGTAGAATCTCTTTGTAATTTTGAACATTTTTAATGTGTTTAGCTCCAGCCAAAAAATCTTTTCTAAGCTTTTTGGAAAACATAGGGAAGGGTTATCACCCCTGTGACATTTGTTTTGCGTCTTTCCTCCTCTTCAGAAGATTTCACCTCACTTTTTTGTCCCAATGAAAAATGTTTTTTGAAAATTTGGGTTTTTTTGTGGAACAAGGATTGGAAAGCATCAGTGGAAAGGAGAAATTGTTTTCCCATATTAACTCTTACATGAGAGAATTTCCCTTCCTATGGGTAGATTTCATCTCACTTCCTGTTGTCTCCTTCCGTTTGCAAGTAGGAGTCGTTTGTAAGTTAGATGTTTGAAAGTAGGGTCCTGCCCTATATACTCAGCAGAAATTTGGGCCTTAGGTGTTGCTGTGGCCAAAACACTGTAAGCCCTCACAGGGCCCTGCTGTGAAATATTAGATCAAGAATTGTAATTACATGCCCCTGTTGAACAGGAGCTGAAAAATTAGGCCTTAGGCACTGGTGCTGGTGCCACAACACTGCAACCCCTCACAGACACTCTAGTTGGAACGCAGGAACGAGCACTGCTGCAAAGTATTGCATCAAAAATTGTAATTACACGCCCCTGTTAGACAGGGGCAGAAAAATTGGGCCTTAGGCACTGGTGCTGGTGCCACAACACTGCAACCCCTCACAGACACTCTAGTTGGAACGCAGGAACGAGCACTGCTGCAAAGTATTGCATCAAAAATTGTAATTACACGCCCCTGTTAGACAGGGGCAGAAAAATTGGGCCTTAGGCACTGGTGCTGGTGCCACAACACTGCAACCCCTCACAGACACTCTAGTTGGAACGCAGGAACGAGCACTGCTGCAAAGTATTGCATCAAAAATTGTAATTACACGCCCCTGTTAGACAGGGGCAGAAAAATTGGGCCTTAGGCACTGGTGCTGGTGCCACAACACTGCAACCCCTCACAGACACTCTAGTTGGAACGCAGGAACGAGCACTGCTGCAAAGTATTGCATCAAAAATTATAATTACACGCCCCTGTTAGACAGGGGCAGAAAAATTGGGCCTTAGGCACTGGTGCTGGTGCCACAACACTGCAACCCCTCACAGACACTCTAGTTGGAACGCAGGAACGAGCACTGCTGCAAAGTATTGCATCAAAAATTGTAATTACACGCCCCTGTTAGACAGGGGCAGAAAAATTGGGCCTTAGGCACTGGTGCTGGTGCCACAACACTGCAACCCCTCACAGACACTCTAGTTGGAACGCAGGAACGAGCACTGCTGCAAAGTATTGCATCAAAAATTGTAATTACACGCCCCTGTTAGACAGGGGCAGAAAAATTGGGCCTTAGGCACTGGTGCTGGTGCCACAACACTGCAACCCCTCACAGACACTCTAGTTGGAATGCAGGAACGAGCCGTGCTGCAAAGTATTACATCAAAAATTGTAATTACACGCCCCTGTTATACAGGGGCTGAAAAATTGTGCCTTAGGCACTGGTGGTGGCGCCCAGAACCAAAAATGTTCTTACAAGCTATCAGCGTGATGATTGAGGAGGAAGAGGATAATTACTCAGGGATAATCACTCAGCATCAGCATAGGCAGTCTTTGAAGGGATCTGAAAAAAATTATTCAGTTACATCAGCATCAGGTGCTTGGTAGCTGGTGGTGATCCAAGACTGATTCATTTTTATGAAGGTCAGCCGATCGACCGAGTCAGTGGACAGACGCACCCTGTGATCGGTTACCACGCCTCCAGCAGCACTGAATGTACGTTCCGAAAGAACGCTGGATGCAGGACAGGCCAGTAGCTCAATTGCATACTGTGCAAGCTCTGGCCAGTGATCCATCCTCAAGACCCAGTAACCCAGAGGATTTTCGGTGGGAAAGGTGTCCAAGTCTGATCTTGCCCCTAGGTATTCCTGCACCATGTAAAACAGACGCTGGCGATGGTTGCTGGAACCGATCATACCTTGGGGCTGCGGACAAAAAAATTGTCTGAACGCATCGGTCAGACGGCCACCTTCTCCACCGCTCCTTCTTTGACTGACCGAAGCCTCAGCAACACGTTGTCCAGAAACAGGAGTTTGTAACCTCCCAGTCTCTGGGAACGCGTTGCACAGACCTTTCTGCAAGGCCTCCCGAAGATGTTTCATCCTCTGCTCCCTCTGCGATGGCAAGATAAGGTCCGCAACCTTACCCTTGTAACGTGGATCAAGGAGGGTTGCCAGCCAGTATTGGTCCTTCTCCTTGATACCACGAATACGAGGATCCTTACGCAGGCTTTGCAGGATCAGGGAGGCCATGCAGCGTAGGTTTGCTGAGGCATTCGGTCCGGAGTCCTCTGGGTCACTAAGGACAACAACGTCCGCAGCCACCTCCTCCCAGCCACGTACAAGTCCATGTGTTCCTTGGGACTGATCCCTTAAAGACTGCTGATGCTGAGTGCCAGGCTCCACCTCCATACTGACACAATCTTCCTCCTCCTCCTCCTCCTCCTCCTCGTCCTCTTCCTGTGTGATCGGCGGGCACGCAGGAACACTGTCTGGATAAAGGGGGCCTTGAGAGCTAAGGAAGTCCTCCTCTTCCTGCCTCTGTTCTGCCTCAAGTGCCCTGTCCATTATTCCACGCAGCGTGTGCTCCAACAGGTGGACAAGGGGGACAGTGTCACTGATGCATGCACTGTCAGTGCTCACCATCCTCGTGGCCTCCTCGAATGGTGACAGGACAGTGCATGCATCCCTGATCATGGCCCACTGGCGTGGGGAAAAAAAACCAAGGTCCCCTGACCCTGTCCTGGTGCCATAGTCGCACAGGTACTCATTGATGGCCCTCTGCTGCGTGTGCAGCCGCTGCAGCATGGCCAACGTCGAGTTCCACCTGGTGGGCATGTCACAGATTAGGCGGTTCTTGGGCAGGTTAAACTCCTTTTGGAGGTCCGTCAGCCGAGCACTGGCATTATATGACCGGCGGAAATGCACACAGACTTTCCTGGCCTGCCTCAGGACATCCTGTAAGCCCGGGTACCTGCCCAAGAACCGCTGCACCACCAAGTTAAGGACGTGAGCCAAACAGGGCACATGGGTCAGTTGTCCCTGTCGGAGGGCAGAGAGGAGGTTGGTGCCATTGTCGCAAACCACCATTCCTGCCTTAAGTTGGCGTGGCGTCAACCACCTCTGAACCTGCCCCTGCAGAGCTGACAGAACCTCTGCC
This sequence comes from Lithobates septentrionalis, assembly GCA_037952835.1. Taxonomy (NCBI): domain Eukaryota; kingdom Metazoa; phylum Chordata; class Amphibia; order Anura; family Ranidae; genus Lithobates; species Lithobates septentrionalis. The sequence continues at coordinate 1,164,860 of JBBDGP010000872.1, read as the reverse complement.
CCAGTGTGGCTCCTGTCCCCCAAGCACACCAGCTCAAGCACCGCATGGCATCTTTTGGCCTGCGTACTTGCGTAGCCCCTTGAACGCCTACGGAGCACCGCTGGTTCCGAGGAAGAGGCCATGGAGGAAGAAGAAGAGGAGGGGGTGGAGGAGAGAGGTGTGTCACAATCAGCATTTTGGAGGCGTGGTGGCGGAACAACCTCCAACACTACTGCACCTTGTCCTGCATCCTTCCCAGCTGCCAGCAGAGTCACCCAATGCGCCGTGAAACTTAAGTAACGTCCCTGTCCATGCCTGCTGGACCATGAGTCAGCGGTAATATGCACCTTACCGCTGACCGCCCTGTCCAGCGAGGCATGGACATTGCCTTCCACATGCCGGTAGAGAGCCGGAATCGCCTTCCGTGAGAAAAAGTGGCGTTTGGGTACCTGCCACTGAGGAACCGCACATTCCACAAACTCACGGAAGGGGGCAGAGTCTACCAACTGAAAAGGCAGCAGTTGAAGTGCTAGCAATTTTGCCAAGCTAGCATTCAACCGCTGGGCATGTGGATGGCTGGGAGCAAACTTCTTTCGGCGGTGCAGCAGCTGGGGCAGGGAAATTTGCCTGGTACAATCTGACGTCGGTGTACCAAAAGCAGATTGCCCACAAGTACTTGGCTGTGACACACCTAATTCTACACCTTCATTCCTCTCACTGCAGGTCTCAGAGAGGACTGAAGGTCTAGTGGGGTTGGAAATCTCAGCTGATGAGGAGCAAGGAGAGATCCTCTTTGTTCTTTGGTGTGGGTCTTTCAGATACGCTTGCCAACGAACTGCATGGCAGGTCAACATATGTCTGGTCAAGCATGTGGTACCCAAGCGGGAGATGTTTTGGCCACGCGAGATACGCTTGAGACATATGTTGCAAATAGCAGCGGTGCGATCTGATGCACTCGTCTCAAAAAAGGCCCACACCAAAGAACTTTTTGAATAACGCGCAGAGACTGCAGCGGCCTGCACATGTGGAGCTTTGGGGTGTGATGCAGTCAATGTGCTGCCCTTAGGCTGGCCCCTGGAGGGCATCCTGCCTCGTTGGTGATGTGCCGCCTCCTCCTCCTCCTCCTCCTCCTCTCTCCTATCAGGCACCCACGTTGAGTCAGTGACCTCATCATCCCCTCCCTCCTCATCACTGGAGCAAACCTGGCAGTATGCTGCAGCAGGGGGAGCATGACTGCCAGATTGCTGTCCTTCTTGGGCACCCCCTCTGTCCGTGCTCATGTTACTGCCTTCATCGAGCTCAGTATCATCATCAGAGCCTTCCAAACGCTGGGCATCCTCCTGGAGCATGTACCCAACACTGTGGTCAAACAGTTCGAGGGAATCCTCATGAGGACATGGTGGAGCTAGGGAAGGAGTCACTGATGACATTGAGCTGAGGGAAGAGGCCGCTGCTTTGCCAGACAAAGCACCCTGGGCATGGGTGAGAGAGGATGAGGAGGATGAGGACGGCTTGGTCATCCACTCGACCAAGTCTTCCGCATGTTGCGGCTCAACACGGCCAGCTGCCGAAAAAAAGGCCAAGCGTGTCCCATGGCCACGTGCTGATGAGGATGCACCGTCTCCACGACCAGCACTAGACACAGAGCCTGCTTGCCCTCTCTTATTGGCTTGTGACTGTCTGCCTCTCCTTCTTGGCCTTCCAGACATACTAATGGCCTGTAGCTGCACTAAGCTGGGATAGAACACCTGTAATTTTCTTCAGGTAGCTTTATATACTGTAACCAGACAAGCCTGCCTGTCAGTAGGAAGATAACAGGAACGGATCTAGCTGAACACTGTGAGCAGGACACACTGTACTAAATGTAAATAGTCTAGCTGCCTGACCGTGGTACTAATAGGATCAAAAAGAACACCTGTAATTTTCTTCAGGTAGCTTTATATACTGTAACCAGACAAGCCTGCCTGTCAGTAGGAAGATAACAGGAACGGATCTAGCTGAACACTGTGAGCAGGACGCACTGCACTGAATGTAAATAGCAGGAACGGATCTAGCTGAACACTGTGAGCAGGACGCACTGCACTGAATGTAAATAGCAGGAACGGATCTAGCTGAACACTGTGAGCAGGACGCACTGCACTGAATGTAAATAGCAGGAACGGATCTAGCTGAACACTGTGAGCAGGACGCACTGCACTGAATGTAAATAGCAGGAACGGATCTAGCTGAACACTGTGAGCAGGACGCACTGCACTGAATGTAAATAGCAGGAACGGATCTAGCTGAACACTGTGAGCAGGACGCACTGCACTGAATGTAAATAGCAGGAACGGATCTAGCTGAACACTGTGAGCAGGACGCACTGCACTGAATGTAAATAGCAGGAACGGATCTAGCTGAACACTGTGAGCAGGACGCACTGCACTGAATGTAAATAGCAGGAACGGATCTAGCTGAACACTGTGAGCAGGACACACTGCACTAAATAGTCTAGATAGAAGATAACAGGAACGGATCTAGCTAAACTGAATACAGTGTATATATATATATGCAACACCTGGGATGCATATATATACACAATACACTGTAAGTGCAGCTAACTGACTGACTGTTCTGCCTAATCTATCTAACTCAAATCAAATGACACTGTCTCTCTCTCTCTCTATCTCTCAGCACACCGGAACACACACTACACAGGGCCGCCGTGCAGGCGGCCTTATATAGTGTGGGGTGTGTACTAAATCCCCTGAGCCATAATTGGCCAAAGCCACCCTGGCTTTGGCCAATTACAGCTCTCTCTACTGACGGCGCTGTGATTGGCCAAGCATGCGGGTCATAGTGCATGCTTGGCCAATCATCAGCCAGCAATGCACTGCGATGCCGCAGTGAATTATGGGCCGTGACGCGCCACACGAATTTGGCGCGAACGGCCCATATCGTTCGCAATTCGACGGACGGTCGAACAGCCGATGTTCGAGTCGAACATGGGTTCGACTCGAACACGAAGCTCATCCCTACTTATAACTAATCATACTACTCCAATATCCTGGTTTCTGCTGTTTTCCATACCTTCTTATAACATTCACTCTTGTTCTTTCCCTTTTGCCATAACTATGTCTCCCTTTTTTGATCTAGCACTATTTACAAATTATATTTCACTCCTATCCAAAGTTATATTAGAGTTAATCTATACATTTCATATCTTATGATATACATAATCCCATGATATACTCTTATGATATACAGTGGGGATGGAAAGTATTCAGACACCCTTAAATTTTGTTATATTGCAGCCATTTGCGAAAATCATTTAGGTTCATTTTTTTCCTCATTAATGTACACACAGCACCCCATATTGACAGAAAAACACAGAATTGTTGACAATTTTGCAGATTTTTTAAAAAAAAGAAAAACTGAAATATCACATGGTCCTAAGTATTCAGACCCTTTGCCGTGACACTCATATATTTAACTCAGGTGCTGTCCATTTCTTCTGATCATCCTTGAAATGGTTCTACACCTTCATTTGAGTCCAGCTGTGTTTGATTATACTGATTGGACTTGATTAGGAAAGCCACACACCTGTCTATATAAGACATTACAGCTCACAGTGCATGTCAGAGCAAATGAGAATCATGAGGTCAAAGGAACTGCCTGAAGAGCTCAGAGACAGAATTGTAGCAAGGCACAGATCTGGCCAAGGTTACAAACCTTAAGGTTCCTAAGAGCACAGTAGCCTCCATAATCCTTAAATGGAAGACGTTTGGGATGACCAGAACCCTACGTAGAGCTGGCCGTCTGGCCAAACTGAGCTATTGGGGGAGAAGAGCCTTGGTGAGAGAGGTAAAGAAGAACCCAAAGATCACTGTGGCTGAGCTCCAGAGATGCAGTCTGGAGATGGGAGAAAGTTGTAGGAAGTCAACCATCACTGCAGCCCTCCACCAGTCGGGGCTTTATGGCAGATGGCCCAACGGAAGCCTCTCCTCAGTGCAAGACACATGAAAGCCTGCATGGAGTTTGCTAAAAAAACACCTGAAGGACTCCAAGATGGTGAGAAATAAGATTCTCTGGTCTGATGAGACCAAGATAGAACTTTTTGGCCCTAATTCTAAGTGGTATGTGTGGAGAAAACCAGGCACTGCTCATCACCTGTCCAATACAGTCTCAACAGTGAAGCATGGTGGTGGCAGCATCATGCTGTGGGGGTGTTTTTCAGCTGCAGGGACAGGACAACTGGTTGCAATCGAGGGAAAGGTGAATGCGGCCAAATACAGGGATATCCTGGACGAAAACCTTCTCCAGAGTGCTCAGGACCTCAGACTGGGCTGAAGGTTTACCTCCCAACAAGATAATGACCCTAAGCACACAGCTAAAATAACGAAGGAGTGGCTTCACAACAACTCCGTGACTGTTCTTGAATGGCCCAGCCAGAGCCCTGACTTAAACCCAATTGAGCATCTCTGGAGAGACATAAAAACGGCTGTCCACCAACATTTACCATCCAACCTGACAGAACTGGAGAGGATCTGCAAGGAAGAATGGCAGAGGATCCCCAAATCCAGGTGTAAAAAACTTGTTGCATCTTTCCCAAAAAGACTCATGGCTTTATTAGATCAAAAGTGTGCTTCTACTAAATACTGAGCAAAGGGTCTGAATACTTAGAACCATGTGAAATTTCAGTTTTTCGTTTTTAATAATTCTGCAAACATGTCAATAATTCTGTGTTTTTCTGTCAATATGGGGTGCTGTGTGTACATTAATGAGGAAAAAAATTAACTCAAATGATTTTAGCAAATGGCTGCAATATAACAAAGAGTGAAAAATTTAAGGGGGTCTGAATACTTTCCGTCCCCACTGTATATATCTTTCAACATACTCGCGGGCTTCCGGACATGATGACGTCATGTGGTTACACCCTCTTAAGTTGGCAAATGGCCATCTTAGCATTTCTGATCTATGGATGTCCATGCTTAAGGGGGCAATTACCTTGGATTTTGAACAGGCAATGTTTATCTAGTGCACTGGATTATAGAGTGGACCTCCTTTGTGAGTAATAATTTGACTTGGTTAATAAAATAGTAGAGTGTTGGGCATACTACACTATGCATTTTATTTCTTATATCCCTTGCTGAGTGAGAAGGCAATAGAATTTTGAAGTGGAGTGAAACCTGGTCTCTGTGCTTTTGGAGTGCCCTTGATGTATCGCTGCGGTGATATTACCCAGAGATCTGGGAAGACTATTTATGACCTTACCATTGTAGGGGTCTTTTCACGAGGTAAGAGGCAGCATGAACAGATGGTGGAGCACAGCAGTGGAGCACATTTTTATGCACATGTATGCTTGATGCTCTTCCTTATTTGTGGCTGACACACAATATTAGTGGACTTTTATATGATTTTCATTAAATATTTATATATATATGTATTTACTACCAAGTGTAATCACACCTTTGTGGTGGATTTTTATACCTTATATTTATGTATATATATATATATATATATATATATATATATATATATATATATATATATATATATATATATATATATATATATATATATATATATATATATATATATATATATATATATTACCATATGCAGGGTGAGGTGTACTAAACGATCTTGGCTGTGCTAGCAATCTGGTCCCTCCCACGGACTGATATGTAGAAACAATGAGTCAGGATTGCTGCACAAGAAATTTATTTCCATAAAAAATTATTACAAAGACGATTGTGAGAAAGGGCGTTATCTGTGAAAGCCCGAAACGTCGCAGCCAGCTGCATCTGGTGTCGGTACGATGTCTTTGTAATAATTTTTTATGGAAATAAATTTCTTGTGCAGCAATCCTGACTCATCATTTATATATATATATATATATATATATATATATATATATATATATATATATATATATATATATATACGCCATGAATTTGGAAATGTATGAGTTCTTGATTTTCAATTGATGATCACTTATATGAATTGTATATACTACTCTTTATATTATTATATGGTTTGGGTTGTGCTCCACTATTAGTTGATACAATTTTGTTTGGTGTGGGAACACATCTCAGTGATGGGCGGCAACTGATAACGCCTTTTTGCACATTTTTTTTATCACTTATCCATTTGTTGTATATACTGTATATATTTTATTGTTCTAGGATTTTTGTTGTTAGCACAGTGATTTTTGGTTTGACTCATTTCTCTTTTATATACAGCCTTAGTTTCCCTCAAAAATGATTCTAAAACAAATGATCTCCTTAACCAGGAACATGATTTAGGGGAATCATTAGAAACCTCTGAATGAACTACAATTTGGCCCAGGAAAATGCTCATAAGATATTATTTGACCGGTATTTGACTATAGCACAACTAACAAAATTTACCTCTTCCGTTTCCCCCTTGTGCTTCCAAAGTTGCAGTTTCCTTGGTTCCCTATTTCATATTTGGTGGCAATACCCAAAAGTTCAACAAATATGGATGTGCACATATAATTTAATATGCACTTTGATTGACCTAGAGATGGGCTGAACACCCCCCTGTTCGGTTGGCACCAGAACTCCTGAACAGACAAAAAGTTTTGACCTGAACGGTGAGCCCTATTAAAGTCAATGGGACCTGAATTTGAAAAGTCCCCATTTTGAAAGCTTATATGCACGTTATTTACCATATAAAGGGTATAGGTGTCCGGGTACTGCCCTGGGGGGACATGTATCAATGCAAATCTTTTTTTTTTAAAGATTGTTTTTACAGGAGCAGTGATTTTAAAATTCCACCCTACGGGGGGTGGGGGGTCCCCTAAGTGCCCTTTCACACTGGGGCGGTTTGTAGGCGCTATTGCGCTAATAATAGCGCCTGCAAACCGACCCGAAAGTGCCGCTGCTGTGTATCCAGTGTGAAAGCCCCGAGGGCTTTCACACTGGAGCGATGCGCTGGCAGGACGGTAAAAAAAGTCCTGCCAGCAGCATCTTCGGAGCGGTGAAGGAGCGGTGTGTATACCGCTCCTTCACCGCCCCTGCCCATTGAAATCAATGGGACGGCGCGGCTATACCGCCGGCAAAGCGCCTCTGCAGAGGCGCTTTGCGGTGGTATTTAACCCCTTCTCGGCCGCTAGCGGGGGGTAAAACCGCCCCGCTAGCGGCCGCATACCGACGGTAAAACGCCGCTAATAATAGACGCCGCCCCCCGCCCCAGTGTGAAAGGGCTCTTAGTCTGCCTGTAAAGTGGTGCATTTGTAGCTGCAGCAAAACTGACACTTCTAAAGAAAAAAAATGAAATTACATTGAAATTGCCTCCCCCACTCCAAAGCACCTTGTCCCTATGTTGATGGGAGCAAGGGCCTCATCCCCACAACCCTGACCGGTGGTTGTGGGGGTCTGCAGGCAGGGGGCTTATCAGAATATGGAAGCCCCCTTTTAACAAGGGGCCAAAAAGTAATAATAACAGGAGGCAGTTTTTGACAATGTCGTATTAAAAATAAAAAAAAACAGTGGCCCCCGATGTAAATCCATCAACAATCATGACGCCGACGCCACCGCCGGACCCAAAAAAGAGCCCCCTGCCCCAAAGCCCCCTCTCCCCATGTTGAGAGCATTTGGCTTGGTATGGTTCAGAAGGGGGGGCTCGCTTGTCACCCCCCCTTTCCTGGCCTGCCAGGCTGCATGCTTGGATAAGAGTCTGGTATGGATTTTGGGGAGGACCCCAGCCCGGTTTTTTTTTTTATTTGGCATGGTGTTTCCCTTAAAATTCATACCAGACCCTAAGGGCCCGGTATGGATTAGAGGGGTCCCCCGCAACATTTACTTTTACGTTTTTAGCTGTCAACGAGGAAGCCCATTGGGCAAAGCTTTGCAATGCACAGTACATTGCAGGTCATAATTGTGAAGTGTAAGGAAAATTATAAATGGTTTTCAAATTTTTTTACAAATAAATACTTGAAAAGTGTGGCATGCATTTGTATTCAGCCCCCTTTACTCTGATACCACTAGATTTTAGTTAGGGGTATCAATTGCTTTCAAAAGTCAACTAATTAGTAAATAGAGTCCACCTGTGTGTAAGTTTATCTCAGTATAAATACAGCTGTTCTGTGAAGCCCTCAGAGGTTTGTTTCACCTTAGTGAACAAACAGCATCATGAAGGACAAGGAACACATCAGACAGGTCAGGGTTAATGTTGTGGAGAAGTTTAAAGCAGGGTTAGGTTGAAAAAAAAAATATCCCAAGCTTTGAACATTTAACGGAGCACTGTTCAATCCATCATCCAAAAATGGAAAGAGTATGGCACAACTGCAAACCTACCAAAACATGACTGTCCACCTAAACTGACAGGCTGGGCAAGGAAAGCATTAATCAGAGAAACAGCCATGGTAACTCTGGAGGAGCTGCAGAGATCCACAGCTCAGGTAGGAGAATCTGTCCACAGGACAACTATTAGTCGTGCACTCCACAAATCTACCCTTTACAGAAGAGTGGCAAGAAGAAAGCCATTGTTGAAAGAAAGTTATGAGAAGTCCCGTTTGCAGTATGCGAGAAGCCATGTGGGGGTTACAGCAAATATGTGGAAGAAGTTGATCTGGTCAAATGAGATCCAAAAATGAACTTGTTAGCCTAAAAGGAAAACGCTATGTGTGGAGGAAAACTAACACTGCACATCATCCTGAACACACCATCCCCACCATGAAATATGGTGGTGGCAGCATCATGTTGTGGAAATGCTTTTCTTCAGCAGGGACAGGGAAGCTGATCAGAGTTGATGGGAAGATGGATGGAGCTAAATACCTGGCAATCTTAGAAGAAAACCTGTTAGAGTCTGCAAAAGACTTGAGACCGGGGCAAATGTTCACCTTCCAGCAGGACAACAACCCTAAACATACAACCAGAGCTACAATGGAATGGTTTAGGTCAAAGCATATTCATGTGTTAGAATGGCCCAGTCAAAGTGCAGACCTAAATCCAATTGAGAATCTGTGGCAAGACTTGAAGATTGCTGTTCACAGACGCTCTCCATCTAATCTTACAGAGCTTGAGCTTTTTTGCAAAGAAGAATGGGCAAAAATGTCACTCTCTAGATGTGCAAAGCTAGTAGAGACATCCCCAAAATGACTTGCAGCTGTAATTGCAGCAAAAAGTGGTTCTACAAAATATTGACCATTTATCATTTTCCTTCCACTTTACAATTATGTGCCACTTTGTGTTGGTCTATCACATAAAATCCAAATAAAATATGTTTTTGGTTTTAACATGACAAAATGTGGAAAATTTCAAGGGGTGTGAATACTTTTTCAAGGCACTGCACATGTACAGCTGCACCAGATTCTGTGTGCACTAGTTTTAGTAAATCTTCTCCAATATGCCTTCTACAAACATCTAGCAACTTGATAATTGTTTTTTAGGCAGGAAACTTTTTTTTTATAGGATTACTTTACAGGGTTCCTGATTATCATGTTTAATTACTGGAGCCGTCATTTCAATGCAGCTGTTGCTGTCATTCATTTGGCTTCCCATTAGCTTAGAGACCATAAAGTTCTCCAGAGAGAAATAAAAATGTAAAGCCGCCTCTAAGGGAAAATCCAACCTGAGTGCTCAAAAGTGTCATCGTGAAGCATGGACTGAGCTTGTATAAAGCATTACCTCGGATTCGGCACACACGTTTATCTCCTGGAGCTTGTTACCTTGGCGATTTTCGTGCTCTAAATACTGGTTTGCTATTTTATCACTTTGCAATTAAACTACTGTACCACTAATTGCCAGAAGTCTACAACTTGTAAGGAGACATGATTTTAAAGATGAGTTTTACTTTACAGTTACACTAGAATAAACTGGTCATAAAAAAATGTAATTGAAACAGTACTTTTTTGGTATCAACACTGCCGTAGAACAAAATAAAACTGATTTAAAACGGAGTTCCAACTACAATTAATACATTTTTTTTTAAACCTTTCACAAGCGTTTACAATGGCATTGTAACACTCACATATTCTGTATAATTTGTCCCCCGATGTCTGGTTTCATCTGTTAAAAGAACTTTGATAATGCAGTGGTGGCCGTTTTCATTTTGCTTGTGGGCATGTGAAGCCCACAAGCATCCTGCTCCGGGATACGGTGCTGCTAAGTGACCAGCATGTACCGCACATTCTCTCCCTAATCTCACGCATGCGCATTGAGTCATTCTCGCAGCACCATTAACTACTAGGTTGCCATCACAATGGGCGGCGGGGGCGGAAGTGCCCACCCCATTGTGATGGCAACAAAGCCCTTGGCGCTGCCCACTGACTCCTGGGAAATGATGACACACATCTCCCAGGAGCAGTAGCGAGCAGAGGCACCGAGGGAAGTGACGTAAGGAGTCTAGGAGAGGAAGGAGGAAGATTTCAAGGGACCATATAGCAATAGGCATTAAGAAAAAAAAATGTCCAAATGTTTTTTTTTTTATATTATTTAATGCACAGTGATTCCTTTTTTTTTGGGTGGAACTCCACTTTAACTTTTTGTTTTTAAGCTGGTTAACAAACCACCAAATGGTCAGCTGAACCCAAAATGTATGATTCAGTAATGGTGACACTGGTGGTTTTTAACCACTTCAATACCCGCCCATTGTCATATGACGTCCACAGATGGGATCTCCCATCCTGGGTGGGCGTCATATGACGCCCTGGGATTCCCGGCCGCCTAGGGGGCGCGCGCGCACCGCTGGGAGCGCGCGCACGCGCCCGCCGCGTTCCTCGGGACCCGGTGCGTGTGCCCGGCGGCCGCGATGTCCGCCGGGCACCCGCGATTGCCGGTTAACCGGACCGCCATGTGGATCTGTGTGTGTAAACATAAATCTATCCCGTATTTTGTAGACGCTATAACTTTTGCGCAAAACAATCAATATACGCTTATTGCGATTTTTTTTACCAAAAATATGTAGAAGAATACGTATCGGCCGAAACTGAGGAAAAAATTAGTTTTTTTAAAAAAAAATTGGGATATTTATTATAGCAAAAAGTAAAAAATATTGTGTTTTTTTCAAAATTGTCGCTCTTCTTTTGTTTATAGCGCAAAAAATAAAAACCGCAGAGGCGATCAAATACCACCAAAAGAAAGCTCTATTTGTGGGGAAAAAAGGACGTCAATTTTTTTTGGGTACAACGTTGCACGACCGCGCAATTGACGTTTAAAGTGCGACAGCGCTGAAAACTAAAAATTGGCCTGGGAAGGAAGGGCGTGAAATTGCCCTGTATTGAACCGGTTAAAGTCTGCTATTGTGTTAACATTTTGGAGAATTTTCACCAGCAATATCTCAGTGCTGAAACTCTTCTTACTATTTGGAATACAGTCTCATTCATCTCACTGCATCTTCTGTGTGTTAATATATATAAAACCTCGCCCCAAAAAATTAAATATTTTATATCACAAAACAGCTGCAGCAACAGTTAAGGCTGGTACACACTTGCCGTGTATCGGCTGGTAATGGCCGGTTCAACAGAAACCGGCTGACATTCAGCTAGTATGTACAGTAGCCTGTCCGACAGAAGCCAGTCTAATGCTGACAATACAGGCACAGAATTTGGGCCGTTTGCTGCAGACTAAATGATTATTCATCATATTGGCCACTAGGGATGAGCCGAACACCCCCCTGTTCGGTTCGCACCAGAACATGCGAACAGGCAAAAAATTCATTCGAAAACGCGAACACCGTTAAAGTCTATGGGACACAAACATGAATAATCAAAAGTGCTAATTTTAAAGGCTTATATGCAAGTTATTGTCATAAAAAGTGTTTGGGGTTCCTGCTTGGGGGTCCTGCCCCAGGGGACATGGATCAATGCAAAAAAAAGTTTTAAAAACAGCCGTTTTTTCGGGAGCAGTGATTTTAATAATGCTTAAAGTGAAACAATAAAAGTGTAATATTCCTTTAAATTTCGTACCTGGGGGGTGTCTATAGTATGCCTGTAAAGGGGCGCATGTTTCCCGTGTTTAGAACAGTCTGACAGCAAAATGACATTTCAAAGGAAAAAAAGTAATTTAAAACTACTCGCGGCTATTAATGAATTGCTGGTCTGACAATACAGATAGAAGTTCATTGATAAAAACTGCATGGGAATTCCCCACAGGGGAACCCCGAACAAAAATTTAAAAAAAAAATGACGTGGGTGGTCCCCCTCAAAATCTATACCAGACCCTTTAGGTGTGGTATGGATTTTAGGAAACATTTAAATAAAAGAATTGTCAAAAACTGTCTCTTGTCATTTTTAAAATTTTTGACAGTTTTTTAGTGAAATGGTAGGGGTACTTTTGTACCCCCTTACCATTTCACACAGGGGGGAGGGCCAGGATCTGGGGGTCCCCTTGTTAAAGTGGGCTTCCAGATTTCAATAAGCCCCCCGCCCGCAGACCCCCACAACCACCAGCCAGGGTTGTGGGGATGAGGCCCTTGTCCTCATCAACATGGGGACAAGGTGTTTTGGGGGCCTACCCCAAAGCACCCTGCCAATGTTGAGGGCATGTGGCCTGGTATGGTTCAGGAGGGGGGGGCTGCTCTCTCGCCCCCCTCTTTTCCTGCAGCCTGCCAGGTTGCGTGCTCGGATAAGGATCTGGTATGGATTTTTGGGGGGACCCCACGCCTTTTTTTTTTAAATTTTGGCGCAGGGTTCCCCTTAAAATCCATACCAGACCTGAAGGGTCTGGTATAGATTTTGAGGGGGACCCCACGCCATTTTTTTTTTGGCCGGGGTTCCCCTTAACATCCATACCAGACCTGAAGGGCCTGGTATGGAATTTAGGGGGACCCCCACGTCATTTTTTTTTTAACCGCTTCAGCCCCGGAAGAATTTACCACCTTCCTGACCAGAGCACTTTTTGCGATTCGGCACTGTGTCGCTTTAACGGACTATTGCGCGGTCGTGCAACATGGCTCTCAAACAAAATTGATATCCTTTTTTTCCCACAAATAGAGCTTTTTTTTGGTGGTATTTGATCACCTCTGCGATTTTTATTCTTTGCGCTATAAACAAAATAAGAGCGACAATTTTGAAAAAAAAACGCATTATTTTTTACTTTTTGCTATAATAAATATCCCCCAAAAATATATAAAAAAACATTTTTTTCCCTCAGTTTAGGCCGATACGTATTCTTCTACATATTTTTGGTAAAAAAAATCGCAATAAGTGTTTATTGTTGGTTTGCGCAAAAGTTATAGCGTTTACAAAATAGGGGATAGTTTTATAGCATTTTTATTAATAATTTTTTTTTACTAGTTTTGGCGGCAAACAGCGATTTTTATTATGACTGCGACATTATGGCGGACACATCGGACATTTTTGACACATTTTTGGGACCATTGTCATTTATACAGCAATCAGTGCTATAAAAATGCATTGATTCCTGTTTAAATGACACTGGCAGTGAATGGGGTTAACCACTAGGGGGCGGGGAGGGGTTGAATCAGTACTAGGGAGGTGTTTCTAACTGTAGGGGGATTGGGCTGTGTGTGTCACTACACTGATCTCTTCTCCGATGACAGGGAGCAGAGATCAAGTGACACTGTCACTAGGCAGAATGGGGAGATGCTGTTTACATCAGCATCTCCCTGTTCCTGCTCTCCGTGAGACGATCGCGACCCGACTCATGGAGCTCCCGGCCGACGCGCGCACGCAATGACACGGCGGGAAATTCAAATGGACGTACCTGTACGCCCATTTGCCCAGCCGTGCCATTCTGCTGACGTACGCCGGTCGGGAAGCGGTTAATTTTGGTTCGGGGTTCCCCTGTGGGGAATTCCTATGCCGTTTTTATCAATGAACTTTTATGTGTATTGTCGGACCGGCAATTCATTACTAGCCGCGAGTAGTTTTGAATCACTTTTTTTTCTTTGAAATGTCATTTTGCTGTCAGACTGTTCTAAACACGGGAAACATGCGCCCCTTTACAGGCATACTATAGACCCCCCTTAGGTACGAAATTTAAAGGGATATTACACTTTTATTGTTTCACTTTAAGCATTATTAAGATCACTGCTCCCGAAAAAACGGCCGTTTTTAAAACTTTTTTTTGCATTGATCCCTGTCCCCTGGGGCAGGACCCAGGTCCCCAAACACTTTTTATGACAATACCATGCATATAAGCCTTTAAAATTAGCACTTTTTATTTCTCCCATAGACTTTTAAAGGGTGTTCCGCAGCATTCGAATTTGCCGCGAACACCCCAAATTGTTCGCTGTTCGGCGAACTGGCGAACAGCCGATGTTCGAGTCGAACATGAGTTCGACTTGAACTCGAAGCTCATCCCTATTGGCCACTAACTGACAGAATAAACTATCGTTTCAATTACAACATACACTTTAGTTGAAACGGTAAAAGTTTTTGCTTCTGATCCATCGTCATTAGCCGGACCCACAGTCGAAACCGCCGGTAAAGTTGGGTCCACTAACAGCCCGATTGTTGAATGATCTTCTCCTCGGTTTTTTTTCATTTAAAAAAAAAAAAAAAAAAAGCTGCCTGTGTGTACCAGGCATTAGGAATTGACTTACTAAAACTGCAGAGTGCCAAGTCTGGTGCATTCACATTTGCAAAGTTTTACCTTAATGCATTCTCTGCATTAAAGGAAAAAAAGTTCAATAGTAACTCCCCCCCAGCCCCCCCAGCCCCCCTAAATATTTGCTTGAGCCTGATCTCGATCCAGTGCTGTGCACGTCTGTAGCAGCTTTTCTCCCCTCTCTCACAGGTTTGGCTGAAAGCAGCAGAAGCCATTGGCTCTTGCAGCTGTCAGTCAAAACCTGTGAGCAGAGAGTGGAGCCAAGCGGCGCTGTGTGTTTGAAGAGACACACGCAGTCTGGCTTGGGATCGAGCCAGCACGAGTGCCCCCATAGTAAGCGACTTGCTATGGAGGCACTCGGAAGGAGGGAGGAACACAGAGCACCAGCGGGGGGACCCCAGAAGAGGAAGTTTGGGGGTGCTCTGTGCAAAACCATTGCCCAGGGCAGGTAAGTTTACAATGTTTCTTATTTAAAAAAAAAAAAAAGCTTTTTAATTACTTTCATTTCCATTCTCACTTTTTTAACCACTTGCCGCCCACCATATAGCAGAATGACAGTGGCAAAGTGGTTTTAATATCCTAAATGGGCGTCATATGATGTCCTCAGGATATTGAGCTGCTGCACTCAATATACTCACTCGCTTTTCCTCACTCGCTTCTGACAGACGCGAGTAGAGGAGAGCCGATCGGCTGCTCTCCTGACAGGAGGGGGTCTGTGCTGATTGTTTATCAGCACAGCCCCCCCTCGGATGCCCACACTAGACCACCAGGGAAGCCACCCAGGACCACCAGGGAAGCCGCCCAGGACCACCAGGGAAGACATCCACACTGGACCACCAGGTATGCCCCCTAGACCCCCCAGGGAAATACTAATCTGTGCCCAGGCAGCTGCCAATCAATGCCCAGGCAGCTGCCAATCACTGCCCACTCACAATGCCTACCACTGCCAGTGCCACCTGGGATGCCTATCAGTGCCTCATATCAGTGCCGTGTATCAGTGCCCATCAGTGCCACGTATCAGTGCCCATCAGTGCCCAGCAGTGCCGCCTATCAGTGCCCATCAGTGCCACCCATAAGAACCCATCTTTGCAGCCTTTCAGTGCCCATCAGTGTTGCCTATCAGTGCCCATCGGTGCCCACCAGTGCCACCCAGTGCCACCCATGAGTGCCCATCAGTGCCGCCTACCAGTGCCCATCAGTGCCGCATATCAGTGCCCTCATCGGTGCCGCCTAATCAGTGGCTGTCAGTGCCGCCTTATCAGTGCCCATCAGTGAAAGAGAAAACTTACTTATTTACAAACATTTTTAACAGAAACAAAAGCAAAACTTTAATTTTTTCAAAATTTTTGGTCTTTTTTTATTTGTTTCGCAAAAAATAAAAACCGCAGAGGTGATCAAATACCACCAAAAGAAAGCTCTATTTGTGGGAACAAAATGATAAAAATTTAGTTTGGGTACAGTGTAGCATGACCGCGCAATTGTCATTCAAACTGCGACAGCACTGAAAGCTGAAAATTGGTCTGGGCAGGAAGGTGTATAAGTGCCCTGTATTGAAGTGGTTAATGAATGATTTGAGTAGTAATTAGGTATCTTATTTAAAAACAGTTAAAATAACTATACACAATATATCCTGTACAGCCATGACATCTAAAGACAGAATTGTGTAAATATTAGAGGGCTAATAATATATGCTGGGTACTGTTTTTTTTTTTTTTATATGTTATTGTTCTTTTTGTATACTGTCTTAATATGACTATTAATATCCCAAACAAAGTTATGCACTTATTGTTATCCTCCTACTTCCATCTTAACTTTTGGAAGTGTGGGATGCAGCAGCAATTAAAAGCAGACTGTGTCGTTGGTAACAATTATAACATAGGCCTGATAGTACATGAGTTAGGAGCTGTCATCATGAGCATCCCATCTTCTGCTAAGTGACTGAAGTCAAGCTAAAAGTGTAATCATGTCTAGTACTGTAGATCCAGCGCAGTTAGTCGGTAGTTCAAGTGAGGTGATTGGAATCAGCAAGTTTGGCAGTTGTGGGTGTGGTAATCCTTCCTACTGTTTATTTGAAACTGTTAAAGCTACCTTGTTGCTAGTATAAAAGATAATCTGTAGCAGCGCACCCCCTCCCAGTCACAATACCTAGCAGAGGACATGCTGTCTTACACACCCAGATGTGTCTGCAAGAGAACAAAGAATTCACTCTCACTTTTTGTATCTGAACTCTATCCTGACTTGCAAGTTAGTTTATTTATTACGTATTAACTTTTACAAACTTTATTTTCTCAGAGGTGCACTCTTATTTGTGTACATCTGAAATGTATAGTATTATTGTTACTTTTATCATCATTAATATCATTATTTTGTGTCTATTTAGCAGTTGAGTGCACATGTATTGTGATGTGAACTGAACCAATAGGTAGAGTAATCCACATCTTTGCTATGGCCTTGGCATCAGTGTTGCAGCGATGATGGGCATGGCTACATTACTTTGAAAAACCATGGCTTAAAGAGCCATGGTTAAGTACAGTCTGACCCTATAGAACCCACTGAACAACATTTTCAGTTCTTATACCAATATAATACCTTTTAATTACTGTGCTATGAGTGAGTCTCACAGACACATATATACCTAAAGAAAAAATTTCAAGATAATAAAACAGAATAAAGATAGCAAAATAATGCTTTGTCTGAGCCTTAAAAAATGCAATTGTTGAGCAAATAAATGCTTTGGTCAGAACATAGTAACACACAAAATAAGAATGCAGAAGTCGTGTCTATGTAATACAGTATGTAGTACACACAGTATATGTAGCTTTCGGGACTACACTATGTACACTACAGTATACAGGAAATAACAGTCAGGACTAAGTATCGAGGAGGCCCATACATTGCTGATCAGTGTGAGGAAAAATACCCGGGATTGGGAAGAAATACTGCCCCAGAGTCAGTGGGATAGAACAAAATTCCTGATTTTGGTGATCAGTGGAAGGAAAAAAAACAAACAATGTGGGTAATAAGTTGGAAGAAAAATGAATGGTGTCAGGGGTCAGTAGAAAGTAAAAATATCCAGTGACGGTGGTCAGCTGGACAAGAAAAAAATACCTACTATCAGTGTGAGTTGGAAGAATGCATTGATGTTAGTAGTTAGTAAGGGAACAAAGAAAATGCATTGGATGCCGCTGAGGTGAAAAAAATGCAGTAGTGTCAGTAGGGTGGAAAACATAGAAAAAAATAGAACAAAAGAAAAAAAATACATTGGTGTATTGGAGTTAGGTAAAAAAAGAAAAACATATGTTGGTGTCAGTGGAAGAAAAAAAAGAAGCTGTGTCTGTCAGTGGTGGGGGTCATTGTGGTGTGGTGGAAAAATCATTGTTGGTCATTGAGAGTGAAGCACTGTTTGCAATTGTGACCTAGCAAACTTTTTTTTTTTTAATAAATATACTAAGACTCTCTGCTTCATTGCAAAGGTGACATGTCAGAGGGGACAAAAGGAAAAGCCACAAGGAGGGCACAACTGGAGTTGTATAAGTATTTGTGATCAAGGGGTACTGGACAACAGTTGCCCTACTTACTGTGGTAATGTTAACATATTTTCTATGTGGAATTGATGAACCTGTTCACTATAAAATAGATAATACGGCTCCTGATTGTAATGAAATAAACTTTACAGTCAGGCAAAATGTAAAAAATGCAGAGGATGTGATTTATGCATCTGATCCATATAATTATTTCATTGCATCATAATGCTATATAGTTAAACACCAACAGCATCTCTTACATAAATACATGTACTGTTTCAGATGCTATACAATGAGCAATTTCACTTTATTGTTGCCACTATGTAAGTCACTCACAGGGAAGCCTTCAAAGTGCTTCAAAAGTATGAACGGAGTGTAATTCAGGAATATTGCCACTGTATATCTAATAGACATGGTTGTTTGTCATTGAGGTGTATGACTGCAATAACAACAAATGGGTATGATATTGTGCCATTTATGTTTCTGCCCGCATGAAATAGAAAAAATCTTTGCTTATACAAAAGAAAACAATCCTGAAAGTATTATCAGTTATGGAAACTGAATGTCAGTTTAGCATGCAGCCAGGGATAGTGATTGGTGACCTCTTAGACAACTTAAAACTAATTTGGAGAAAAGGAAAGCTGAGAGTCAAAAATAAAACCTAAGCAGCACGACTGTGAAGCTAAGATGTTATTAACAATGACCGTTATGTAAATCAGAGGAACATATTTATAGAAAGGGAAAAAAATCTCTCAGTTTTAACTAGAACAAGCCCCAAAAAGCAGGATGACACAAAAGGAAAAAAAAGCGTAGATATTTGATCTGCATACAGATTTTACTGGAATCCCAAAGATTGAGCAAGCTGACCATGTCTGTAGATGGAGAAGAGGAAGTTACCAAAGATGGGTTCTTGCCCTAATCTAATAAAGGAATGATGAGATGAGGACATAGGAAAAAGTAAGAGGCACTGAAATCTGGTTACAGACAAGGAAAAAATGTTAAAAAATGTTAAGAAGAGTGCAAAATCTAGCATCCTAAGAGAAGACAATTAAGTAGCAGAGAGTGATTAACCGCCTTATGCATTATATGTAGAGCTAGTTCATTGTTCAACCTGCAAAGTATGAAACTCAGATGGAATGATACACCAAGCATATGTACAGTGCAGCATTATGCTTGAAAAATAATACATTGTAGATTTAGTAAAATGCAGATGACAGATACAATGATATGACAGAAAGTATCACAACCTAGCATCATACCAATCTACTGTTACCTGAGTGCAAAAATATCACTGTATATATCTAGCAACATTATTTTATATGTTGGATAACATTTTATATGAGAACTGTTCTTGAGGCCAAAATAAACAGTAAAGTTGTTGCGATTTATTGTATACCCAAGACATCCAGTGACTGCTTCTGTCAAGGACTGCAAATCTGTTCACTGTGGAACAAGAGGAAAATTCATGTTTTTTTTTTTTTTTTTTAGGAATGCAAGATTATATTTGCACAATATTGAATGACACTGTGGAGGTGAAAAAAAAATATACAAAATGCATTGTTAGATTTGGGCTCTTAAGCCCTGAACTCAAGGATTCAAGAAAGTTGTTTTTAACTAACCCATTGTAGCAGAAGTATTTATGCTGCACTCTAAACTTTAAACTTCTGCAGAAATGAGACCAGGGAGCTGAAGGTCACATTATTCTGAGGCAAAAGGACAGCGAGATTAAAGGCATTCATTAAAGCACCAGCTGAAGAGCAACAAAGCAAATGGAAATCATAACAGACATGTATCTCTGACATAGAGAGATTGATGAATGCACAAAGTATGTTGTTGTTTTTTTCCTCTGAATGGCTCTTTTTTCTGGTCCATGTGTAAAGTGCTTCACTGGACCATCATGCAGTCTTACATCTTGACTGTGGCCCAGATTTTGTTTTCTGTTAGTATACAGGAAGATTATTTCATGTTTCTTACACTAACTCCATAGTCAGTATCACTAGAAATAATTGGGCCCATAGGCACACATTATCTCCAACTAAACCTGTATATTCCTAAAATAACATCATTGCAGCATTTATTCCAAGATCCTGACATTGGCCTAATTCATAAGAAAAAACACATATTATATACTGTATATATTCACGCAAATAAGGTATTCTATATAAAACACATTTGAGAGAGCATTTTAATGATGGTACAACTGTGCAACAGTGGGCTCCAATTTTTAGTATAGCACATCATGTGAGTTTTATCTTTCCCATATGAGAGAAGGAGTATTATTACTGTTTCAGAAGCATTTCTTCTTATGTTGATAATAAATATTCTTGATCAATATAGTAGTAGGGTTAAGATTCATTATGAGGTTCAGTTGGGTTAACTCTGCATGAGGGATTTTTTTAAAATATTTATTTTCAGTTACAGGCTACTAAAAAATAACTGTATTTTAGGGGAAACTTCATAAACACTGGCATTAGATGCAGGCTTTTGTAAAGCTGAATACAAAATAAGTTTTAGGGTCATAACACTAAGCCACATTAACTTAATTGTATATTTTCAGAGAGACAAAACATGTCCCAGGAAATATACGCATATGAGTGTTTCTTCTTCATTCCTTCTTCAATTTTTCATATAACCTATGTACTGCAACCTAATTAATCTCATTAGTAAATACATTACATTGATATATTAACATTTGTTTATGGAAATCGATTCTATTTTTGGACAGCTGCCAGTAATTTTCTCAACTGCAGATATAATTTTAGCTGGCAAAGTTTATTTGATTACTTTCTATTTTCTTCATTTCTTCCATGATACCAGCATATGCTAACAAACTCCCATTAGGATACTTACAGCAGCAGACAGTAAACTGCTCTAATCCCAAAGGGTAGAAACTAACTGCTTATGTGTTAAATTTCATCAAAATAATGGAAAACTGAATATATTGGGGAAGTCAGCTGTGATATTTGTGTGCTAAATTAAACTTCCCAAAAGAGTAGAAAATATGCTAATTCAAAATCAACTGTTTTGTGATATAGGGCATCGCAATAAAACATGAAACTTTCTGTAAAAAAAAAAAAAAAATCATTGTGACTCCTGAATTTTACCCGTATTTTGTCATATGTTTTCCCTAAGATCTTTAAAGCATAAAAGTGTTTTATCGTGCTAACAATACACATATGGGTAAACCATCGATTATGGGTTCAACATTTTAAAACAATCTCTTCCACAAAAATGGTTGCTTGATGCAACAAGGCAAAATACCAATTTGGCCAAATATGACTTTAGTTTCTACAGGGACCGTTTGTTTTTTTTCAATCACAACTTCTCCCATTTAGAGCAAAAAACAATTTATCAAACGATTGTATGAATATGTGCAAGGCCAGTATTAGCATTTGGACTCGAGAGAGATCCCATTGCCTACAAAAGAATGTTTGTGTCAAGCAATTTAAAAGTAAGTCTAAGCAGAATATTATTAAAGGATTTGCTGGTCGCTTTGCTGAACCTTTTTTTAACACATTCAGTTGGTACAAGTGCCTTCACTTACAACAGCACATTCAATGGTTGAAAAAAATATGAAAATATTGTCACAGCTTCTTGGTGGAAATAACCGCTTGCAATTAGTGCAGATATATGATATACAGAGCACTGAAATGCTAAAATAAGAAAAAATAGCAGCGCTTAACACATCTAAAATAAATCACCTGAAGTGTTCCAGTAGTACATTAAAGTGAAAAATACTCAAAAAAACCATAAAAAAGAAAGTTCAAGGTAAGTCTTTGTGTAATAAATTCAAGGTGATATTCCAGATGACATCCAACATCTAGTGCTCCAGTTACCCAGTGCAGCCTTCACCAATAGAAGAAAAACACACTCACCAGATATAGTTGCTGTCTAGGATATGGAACAGCAAATAAGACATATTACTAGATTCAAGTCATTAAAGGTCTGTAGTCATCATTTGCTCACAATGTTCACCTCTATTCCATCCAAGGAACCGTCTTTAGAATATGTTGAAAAATCTGGATTGTGACCTGACAAACTTTCCTTCTCATAATAAGAACAGCTCAGCATATCCCATCCACAGCAATGACTCATTCCCTAGACCAGACGGTCTAAAAGAATGTAGGGTGTAAGTAATTCCTTTCCATGGGTGGCTATATCATATGCTTTCTTCCAATCAGCAATGTGATGATTTATGGGTCTGTCCACACTCTCTCCCACTATCCACTCTCCTCTCCTCCAGTGGTTGATCAATGGTTGAAAAACATTCACTGAGATTCTTCAACTGCTGTTGTTCAGTGAGAAAATGCAGTTACTGTAACATCACCCTATTTTTAAACCATGGCAAATGTTAAATTTCTTTCATTTTCACTGTACATTTACTGAAGACTTTTAAGGATATCAATTACTGGGCTCAGATATTAAATCACGGTATTGTCTGATTACAATTCTCTGATTTCCTTTGGGTTCCTGTGCAGGTATGGCACTTCTGTAGTTACTTTTATTTTGTTTTTACTAAAATGCAGTCTACTACCATTCTGATACTTGCCTGTTTGATGTATGGCACAGGGGTCCTCAAACATTCTAAATAAACCAGCACAATGCCTTAGTGTCAGTAGTCAGTGGAATTAAACAATGAGAGTACAAAATGACCTAGCAGCTGGAGTCAGTTTGAGGAGAAATAAGGACCCATCAATTGTGTTAGGAGTAGCAATAGCATCCACTAGTATCAGTGGGCAGAATTGTGCCTCATCTATGGTGTTAGTGCTTTTATGTCTCACAGTCTTGCATTGGCAAAGCAAATTTTTTAACAGACCCCTGTGCGTCTTGTGCCCCCCCCCCCCCCCCCCATGTATCCAGACAGCCTTATATTATCGCAAATGGATTATTGAACGTATATGATATAACCTTTTTGTGTCATAAAGTGATTGTGATATAGTCTATTTTAGAAGAAAAATGTTTGTCATTTTTGTAATGAAGTGAGAAACTTATGGCCTTTTTATATGCATTTTTGAATAAATAATATGTTTTCGATAAAAACGCTATTGTTGTGCTCAAAAGTCCCTGTTTTGAAACATTAATGATGTTGTATTGTAAGATTTAAGCTATGTGGCACTTATGATCTAAATGTACAGTAGGGTTTTAATGCTTCCAGACATTTATTGTTTGGCCTCACAACTTGCAGATATGTAAAGCTGTCTTTCCCTGATAGACTGACTTGCATAATCCTAGGGTATATACTGTACCTGTTATTTTAACATTGTAAAAATGAAAACTCAGCCTAAGAGCAAGCACCATAAAATCAATTTTTTACAATTACTCACCAGAAAAAAAACCATTCCTTGTTTGTCTCTCTTATACTATTTTAACGTATTCACTAGGGGCTTAACTTCCCTGACCAAATGGCTAAGCCTCACCATCTTCCTCTCAATCCACATGGCACTTTAATGGCTTTTAAAGTGTATGTCAAGCCAAAAATATTTTTTCTAGTTTTGAATGAAGTACTTGAACTTCTGTAGAGTTTTTACTGCTATCTGGAGCATCATTAGGGAGATTTAACCTCACCTCCTGCTGACAATGGATTCACTGGAAATGAAGTAAGGGAAATCTGAAACAGAGACACAACTTTCTGCACATCCTCTGCCGATGTTATAATTTTGGGCGATATGAACATTCACGTTGACATACCCTCCTGCCGTTTTGCAGCTGAATTTCTTCAACTACTGGATTGTTTTAATTTAAAACAACTTGTTGATGTCCCCACACACACCAGGGGGCATACCTTGGATCTGGTCATTACAAACGCTGCTCATGTCACCAACCTGCAGGTGTATGACCTAGGTGTGTCTGATCACAAGGCCATTTCCATGGATTTGCCATCCTCATCCAGCCTCTACAAGCCTAAGTGGAAAATCTGTTTCAGAAACCTAAAAAACATAAACCTAGAACACTTGGCAGCAGACTTTCAGCATCTTTCCACACATTTTTCATCAGCCGACGAAGCAGTGGACTACTACAACAGTCAACTTAGCAGCCTTTTGGACCTTCATGCCCTGTTTAAAACAAGAACAGTCACCTTCACCCGCCCAGCTCCCTGGTTCACAGATGAGCTTCGTAAGATAAAGGTAGAGGGGTGGGTCCTTGTGCGGCGCTTTAAAGCATCTGGCCTCACTGTCCACAAACAAATTTACTGGGAGCAACAACAAAAATATGCACAGTCCCTCAAAGAGACAAGGTCACAGTTTTACTCCAATGCCATCAGAAATAGCCCAGGAAATTCTAAGCAGATTTTTTCCACTATAAACCACCTTCCTAAACCAAAATTGCCTCTACTTACTGCCATTACAGAAGAGCAGTGCAATAAAGTCATGGATTTTTTCATATCAAAAATTGCACATATTTGCTCTACCCTTTCTGGTCCTCCCACCCAAATTGTTCCCAACATATATTGTCTCTCAACCCCTAAACTGTTTTCCTGAGGTGTCATATGAAGAGGTGCAGAATATCGTCAGGAAGATGAGACCCTCCACCTGTCTCCTGTACCCTCTCCCAACCTCCCTGGTAAAAACTCATATTACTGTCCCCTATTTACTGCTGTTATAAATCATTCCCTCCAAACTGGTTACTTTCCCCCTGTTTTAAAAAATGCCATTATCAGACCATTGCTCAAAAAACCCACTCTTGATCCGGAAGTCCTATCCAACTATAGGCCCATTTCTAATCTCCCTTTCATATCAAAAGTACTTGAGAAAACAGTTGCCACTTACCTTCAGGACCACCTCAAACATAATAACATCTTTGAAAAATTCCAGTCAGGTTTCCGCTTTGCTTACAGTACGGAGACTGCTCTCGTCAGAGTTACAAATGACCTCCTCATATCATCCGATGCTGGCTTTCCCTCCCTCCTTATCCTCCTGGACCTTTCTGCTGCATTTGATACTGTCGATCATGGCATTCTTTTACGGCTTCACCTTACCATTGGACTCAATGACACAGCCCTCAGTTGGTTTAAATCATACCTCACAAACCGGACAGAATACATCTCCCTGGGCCACTTCAAATCAAATTCACATATAGTTACTTGCGGTGTCCCCCAGGGGTCAGTCCTTGGCCCCATCCTTTTCATCATCTATCTTACCCCCCTTGGCCAAATTATCAGCCGCTACAAAATTTCATTCCACTGCTATGCCGATGACATAAAGCTATATGTAAATGCAACAGGTGAAACCCCACCTTCACAGTCATCCCTATCAGCACTCACTACCTGTCTGGAGGAGATAAAAGGTATGGATGGAGCACAATTTTTTCAACTAAACAGTTCCAAAACTGAAGTCATCCTGATTGGCACTCCTTACCAGACCAAATCATCATCCATAACCAGCATCACCTTTTTTGACTCTAAGATCCCTTTCTCATCAATAGTCACAAATCTTGGTGTAAAAATGGACTCTCAACTCACTTTTGAAGCCCATATAAATCACCTATGCAAGACCTCTTTCTACCATCTCCGTAACATCTCTAAACTCCGTTCCATTCTCTCCCTTTCAGATGCCGAAAAGCTGGTTCATGCTTTTGTCTCCTGGACTACTGTAACGCACTTCTCCTTGGGATTCCTAGAAAGAGTCTGCAGAGGCTTCAGTACATCCAAAACTCTGCAGCAAGGATCCTGATGAGAGTGCGGAAACATGAACACATTACCCCCATTCTTCACTCACTCCACTGGCTTCCTTTCTCCGCCAGGATTGAGTACAAGGTTTCCCTTCTTACACACCAGTGTCTCCATGGACATGCCCCCCATACCTCAAAGAACTTCTCAAACTACAAGCACAACACGTTCCCTCTACTCCATTCACTCAAACCTACTTCATATACCCAGAACTAGACTTAGGACAATGGGAGACAGGGCCCTTTGTGCAGCCGCCCCGTGCCTGTGGAATGCCCTACCGGACAGCTTGAGGGCTCCTCAATCTACTGACTGTTTTAAAAAAAAGGTCTTAAGACATTTCTTCTTTTTTAGCAAAGCTTTTTGTCCTTTTTAGATGTTTGTTTTATCATATAAATTGCTCAATTTTTTTTTTTGTTTTTAATCTGTAGCACTTTAAGGTTCTTTTGATGAAAAGGGCACTATAAATAAAATGTATCATTTTGTATTATTAAATACAATAAAAATCTGACTTGGGTTCTATCCTTCCCACACTTTACTAAAAACATTTTTTTTATGTCTGTCTGTGTTGCTGGTGGAGATTTCTATAAATTTTCTGGCAGGTAAACTGTTTTCATCAGGACAGAAAGTGAGAGTAAATCCCTGTAATGGAGCCCTCCCACCTATAGTAGTGAAAACCTGGCAGGGGTTTTATTACAGAAAACTAGAAAAAAACTACTAACTAGACATTCACCTATAAATGTTTAAAACTGCTAACAGGTTAGCTTTAAATCACAATTTATAAAATGTGAAAATAAAGTGAAATAGCAATGATGTATAACAGGGACCATGTTATCTTGTATACACACAACGCACTGGTTGGCTGATAGAACAATTGCATTGCAGAGTACACATAGTTTAAACGTTCTGCCAGTATCTCAGCACTGGTTACTGTCCTCATGTCCTCATGTCCATTCTAGTTAAAATATGTTGGGGGGGCACATAACGGACCTAACCTGTGTGTCGGGTCTTCACTTGTCTGCATTAAGCCCCACATTGGTTTGTTTGTCTGTTTGTTCTTTTGTTTATCTGTTTATCTAACACACGTGGAGCAAGCGAGGATTGTTCGCTGTTCTATCAACTGTTCTTTATTGTTTTACCAAAACAAATAATAGAAACCATTGAAACAGGAAAATAAAGAGAAATACGATATATAATCCATGAAACCCTATTTCATTTAAAGTGGATGTAAACCCTCTCTTATACCCAGTGAAGTGAACAGCCTCAGATGATACACAGAGATGAAACAAAT
The DNA here is from genome assembly GCA_037952835.1 of Lithobates septentrionalis. Classification (NCBI taxonomy): domain Eukaryota; kingdom Metazoa; phylum Chordata; class Amphibia; order Anura; family Ranidae; genus Lithobates; species Lithobates septentrionalis. Next base: position 1,137,884 of record JBBDGP010000872.1, on the reverse strand, counting down.
CGCCCTACATATGTTTTACTTGTATATCTGCCATCTTTCCATTTCTACGCTCTTTGGAAAGTGCAGATCGTGTTACAAATCTTGTTTCCTCTTTCAGCAGTGGGTGTGAAATCTGGGCTTACACTGTGTGAGAGCTGATTGGAGGAAAGGCACACCCCACCTCCACAGACAGAGGAATGAAGGAGCATGCAGAGCTGTAGTCTGAATAGACCAGCTCTCTGCTTATCTCCCTCCCTGACACAAATTTTCAGCTGCTGTTATCTTGTGTGTTGGAGAACTTGTCAGAAATGACTCTGTTGATAACAGAGGAACAGAGCAGCAGAAAGAAATGGCACTTAGAGCTTTGGAGAGGGATAAGTAAACACTAAAGATATATGTGTTTAGGTCAAATTTCATGAATGGAGTTTAAATCCACTTTCAAGACAAAGATTGTATTTTTGTAATTACTAATATTTGATTATTGTGAATTGCATCTACCAAATCCCTACCCTAAATGATTAAACCTAGCTACAACAATACTGCTATGGCTTCACTGCTGCTTGTTATAAGTAATATGATTCTGACACATTCAAATGCACGAATTAATCTTTCCAAATTAACATAGCTTATATTAGGGAAATTGCACACACTTCAGGGTACAGTTATGTTCCATCCCCAAATGTCTTCTCCTAAGCAGAGATGTTATATTTATAAATTGTTCCATAGCCGAACAAGCCACATTAAATTTTTAGAAGTCAAATGAATATTCAGAAGTTAATTTCAATAGCATTGTAACAGGCCCAGAGGCAAGACAGTCAACATAATCATCTAAGTACTACCACATCCAATAACCTTTTAACAAAAGTTATAATAAATATCATGTGAGATAAAGTTGTATGCGGTTATCAGTTAAAATTATGGAGATTTTTTTTATTCATGGCTATAGCAATAATCTTCTGCTAGAATAATAAAAGGAAAATACATTAATTTGATTTTATACATACAGAAAGTAAAGACTCTAATGACCCTAGGCATTTAATACAATTATTTAAAATTGGAAATAAAGTAGTTAAGAAACCAGCACATAGAACACTTAGACTCATATATAATTAGTAATTGTACAAATGAAAGAATAATTTTTAACAAGCTCTATTGGACCTTAACTCACAAAGTGAAGATTTGCTATGTAATAGAGAACATCTGGAAATGTTAAAGAAGAAATTCAGGTATGCATATTTTATATATAGTTATATTATTCCAGCTTGGACCAATGTAACTATGTTGATACCATACCTGGCAAATCCCCCTAAAATCTGGAAATCACTGAAGTATAGGGATGAGCTTCATGTTCGAGTCGAACCCATGTTCGACTCGAACATCGTCTGTTCGCCGAATTGCGAATGATATGGGCCGTTTGCGCCAAATTCGCGTGGCGCGTCACGGCCCATAATTCACTGCGGCATCGCAGTGCATTGCTGGCTAATGATTGGCCAAGCATGCACTATGACCCGCATGCTTGGCCAATTACAGCACCGTCTGAACAGAGAGCCGTAATTGGCCAAAGCAAAGGAGGCTTTGGCCAATTATGGCTCAGGGGATTTAGTACACGCCCCACACTATATAAGGCGGCCTACACGGCGGCCCTGTGTATTCTGTGTGTTCCGGCGTTGAGAGAGAGATAGACAGAGAGACAGTGTCATTTAATTTAAGTTAGATAGATTAGGCAGGACAGTCAGTGAGTTAGCTGCACTTACAGTGTATTGTGTATATATATGCATCCCAGGTGTTGTATATATATATATATATACACTGTATTCAGTTTAGCTAGATCCGTTCCTGTTATCTTGCTACTGACAGGTAGACTTGTGTTGTTACAGTATTTACAGCTACCTGAAGAAAATTGCTGGTGTTCTTTTGATCCTATTAGTACCACAGTCAGGCAGCTAGACTATTTACAGTTAGTGTAGTGCGTCCTCCTCACAGTGTTCAGTTAAAGCTACAAGTTAGTTTAGTAAGATCTCTGCACAGTGTTCAGCTAAAGCTACAAGTTAGTGTAGTGCGTCCTCTGAACAGTGTTCAGCTAAAACTATAAGTTAGTGTAGTGCGACCTCTGAACAGTGTTCAGCTAAAGCTACAAGTTAGTGTAGTGTGTCCTCCTCACAGTGTTCAGCTAAAACTACAAGTTAGTGTAGTGTGACCTCTGCACAGTGTTCAGAAAAAAGCTACAAGTTAGTGTGGTGGGTCCTCCTCACAGTGTTCAGCTAAAACTACAAGTTAGTGTAGTGCAACCTCTGCACAGTGTTCAGCTAAAGCTACAAGTTAGTGTAGTGCGTCCTCCTCACAGTGTTCAGCTAAAACTACAAGTTAGTGTAGTGCGACCTCTGCACAGTGTTCAGCTAAAGCTACAAGTTAGTGTAGTGCGTCCTCCTCACAGTGTTCAGCTAAAGCTACAAGTTAGTGTAGTGCACAGTGTTCAGCTAAAGCCACAAGTTAGTGTAGTGCGTCCTCTGAACAGTGTTCAGCTAAAGCTACAAGTTAGTGTAGTGCGTCCTCCTCACAGTGTTCAGCTAAAACTACAAGTTAGTGTAGTGCGACCTCTGCACAGTGTTCAGCTAAAGCTACCTGTAGAAGGTTGGTGGTGTTTTCCTGATCCTATCACTACCGCAGGCAGATAAATAAGCTACAAGTTAGTTTTTTGCGAGATCTGCACAGTGTTCACCTAAAGCTACCTGTAGAAGGTTGGTGGTGTTTTCCTGATCCTATCACTACCGCAGGCAGCTAAATAGGCTACAAGTTAGTTTTTTCCGAGCTCTGCACAGTGTTCAGCTTAAGCTACCTGTAGAAGGTTGGTGGTGTTTTCTTGATCCTATCACTACCGCAGGAAGCTAAATAAGATACAAGTTAGTTTTTTGCGACCTCTGTACAGTGTTCAGCTAAAGCTACCTGTAGAAGGTTGGTGGTGTTCTCATACTACAGGCAGGCAGTTGATTTTGCTAGCTGCAGTATCAGTATATATATATATATATATATATATATATATATATATATATATCCCAGCTTAGTGCAGCTACAGGCCATTAGTATGTTTGGAAGGCCTACAAGGAGAGGCAGACAGTCACAAGCCAATAAAAGAGGGCAAGCAGGCTCTGTACCTAGAGGCAACAGTGCTGGTCGTGGAGATGGTGCATCCTCATCAGCACATGGCCGTGGGACACGCTTGGCCTTTTTTTCAGCAGCTGGCCGTGTTGAGCCACAACATGCGGAAGACATGGTCGAGTGGATGACCAAGCCGTCCCCATCCTCCTCAGCCTCTCTCACTAATGCTCAGGGTACTTTGTCTGGCAAAGCAGCTGCCAACGCGGCCTCTTCGCTCGGCTCAATGGCATCAGTGACTCCTTCCCTAGCCCCACCATGTTCTCCTGAGGAGTCCCTCGAACTGTTTGACCACAGTGTTGGGTACATGCTCCAGGAGGATGCCCAGTGTTTATAAGGCTCTGATGATGATACTGAGCTAGATGAAGGCAGTAACGTGAGCACGGATAGAGGGGGTGCCCAAGAAGGACAGCAATCTGACAGTCATGCTCCGCCTGCTGCAGCATACTGCCAGGTTTGCTCCAGTGGTGAGGAGGGAGGGGATGATGAGGTCACTGACTCAACGTGGGTGCCTGATAGGAGAGAGGAGGAGGAGGCACATCACCAATGAGGCAGGATGCCCTCCAGGGGCCAGCCTAAGGGCAGCACACTGACTGCATCACACCGCAAAGCTCCGTATGTGCAGGGCGCTGCTGTCTATGCGCGTTATTCTAAAAGTTCTTTGGTGTGGGCCTTTTTTTAGACGAGTGCATCAGATCGCACCGCTGCTATTTGCAACATATGTCTCAAGCGTATCTCGCGTGGCCAAAACATCTCCCGCTTGGGCACCACATGCTTGAAAATACATATGTTGACCTGCCATGCAGTTCGTTGGCAAGCGTATCTAAAAGACCCACACCAAAGAACAAAGAGGATATCTCCTTGCTCCTCATCAGCTGAGATCTCCAACCCCACTAGACCTTCAGTCCTCTCTGAGACCTGCATTGAGAGGAATGAAGGTGTAGAATTAGGTGTGTCACAGCCAAGTACTTGTGGGCAATCTGCTTTCGGTACACCGACGTCAGATTGTACCAGGCAAATTTCCCTGCCCCAGCTGCTGCACCGCCGAAAGAAGTTCGCTCCCAGCCATCCACATGCCCAGCGGTTGAATGCTAGCTTGGCAAAATTGCTAGCTCTTCAACTGCTACCTTTTCAATTGGTAGACTCTGTCCCCTTCTGTGAGTTTGTGAAATATGCGGTTCCTCAGTGGCAGGTACCCAAACACCACTTTTTCTCACGGAAGGCGATTCCGGCTCTCTACCGGCATGTGGAAGGCAATGTCTTGGCCTCGCTGGACAGGGCGGTCAGCGGTAAGGTGCATATTACCGCTGTTTCATCGTCCAGCAGGCATGGACAGGGACGTTACCTAAGTTTCACGGCGCATTCGGTGACTCTGCTGGCAGCTGGGAAGGATGCAGGACAAGGTGCAGTAGTGTTGGAGGTTGTTCCGCCACCACGCCTCCAAAATGCCACTACTAATGATTGTGACACACCTCTCTCCTCCACCCCCTCCTCTTCTTCTTCCTCCATGGCCTCTTCCTGTGCTTTGTCCTCAAAACCAGCGGTGCTCCGTAGCCGTTCAAGGGGCTATGCAAGTATGCAGGCCAAAAGATGCCATGCGGTGCTTGAGCTGGTGTGCTTGGGGGACAGGAGCCACACTGGGGCAGAAGTTCTGTCAGCTCTGCAGGGGCAGGTTCAGAGGTGGTTGACGCCACGCCACGCCAACTTAAGGCAGGAATGGTGGTTTGCGACAATGGCACCAACCTCCTCTCTGCCCTCCGACAGGGACAAATGACCCATGTGCCCTGTTTGGCTCACGTCATTAACTTGGTGGTGCAGCAGTTCTTGGGCAGGTACCCGGGCTTACAGGATGTCCTGAGGCAGGCCAGGAAAGTCTGTGTGCATTTCCGCCGGTCATATAATGCCAGTGCTCAGCTGGCGGACCTCCAAAAGGAGTTTAACCTGCCCAAGAACCACCCAATCTGTGACATGCCCACCAGGTGGAACTCAACGTTGGCCATGCTGCAGCGGCTGCACACGCAGCAGAGGGCCATCAATGAGTACCTGTGCGACTATGGCACCAGGACAGGGTCAAGGGAGCTTGTTTTTTTTTCCCCACGCCAGTGGGCCATGATCAGGGATGCATGCACTGTCCTGTCACCATTTGAGGAGGCCACGAGGATGGTGAGCAGTAACAGTGCATGCATCAGTGACACTGTCCCCCTTGTCCACCTGTTGGAGCACACCCTGCGTGGAATAATGGACAGGGCACTTGAGGCAGAACAGAGGCAGGAAGAGGAGGACTTCCTTAGCTCTCAAGGCCCCCTTTATCCAGACAGTGTTCCTGCGTGCCCGCCGATCACACAGGAAGAGAAGGAGGAGGAGGAGGATTGTGTCAGTATGGAGGTGGAGCCTGGCACTCAGAATCAGCAGCAGTCTTTAAGGGATCAGTCCCAAGAAACACATGGACTTGTACGTGGCTGGGAGGAGGTGGCTGCGGACCATGTCGTCGTTAGTGACCCAGAGGACTCTGGACCGAATGCCTCAGCAATCCTACGCTGCATGGCCTCCCTGATCCTGCAAAGCCTGCGTAAGGATCCTCGTATTTGTGGTGTCAAGGAGAAGGACCAATACTGGCTACAATCCTTGATCCACGTTACAAGGGTAAGGTTGCGGACCTTATCTTGCCATCGCAGAGGGAGCAGAGGATGAAACATCTTCGGGAGGCCTTTACATAAAGGTCTGTGCAACGCTTTCCCAGAGACTGGGAGGTTACAAACTCCTGTTTCTGGACAACGTGTTGCTGAGGCTTCGGTCAAAGAAGGAGCGGTGGAGAAGGTGGCCGTCTGACAGATGCGTTCAGACAATTTTTAAGTCCGCAGCCCCAAGGTATGATTGGTTCCAGCAACCATCGCCAGCGTCTGTTTTACATGGTGCAGGAATACCTAGGGGCAAGATCTGACTTGGACACCTTTCCCACCGAAAATCCTCTGGGTTACTGGGTCTTGAGGATGGATCACTGGCCAGAGCTTGCACAGTATGCAATTGAGCTACTGGCCTGTCCTGCATCCAGCGTTCTTTCGGAACGCACATTCAGTGCTGCTTGAGGCTTTGTAACCGATCACAGGGTGCGTCTGTCCACCGACTCGGTCGATCGACTGACCTTCATAAAAATGAATCAGTCTTGGATCACCACTAGCTACCAAGCACCTGATGCTGATGTAACCGAATAATTTTTTTGGAAATCTCAGATCCCTTCAAAGACTGCCTATGCTGATGCTGAGTGACTATCCTGAGTAATTATCCTCTTCCTCCTCAATGTTCACGCTGATAGCTTGTAAGAACATTTTTGGTTCTGGCGCCACCACCAGTGCCTAAGGCCCAATTTTTCAGCCCCTGTTTAACAGGAGCGTGTAATTACAATTTTTGATGCAATACTTTGCAGCAGGGCTCGTTCCTGCGTTCCAACTACAGCTTCTGTGAGAAGTTGCAGTGTTGTGGCACCAGCACCAGTGCCTAAGGCCTAATTTTTCAGCCCCTGTTTAATGTAATTACAATTTTTAATGCAATACTTTGCAGCAGGGCTCGTTCCTGCATTCCAACTAGAGTTTCTGTGAGAAGTTGCAGTGTTGTGGCACCAGCACCAGTGCCTAAGGCCCAATTTTTCAGCCCCTGTCTAACAGGGGCATGTAATTAAAATTTTTGATGCAATACTTTGCAGCAGGGCTCGTTCCTGCGTTCCAACTAGAGTTTCTGTGAGAAGTCGCAGTGTTGTGGCACCAGTGCCTAAGGCCCAATTTTTCAGCCCCTGTCTAACAGGGGCGTGTAATTACAATTTTTGATGCAATACTTTGCAGCAGGGCTCGTTCCTGCGTTCCAACTAGAGTATCTGTGAGGGGTTGCAGTGTTGTGGCACCAGCACCAGTGCCCAAGGCCCACTTTTTCAGCCCCTGTTCAACAGGGGCATGTAATTACAATTTTTGATCTAATATTTCACAGCAGGGCCCGTTTCTGCGCCCACCAAGAGCGAGTGAGGACTTATGCCCCATACACACGGTCGGATTTTCCGAAGGAAAATGTCCGATCGGAGCGTGTTGTCAGAAATTCCGACCGTGTGTGGGCTCCATCGGACATTTTCCATCGGATTTTCCAACACACAAAGTTGGAGAGCAGGAGATAAAATTTTCCGACCACAAAATCCGTTGTCGGAAATTCCGATCGTGTGTACACAAATCCGACGGACAAAGTGCCACGCATGCTCAGAATAAATAAAGAGATGAAAGCTATTGGCCACTGCCCTGTTTATAGTCCCGATGTACGTGTTTTACGTCACCACGTTTAGAACGATCGGATTTTCCGACAACTTTGTGCGACCGTCTGTAGACAAAACAAGTTTGAGCCAACATCCGTCGGAAAAAATCCTAGGATTTTGTTGTCGGAATGTCCGAACAAAGTCCGACCGTGTGTACGCCCTATTACAGTGTTGTGGCACCAGCACCACCACCACCAAGGCTCAATTTTTCTGACCCTGTTCAACAGGGGCATGTAATTACAATTCTTGATCTAATATTTCACAGCAGGGCCCTGTGAGGGCTTACAGTGCTGTGGCCACAACAACACCTAAGGCCCAAATTTCTGCTGAGTATATAGGGCAGGCCCCTACTTTCAAACATCCAACTTACAAACGACTCCTACTTGCAAATGGAAGGAGACAACAGGAAGTGAGATGAAATCTACCCCTAGGAAGGGAAATTCTCTCCTGTAAGAGTTAATATGGAAAAAATATTTCTCCTTTCCACTGATGCTTTATCACCAATCCTTGTTTCACAAAAAAACCCAAATTTTCAAAAAACATTTGTCATTGGGACAAAAAGTGAGGTGAAATCTTCTGAAGAGGAGCACAGACAGCAAAACAAATGTCACAGGGGTGATAACCCTTCCCTATGTTTTCCAAAAAGCTTAAAAAAGATTTTTTGGCTGGAGCTAAACACGTTAAAAATGTACCCGTTCAAAATTACAAACAGATTCTACCTAACAACAAACCTACAGTCCCTGTCTTGTTTGCACCGCCTGTATACTGCTGTTCAGAGTATATAGGGCCTGATGGCCCCACACCTTTCCTTTTTTTAATTTGGGTGCGGGGTTCCCCTTAATATCCATACAAGGCCCAAAGGGCTTGGTAATAGACTGGCTGGTACCCATGCCGTTTGTCTCACTGATTTTCATCCATATTGCCAGGACCCGACATTACATTAAACCCTCAAGCAGTTTTGAATTACTTTTTTTCCTTTAAAAAAGACATTTTGTGCAGGGACTGTTCTAAGCACGGGAAACACGCGTCACTTTACAGGCATACTATAGACACCCCCCAGGTACGATATTTAAAGGAATATTTCACTTTTTTTTTTACTTTAAGCATCATTAAAATCACTGCTCCCGAAAAAACGGCCATTTTTGCAACTTTTTTTTGCATTGATACATGTCACCTGGGGCAGGACCCGGGTCCCCAAACCCTGTTTAGGACAATACCATGAAGATTAGCCTTTAAAATGAGCACTTTTGATTTAGAACGTTCGAGTCCCATAGACGTCAATGGGGTTCTAACGTTCGCGCAAATTTTCGGTCCGTTCGCAGGTTCTGGTGCGAACCGAACCGGGGGGTGTTCGGCTCATCCCTAGTGGGGGCCAATTCCTCCAACAGCTCTCACTGCTGGTTGGACAGTCTACCCTGCCCAGAATACAAAGGCGGGGGGATTGTCCAGAGTATTACCTGTGTACCTGTGTTTTCAATAAACAGTCCATGCTCAGCAACCAAATGAGTATTGTCTTGTTGTGTTTGTTGTTAGTGGTTGGAATATCTGAGATCTATATTCAGACTGGGAGGAAGCGGTATATGACGAAAGCACTCAAGCGGAGTGTGAGACATTTTGTTACATTGGTGGCAAGTGGTGGGATTCTTCCTGCAGTCTGGGACATCCAAACCTCCACCTGGATCCAAGGACCAGATAGCAGGAGAGGAGAGGTACAGATACCAGCCACCATGGAAGAGGAATTCGGAAGGAGGTTGTGAGAGATGCAGATACAGCACAGAGGACCAGTATCAGAGCAGGTCCTGCTGGGATGGTATGATTCTATCCGCTGGGAACCCTGGAAGGAAGCACTGGCCCATGAGCAGCAACACCAGGGAAAAATTCTCTCCTCTTTCCAGGAAAGGTACTGGTCGCAGTACGAAGTGCGAATGGCATTTTTGGGGGAACAACCGCATTAGGAATGGAAAGCTGAGTTAACCAGGCTGGTCCAGGTGGAGATGCAGTTGGCCTAGAGCTACAGAGCCCTCCACTTGTATGTAGCTCAAGTGTGCCCGTGGACAGCGGACGACACCCCAACAGAAGGCTTTGGCCTGAGGCTGTTATTAGAGAGGCTGTCACAGGACCATGACTTTGGGAAGAAATCTCGGAATACAGAGAACGGATGCTGAATGTCTCAGAAGTTCCCTGGGCACTGGAAGATTTGGAGTTTCTAGCCAATCGGGAATTGGAGCTGGAGATTGCCTACATATAGCTGCTAGATTCTGCTCAGCAGCAGGTCTGGGCTCCCTTTGCCTGGGACTATCAGGAAATACCAGCTGACAACTCTGAAATCCTGGCTGAAGAGTCGGCAATGTGGCAGAGTAACAGTGTGCTTTACCAACTTGCCCCCGCAGTTATGGATACGGAGGTCTTATGGCGCATGCAGCAAGTGCTGACTGACCTTGATGATCCTGTTTCTGCATGAAATTACCTTGGATGGAGAAATGCGTCTGTTCAGCAGCTGGATGAGGGTACGGGAGATGGAGCAGTTGGCTCATTTCTCCAGCCACAGACCACAGAATGTATGGATTTAATTGACCATTCATCAGAGGATGTTATAGATTATGAGTCACACGTCATGTCTCTAGAACTGGACACAGTATTCTAAGTGAGTTTTTACTAAATATATAAATAGGGGAATCAGGACCCCCTTCCTCCTGTTGGTGACCCCTCTATTGATGCATCCTAGAATTCTATTCATTTTTCCCCACTGACTGGCCACACTGTTTGCTCATTTTGCAATCATGTGAAATATGTATCGCCAAATCTTTTTCCTCTGTAGTGCTGGCTTACACTGTACCCCCAATGTTGTACTCTCTCAAAGGATTCTTTTTTCCTAGGTGCATTATTTCACATTTAGAAACATTGAACTGCAGTTTCCACTTCTTTGACCAATCTTCCAACAATGCCAAATCATGTTCCATGTTACAGACACCTCCAGGGGTATCAACCCTATTTGAAACCTTTGTATTATCAACAAAAAAGGCATACCTTGCTGAATAAACCTTTAATGTAATGTCACTTACATATAGATTACATAGAACAGGATCCAGTACAGTGCCTTGTGGTACACCACTAGTGATTGGTCTCTGTTCCGAATGAACCCAGTTTACAACTACACTCTGCTATCTACCCTTTAGCCAACTGCATATCTACTGAACCACCCAAAGGTTAAGTCCTAGCTTGTACAACTTTTGTATTAAATCATTATGTGGAACTGTCTTAAATGTCTTACTGAAATCAAGATATGGCATGTCCATAGCACCAGCCTGGTCAAAAACATTGGTAATATAGTCGAAAAATTAAAACAGATTAGTCTGACATGATCTGCTCTCATTAAAGCCTTGCCTGGAGTGGCAGCATCTCTTTTATAATTTCCCACAGTTATTACCTTTTGTACCACTTGCCCCACCCTATTAGACTGTAAGCGCTATAAGCTGGGCCCTCCTAACCCTCTTGTATTGTGTTGTAACTGTGCTTTATCCCTTTATATTGTAAAGTGCTGCACAAATTGTTGGTGCTATATACTATACAATCTGTATAGTAAAAATAAAACCACCAAATAAAGTTTTGACTTCAAATACACTTTAATGACTTGAAACAAGAATGTAGCAAATGCAAGTTGAAAAAAAGTAAAATTTCCCTGTCTCTATATCTTTTACAAGTCAGTGACCCAAGGGTCATCAATAGAACCCACCATATGTCTTTTACAATGAATATCATTTCTTTGTTAAATGGGGAACATAAAAACAAAACTGCTGCATAAATATTATACAGGCAAATAACCCTCCTGTTGCAGCTGAATGTTGATGTCCCGTACCTGATTGGAGACTCAAATTACGAGATTGGCCTCTCTTGTATCTCCAGCCCTGGTCCCACTGAGGATGAAGCAGAGGGTAACGAGGGACAGGAGGAACATGAGTGGCAGGTGTTGATAGAAGCGCTTCCCGCAGGCGATGCTGTCCCAGGCAAGCTGACAAAACATCAGGTCAGGAACAGGGACTGTGCACGGAAATCCAAGTGAAGGTAAAGGGGCACTCTGCCTTGTCTGCAGGGTCTGGATGCGTGGCTTGTCAGAGCTCCCAGCAGATTTGAGACAGGAGCCCACTGTGGTGGGCAGAGCTGGTACAGAGGACAGCCAGGTAGGCACTTAAACAGGATGTGGGAACCAAGCCAGGAACAGAAGCATGGTCACAGTTATAGCCGGGGTCAGCAGCAGATGGGCAGTGAGGTACAGAATTAGAGGGCACAGATGTGGTCAGGAACAGAGCCGGGGTCAGGAACTGGTGACAAGGCAGAAGCAGGATCCAAGTTCGGTCAGAGGCAAGCCGTGTCAGTAACAAGGGGACAAGCAGAATAGTAGCAGGGAATAGCTGAAAGACCAGTCAGCTCTTAGGTAGGAGCAGAAGCATCCTTAAATAGCCCGTCTGGGGCCAAGATGCACTGAGTGCGTGCCCGTGCCCATTCCTGTGCTCAGAATGCCGCGCACATTTATATTTCTGCAAGCCAAATGTCTGATAGGCATTGTGGAACCCAGCTTACCTTAGAGAGCTCTGGAAACTCCTTGTCCAGCTCCCCCGGCCCCTCCTATGTGTAAGTCACCCTGTATCTATAGGGGCACAGGGTGATTGAGAACCCCAGTCGGGTCTGCACTAACCCGACTCACCGTACAACAACCATACCGGACTCAGCATTTCATGTTACCCCTGTTATCCTGGGCCTTGTATACTTGTCTTGTGTTGAAAGAATGAAGGGGCTCTTTCACTTGGGACAGTAATATTTCAAAACAATATCCCTCAAAAATATATGAAGTTAAATGAATTCCACCTTTCTAACTGCTGGAATATTGCATGAGCTTGGTCTCATATACTGTTATGGACTTTTCACTAGATTGTTTGAGGTGTGGCTGTATCCCACTGTTCTATTGTTTCTGTTGGCCTTGGGAGCAACCTATTATGGGATGTATATGCTTATGTGGATTGGCTAACCCCTGTCAGCTATTATGGTAGATGCTAGAGGGGAGGGGGGATTTCTCCAGCAGCCACACCTAAAGACTGTCTACTGTTGGAAAGTTGAATACACCTGTGTGTCATGTTTCTGAAGGAGGTAAACTTTACCCCAACCTGTGTCATTATGCAAAGCAGGGGATTGTCCCCTGAGAGTATATCTCTTTGTGCCTGTGTTTGAATAAACAGTCTTATGTTTTCCACCCTACATTAATGTCTCAACAAGTGACTGGGTGGGGTCTTGGATCATGCTGGTACCGGGCAAGGAAGCTTATATGGCGGACGTATTACTCTTGAGTACGGGGGTCTGTCACAGGCATTCTCTGACAATTGGAAAAACACGCAGCGCTCAATGGGGGCCAGTATTAAGAGATTGTTATAAGTAGTGTAAACAATCAAGTTAACTTATTGGACGCATATGAAAGTAAAAAGTCTGACATTGTAGACAAACATTAAAATTAAATTCAACCTTGGTTAAAAGTCAATGTACACAATCAAAATCAAGAATGAAGTACTCTGAAATGGTAGTGACAGCAATCCACCATCCACCTCTGGTCAAAGTGAGTCTGGCAGTCCTAGCTGCCCCCTCCATTGCATTTGAGCAAACTGTCACCCTCTTATATCATCATTCACTTGCATCATAGCCACAGAGTCTGTCGTTGAGGTTTGAGGCACATACAGCTACTTGCTGACATTAACCCCTTGCTTACTGGAGTCATGGTGGATCGCTGTCACTACCATTTCAGAGTACTTCATTCTTGATTTTGATTGTGTACATTGACTTTTAACCAAGGTCGATTTTAATTTTAATGTTTGTCTACAATGTCAGACTTTTTACTCATATGCGTCCATTAAATTAACTTGATTGTTTACACTCCTTATAACAATCTCTTATTACTGGCCCCCCATGAGCGCTGCGTGTTTGTCCATTTGATTTTCACTTCCCTCCAGGAGTTGGCAGCTGCACTGGGACCCAGCCTTACAATGATACCAGTTTTTAGCGCTTAAGGACCCATACTGTTGTTTTTAATCTCTGACAAATGAGCTCTCTTAATAGGCAAAGCTCCAACACACATTGCTTTTGATAACTTCAGATATCTGCACTTTATGCATGCATCAATTTTGTGTTTGTTCCCTTGCCAAAGGGATCTATTAAAAAAGAATTGGGTTGGGTGGATTTTCAGAAAATTACTGACTTTTTTAATCATAGCATTTGGCTATCATTTTCAAAAAAAATTATTCCTGTTCACCCAGAATTTTCAAACAAGAGTCACCCATCAGCAGCCACATTAATTGTAAAAGACATATTGTAATAACAAACAAGATTTGCCTGTCACATTTAAAGTCAAATAAGTATCGCTTATCAACACCCACATACAACATAGCAGCATACAGCAGCAGCCAATAACAAACAAGTTTCGGCCATCACATTTAAATTCAAACAACTCACCCATCTGCCACATTACATACCCTCTTTAAAAATAAATACCATAAAATACAGATAGACAAATGTCCAGCAATCATTAGATGTGCGAACAGCACAATGAGTCCTTTATAAATAAACTTCTAACAGTCAAATTAAACCACATCTCTCCCTTGAGGGAAATTTGTGATAGTTTGTGTAAAACAGATAGGGTTTTAGAAGCCAAGTTTTTTCCAGAGAATTCCAGCAGGCATGTCTGACTCTCCTTCTGACTTCCGACTGTCTCCTCACCTAGTCAATCCCATCCCCCCCTACAGTTAGAACACACCTAGGGAACACAGTTAACCCCTTGATCGCCCCCTAGTGTTAATCCCTTGCCTGTCAGTGACATTTATACAGTAATCAGTGCAGTTTTATAGCACTAATTGCTGTATAATTGTCAATGATCTCAAAAATGTGTCAAAAGTGTCCAATTTGGTCACTGCAATATGGCAGTCCTTGTAAGAATTGCAGATCACTGCTGTTAAGTTCAACAATTAGGTTTGTTCTTTGAAATGAAAGACACCAACAATCCAGTAGCATTCTTTGCAAGCACAGGTTTACTTAAGAATAATACATATGGATATAGCATACACTGGTCCACAGCTCAATGGGGTGTGGCCCCGATACAAATATTACTGCAGCTTTTATAAAGAAATCACAAAATGATTGTTTATGCATGGCATGGTCCCATAGCACAAGTCATCTTTAACTAATTATTTCTATATTACATATAGTCATCTTGACCTCTGGGTTATGAGTAATTTTACTTGTCATACTATATTACACAAGAGGGGTTTACCCAAAAGGGACTTTTTGTGAAAATAGCTCTTTCCCAGAAAAGGAGCAATGTACAGCCACCTAGTGTACACATCACTTGGCAGCACATTGCAATTCCTTCAACACAACAGTGTTGCCTAATACCTAAGAATAAGAAACATTCTATTTAAAATATATTTTTTAGAAGCAAACAGTTCAATATAAGGGGGAACTCTGCAGAAGTCTTCCAGAAGATTCCTAATTCCAGATTGCAGATATTCTGTATCTTAACAGCCCCTCCTGTTGTTCGAATTCTTCATTAATAGACTTCCTCTGTGTGTTTAGATTTCCTCTGTATCTTTAGGTCATCCTTCAGGTATATGGGCCACCATCTCATAGGCAGTCATCATGCGTGACCTTGAGGGCTCAGAAGGACAAGTATTTATTAGTACAAGCATTTGCGATTATTTTCAAACAACATTTGCACATTATTGGTGCACATTTGATTATAAGTATTATAAGTACAATAAATCCAACTACAGTGCCTTGCAAAAGTATTCACCCTCCTTGGATTTTACCTATTTTGTTACATTACAGCCTTTGGTTAAATGTTTTTTTAATCTGAATTAAATTATATGTGATGGATCAGAACACAATAGTCTAAGTTGGTGAAGTAAAATTAGAAAAATATATACATCAAACTATTTTTTAGAAATAAAAAACTGATAATTTGCATGTGCGTATGTATTCACCCCCTTTGTTATGAAGTCCATAAAAAGCTCTGGTGCAACCAATTACCTTCAGAAGTTACATAATTTGTGAAATGATGTCCACCTGTGTGCAATTTAAGTGTCACATGATCTGTCATTACATATACACACCTTTTTGAAAGGCCTCAGAGGCTGCAACACCTATGCAAGCGGCACCACTAACATTGCCATGAAGACCAACAAACTCTCCAAACAAGTAAGGGACAGTGGAATAAATGGAAAGAACATGGCACAACAGCAAACCTGCCAAGAGATGGCAGCACACCAAAACTCACGGACCGGGCAAGGAGGGCATTATTAAAGAGAGGCAGCACAGAGACCTAAGGTAACCCTGGAGGAGCTTCAGAGTTCCACAGCAGAGACTGGAGTATCTGTACATAGGACGACAATAAGCCGTACACTCCACAGAGTTGGGCTTTATGGCAGAGTGGCCAGAATAAAACCATTACTTTCAGCAAAAAACAAAATGGCACGTTTTGAGTTTGCGAAAAGGCATGTGGGAGACTCCCAAAATGTAGGGAGGAAGGTGGTCTGGTCTGATGAAACTAAAACTGAACTTTTTCGCCATCAAAGAAAACGCTATGTCTAGCGCAAACCCAACACATCACAACACCCAAAGAACACCATCCCCACAGTGAAACATGGTGGTGGCAGCATCATGCTGTTGGGATGTTTTTCAGCAGTCGAGCTTGGGAAACTGGTCAGAGTTGAGGGAAACATGGATTGTGTTAAATACAGGGATATTCTTGAGCAAAACCTGTACCACTCTGTGTGTGATTTGAGGCTAGGGCGGGGGTTCACCTTCCAGCAGGACAATGACCCCAAACACACTGCTAAAGCAACACTTGAGTGGTTTAAGGGGAAACATATAAATGTGTTGGAACAACCTAGTCAAAACCCAGACCTCAATCCAAAAGAAAATCTGTGGTCAGCGCAAACCATCCAACTTGAAGGAGCTGGAGCAGTTTTGCAAGGAGGAATGGGCAAAAATCCCAGTTGTAAGATGGGACAAGCTCATAGAGACTTCCCCAAAAGGACTTGGAGGTGTGATAGCCACAAAAGGTGGCTCTACAAAGTATTGACTTTAGGGGGTGAATAGTTGTGCACATTGGCCTTTTCTGTTATTTTGTCCTATTTGTTGTTTGCTTTACAATAAAAAAAAAACATCTTCACAGTTGTGGGCATGTTCTATAAACTAAATGATGCAAATCCTCAAACAATCCATGTTAATTCCTAGATGTAAGGCAACAAAACACGAAAAATGCGAAAGGGGGTGAATACTTTTGCAAGGCACTGTATTTATAATATGCTGTGTAATATGCCAGAAAGCCCACTTCCGGGTCCTGAAAACCAGTTGAGGGGATTGAGCCATGAGAGCCAGCTCTCCCAACTTCCTTCAACCCAAGCGGTTTCAGTATGCTCTTTCCGAAAACCTAGTTTTAACTGTTGCACTTTTTCTATATGGGAAATGATGGCATCCTCAGCCTTCGTATCATTTCCGATGTAAATGCAACATTCTGTTCCCACTATGGCACACATTACTCCCTGACTGGCTGTGAGATAGCCCAACACCAATCGGTGGTGAAGTAACTCCTTTTTTATCATCTTTAGTTCACTAGCAAGAACTACAAAGTCATATTTGTCATATAAAGCCGTAATATTCATTAGTTCTGCCAAATCGATGATAAAACTGAAGGGTTTCTTAATGCAACACCTGTTTACCCATGGTATAGAGAACAGAGGTTTAATTACTCTATCATGTGATGCAACATCACTTCTCTCATCATCATTAGTCTCGGAATTCTCTGGTATGTTAGTGGGTAACTGAACAATCTCCACCTCATCATCATCTGCCACTTCATCATCCTCACTGGTTTCCTCTATGATGCCAGTGTCGGATTGAATAGGCAGATCTCTCCTATGCTGGAAGTGTATAGGTATCTTATGTACCTATGTTTCCTTAACTGGTTGCCGCCCGCCCACCGTCAAATGACAGCGAGGCGGTGCGGCTCTTGTTCTAGGACAATGTCATATGACGGCGACCCAGAACACACGTGCCCGTGGGGGCGCGTAGCACGGTGATTGCAGCCGTGCCATGTTGCTAGGACACGGCACGACCCTGATCTGTGGAAAGACCCGCATCCGATCACAGCCGGTCACATGTAAACAAGGAAGTGCCTGTAATCGGCGCTCCTCGCCTCACACTGACAGAGTGTGTGGCGAGGAGAGACAATCAGCGGCATCTCCACGCAGGGGGACATTTAGGAATGTAATCAGGGCACTGATCATCAGTGCCCTGATTACAATAGTGAAAAACAGTGTCATTAATCAGTGCCCACCAATGCCAACGATCAGTGCCCACCAGTGGCAGCAATCAGTGCCCACCACTGCCCAAAAGTGCCACCAATCAGTGCCCATTAGCAATGCCAGTCAGTGCTGGCAATCAGTGCCGCCTATCAGTGCTGCTTATCAATGCCCATCACTGCTGTCAATCAATGCCCATCAGTGTCATCCATCAGTTTCGCCCCTCAGTGCCCATCAGTACCGCCTATCCGTGCTGCCTATCAGTGCCCATCAGTGCTGCCTATTAGTGCCCACTAGTGCCGACTATTAGTGCCCATCAGTGCCACCTAACAGTGCTCATCAGTGCCACATATCTGTGCCACCTATGTGTGGCATATTAGTTCCTCCTCATTAGGGATGAGCTTTCTGTTTGGGTCGAACATGAGTTTGTCGAAAACCCAACATTATGGGCCGTTCGTGTCAAATTCGAGCGGCGCGTAACTTCCCGGGAGCGCAGTGCATTGCTGTATAATGATTGGCCAAAGCATGCACCATGACCTGCATGCTTTGGCCAATCCCTGCGCCCTCAGCTAAGAGAACCATAATTGGCCAAGGGCAGGGTGCCTTTTGCCAATCATGGCTCAGGGGGACTAAGTCCACGCCCCACACTATATAAGGCTGCCTGCACGTCGGCCCCATGTAGTGTGTTGTTGGTGTGGACGGAGAGAGAGTGTTATTTAGATTGAGCAGGCAGGCAGGTTATTCAGTTAGCTGCAGTGTATTTAATATATATATATATATACAGACAGTCTCATCCACTGTATCCAGTTTAGCTATATCTGACTGCAGGCCATTCCTGGTGTACTTTTTCTAATATACTTCAGGCAGGCAGGTTATTCAGTTAGCTGCAGTGTATTTAATATATATATATATATATATATATATATATATATATATATATCGTATTTATCGGCGTATAACACGCGCCGGCGTATAGCACGCACCCCAAGTTTAGGAGGGAATTTTAAGGAAAAAAACTTTTTCAGGAAAAAAAACTTACATTTAAATGCCCATCAATGCAGCCTTATCAGTGTACATCTGCAGCCATGTAGTATCATTTGCATCCTTGTCCATTGTCATTTGCAGCCTTTCAGTGTCATTTGCAGCCTTGTTGTTTCATTTGCAGCCTTGTTGTGTCATTTGCAGCCTTGTGTCTTTTGCAGCCTTGTGTCATCTGCAGCCTTGTGTCATCTGCAGCCTTGCCCAGTGACACTACAGCCTTGTAGTGTCACTGGCGTTTTTAAATATGGCGCCACCGAGAGACACAGAGCAGGTCCTGTGTCTCTCGGCGGCTCTTGGCTGCTTTTCGGCCTCTCTCATAGCCCTGTGGGAGGAGCTGAGAGCCGCCGACATTCATACATAGCCGAGTGTACTCGGCTAGGTTTGGCTAGCTCCGCTCACAGTCACTCCCAATCCCTGTGTTATGTCCATCATAGGGCGGGACTGGGCGTGACTGTGAGCGGAGCGGAGCTAGCCGAACCTAGCCGAGTACACTCGGCTATGTATGAATATGGGCGGCAATCGTTCCTCCGCTCACAGTCAGCGTGGGATCGGCGGGGATCGGCGTGTAACACGCACCCGCGATTTTCCCCTGATTTTAAGGGGGAAAAAGTGCGTGTTATACGCCGATAAATACGGTATATATATATATATACAGACAGTCTCATATATATATATATAATATATATATATATATATATATATATATATATATATATATACACAGACAGTCTCATATATATATATATATATATATATATATATTATATATATATATATATATATATATATATATATATATATATATATATATATATATATATATATCCTCTGTATCTGGTTTAGCTGACTGCATATATAGGTGTACTGGTGTACTTTTTCTAATATACTTCAGGCGGTGTACACAGTACACAGTACTCTGCACCCATAGTGCAGTTGCTACTACTTTTCTGGTGGTGTACACAGTACACCCATAGTTGTTATTACACTTCTGTTGGTGTACACAGTACCGTGCACCCATAGTGCAGTTGCTACTACTTTTCTGGTGGTGTACACAATACAGTACACCCATAGTTGTTATTACACTTCTGTTGGTGTACACAGTACCGTGTACCCCTAGTGCAGTTGCTATTACTTTTCTGGTGGTGTACACATTACAGTACACCCATAGGTGTTATTAAACTTCTGTTGGTGCACGGTACACAGTACCGTGCACCCCTAGTGCAGTTACTAATACTTTTCTGGTGGTGTACACAGTGCACAATACATACAGTGCAGCCATAGTTGCTATTAGACTTCTGGTGGTGTACACAATACCGTTCACCTCTAGGGCAGTTGCTACTACTTTTCTGGTGGTGTACACAATACAGTACACCCATAGTTGTCCGGTGGTGTACACAGTACACAATACAGTGTAGTGTGGTTTTGCTAAACAAAATTTACAGCATGTCAGGAAGGCCACCAAGGAGAGGCAGACGCTCACAGGCCAATAAAAGAGGGCAAGCAGGCTCTGTGCCTACAGTCAACAGTGCTGGTCATGGACATGGTGCATCCCTAGCACGTGGCCGTGGGGCATGCTTGTCCGTTTTTTCTGCAGCTGGCCGTGTTTTTGAGCCACAACATACAGAAGAGTTGGTGGAATGGATAACAAAGCCCTCCTCATCCTCTGTCACCCAGGCTCAGAGTAATTTGCCTGCCAATGCAGCTGCCAAAGCGGCCTATTCCATTGGCTCCATGTCAACAGTCACTCCTTCCCTAGCTGGGAAGGATGCAGGACAGGGTCCAGTATTATTGGAGCTTGTTCCGCCACCATGCCTCCAAAATGCTAGTGTTGATTTTGCCAAAGCTCTCTCCTCCACCCCTTCTCTTCTTCTTCCTCTATGGCCTCTTCCTCTGCAGATTTCTCCTCTGAACCAGTGGTGCTCCGTAGGCATTCAAGGGGCTACGCAAGCACTCAGGCATAAAGATGCCATGTGGTGCTTGAGTTGGTCTGCTTAGGGGACAGGAGCCACACTGGGGCAGAGATTCTGTCAGCTCTGCAGGGGTAGGCTCAGAGGTGGTTGAAGCCATGCCAGCTTCAGCCAGGAATGGTTGTATGCGACAATGGCACCAACCTCCTCTCCGCCCTTCGATAGGGACACTTGACCCATGTTCCCTGTTTGGCTCACGTCCTGAATTTGGTGGTGCAGCGGTTCTTGAGCAGGTACCGTGGCTTACAGGATCTCCTGGGGCAGGCCAGGAAAGTCTGTGGTCATTTCCACCGGTCATATAATGCCAGTGCTTGGCTGGCTGACATTCAAAGAGAATGCAACCTGCCCAAGAACCGCCTCATTTGTGACATGCCCACCAGGTAGAACTCAACATTGGCAATGCTGCAGCGGCTGCACATGCAGCAGAGGGCCATCAATGAGTGCCTGTGTGAGTATGGCACCAGGACAGGGTCAGGGGAGCTTGGCTTTTTTTCACCACGCCAGTGGCTACTGATCAAGGATGCATGCACTATCCTGTCTTCATTTGAGGAGGCCACGAGGATAGTGAGCAGTGACAATGCATGCATCAGTGATACTGTCCCTCTTGTCTTCCTGTTGAAGCACACGCTTCATGGAATAAGTGACAGGACACTTGAGGCAAAAAGCGGGAGGAAGAGGAGGACTTCCTTACCTCTCAAGGCCCCCGTTATCCAGATACTAGTATTCCTGCAGGCCCACCAATCACACAGGAAGAAGAAGAGGAGGAGGAGGAGGATTGTGTCAGCATGGAGGTGGAGGATAACACTCAGCATCAGCAGCAGTCTTCAAGGGATCGTTTGCAGTCCCCAGAAACCCATGGAGTTGTACGTGGCTGGAAGGAGGTGGTTAAGGATCATGTGATCCTTAGTGACCCAGAGGACTTTGGATCGAATGCCTCTGCAAACTTACGCTGCATGGCTTCCCTGATCCTGCAAAGCCTGCGAAAGGACCCTAGGATTCGTGGTATCAAGGAGAGGGATCATTACTGGCTGGCAACCCTTCTTGATCCACGTTACAAGGGTAAGGTTGCAGAACTTATCCAGCCTTCGCAGAGGGAGCAGAGGATGAAACATCTTCGGGAGGCTTTGCAGAAAGGTTTGTGCAATGCGTTTCCAGAGCCTGGGAGGTTACAATTTCCTGGTGCTGGACAACGTGTTGCTGAGGCTTCGGTCAGTTACAGAAAGAGCGGTAGAGAAGGTGGCCGGCTGACTGATGCCTTCAGACAATTCTTCAGTCCTCAGTGCCCAGGTCTGATCAGTTCCAGCAACCATCGCCAGCGTCTGAATTACATGGTGCATGAATATCTAGGGGCAAGATCAGACTTGGAGACCTTTCCACCAGAACATCCACTGGGTTACTGGGTCTTGAGGATGGATCACTGGCCAGAGCTTGCTCAATATGCAATTGAGCTACTGGCCTGTCCTGCATCCATCGTTCTTTCGGAACGCACATTCAGTGCTGCTGGAGGCTTTGAAACCAATCACAGAGTGTGCCTGTCCACAGACTCTGTTGATTGGCTCATATTCATAAAATTGAATCAGTCTTGGATCACCAGCTACCAAGCACCTGATGCTGATGTAACCAATTTATTTTTCTTTGGATGTGGGATCCCTTGAAGACTGCATATGCTGAGTGACTATCCTATTATGCTCAGTGACTATCCTATTCCTCCTCAATCTTCTTGATGATAGCTTCTAGTAATATTTTCGGTTCAGGGCACCACCACCACTAGCTAAGGCCCAACATTTTTCTGCCCCTGTTTAACAGGGGCGTGTAATTACAATTTTTGATCTAATATTTCACAGCAGGGCCTGTTCCTGCGCTCAACAAAAGTATCTGTGAGGCTTTACAGTGTTGTGCCCCACCACCACCACCACCGCCTAAGGCCCAATTCTTATGCCCCTGTTTAACAGGGGCGCATAATTACAATTTTTGATCTAATATTTCACTGCAGGGCCTGTTGCAGCACTCAACAAAAGTATCTGTAAGGCTTTACAGTGTTGTGCCACCACCACCGCCTAAGGCCCATTTTTTATGCCCCTGTTTAACAGGGGCACGTAATTACAATTTTTGATCTAATATTTCACAGCAGGGCCTGTTCACAGCAGGGCCCCTGTTTAACAGGTGCGCGTAATTACACAAATGGGCACTGATTGGCACCATTATGTTTCAGTTCTGCCCAGCAATGCCACCGATCAGTTTTATCAGTGCCACCAATCAGTGTCATCAGTGCCACCAATCAGTGTCATCAGTGCCACCTGTCAGTGCCCATCTGTGCCCATCAGTGCCCACCTATCAGTGCCCATCAGTGCCACCTATCAGTGCCATCCATAAGTACCCATCAGTTCCACCCATAAGTACCAATCAATGCCACCTACAAGTGCCCATCAGTGCCGCCTATGAGTGCCTATCTGTGCCACCTATGAGTGCCCATCAGCGCCACCTATCAGTGCCCATCAGTGCCGCCTATCAGTGCCCATCATCAGTGCCCGTCAGTGCATTCATCAGTGCCACCTCATTGGTGCCACCTCATCGGTGCCCATCAGTGCTGCCGTATCATTGCCCGTCAGTGCAGCCATATCAGTGCCCATCATTGAAGAAGAAAACGTACTTATTTACAAAAAATGTAACAGAAACAAAGAAAAACTTTTTTCAAAATTTTCGGTCTTTTTTTATTTGTTGCGCAAAAAATAAAAAATGCAGAGGTGATCAAATACCACCAAAATAAAGCTTTATTTGTGGGAACAAAATGCTAAAAAATTTGTTTGGGTTTAGTGTTGTATGACCGCGCAATTGTCATTCAAATTGCAACAGCTCTGAAAGCTGAAAATTGGCCTGGGCGGGAAGGTGTCTAAGTGCCTGGTATTGAAGTGGTTAAAGGAATATTTCACTTTTATTGTTTCACTTGAAGCATAATTAAAATCACTGCTCCTGGAAAAAACGGACGTTTTTAAAACTTATTTTGCATTGATACATGTCCCCTGGGGCAGGACCCGGGTCCCCAAACACTTTGTATGACAATAACTTGCATATAAGCCTTTAAAATTAGCACTTTTGATTTTTCAATGTGTGTGCACAAGTGTAAGGCTGACCGCAGGTCAGCCTGTAATTGTAGGAGGAGTCAGGCTGCATAAAGCCTGCCCTCCTTCTTCTCCTTCCTGTGGTCGTAGGATCTTGTGTTGACAGGTCACTTCTGGGTTAGGGCAGGTCACGGCAGATCACTTCCTGGTTTCGGCTTGCAGGGCGGCAGCATGGTCGGCTGCAAGGTTCTCTTTTGGATCTCTCTCCCGGTGGTCGCGGTTCCGGTAGGTGTGGGTGGGTGGCATCAACGGAGGATCCACATCAGATGCCATCCATCCCGCTCAGGTGCCGGCCTGGGCTGGGCTGGGGGGGGGGGGGGCAGCCTGTTTTCAGGGGGCATGTCCGCTCTGGGGTAAGCCTTTTGTGTATGTAAAGGGTGAGCATTGAGTGCTTACACATGTCTGTGGTCGTAGCACGTCTTTTCCGGGCGACTCTGACGTCACTTCCGGGTTCGGTTCTCGTGCCGTGCCTCACTTCTGCTTTTGATGTCCCCTCCTGCTTCTCGGCTACTTCATTGTCAGCGCTTGTCTGCAGCTTCTGGCATGACAGAGGCACTGGTAAGGGGAGTGACGGCTTCCCTTCTTTGCCACCTTGCTACGGGTTCAGTTGGACATGTGGGGTGTGCATGGGGGGTCGGTGGGTTGAGGGGTCATATGTGGTTCTGTCAGGGGACATCAGATCCTTTCTGAGGCTGTGAGGGGGTCTCTGGTGGGTTGAGGGGCAGCTCAATCAGGGACCCCCGGCCTCGGCTCTGCTCCGTGGCATCATAACATTCTCGCCAGCTGCTATTCTCTGGTATCCTGGGCATGTCGTGTCAAATATTTCTGGTCAAAGAAGGTATGTATATATATATATATATATATATATATATATATAATTTTTTTTTTTTACGGTTTTCCCATGCAATTGATGTTTTCTCATGTGTGCGATTTACGGTTTCTCATGCAATTTACATTCTCATGCGATTTTACTGTTTTTCTCATGCAATTTGTTTTTCTCATGCAGTTTACTATTTTCATACAATTTTACAGATTTTCATGGCGGTTACGATTTCGCATGCAACTTTACGGTTTCTCATGCTTGCAATTTACGTTTTCTTATGCAATTTACGTTTCTCATGCAATTTACATTTCTCATGCAATTTACGGTGTTCTCATGAAATGTTCAATTTCTTATGCAATTTGTCACTTCTCATGCCTATTCATGTTTTCTTACATTTCTCATGTTTCTCACGTTTTACATGGTTTTCACGTTTTCTCTTGGTTCTCACGGTTTTCATGTTTCTTATGCTTCCCTTGTTTTCCATGCCTCTCACATTTTTTCATACTTCTTACGTCTTCCCATGTTTCTCACGTCTTCACATGTTTTCTTAAGTTTTCCCAATGTTTCTCTCGTTTTTCCATGTTTCTCTCGCTTGCTTTGTTCTCGTTGTTCATGCTTTTCTCATTTTTTCCTAGGTCCATTACATTTCATGTCATATATTTATGTCTTGGTCTGTCATTCGTTTCACAGTTTTTTTATGCAGTTCAGTGTTTTCTTGCAGTTTCACAGTAGTCATATGCAGTTTCACAGTGTTCTCATGCAATTACGGTTCTCAGATAATGTGTCACTTCTTATGCCTTTTTTTCATGTTTTTCCTACATTCCTCATGTTTTTCTTACATTTCTCATGTTCTCACGTTTCCCTTGATTCTCACGTTTTCCCTTGATTCTCATTTTCTCATGCTTCTCTCGGTTTCTCATGTGTCTTACGTTCATGTCATATGTTTTTTTATGTCACAGTTTTTTGTTTGCTGCATTTCCGTTAGCTAGTGCTCACATTCAGGGTCTGTCACGTCTACAGATCCGTACGGGCTGAGGTTTCGTTTTTAATTGATTGTTGTCCCACAATCTTCTCGCCTGTTTTCCATACGTCATACGTGCACGTTCACCATTACACATTTACTTCTACCCACCACGGTCTGTGGGTACCTTAGCCCTGAATGTTCGTTTTTAATTTCCTGTCCTGGCGCTGCAGGTTGCTCGGGCTCGCTCACTGCATACAGTAGGGGGGTGTCATCATTAGGTTCACATTCTTGCGCTATTGGTCTTGTCATTTCTGCACACACTTCATCATACTTGTCAGATACCAGGGGTGTTAGGTCTTGGGCTGGTTGTCTGTAATGTTATCTGGTTGCTTTCAAACAGCTGGGTTGTTCATGTTCTACCACTGCAGATTACCCATCACGTCTATGGGTTGACAGATTGAGGTGTTTGTTTTTAATTGGCTTGTTCGGTGGCAAGTCTCCTCATATGTTCTTACGCTGTTTATGTATTTCGTACAAACTCACGTTTCTTATGCAAATTACATTTCTCATGCAATTTACGTGTCTCTTGCAATTTGTTTCTATGATAAACTCACATTTTTATGTTTCTCTCGTTTTCCAGGTTTCTCATGTTTTTCCCAAGGTTACTCTAGTTCTCATGTTTCTCACGCTGTTCATCGATTCACGTTCTCGTGCTACCGGTGTTTCTCATGTAGTTGCGGGTTCTTGCAGCCTCGGTGCTTAGGCTGCTCACATTTCGTCAGTTCGCGCAATACATGTGTTTTGTTCCTTCACGCAGATTACGTTCCTGGTGCAGGTTCTCAGTATGCTCACGTTTTTCTCGTAGTTCATGTTGCTGTCCCAGTGGCGTGTCACGCGGAGTTGGTTACCCAGGGGACTGCGGTTCTTCCCTGTCGTAATGCACTCGACCTTTTATTTCCTAGCTACATTTGGCTAGGGTTGGCAGAAGCATGGAAGTAATGGTAAGTCAGCCTTGGTAGCTCCAGCAGCCTTTGCGGGCTCGGGGGCTTCAGTGGATTCCGAATTTTCTCAGTCTCCAGGCCAGTTTCTGTAGTCTTCCTACTTGGTTCGGTTTTTGCCTCTTTTAACTCATATCGGCTCGACATTGTCGGGGCGTATCTGGTTTGGACTCAGCATTTCATGTTGTTAGACCCCGACAGATCTTTATTTGCTGTGCATTCTATTAAGCCATCCTCAGGGTTCCTGTTGAGTAGCCCTCCTGCTGTGATCAGCAGACTTCTCATCATGGGTCATATTTTCCATGTCATACCTATCACATTCTCATGGTCTCCTTCGTGTTGGGTACCAGCTCAGTGCTCAAGGCAGGCCTATACCCGGCTTTTTGGGTCATAAAAGATAGGAGCAGGTTCTGAATATTTGTGCCAGGGATCCCAGCCCGTATTGGGCAGGTGGAGGTCGTCTTGTTTCTCTGGACTTGGCCCAGAGCCACTTTTTGAGATACCACAAGCGTTTGTTAATTTAGTAGATCATACACATTTTCAGTGGGTAATTATTTGGTATCATATTCATCCTACTGGTCATTTTTGCCCCCTTTCAGGCATACTGACCACTTGACCCAGGCATAACTCAGGTCTATGTTCTATGTTGCTTTTTGTTTCTTTCCTACACTATCCACAGATTGACTCCTCCTACAATTACAGGCTGACCTGCGGTCAGCCTTACACTTGTACTCGGAGTTAGGCTGCATAAAGCCTGCCCTCCTTCTTCTCCTTCCTGTGGTCGTAGGATCTTGTGTCCCACCCACCCATTCCCTTTTTTCTTTTTCTTTTTAATTCAATTCATACTTGGGTATGCCCCCTTTCAGGCATACTGACCACTTGACCCAGGCATAACTCAGGTCTATGTTCTATGTTGCTTTTTGTTTCTTTCCTACACTATCCACAGATTGACTCCGAGTACAAATTTTGTCATGTTCTGCCGCGAACCGAACCGGGGGGCTCATCCCTACTCCTCATCAAGGCCACCTAATCAGTGCCCATAAGTGCCACCTCCTCAATGCCCACCAGTTCAGCCTATCAGTGCCGCCTCATCAGCGCACATCAGTGAAGGTGAAAAATGACTTAGTTACAAAATTTACTGACAGAAAAAGAGTAAAAAATGTTTTTTTTTTCAAAATTGTTGGTCTTTTTTTTTTTTGTAAAAAAATAAACCCAGCAGTGATTAAATACCACCAAAAGAAAGCTATTTGTGTGAAGAAAATGATAAAAAATTTGTTTGGGTACAGGACCGCGCAATTGTCATTCAAAGTGTGACAGTGCTGAAAGCTGAAAAATGGCTTGGGCAGGAAGGGGGTGTAAGTGCACGGTAGGCAAGTGGTTAAATTATCATCCTCCATATACCAAGTAGCGGGTATAACTCTACCAAAGTACCAAACCCCCCTTTTAACTTGATGGAACCCAAGTATAAGCCTTTTTACCACAGATGAAATAATACCCTAGTGGAGCAGAACAGGCTTTTTTGAAATTATACCCTTGTAAACACATCAGCAGTTTTAAATTGTTTTGTCTAGAGTGTTGGCATTTGGGTTAAATCCTGTAGTTGCTTGTATCTGTCCTTGCTCCAAGCAGTATCCTTTCCATCAAACCAATATCTTATTGCAGCTCCTTTCATGCAGTTAGAGTTACCAATGTCCCTGGTGGTACTCTGAAAACCCTTCTCTAACGCTGCATACACACGAGCGGACTTTACGACAGTCTTTGTCCTGCAGACTTTGCGACGGACTTTACGACAGATTTTACGAATGAACAGACTTGCCTACACACGATCAACCAAAGTCCGACGGATTCGTACGTGATGACGTACGACCGGACTAAAACAAGGAAGTTCATAGCCAGTACCCAATAGCTGCCCTAGCGTCGGTTTTTGTCCGTCGGACTAGCATACAGACAAGCGGACTTTTCGACCGAAAAGATTTGAAACATGTTTCATTTCCAGGTCCGTCAAACTTTTGGGGGAAAAAAAGTCTGCTGGAGCCCACACACGATCGAATTGTCCGATGGACTCCGGTCCGCCGAACCAATTATGCCGTAAAGTCCAGTGTACGCGGCATAACAGTTTAGGGGAGTATATTCGTGTAAAGTTAATGCATACTGCAGGTGGATTCATAGGAACATTCGTATATAACAAAAGAGAAATGAATCTGTCAGTTAGTGAGATACTAACATCACTGAAATGTGCACTATCTTCTATGTCCTGCAAACCACCAGTGGCATCTCCATCTTTCATATTTAGGGGGGGCACATGGAGGGACAGGGACAAAAGTAGGGGGGCAACTACATACATACATACATACATACATACACTGGGGCCCTTTAATACGATCCCACAATGGCCCTTTCACATGTTCTGCAGTGAGCTCCCTTCCTACTGTATTGGGCCCCCCCCCAGGGTGGCAGAAAATAAAAGATATGTCACCAGCATACCAAGAAAATATAGGGGTCCAAAGCAGTGGGAGAACTATCAGGGTTGCAAAGGTTGTCTTGCCACCGGGCCCTGGTGTTCTGCCACTGTGGGGTTCCCCAGCCTCCTCTTGCTGTCCTGCCCCTGCTATTGACAGTGTCAATGAGGATGCAGGGGAAGGAGCAGATCGGGCGGCCATGGTTATGTGAGCGGTCGCATTATGCAGTGTCAGCGAGCAGAGGGAGGGGGGAGGAATCACCCGCAGGAGCTGACTGGGGACCCTCTCCCTCTTAGACATTGCCTTTTTGTAAAAAAACAATTTTTTTTAATTGGGGGGGCACATGGTGGGGCACAGCATAATGTTGGGGGGGTCAGGGCCCCCTCTGGCCCCCACCCCCTATGGATGCCATTGCAAACCACTAGGAACACCAAGCAATGGCATAGTCTGGTATGAGATAGGTGCATGTGTACATATCCAGCAATCACTAATGTTCAACTTCTTCACACCCTGTAGATGCATAGATACAAAGGAATTATGAAGTGGTTCAGCAAACTGCTCATGGTACTCATTCACTTCTCTTCTTAAACGGTGCTCAGGGCTAGATTCAAATTATGCCATTTATTCTAATATGGTTGTGTTTCTTGAGAAGGTACCAGATATCTTACCCTGTTCTTCCTGTTGGATCCATTCATATGTCATAACTGTAATCCATACCACTGTCCCACCACAGAGAATGATGCTCCAGAGGCCTACATCAGGTTTAGGTCCTAGAAGATTTATATTGTCTTCTTGCTCGGGCACGGGTCAGTGGAGGTGACCTGTAAGATAAAGGAACAGAACAATACTTGCCCACTGAGGTCTGGACCCTATTGTCCACAGGAGCTACAGTTTTTTTACAATGTGGACCATGCACCCAGTACTTGTAGTCCTTCAGCTTTACTGCAGTAGGGGACACAAGAATGATTTGAAATGGTCCTTTCCACCTGGGAGATAAAGTGGTCCGCGGTGTGTGATTCTTGAACTGAGTCCGTGAGTCTGTTCACTTGTGTCCACAGGTTGTCCTTCTTCAGCTCTGGAAAAGGTATCAGAAAACACATTTGCCAATTTTTGCACGTAGTCAATCGTGGCATCCTAACCACCCAAAAATGTCAGTCTCTGGCTGTACAGGCTGCATAGGTACTCTTTTGGGTGGTCGCCCAAACAGTATATCAAAAGGTGACAGTCCATGTTTTTCTTTAGGAGCGGTTCTAATGGCAGTCAATGCTATTGGGAGGGCTTCTACCCATGTACTTTTTCCAATAGCTGTCAACTTTGCCAAGTATCTCTTTAAAGATTGATTACTGCGTTCCACCAAACCACTAGCCTGTGGGCTCTATGGGGTGTAACTGCTATTTAATTCCTAGAATGCTTACCACCTCTGCCATGAGTTTATTATCAAATTGTGTTCCTCTATCTTAGGAGAATATTTCCCCTATACCAAATCTAGGGATCATTTTTCTAGTGAGACATTTTATTACAGTTCTGGCATCATTTTTCACAGTCAGGTAAGCCTCCAGCCATCCCATAAATTGATCCATGCAAACCATCAAAAACTTGAACCGACCACAAAAGGGCATATCTGAAAAGTCAATTTACACAATTTTATAATGGCTCGTCAGTATGTAGAATGTGCTTCATAGGGGTAGGTACTGACTTCCCAATGTTATGGGTTTGGCATGTAACACATTCGCAAATCTTTTTAGCAGCATGTGTCTGAAAACCTGGGGCCCACCAGTGCCTGTTAATAATCCGACACATCCCTCCTGTTGAGACATGGCAAGGCCCATGACTCAAAGAAAACAAAGAAGGAAACAGAGTTTGAGGAGCAACCACTTTTCCCTTCACGGTCCACAGGCCATCCTCATCACAAGCAGCCCCTTTAGAGCACCAGCATGGTGTGTGAGGCAAGTTCTCCTGTAATGCAGACAAAATGTGTAAGTCACTGTAGACATTTACAGTATCTCCCTGCGCCAATTCCAAAGCAACACACAAAGCAGTTAGCTCAGCCGTCTGCGCAGATTTGGAATTTGACAGGATTGAAGAATGCAGTAATTTTCCCTCACCATTCACCACTGCACTAGCAGCTAATGTGAGCCCATCATCCCTTCTAATTGATGATCCATCCACAAAAAGGTTTGCACAGGGGGGCAACCCTGCTATGGGAACATCCTGCAAGTCAGGTCTAGCCTTGGTCACTTTGTCAATAGCTGCAGTACAATCCTGGTCAATGCAGTCATTAGTGTCATCAACATCAGTGTCAGCTTCAGGCAAAAAGGTAGCTGGACTTAAAGTCTGACACCGTTGGACACACAGATTTGAGGCTGACAATAAAACTAGATGATAATGAGTCACTGAAAAATGCTTAGTATATTCACTGTTAAGCATTGCTTCTAGATCATGAGGACACATTAGGTTTAAGGTATTTCCTAACACAATGTAAGTTGTCTTTTCTACTAACAGGGCAGCAGCTGCCACTGATTTTAAGCCCTCATGCACACAGGCTGTTAAAAAAACGTTATGAAAACGCCAGTATCTTTGCAGTGACTTTTTTCAGCGTTTTTGCAATAGCGTTTTTGAGCGTTTTTGAGCGTTTTTCCGCGTTAGCGTTGAGCGTTTTTTTTTTTTCAAATTTTTTTTTTTTTTTTTTTTTTTTTTTTTCCAATGGATCAAAAACGCTAAACGTTGGTGAATGACGTTTTTGAGTGTTTTTCAGCGTTAGAGCGTTTTTACAGCTGAAAAACGTCTTTCAGAACCCACTGGTCCTGGGGTTTTTTTTACAGCTTAAAAACGCCTATGCCACTTGCAGCTCAAAAACGCCTAGGTGGACATGAAGCCATAGACTAACATAGACAGGCCTTTTTTAAGCTGCAAAAAAAGCTCAAAAAAGCAGCTGTAAAAACGTCCGTGTGCATGAGGACTAAACAGTCAGTCAGGAAGTCCTCTGGCTACACTATCAGTCTGTGTCTGTCACAAAACTGCTGAGTTAGTACTCCGCTAGCATGTCCGTTAACTTCTGCACAAAATAAGTAGTAGGGTTTACTATAGTCAGGTAACCCGAGATTCTGAGCTGTCAGTAAAGATGCTTTGATTTCTTTTAAAGCATTCCTCACTGCTGGGGTTAATTCGTCATCCATAAACTTGTAACTACCCTTAGTATGTCCCTTTAATAATTCCTGTAAAGGACCTATAATAGTGGAGTATTGAGGCAAGAACTGCCTACAATACCCCACCAGTCCTAAGAATGCCCTGGCAGGCACTATCTGCTGATATCGGTACTGAATTTTCGGATTCCTCCATTTTGCAAAACATCATAAGCAATCTGAGCTATCTCCACTAATTCAGGGGCTGACTTTTTCCTCCATCCTACTGTACGCAGCTCTATTTATTCCCTAACATCTGGCAACATTCCGCCTACTAACACATTCACTAAGTCCGGCCTGTTTCATATCAGCATCATCATCATCAACCATCCAATCAGTATTTTTCAATTTTGAAAAAAACACAATATTTTTTTGTACTTTTTGCTATAATAAATATCCCCATTTA
Organism: Lithobates septentrionalis; assembly: GCA_037952835.1. Classification (NCBI taxonomy): domain Eukaryota; kingdom Metazoa; phylum Chordata; class Amphibia; order Anura; family Ranidae; genus Lithobates; species Lithobates septentrionalis. The sequence goes on along the minus strand of JBBDGP010000872.1, from coordinate 1,105,165 downwards.
AAAAAAAAAAAAAAAGCAAATTTTTTCTCAGTTTAGGTATTCATTATGTATTCAACATATTTTTGGTAATAAAAATCACAATAAGCACATATTGATTGGTTTGCGCAAAAGTTATAGCGTCTACAAAGTAGGGGATATATTTATAGCATTTTTCTTCTTTTTTTTTATTTTTTTTTTTTTTTACTAGTAATGGCGGCGATCTGCGATTTTTTTATTTTTTTTTTTTTTTTATCGGGACTGCGATATTATGGCGAACACATCGGACACTTTTGACACATTTTTGGGACCATTGGCATTTATACAGCGAACAGTGCTATAAAAATGCACTGATTACTGTAAAAATGTCACTGGCAGTGTTCTAACTGAAGGGGGGATGGGACTGTCTAGGGGAGATGACAGACGATCAGTCTCTTATCCCCTCAGAGAACCGAGATCTGTGTGTTTCTCGGTGTGCCACAACTCGCATCGGCTCATGGGGGCGAGAAGCGCGCACCACTCCGTTACATAACGTTGTTTTTCCCAGCCGTGTCATTCTGCGGTAGTAAAACTGCGGCTGCTGGTCGGTAAGTGGTTAAGTATCTCAGGATTCAACTTCAGTTCCACAACCTTTCATAAACATTTACACTTGACTTGCAGAATTGTACTGCGTTATATTAGCATAAAGTAGATGTAAACCCCAACTGGGTGACATTTCATTTTCTTTGTGCTCTGTGTATGATAAACAGCTGCCATTTTTTCCAATAAAATTCTTATTTTCACCTTTTTTTTTTTTTTTTTTTTTTTTTCATTCTTTGTTATATCTCAGTACTGCTTTTGGGTGGGTTTTAGATCTACTTTAATTCTTAACATTATCCAATATTTGCATTTATGTTTAAAAAATATTTTTTTAAGCCTAAAACTTAGGATTGGTAATTATAAAAAGAAAGAAACTGTCCATGAGTGCAAAAGATAACTTTTTATCTGAGGATAAACCTTGACAAATGATGTTCTCAAACAGATGGCAAAGTCTTCCCTGAACAAGATATAGTTTATCACAAACAGCTTGCAGAACTCTTTCAGATGTTATAAACCAAGAAAAGCCAGGGAATACTTCAAAATTATTTTACTCTCTGTGCTTGATTGTATTTTAAACTCCATACCTGTCAATGTATACAGGTAACTTACAAAACAGTAACAAATTGAGTACACCATGGACCAGAAAAGCAGGTTATATTTTCAAGATATTTCTGTAGCTCTAGTCCAGTCACATGGCTATTATAGGTGGTGGACATGCTGAAACGAATTGGTACACCGATGTGTAAATTGTGCCAATCACAGCTGAATCTTGATCCATAAAGATCCAGTTGCTTTTCCCATGAAAATCTATGGGCAGATATGAGAAAATAGATGCGAATGGCATAAACTTTTTTTTGTAGTCAGCCAATAATTTTACTTACTAAATTATAAGCACACTTTTATGATAACATAACAAATATATCTGTTTATTTATTGATATTAAATCAAGTATTCTTATTAAATGTGCCTTTAGAAAATATAGAGGCGTGTACAAAAATAAATATGTCAATAACTTAATTGGTACAAAACATAGTCAGTACACAGAAGACGTTTTTTCATGAGCACACTTTCTCCTAATCAGCTAAGAGGACCTGTCTGATCCGATTCCAGCTACAAAACAGAATTCTCAGTTGCCTGTCCTTCTAAATATATGTGAAAATTGCACAGCTGTGATAAGGTTCCTCTGTAATGTAGAGTCCTATTTTAATCAATACAAGTACTAAGAGAGACTGTATATATTAGTGAAGGATGTATAAATAAGTAATATTTGAATTGAGAGATTAAATGCAGAGAGCCCGGTAAATGCAGACATACAGTATCTCACAAAAGAGTACACCCTGTATGTAAATATTTTATTATATCTTTTCATGTGACAACATTGAAGAAATGACACTGCTACAATGTAGTGAGTGTACAGCTTGTATAACAGTGCAATTTGCTGCCCCCTCAAAATAACACAACACACAGCCATTAATGTCTAAACTGCTGGCAACAAAAGTGAGTACACCCCTACGCGAAAATGTCCAAATTGGGCCCAATTAGCCATTTTCCCTCCCCGGAGTCATGTGACTCATTAGTGTTACAACATCTCAGGTGTGAATGGTGGGCAGGTGTTATATTTGGTGTTATTGCTCTCACTCTCCCATACTGGTCACTGGAAGTTTAACATGGCACCTCATGGCAAAGAACTCTCTGAGGATCTGAAAAAAAGAATTACTTCTCTACATAAAGATGGCCCAGTCTATAAGAAGATTGCCAAGACCCTGAAACTGAGCTGTAGCATGGTGGCCAAGACCATACGGCGGTTTAACAGGACAGGTTCCACTCAGAACAGGCCTCGCCATGGTCGACCAAAGAAGATGAGTGTACGTGCTCAGCGTCATATCCAGAGGTTGTCTTTGGGAAATAGACGTATGAGTGCTACCAGCATTTCTGCAGAGGTGGAAGGAGTGGGGGGTCAGCCTGTCAGTGCTCAGACCATACGCCGCACACTGTATCAAATTGGTCTGCATGGCTGTCGTCCCAGAAGGAAGCCTCTTCTAAAGATGATGCACAAGTAAGCCCGCAAACAGTTTGAAGACAAGCAGACTAAGGACCTGGATTACTGGAACCATGTCCTGTAGTCTGATGAGACCAAGATAGACTTATTTGGTTCAGAAGGTGTCAAGCGTGTGTGGCGGCAACCAGGTGAGGAGTACAAAGACAAGTGTGTCTTACCTACAGTCAAGCATGGTGGTGGCCGGCACTGGGGAGCTACAGTTCATGGAGGGAACCATGAATGTCAACATGTACTGTGACATACTGAAGCAGAGCATGATCCCATCCCTTCTGAGACTGGGCTGTAGAGCAGTATTCCAACATAACGACCCTAAACACACCTCCAAGACAACCACTGCCTTGCTAAGCTAAAGAAGCTGAGGGTAAAGGTAATGGACAAGTCAAGCATGGTTCCAGACCTAAACTCTATTGAGCATCTGTGGGGCATCCTCAAACAGAAGGTGGAGGAGCACAAGGTCTTTAACATCCACCAGCTTTTAAAAAGAATAGAGACTGACTATTAAAAAAAAAAAAATATTTCCTTTATTTCAATATAAAACATATCAAATACAAATGCTAGAATACAAAATTTCTCATAGTAACCCCTTTTTAGTAGACACCCAAAAAGTCATATTTTTGCCACAATAGTTTGTAAATGAAGAAAAATTGTGGTATTGAGTTGGTTAAAACATAGCTTGGTAATGGTACACTAGATATAGTGCATCATAAGTCATACACATTTAGAGGAGGTGAAGGGATTATTGTGCAGCTGTGCAGGATAAGGGAAGCAATCATCACATTGATCACATACTAAAGAGCAGTTCTGGTCAGGGCTGTGCATTGTGGGTGTGAAACTAGTCATCCAAAACTCTGCCCCTATCTACAGTACATCACTGGCCTCTTCTTAAATTGCCACCCAAACTGGCTGCTTCACCCCTTTTAAAACCTCCTGATCTCTAGGCCCTCATCATCTGCTCCCATGCTCATCTTCAGGACTTCTCCCTTCCTCTGGAACTCCCACCCCAATCCATATGACTAGCTCTTATTCTCTCTGCCTTCAGGCGATTCTTGAAAACATGTCTCTTTAGAGAAATCAATCCCACCTCTACCTAACAACTGAAATTTTACTTTCTTTTATCATTTGCCTCTCCCTTTTGATTGTAAGCTCTCAAAGGCAGGGCCTTTCTAAATCACTTGTATTGAACTGTTTTAAAACTGTACCATCTTTCTTATTTTGTAATGTGTTGTGCAAAACTATTGATATAAATCTTGAATAATAATAACAATTCATGCACATTTTACAAAAAGTTCTGATTACTGTAATATTTTGCATAGGTAATTCTTACCCAGAGGTGTAGCTTGAAGCTTGTGGGCCCCGATGCAAAAGTTGACCTGGGACCCTCCACTACTTCCAACGTGCGTGCAGATACATCCACCGCACGCCAAGATACTCAAAGTGGCTTAAGAGTTTTGAGTTCCCCTTTACATCAGAGGACAGGGATTACTGCTGAAGAATCAGACACATCAGACAGGACAGGGACATCTGGCAGGTCACTTGGCAGAGCTCCTTTCCCATCCCTGCACTGTAAACAGCCCCCCCCCCCCTACAATACACAGGGCTGAAATCACATTCCTTTACACACAGTCTGTCAGTCTTCACAGGGTGTATCTGGCTTTTATGTTGCCCTTCTGACCTGTGAAATTCTCTGGTCGGAACGGCAGTGTAGTTGCAGTAGGCAGATAGCCATGATCTGCACAGGGTGTAACTGGCTGTGTTGTAAATGAATGTGATTTCAGCCCTGCGGAGGAGAAACAGTATATAGTGCTGTAATGGGAAAGGAGCTCAACAGCTGGGCATAGCCTGCAGGGTGAAGAGGGTGGTCAGGGGGGTTTTTTGGGAGGGGCAACTTAGATCTGGGAGGGTAAAGCCATGTGACACAAAATCTGGAGCCTGCAGCCCTTCAGGGGCCCCCAGAGGAGGTGTTAAGGGATTTGTTTTAGCAAAGGGTTTCTTTGTCAGTGTTGGGGGAAGGTCACCTCCCGGAGGTGTGTGTCTTTTTCCCCAGTTGTCAGGGAAGTGGGGTAAGTAGACATCCCCGGGTGGGGGGTACAGAGAATCCCAGCTAGTGACGAGGAGACACTGAGCAGTGTCATACCTCATCAGTGACATCAGTCCCATCGTGGCTACAGGACAGCACTCTCCTCCTCTTGCCTCGCTGAGCTTGGTTACCATTCCATGTTGCCAGCACACAGCAAGACACTTCCCCATCCTGGGCTGTTCTCACCTCGTGCTCCTCTCTATTCAGGAAATGGCTCACAGCTTCTCCCCAGCCAATGGGAACAGAGGGCTGTGGACTGTGGAAGGCAAAGGAGAAGCCCAGTACTGGAGCGTGGCTGTTGGGCCCTAGGGCAGATCAGAGCTGGATTTTGTGGAGGATATGATAGTATGACAGGGAGGCTGCAGGGGCTCCCTGGAGTTAGGGGCGGGGTTGCGATTGTGACCCCTGCAACCCCTTATGCTACGCCCATGTTCTCACCTCACCGAGTCTCCGGTTCATAGAGAGCAGCAGCAACATCCAATGTAATCAGTAAGATTGTATATAGTATCCCAAGATCACATTGAGCATTTCACATTGCAAATAATTCACACTGTAGATGTAAATATGTTTAGGTGAAAGGACCTTTCAACTAAGAATTCAAAGTGCTTAGTCTGTTTTGAACAATGAAATACTGGAATGGCATTAATACATATGAAAAGGGGAAAAGCATTTCCATGTAAGCATTTGATGGACAGCCTTGAGAGCAGGGTCTGAAAGGATGCTGGCATTGTGTGAGATATGAAACAAGTGGAATAGTTATGGAAGAAATAATTGCATCCTTCACGTTCTCTCTTCTTGTCTTTCTCAGAAAACATGGTATTTAGTAATGTTATCAAAATGGTTTCCTTGTGTCTACTTTAAATTGTATGAATATTGAAAAATGAAGTTGTTATAAATGTATTTGAAATGGATTAGAATATATGAGGCAGTTTTCTGTACTCCCCTTATAACATCTAACTTAGCTTTGTAGACATGGACACAAACTGATTTATCTCCAGGAGCTTCCTATAACCTTTAAATGTATTCAAACCCTTATAGTTTATTATGTTCAGGTAATCATTTCTCTGTACACCTAATTTATATAAAGCATTTCCACTAAATTTTCTGTGCAAAAATATATATTTTTTTAATTTAATTACATGTGATTGTGCAGTTGATGCGATCATATCCACTAACGTACTGTAAGTTGACATTCTCTACAATTTAGATATGCGAAGCAAGGGAGAAGTAGGGAGTACTACATCCCTCACCACACTGCATCTATCTGTGTAATAAAGACCCCTAAAGCCAAATCTGGAGGTGAGGAAATGGGGAAATGTAAGAAATATAAAAAAATGATGGGCTGTAGTCAGAGCTGGAAAAGAGAAAAAAATATTCTGTATAAAAGAGTTGATCATACTAGAGTGTTAATGCTTTTAATGTGAAAGGGTGATTTTCTGCACAATGGAAAACAAAAAAAAAACACATGTCAATGCACATTAAAGCACATGTGTTAAAATGCATTGCAACATGCACCAACACTCTGACATAATTTTCCATTGATTTCAATGACCAACATATGAGGGAATAAATGCACCCCATGGAAATGTGTGTTTCTAGATTCAATGCAGAACTCCACAGATGCCTATATTTTCCTTCCTTTTGCTCCCTTGCCATCCTGTTCAGGTACTGGGAGCGAAGGAAAGCCCTGTGTGAGCTACAAGTCATAGCTCACACAGATCTATGATCGGTAAAGAACAGGTTTGTTTTAAAGTTTACCTCCGTGGGCGATGAGGTGTCAGTGCCGACACAGCTGATACAGCAGTCTGGGGATTTGAAATCCCCACTATTATTCCCCTTCTTTCTGCATAAAAAGAAAGGAAAAAAAAAAAGGACAATTTTGATTGGTCAGCACCAGCACAGAGCTCTTGATTAGTTTTCGAATCCCTGCAGAGAGTAGAGTGAGAAAAGCAGAGATTTTAAATCCCTGGACCACTTTACTGGTTGCATGGGCTCTGACAGCTCATTACTCAGAGATAGGGATGAGCTTCGCGTTCGAGTCGAACCCATGTTCGACTCTAACATCGTCTGTTGGATCGTTCGCCGAATTGCGAACGATATGGGCCGCATGCTTGGCCAATCACAGCGCCATCGGTAGAGAGAGCTGTAATTGGCCAAAGCCAGGGTGGCTTTGGCCAGTTATGGCTCAGGGGGTTTAGAACACGCCCCACACTATATAAGGCCAGCTGCACGGCAGCCCTGTGTAGTGTCTTCGGGCGTGCTTAGAGAGAGAGTGTCATTTCATTTGAGTTAGATAGATTAGGCAGGACAGTCAGTCAGTCAGCTGCACTTACAGTGTATTGTGTACATATATGCATCCCAGGTGTTGTGTGTGTGTGTGTGTGTGTATATATAATTACACTGTATTCAGTTTAGCTAGATCCGTTCCTGTTATCTTCCTACTGACAGGCAGGCTTGTCTTGTTACAGTATTTACAGCTACCTGAAGAAAATTGCTGGTGTTCTTTTGATCCTATTAGTACCACAGTCAGGCAGCTAGACTATTTAAAGTTGGTGTAGTGCATCCTCACAGTGTTCCGTTAAAGCTACAAGTTAGTTTAGTGTGACCTCTGCACAGTGTTCAGCTAAAACTACAAGTTAGTGTAGTGTGTCCTCCTCAGTGTTCAGGTAAAACTACAAGTTAGTTTTTTGTGAGCTCTGCACAGTGTTCAGCTAAAGCTACCTGTAGAAGGTTGCTGGTGTTTTCCTGATCCTATCACTACCGCAGGCAGCTAAATAAATAAGCTACAAGTTAGTTTTTTGCGAGCTCTGCACAGTGTTCAGCTAAAGCTACAAGTTAGTGTAGTGCGTCCTCCTCACAGTGTTCAGCTAAAGCTACAAGTTAGTGTAGTCTGTCTTCCTCACGGTGTTCAGGTAAAACTACAAGTTAGTTTTTTGTGAGCTCTGCACAGTGTTCAGCTAAATCTACCTGTAGAAGGTTGGTGGTGTTCTCATACTACAGGCAGGCAGTTGATTAAGCTAGCTTCAGTATATATATATGTGTGTGTGTGTGTGTGTGTGTGTGTGTGTGTGTGTGTATATATAACACACATCCCAGCTTAGTGCAGCTAAGGCAACAGTGCTGGTCGTGGAGACGGTGCATCCTCATCAGCACGTGGCCGTGGGACACACTTGGCCTTTTTTTTTGGCAGCTGGCCATGTTGAGCCGCAACATGCGGAAGACATGGTCGAGTGGATGACCAAGCCGTCCTCATCCTTATCCTCTCTCGCCCATGCTCAGGGTACTTTGTCTGGCAAAGCAGCTGCCCTCTTCCTTCCACTCAATGGCATCAGTGACTCCTTCCCTAGCCCCACCATGTCCTCCTGAGGAGTCCCTCGAACTGTTTGACCACAGTGTTGGGTACATGCTCCAGGAGGATGCCCAGTGTTTAGAAGGCTCTGATGATGATACTGAGCTAGATGAAGGCAGTAACGTGAGCACGGACAGAGGGGGTGCCCAAGAAGGACAGCAATCTGGCAGTCATGCTCCCCCTACTGCAGCATACTGCCAGGTTTGCTCCAGTGATGAGGAGGGAGGGGATGATGAGGTCACTGACTCAACGTGGGTGCCTGATAGGAGAGAGGAGGAGGAGGAGGCACATCACCAACGAGGCAGGATGCCCTCCAGGGGCCAGCCTAAGGGCAGCACACTGACTGCATCACACCCCAAAGCTCTGCATATGCAGGGCGCTGCTGTCTCTGCGCGTTATTCCAAAAGTTCTTTGGTGTGGGCCTTTTTTGAGACAAGTGCATCAGATCGCACCGCTGCTATTTGCAACATAAGTCTCAAGCGTATCTCATGTGGCCAAAACATCTTCCGCTTGGGCACCACATGCTTGACCAGACATATGTTGACCTGCCATGCAGTTTGTTGGCAAGCGTATCTAAAAGACCCACACCAAAAGAACAAAGAGGACCTTTCCTTGCTCCTCAACTGAGATCTCCAACCCCACTATATCTTCAGTCCTCTCTGAGACCTGCACTAAGAGGAATGAAGGTGTAGATCTAGGTGTGTCACAGCCAAGTACTTGTGGGCAATCAGCTTTCGGTACACCGATGTCAGATTGTACCAGGCAAATTTTCCTGTCCCAGCTGCTGCACCGCCGAAAGAAGTTCGCTCCCAGCCATCCACATGCCCAGCGGTTGAATGCTAGCTTGGCAAAATTGCTAGCACTTCAACTGCTGCCTTTTCAGTTGGTAGACTCTGCGCCCTTCCGTGAGTTTGTGGAATGTGCGGTTCCTCAGTGGCAGGTACCCAAACGCCACTTTTTCTCATGGAAGGCGATTTTGGCTCTCTACCGGCATGTGGAAGGCAATGTCCATGCCTCGCTGGACAGGGCGGTCAGCGGTAAGGTGCATATTACCGCTGACTCATGGTCCAGCAGGCATGGACAGGGACATTTACCTAAGTTTCACCGTGCATTGGGTGACTCTGCTGGCAGCTGGGAAGCATGCAGGACAAGGTGCAGTAGTGTTGGAGGTTGTTCCGCCACCACGCCTCCAAATGCATTTACTAATGATTGTGACACATCTCTCTCCTCCAACCCCTCCTTCTTCTTCCTCCATGGCCTCTTCCTGTGCTTTTTCCTCTGAACCAGTGGTGCTCCGTAGCTGTTCAAGGGGCTATGCAAGTATGCAGGCCAAAAGATGCCATGCGGTGCTTGAGCTGGTGTGCTTGGGGGACAGGAGCCACACTGGGGCAGAGGTTCTGTCAGCTCTGCAGGGGCAGGTTCAGAGGTGGTTGACGCCACGCCAACTTAAGGCAGGAATGGTGGTTTGTGACAATGGCACCAACCTCCTCTCTGCCCTCTGACAGGGACAAATGACCCATGTGCCCTGTTTGGCTCACGTCCTTAACTTGGTGGTGCAGGGGTTCTTGGGCAGGTACCCGGGCTTACAGGATGTCCTGAGGCAGGCCAGGAAAGTCTGTGTGCATTTCCGCCGGTCATATAATGCCAGTGCCCGGCTGGCAGACCTCCAAAAGGAGTTTAACCTGCCCAAGAACCGCCTAATCTGTGACATGCCCACCAGGTGGAACTCAATGTTGGCCATGCTGCAGCGGCTGCACACGCAGCAGAGGGCCATCAATGAGTACCTGTGCGACTATGGCACCAGGACAGAGTCAGGGGAGCTTGTTTTTTTTTTCCCCACGCCAGTGGACCATGATCAGGGATGCATGCACTGTCCTGTCACCATTTGAGGAGGCCACGAGGATGGTGAGCAGTGACAGTGCATGCATCAGTGACACTGTTGGAGCACACGCTGCGTGGAATAATGGACAGGGCACTTGAGGCAGAACAGAGGCAGGAAGAGGAGGACTTCCTTAGCTCTCAAGGCCCCCTTTATGCAGACAGTGTTCCTGCGTGCCCGCCAATCACACAGGAAAAGGACGAGGAGGGTGAGGAAGATTGTGTCAGTATGGAGGTGGAGCCTGGCACTCAGCATCAGCAGCAGTCTTTAAGGGATCAGTCCCAAGAAACACATGGACTTGTACGTGGCTGGGAGGAGGTGGCTGTGGACCATGTCGTCCTTAGTGACCCAGAGGACTCCGGACCGAATGCCTCAGCAAACCTATGCTGCATGGCCTCCCTGATCCTGCAAAGCCTGCGTAAGGATCCTCGTATTCGTGGTATCAAGGAGAAGGACCAATACTGGCTGACAACCCTCCTTGATCCACGTTACAAGGGTAAGGTTGCGGACCTTATCTTGCCATCGCAGAGGGAGCAGAGGATGAAACCTCTTCGGGGGGCCTTGCAGAAAGGTCTGTGCAACACGTTCCCAGAGACTGGGAGGTTACAAACTCCTGTTTCTGGACAACTTGTTGCTGAGGCTTCGGTCAGTCAAAGAAGGAGCGGTGGAGAAGGTGGCCGTCTGACCGATGCATTCAGACAATATTTTTGGTCCGCAGCCCCAAGGTATGATCGGTTCCAGCAACCATCACCAGTGTCTGTTTTACATGGTGCAGGAATACCTAGGGTCAAGATGTGACTTGGACACCTTTCCCACGGAAAATCCTCTGGGTTACTGGGTCTTGAGGATGGATCACTGGCCAGAGCTTGCACAGTATGCAATTGAGCTACTGGCCAGTCCTGCATCCAGCGTTCTTTCGGAACGCACATTCAGTGCTGCTGGAGGCTTTGTAACCGATCACAGGGTGCGTCTGTCCACCGACTCAGTCGATCGGCTGACCTTCATAAAAATGAATCAGTCTTGGATCATCACCAGCTACCAAGCACCTGATGCTGATGTAACTGAATAATTTTTTTGGAAATCTCAGATCCCTTCAAAGACTGCCTATGCTGATGCTGAGTGACTATCCTGAGTAATTATCCTCTTCCTCCTCAATGATCACACTGATAGCTTGTAAGAACATTTTTGATTCTGGGCGCCGCCACCAGTGCCTAAGGCCCAACTTTTCAGCCTCTGTTTAACAGGGGCGTGTAATTACAATTTTTGATGCAATACTTTGCAGCAGGGGTCGTTCCTGCATTCCAACTAGAGTATCTGTGAGGGGTTGCAGTGTTGTGGCACCAGCACCAGTGTCTAAGGCCCAATTTTTCAGCCCCTGTCTAACAGGGGTGTGTAATTACAATTCTTGATCTAATATTTCACAGCAGGGCCCGTTTCTGCGCCCACCAAGAGCGAGTGAGGACTTACAGTGTTGTGGCACCAGCACCACCACCACCAAAGGCCCAATTTTTCTGCCCCTGTTCAACAGGGGCATGTAATTACAATTCTTGATCTAATATTTCACAGCAGGGCCCTGTGAGGGCTTATGCCGCGTACACACGGTCGGACTTTTCGTCTACAAAAGTCCAACGGACGCTGACGGACTAAAGCTGGCTGGTAATCCGATCGTGTGTGGGCTTCTCCGGACTTTCAACTGACCTTTTTAGCCTCAAATCCGACGTACTTTACATTTGAAACATGCTTCAAATCTTTCCGACGGACTCGAGTCCGGTCGAAAAATCCGCTCGTCTGTATGCTAGTCCGACGGACAAAAACCCACGCTAGGGCAGCTATTGGCTACTGGCTATGAACTTCCTTATTTTAGTCCGGTGTACGTCATCACGTAAGAATTCGACGGACTTTTGTGTGATCGTGTGTAGGTAAGTCTGTTCGTTAGAAAGTCCGTCGAAAGTCTGTCGGACAGGCTGTCGGACTTTTGTAGCTGAAAAGTCCGACCGTGTGTACGCGGCATTACAGTGTTTTGGCCACAACAACACCTAAGGCCCAAATTTCTGCTGAGTATATAGGGCAGGCCCCTACTTTCAAACATCCAACTTACAAACGACTCCTACTTGCAAACAGAAGGAGACAACAGGAAGTGAGATGAAATCTACCCCTAGGAAGGGAAATTCTCTCCTGTAAGAGTTAATATGGAAAAAACATTTCTCCTTTCCACTGATACTTTATCACCAATCCTTGTTTTTCTTTTAAGCATCATCACTGCTCCCAAAAAAACGGACGTTTTTAAAAGTTTTTTTTTTTTTTTTTGCATTGATACATATCCCCTGGGGCAGGACCCGGGTCCCCAAACCCTTTTTAGGACAATACCATGCAAATTAGCCTTTAAAATGAGTGCTTTTGATTTCGAACGTTCGAGTCCTATAGACGTCAAAGGGGTTCTGATGTTCGTGCGAATTTTCGGTCCGTTCACAGGTTCTGGTATGAACCGAACCGGGGGGTGTTTGGCTCATCTCTACTCAGAGATGCAAATACAGCGGGGGGCCAGGGGAGTGAGGTGGGAGAGTGTAGGGTGTTAGTTCACCTCATTTTTTCCGAAAGGGTAAACTAACCTTTTAAAGGAGTGAGAACATTGTAGAACATTTACGGACATGGCCACTCACAGATTTCTTCTTTTTAAGGGCTTTTCTTGCCCATGTTTTTTTAAAAGTTCATAAAACAAAAGATGGATTTCCCTCAAAGGGGTATTCCAGATTGTTCTTCTATCAAAAAAACACATGGCATTTAGCCTCTTGGCTTGCTCATGCAGTACTCCTGCTCTGGCCTTAGCCTTTAGGCCAGTGGCCATCAACCCTGTCCTCAGGGCCCACTAACAGGCCAGGTTTGCAAGATAACTGACATACATCACAGGTGATATAATTTGCTGCTCAGTGATTGCAGTATTCTAGTCTGCATCTCCCCAAGGTAATACATAAAACCTGACCTGTTAGTGGGCCCTGAGGACAGGGTTGACGACCACTTCTTTAGGCCCTTTTGTCTCCTACATCACTGTGCTTATAGCTTGCAGCCCCTTGCTGCTCTTGCTCCTACCTGTCTCTCCTAGGTGGAGTCCTCCTGACTCCTGGGCAAAGACCCCCTCTGTCTGCCGGGGTGGAACCCAGAACCATATCCGGGTCTCTACAAAAAGCCCTGCACACACCTGTGCAGTCTACTGGCTGTTTACAAAACCTGAAACCAGGATTGGAGATTGGAAATCTCCAGAATCCAGGTCCCAATTGGATTTATCTAAACAATGAGGAAATTGAAAAGCCAGTTTCCTCAGAATTAAACAAGCCCCGTGGAGCCCCTCAACCTGCCTGGTTGAAAATCCTGGGTCATAACCTCTTTCTAGACCCTGGCAGGGCAATGTTCTGCCACAAAGATTATTTTGCACCTGTTCAGACAAAGTAGCATACCATCTGATTTACATTTGTTACAAGTCACCATTCACATAGCAAGAAAAAAAAATTGCAGCCTACCCTTGTTAGATGTTATTTTCTGGAACTCTCAGCGAGGAAAAAAATCTACTTGACTGTCTTTGTTATAAGAGGCGCTGATAAGCTGTTTTAACCATAACCAACCCTGTCTGGGGGCAGCTATCTCACCAGTTGTATTAGATTTGAGCACTATCTGTCTTAACAAAAGGTTGGTTTAGGAGCTGGGTTCTTCATTATATAATAATGAGAACTGGACCCAGCCTGTCACCAGCCCAGAATATTAGGACAGATCAAATTAAACTATCTAGTTCATGAAATGCCTGCAGTCATCTGACACCTTCTATAGTGCGGTTTTCTCAAATTTGACTAAAAAAGTTGCAAAATACACTGCTCAAAAAAATTTAAGGAACACTTTTAAAACACATTACATCTTAATGGGGAAAAATATCATGCTGGGTATCTATACTGATATGGACTGGGTAATGTGTTAGGAACGAAGGGATGCCCCATTGTTTGATGGAAATGAAAGTTATCAACCTACAGAGGGCTGAATTCAAAGCCCCCCAAAAAAATCTAAGTGAAATAATGATGCAGCAGGCTAATCCATTTTGCTGACATTTCATTGCAGCAACTCAAAACGGTACTCAGTAGTTTGTATGGCCCCCACGTGCTTGTATGCATGCCTGACAAAGTCAGGGCAAGCTCCTAATGGAACGACGGATGGTGTCCTGAGGTATTTCCTCCCAGATTTGGACCAGGGCATTACCGAGCTCCTGAACAAACTGAGGTGCAACCTGGTGGCGTCGGATGGACCGAAACATAATGTCCCAGAGGTGTTCTATTGAATTTAGGTCAGGCAAGCATGGTGGTCATTCAATTATATCAATTCCTTCATCCTCCAGGAACTGGCTGCAAACTCTCACCACATGAGGCTGAGCATTGTCATGCACCAGGAGGAACCCAGGACCCACTGCACCAATGGGTCCAAGGATTTCATCCCAATACCTAATGACAGTTAGGATATATGAAAAGAACCCGCACTCTGAAATTAGTCCAAATTCTTTATTCGATAATCACCAAGTACAGAGTAACTGCTAACATGTTTCGGTGAAGAGCCTAGTTCACAGCTTCATTATCCACATAACCAGCACCAACATATATACAAAAAGAGACTAGAACCACTCCCATTCATTAGTCAATGCAATTAGGTGTAGATGAGGGTCACCATTGTATAGAGACTCTCTGAAGATTAAAAACTTTTTTTGCATAGATTTAAAATGCATTTATACATTGACACAATAAACATGAACAAAAAATGATAATAATCATCATAGATTATCGTACAGGAATTCTGTGATTTAAAAATCTGAATAAAAACCGTTAAACTATTTGTGGGTCAAAACTATGATTTCAGGAAAAGAACTGTTTCACAGCGAGAGATATTGAGGGAAAATTAGGGCATGTGAATATAGATGAAAAAATTATGCATCCAACCTATTAGATGTGGTTTTTAACGTAAAATTACATCAACGTTGGGGCGTGGCCTGGCGAGCAGCGGAGATGGCAGCATACTGAGAGAGCTCTGAGTCACACACGGCGATTCTTAGCCTACCACCCGACCTATAGCCTCCAGATGCCAAAAGCTACATTGGACTCCCCGCACCAGAACGCGCCGCAGTTCGGCGGCATCAGCTAGCGCTAACATAGCGGATATCTTTAAGTGTCAGACGATGGCCTGCAGCGGAACCGCGAGACCTAAGATGGCGCCGACACCTCATGATGAGGAAGAGAGTGAGGACTCCATGTCAGCGGCAGAGGACACAGGCAGGAGTAAGTCCAGACCGGACCACCCGCTGACATTTGCAGATATGTCAGTATTCGCCGCGGACATTAAAGCTACCTTTTCTGCAGCTATCACCGATCTGAAGACAAGCATGATGGTGATTATTGAGAAAATGGCGGCGGCTGAAAACGCAGGCAGATACAGGGATAAGGCGATCCATAAACTAGAGATAGCAACAACAACTCATATGCAGCACTTTATAGACATAAACTGCCATATTGAAGACCTCGACAATAGGGGTAGGAGATGCAATATTAGGGTGAGAGGGATCCCAGAGTCAGTGGAACAAGAACAGATTGTCCCAGCACTCAGTCTTTAAGATTGACTTTGTAAGAGCTCACAGAGGGTCAGAATCAGCACCACCTCGGGACATAATTTGCTGTCTGCAAAACTTTGCCACCAAAGAGGAGATCATGCGTAAAGCAAGACAAAATGATCAAATCATCTTTAATGGTGCTACGATTATGCTATTCCAAGATCTATCACAGATCACACTGAAGAATAGGCAAGCCCTGCGCCCCCTACTGGTGAAACTGAGAGCAAAGGACTTGAGGTATTCATGGTGATTTCCTTTCGCCCTTACAGTTGCACATAATGGCCATCAATACATCCTACGCACACCGGCTGATCTCCCGGAATTCTGTGAGATGCTGGAACTTCCAGACTGGTACGCGGATTTTCTACAGCCACCACTGATTAGTAGCCCACCCTCTTTGCCTTTCTCATCCCCTGACAAGAGACAACCGAAAAAAATACAAGCAGAGCAGGGGCAACAACTCTTCTGCGGACATGCTGAAAAGAATGGCCGGTCCTTCTAGAGCCCAGGAATGTGAATAGAAGTATCGCAATGCTGTTTCATCACAATACCTACAACTACCAACCACCTTACACCATTTGGCATACAGGTAACAGTATCGCACACTCCTCTCTGTAAGTATGTCAAACCTAATTGGCATAAATGACACTTGGAACTTGCTACTGAATCGCTGTATTTTACAGCCATTTTAAGACTGTCAACCTTTTTGTTTGCAAGGTCCTGACGTTTATGTGTTTTACTTGGAAGAACTCCCAGACCCTAGACTCACTATTTGCTTACATTTTGATCAAACAGAGGCCTTAAGCTGCTTCTCACATTGATGTGCCCTGGACATGGCTCACTGTCAGTCAAGTGATTATGCATTGTCATTGTCGGTTGCTTCCTGAGTCAGGATCTTATTCGGCTAGATAGAACGTCAGGTACAGCTTCACAGAAGGACTCTTATAGGTTTTATGTGGATGACAGCTTAGGATATTACCTTGATCTAAACATTTTCTCTAGTTCTTTTAGGTTCTCTTGAACATTCATGCGTTAATATTCTGTGAAACCACTCATTACTTATACTGTGGACATGACTACTGATGATGGTCAACACCTATAATATATGATGGAAGTTGTCCATCACATTCAGTTTTATGCTCCCTGTGTTACTGTCAGGGCACCATTGGCACCGAACCGGGGCGTCGGCGTACGCCTATGCGCCGGCGCGCGCCGTTGCGCGCTGCTCAGCAAATACCTGCTGTTCCCGGGCATCGGCGCGGCGCTAGGGCGCGCGCGGGTTCGCGGCGCTTGGGCGCGCGCGCGTGTGCACGTGGGCGCGGACGGGCGTGCGCGCGTTCGCGATAGCGCCGGTTTGGCGCCAAAGTGCATTTAAAAGCCCCTCTGTGCTGTGACACATTGCTGCTTCGTCTCAGCTTCCTGATTCTAGTATTAGTTATCTGATTGTTTGCTACCTATCTGACCCGGCTTGTTTGACCATCCGTCCTGCTCCAATCTGACCCGGCTTGTCTGACTACTCTTATGCTACCTACCTGATACCGTTGCCGAACTCTGCCTGCCTACTGACTCTGCCTCTGCCTGCTGTACTTGCCTGCCTTATATCCTAGCTGACCCGGATCGTCTGATTCTGCTTGTTCCTGTTGTCCTTGCTGTTGCACCTTCAGCTTCAGCTCCAGAGACCTCTGCACATTCAAGCGTTCCAGTCTGCTGCTTCCAGTCTCACCTGATCTGCAGTCCAGCCATCCCTGCGGGATCTCTCACCTCTTCTGCATCAGAGACTCGGCTCAACAGGCACTCCTACCCCACTGCGCTCAGGAGACCACTGTCCCCACTCCAGTGGCTCCTGAACCAGCGTTGTATGAGAGGTCTCCTCCTACAAGTCAGGCTCTCCTACCAGGTACCTAACAGTTACCTCAGTTACCAATTTCTTATATATCTGCACCAATATACTCAGTACACCTTGGTCGGGTGTAAACCATAGTTCATTATCTTATCTTCATAATTGAACCAGACGTGTGTGCCTCTTCGAGGCTGTTTTATTTTTGTGATTTTCTCCTTCCAATAGATTGGAAGGTGGGTTGCCTCCTGGCTGTTGTCGCCTCCCAGCGACCCTACAAAGCCTACCTGACTCCCAAAGGGGGATAGGGGAAGCAAATGCAATAAGTTAGGTGGTACCTTTCTTCTGGGGGCGTTGAGGTTTTCTCTGGATAGAGATCCACCACTATAATATTCTCCTACTAAGTTATTCTCTTTATTCTTCCTTTTCTTCTTTCTCCCATTTCTCCTCCCCCTCTAAGATCCCCCTATACCCATCCTTCAGAAAGTACCTACATAGAGGGTTATAGGTCTATAGCTATCATCCTGAGAATCGGATACTAACGTCCAATTTACAGTGGCTTTCCATGCCACGACTGCCGACTCCAAGTCAAAAGGTGTCACGAGACTTGTAGGAAAAGAAAATATCTCTCACTATTAAACCGTTCTTTTCCTGAAATCTTAGTTTTGACCCACACAGAATTCCTGTACGATAATCTATGATTATTATCATCGTTTTTTCATGTTTATTGTGTCAATGTATAAATGCATTTTAAATCTATGCAAAAAAAGTTTTTTTTTTTACTTTTAGAGAGTCTCTATACAATGGTGATTCTCATCTATAGCTAATTGCATTGACTAATGAATGGGAGTGGTTCTCGTCTCTTTTTGTATATATGTTGGTGCTGGTTATGTGGGTAACTGTGCTGTGAACTAGGCTCTTCGCCGAAACATGTTAGCAATTATTCTGTACTTAGTGATTATCAAATAAAGAATTTGGACGGATTCCAGAGTGCGGGTTCTTTCCATATATCCATATTCCGAGTTTGTGACGAGTGGGAGGTCATCTGAACCTGGCATCTGGAGAGAAGGTACCAGTTACCAACACGCATATTTGGAGGTTTTCACAGTTAGAGCAGTGCTACCTTATGTGTACATCTAATGGCAGTTAGGGTGCCATTGTCTAGCCTGTAGAGGTCTGTGTGTCCCTCCCATGGATATGCTTCTCCTGACCATTACTGACCCACCACCAAAGCAGTCATGCTGAATGTTACAGGAGGCATAACATTCTCCACGGTTTCTACAGACCCTTTCACCTCTGTCACCTGTGTTTAGGGTGAACATGCTCACATCTGTGAAAAGCACCGGGTGCCAGGTGTGAACCTCCCAATTCTGGTGTTCAATTGCAAATGCAAATCAACCTCCACAGTGCTGGGCAGTGAGCACAGGGCCCACTAGAGGACTTTGGACCCACAGGCCACCCTGATAAAGTCTTTTTTGATTGTCTTGTAAGGGACATTCACACCAGTGGCCTGCTGGAGGTTATTTTGTAGGGCTCTGGAAGTGCTCTTCCTGTTCCTCCTTGCACACAGGAGCAGATACTGGTCCTGCTGATGGGTTAAGGACCTTCTACGGCACTGTTCAGCTCTCCCAGAGTAACTGTCTGTCTCCTGGAATCTCTTCCATGTTCTTGAGACTGTGCTGAGAGACACAGCAAACCTTCTGGCAATGGCACATATTGATCTGCCATCCTGGAGGAGTTGGACTACCTGTCCAACCTCTTTAGGGTCCAGGTATCCCTCATGCTACCAGTAGTGACACTGACCCTAGCCAAATGCAAAACTAGTGAAAAGCAGGCGGAAAAGATGAGTAGGGAAAAAAATGACAGTGGCCTCCACCTTTAAAACCAATCCGGTTTTGGAAGTCGTCTCATTGTCGCCCATCTAGTGCACCTGTTAATCAGTTTCAGCTGCTTTGGTGTTAATGAAATTAACAACCCTCTCTGCTAATTAACTGACCAGATCAATATCCCAGGCATTTAAGCACTTCCCAACCAGCCGCCGCAGGTTGGCACAGCTGTGCAAGCCGTCGTAGCTGTACATCTGCTCTTTAAGACGCTGCAGCTGGCACATGCGTGCCACCGGAGGCGTGCGCCCGCAGCGTGTCCTCAGGGCCGATGCACATGTCTGGAAGGCGAGATGACCACCAGGCACGCGTGATCGCTGGCGACAGAGCGAGAACTGGAATCTGTGTGTGTAAACACACAAATCCCGGTTCTGTCAGGGGAGAGGAGAGAGATCATGTGTTCCTACTAAGTAAGAACAGCGATCTCTCTCCTCCTCTAGTCAGCCACATTCCCCCCACAGTTAAAAACACACATAGGGAACACAGTTAACCCCTTGATCACCCTCTAGTGTTAACCCCTTCCTGCCAGTGACATTTATACAGTAATCGGTGACTATTTTTAGCTCTGATCGCTGTATAAATGTCGCTGGTCCCAAAAAAGTGTCCAATGTGTCCGTCGCAATGTTGCAGTCTCGATAAAAATCACAGATCACCACCATTACTAGTAAAAAAAAAAAATAATAATAAAAATGCCATAAATCTATACCTTATTTTTTAGACGCTATAACTTTTGCAGTTATATATCGTTATATATCATACATATCGGCCTAAACTGATGAAGATTTTTTTTTTGGATATTTTATTATAGCAAAAAGTACAAAATGTGTTTTTTTTTTTTTTTTTTTTTTTTTCAAAATTGTCGCTTTTTTTGTTTATCCACTTGCTGACCGCCTAACGCAGATATACTGCTGCAGAATGGCACAGGCAGGCAAAATCACGTATCACGTACCCGCTGCCCGAGGCGGTCGGCATCATTAGGGGAGGGATCCAGGCTGAGGGAGACCACTCATTCGTGGCCACCCCCTCGCGATCACTCCCAATGAATGAGAATCTTCCTCTGATGCTGTATAGTAAACAGCAGCAGAGGAAGTGATGTCATCTCTCCTCGGCTTGGTATTTTCCGTTCCAGCGCCGAGGAAAGAAGACCTCTGAGTAAGTGCACAACACACACACTTACAGTAAAACACACTAGGCATACTTTACACCCCCCATCACCCCCTGATCACCCACTAATCACCCCCCCTGTCCCAGTGACACCACGCAGTTTTTTTTTCTGATTACTGCATTGGTGTCAGTTTGTGACAGTTAGAAGTGGTAGGGCAGTTAGTGTTAGCCCCCTTTAGGTCTAGGGAACCCCCCCTAAATAAAGTTGTAACCCCTTAATCACCCCCCCCCCCGTCGCCAGTGTCACTATGCAATCGTTTTTCTGATCGCTGTATTAGTGTCACTGGTGACGCTAGTTAGGGAGGTAAATATATATGTTCGCCGTCAGCGTTTTATAGCGTCTGGGACCCCCATATACTACCCAATAAAGGTTTTAACCCCTTGATTACCCCCTAGTTAACCCTTTCACCAGTGATCACCATATAACTGTTATGCCGCGTACACACGGTCGGACTTTTCGTCTACAAAAGTCAGACAGCCTGTCCGACAGACTTCCGGCAGACTTTCGGCGGACTTGCGGCGGACTTGCGGCATACTTTCTAACGAACGGACTTGCCTACACACGACCACACAAAAGTCCGACGGATTCGTACGTGATGACGTACACCGGACTAAAATAAGGAAGTTCATAGCCAGTAGCCAATAGGTGCCCTAGCGTGGCTTTTTGTCCGTCGGACTAGCACACAGACGAGCGGATTTCGGGGTCCGTCGTAGTTACGACGTAAAGATTTGAAGCATGTTTCAAATCTAAAGTACGTCGGATTTGAGGCTAAAAAAGTACGTTGAAAGTCCGGAGAAGCCCACACACGATCGGATTACCAGCCAGCTTTAGTCCGTCAGCGTCCGTTGGACTTTTGTAGACGAAAAGTCCGACCGTGTGTACGCGGCATTACAGGTGACGCTGGTTAGTTCGTTTATTTTTTATAGTGTCAGGGCACCCATCGTTTATTACCTAATAAAGGTTTAGCCCCCCGATCGCCCGGCGGGGATATAAGTTAGGTTTTAGGGTCAGATGGGGTCTGCGTCGCCCCAGGCAGCATCAGGTTAGCGCCAGTACCGCTAACACCCACGTACGCAGCATTCAACTCCCTTAGTGGTATAGTATCTGAACGGATCAATATCTGATCTGATCAGATCTATGCTAGTGCCCCCAGCAGTTTAGGGTTCCCAAAAACGCAGTGTTAGCGGGATCAGCCCAGATACCTGCTAGCACCTGCGTTTTGCCCCTCCACCCGGCCCAGCCCACCCAAGTGCAGTATCTATAGATCACTGTCACTTACAAAACACTAAACGCATAACTGCAGCGTTCGCAGAGTCAGGCCTGATCCCTGGGATCGCTAACAGTTTTTTGGTAGCGTTTTGGTGAACTGGCAAGCACCAGCCCCAGGCAGCGTCAGGTTAGTGCCAGTACTGCTAACACCCACGCACGCACCATACACCTCCCTCAGTGGTATAGTATCTAAACGAAGCAATATCTGATCAGATCAGATCTATACTAGCATCCCCAGCAGTTTAGGGTTCCCAATTGTTAACCATTTTTTTGTTTTCAGGTACGCCATTCAGCTGCAGCGCAGATTTATTTATCTTGACAGCAGCAGCCTTTGCTCCCACGATATAGAAAGCCGTGACTCCAGCGGAGGTGATATATGCCGAAGCATGGGGACAGCAGGGGCGGAGGAGCGATTTGCTCCTAACTTTTGGGGCGGTTGCCACCATGCTTCAGCATATATAAATGGTGCATGTATGCCCATCATTAGATGTGGGTGGATGAAGGGAGGTATTCTAATGGTGGGCATACCCACCAATCAATCTCTTTTTTTCATGCAACCCACAGTCTGCATGAAAAAAAAAAGATTACAATATATGCCCAACAAGGACCAGCAACGTACTGGTATGTTGCTGGACTTTGAGTGGTTATACCAGAATTCTGCCTGCAGGTTTAGGTATCATGTTGGTATCATTCTTTTCAGCCAGCAATCGGCTTTCATGTAAAAGCAATCCTAGCGGCTAATTAGCCTCTAGACTACTTTTACAAGCAGTGGGAGGGAATGTTCCCCCCCCCTCCCACCGTCTTCCATGTTTTTCTCTGGCTCTTCTGTCCCAACAGGGAACCTGAGAATGCAGCCGGTGATTCTGCCAGCTGACCATAGAGCTGATCAGAGACCAGAATGGCTCCAATCATCTCTATGGCCTAAGAAAATGGAAGCTACGAGCATTTCATGACTTAGATTTTGCCGGATGTAAACAGCGCCATTGGGAAATTGGAAAAGCATTTTATCACACTGATCTTGGTGTGGTCAGATGCTTTGAGGGCAGAGGAGAGATCTAGGGTCTAATAGACCCCATTTTTTTCAAAAAAGAGTACCTGTCACTACCTATTGCTATCATAGGGGCTATTTACATTCCCTGACATAACAATAAAAATGATAAAAAAAATGAAAGGAACAGTTTAAAAATAAGATAAAAAAGCAAAAAAATAATAATAAAAAAAAAAAGCACCCCTGTCCCCCCCTGGTCTCGCGCAAAGGCGAACGCAAGCATTGGTCTGGCGTCAAATGTAAGCAGCAATTGCACCATGCATATGAGGTATCACCACGAAGGTCAGATCGAAGGCAGTAATTTTAGCAGTAGACCTCCTCTGTAAATCTAAAGTGGTAACCGGTGAAGGCATTTAAAGGCTTTTAAAAATGTATGTAGTTTGTCGCCACTGCACGTTTGTGCGCAATTTTAAAGTATGTCATGTTTGGTATTCATGTACTAAGATCATCTTTTTTATTTCATCAAACATTTGGGCAATATAGGGTGTTTTAGTGCATTAAATAAAAAAAAATGTGTTTTTTTCCCCAAAAAATGCGTTTGAAAAATCGCTGCACAAATACTGTGGGGAAAAAAAAATGAAACACCCACCATTTTAATCTGTAGGGCCTTTGCTTTAAAAAATATATAATGTTTGGGGGTTCAAAGTAATTTTCTTGCAAAAAAAAAATTTTTTCATGTAAACAAATAGTGTAAGAAAGGGCTTTGTCTTCAAGTGGTTAGAGTGGGTGATGTGTGACATAAGCTTCTAAATGTTGTGCATAAAATTGGTCTGTTCGCTGTGAGGGTGGACACTGATGAGGACTAAACACCACAGAGCTCCTATAACCACCAGATTAATCGTTATGGTATCACCTGGGGCTGCATGACCCAGGGATCTGTGGAGTTGTATACCTCTGGTTGCTCTGATTCTGGCACCCGGTCCTCCCTCCCCCACCCCGACCGCCACCAGGCAAGGGATATACTTTGGAGGGCCAGTCTGGTTTGTCCTTTGTGTGGGACTCTGTCCATGTTCCCCCTTTTGCCACCATTGGGCCCAATCATCTGTGCTGGTGCTTTCGCCCCTCTCGTCGGGCCATGGGCCCCACAGGCTGACAGCTGTAATATCTAAATTGATTTTAAATGTCAAAATCTGGACAGGATACGTATTCTAGAACTACACAGTGTACACGACACTTGTAGGTTCTGTGTTAAAATCGCACACACCCCTGATGAAGAAATAGCATTTTCGAAACGCATTGGATATTTTCTGCTGTGTCTATCCTTAACATAACAGATTTTTGCGATTATCAACTGTCTTTGTTGTAATTGTTTATACATGATTAGTTTTTTGTCCAGTATTCATTCATGATTTTTTTTTTTTTTTTTTTTTTTTTTTTTGATATGTATAGTGTGTATATATGTGCTCATTATTTTAACCCACGTTTTGTAATAAAATCGTATTTACCTTTTTATACTACTCTCATACTTTATTCTGCTGCTTATCCCTGTCTTAATATCCCACTTAGAGGAAAACTCAATTCTTTCAATGTCTTGCTACTCGGGATGGGGGATAATATAGCACACACTCTGTGACATTTAGCACTTCTTCAATTATTCTTGCATAAAATGCCAGGACAGTTCAAACCCCCCCCAAATGAGCCCATTTTGGAAAGTAGATACCCCAAGCTATTTGCTGAGAGGCATGTCGAGTCCATGGAATATTTTATATTGTGACACAAGTTGCAGGAAAAAGACAATTTTTTTTTTTTTTTGTACAAAGTTGTCACTAAATGATTCATTGCTCGAACATGCCATGGGAATATGTGAAATTACACCCCAAAATACATTCTGTTGCTTCTCCTGAGTACGGGGATACCACATGTGTGAGACTTTTTGGGAGCCTAGCCGCATACGAGACCCCAAAAACCAAGCACCACCTTCAGGGTTTCTAAGAGTGTAAATTTTTGATTTCACTCCTCACTGCCTATCACAGTTTCAGAGGCCATGGAATGCCCAGATGGCACAACCCCCCCCCCAAATGACCCCATTTTGGAAAGTAGACACCCCAAGCTATTTTCTGAGAGGTATGGTGAGTATTTTGCAGACCTCGCTTTTGTCACAAAGTTTCGAAAATTGAAAAAAGAAAAAAAATACATTTTTCTTTTCTTTCTTCATTTTCAAAAACAAATGAGAGCTGCAAAATACTCACCCTGCCTCTCAGCAAATAGCTTGGGGTGTCTACTTTCCAAAATGGGGTCGTTTGGGGGGTTTTGTGCCATCTTGCCATTTTATGAGGGGGGGTTTGAACTGTCCTGGCATTTTATGGCCTTCAAAACTGTGATAGGTAGTGAGGAGTGAAAAATTTACGCCCTTAGAAATCCTAAAGGCGGTGCTTGGTTTTCGGGGCCCCGTACGCGGCTAGGCTCCCAAAAAGTGTCACACATGTGGTATCCCCATACTCAGCAGAAGCAGCTAAATGTATTTGGGGTGCAATTCCACATATGCTCATGGCCTGTGTGAGCAATATATCATTTAGTGAAAACTTTTTGTAATTTTTTTTTTTTTTTTTGTCATTATTCAATCACTTGGGACAAAAAAATTAATATTCAATGGGCTCAACATGCCTCTCAGCAATTTCCTTGGGGTGTCTACTTTCCAAAATGGGGTCATTTGGGGGGGGGTTGTACTGCCCTGCCATTTTAGCACCTCAAGAAATGAGAAAGGCAGTCATAAACTAAGAGCTGTGTAAATTCCAGAAAATGTACCCTAGTTTGTAGACGCTATAACTTTTGCGCAAACCAATAAATATACGCTTATTGACTTTTTTTTACCAAAGACATGTGGCTAAATACATTTTGGACTAAATGTATGACTAAAATTGAGTTTATTGGATTTTTTTAATAACAAAAAGTAGAAAACATAATTTCTTTACAAAATTTTCTGTCTTTTTCCAAAAATCTTGTAGTTTATGACTGCCTATCTCATTTTTTGAGATGCTAAATTGGCAGGGCAGTACAACCCCCCCCCCCCCCCCCAAATGACCCCATTTTGGAAAGTAGACACCCCAAAGAAATTGCTGAGAGGCATGTTGAGCCCATTGGATATTTTATTTTTTTTTGTCACAATGGATTGAAAAATGACAAAAAATAAATAAATTACACAAAGTTGTCACCAAATGATATATCGCTCACACAGGCCATGGGCATATGTGGAATTACACCCCAAAATACTTTCTGCTGCTTCTCCTGAGTATGGGGATACGTCATGTGTGAGACTTTTTGGGAGCTTAGCCATGTACAGGACCCCAAAAACCAAGCACCGCCTTCAGGATTTCTAAGGGCGTAAATTTTTGATTTCACTCCTCACTATCTATCACAGATTCGAAGGCCATAAAATGCCAAGATAGCACAAATCCCCCCCAAATGGCCCCATTTTGGAAATTAGACACCCAAGCTTTTTGCTGAGAGGCATGTTGAGTCCATCACTCAGTCCGCCCCATGACTTGCACGGGTGCTTGCTAATTTTATATGCCGGCTTTTTTGAACTGTTTTTAACGGAGCGTATTTTCTGTGACTCTGCTGTTTCTTAATAATAAATGACATATATACTACACCATCGGAGCCCTTTTTTTCCATTTTTACCCACCTCCCTTTTGGGGTAAGTGGGCTTATCACACCCCTTCAGGTGGAAGATTTTGGTTTATGCCAGGTCGGGGACGCACAGTATACCAGCAAGATTTGGATACCATCCATCTACAGTCCCCGCAGAGGGCAAAATCTGCTTGCTCGCAAGACCTTGCCAGAGGGGAGGTCCATCATTAAGGGTATGGGTCCACCTTTCCTTGTCAAAAGAAGTTTATTGAGTATACAATGTTATAAAGATACATAAAGTAAGTTTACAAGGATCTATAAAGTAAGCTAATTGTTTTACAGTAGGGTTTATATAGGTAAATATCATGGAATTTCAAATATTAAACATCGGGTTCACGTAAACCTAAATTAAAGATATATATCATTTCCTTAGTTACTTTTGTAGGTATTTAAATGATTTATACCGACTATACATATTGTTTACAAGTAGAGTGTATATAGGTCAAATAAATTCTGATAATGAGCTTTAATCGTAAGGTGGAGAAAAGGAAAGAGAAAGAAGAAAAAGGGTTGAAAGGTAGAGGTATGGTCCACAAGGTTGTCCCGCTCGTCAGTTTATTATTCTTTTTAGTTATCTTTGAAGCCTTAGAATGGGTGTCTCTGTAAGTCATTTAATCTGTTACCATGGCAACAGGACAGAGTCATTGAAGTTTGACAGGAACTGTTGTTTTATCCAAGGATGCCAAAGTTTTTCACATTTTGGAATTTGATTTTGATCGATGGCTACCATCTTAGCATGGGACATTGTATTATTCATTCTGTAAATTGTTTCTGTTAGTACCAATGTAGGAGATTTTCATGCCTTGGCCACTGTTTGTTTTGCAGCCGTTATTAGTTGGATCATAAGTTTGAATTGAGAGAATGTTAACCATTCCGGTTTTAGATTAAGTAAAGTTAAATATGGATCTGGTTGTATTATTTTTTTAAATATTTTAGATGCAATCACGAGGACTTCCTTCCAGAAGGTTTGGATTACTGGGCACGTCCACCATATGTGTAAATATGTGGCCATTTCTGGGCATCCTCGAAAACAAAGAGCTGAGGTATTAGGTGAATATTTTGCCACTCTAGCGGGTACAAGGTACCAGCGAGTTAGGACTTTATAATTTGTCTCCAGTGCTAAGATGTTGGGTGAAGATGACTTAGATGTGAGCCTTATGTTAGACCAGTCCGTGTCTTCTAAAGTTCGTCCCAGGTCCTCCTCCCACCTCTGAACGTAAGAGGGTCTATTAAGATTTGCTACTCCATATAATTGATTATAAAGTGATGAAATTGTACCTTTAGCAAATGGATCTTTTGTACAGATTGATTCAAAAATGGATAATTGGGATAATGGTGTATCCCCCTTTAGGAATGGTGTATAGAAATTTTTGATTTGGAGATATCTAAATATCTCAGAGTTTGGTAGATCATATTTTTCTCTAAGCGATGGGAATGAAAGGAATGATTTAGATGCTATGAAGTCATTTAGTGTCTGAATGCCTGATGTTGTCCAAGCTTTAAAAGAATTTGGGTAGATCCATGCCGGATAAAAGGCCGGATTTCTGATAAAAGAAAGGAGAGGATTGTGTGGAGATTGTAACTGATATTTGGTTTTTAGTTTATCCCAGAGAGATAAGAAGTGTTTAGTTATGGGATTATGAATTTTAAAGCGGTCTTTAGGATCAAGCCATAATAAATTTGATATTAATAGAGGGTCATTTTCTGAAGCTTCTATAAATACCCATAATGGGATTTCCTGTTTTGCATGGTATTTGGACAGACTGGCCAAATGTGCTGCTCTGTAGTAGTTAGTAAAATTAGGGTATCCCAGGCCTCCTTTATTTTTGGGAAGATGTAGTGTGTGTATAGGTATAAGTGGTTTAGAAGAGCCCCATATAAACGAAGTTGCTCTTTTTTGTACTATTCTCAAAAAATAGGAAGGAATTGGAATAGGGAGGACTCTGAATAAATAAAGCAATTTGGGTAGAATAGTCATTTTGATTGCATTAATCTTCCCTATCCAGGATAAAGGAAGTTGCGACCATTGTTTTATTAGATTTGTAATCTGTCTTAATACAGGAGGATAATTGGTTGAGAATAAGTCAGAATGAGATGCTGTTAAATGAATTCCAAGATATGGGATTGATTTTTCTGCCCATGTGAATGGGAGTGCAGCCCTAGCCGGGATCAATTCCATGTTTGTGAGTGAAATATTAAGCACTAGGAATTTCTTAGGATTAATCATAAGGCCGGATAGGGCTGCAAATCCATCAAGAGCTGGTATTAAGTTAGGACCAGAGACCTGTGGTGATGATAGAAAAAGTAATATATTGTCTGCAAATATACATAGTTTGTGTGTAATACCTCCTACTTCAATGCCAGTTATAGTTTGGTTTATTCTGATGTATTGGGCCATGGGTTCGAGTATAAGGGCAAATAATAAGGGAGATAATGGGCAACCCTGTCGGGTACCTCTTTCAATATTAAAGGCTTCAGATTTGTATCCAGCATATTTTATATAGGTTTTGGGTTTATTATATAATGCTTTGATCCATGTTAAAAAGTGGGGTCCAAAACCCCATTTTTGTAATGAATATTGCATATATTGCCAGGATACTGTGTCAAATGCCCTCTTAATATCGAGAGATAGAAAACATAAAGGGATTTTCCGTTTTTTAGCAATATGTGCCAATAACACTGCCCTGCGTATATTATCGCCTGCCTGTCTATTTGGCATGAAGCCTACTTGATCTCTATGTATTAATTTTCCTATAATGCTATTGAGGCGTTTTGCTATTATTTTTGCTAATAATTTAATATCGAGGTTTAACAGAGGCCGATAATTCACACAGGAAGTATCATCAGAAAGGGGTTTTGGGATCATACAAACAATTGCCATTAGTGTTTCTTGCCGAAAAGAATGTCCATCTAGAAGTTTGTTAAAAGTTTCAGTGAGAATGGGAGAGAGTATTTCTGAGAATGTTTTATAGTATAAAGCCGAGTAGCCGTCTGGGCCTGGTCTTTTGTTAAGTTTTAGGTCTTTTATGGCGTTAGCAACTTCATCTATAGTTATAGGCTCATCCAAACTGCTTTTTTGATTCTGAGATAACTCAGGTAAGGTTATTTTTGAAAAGAAGGATTCAGCCTCTGTAGGATTAAATTCATTGTTGTCTTGTATAAAGTTGCGAGATGTGAGTGAAATTTATGGACTATTTTAACTGGATTACAAGTATAAACATTTTTTGATAATTTCAAACGTATTGGTTTGAAAGATTTGTTAGTTGAATTTAATGCCCGAGCCAAATATGTACCTGGTTTGTTTGTATTCATGTAGAAATTGTGTTTGGAGCGTTTGAGGGATTTATCAACTGACTCAGTGAGAAATAGATCGTATTCCAATCTAGATTTTTCCAGATGAGATTTTGTACTCTGAGATGGATTATCTTGGAATGATATGTAGGCTGCATTAAAATTGAGTTCTAGTTTTTTTGCTAGATTTTTGCGTTCCCGTTTTAAATAGTGCCATTTGTCTTTGTATTGTACCACGGAAGACAGGCTTATGAGCTTCCCACAGTGTTATTGGGGAGATGTCTGTTGTATTATTAATTGATATGTATTCCTTTTTAAAGCTTGTTCAATGGCCATCTGATGTAGTGGGTGTTTGAGCATTATGTCCGGTAAGTACCACGTTGGGTCATGCGCTTTTGGTATGGCTGAGGCTATAGTAGTGTATACTGCATTATGGTCAGACCACGGAATCGGAATTATATCTGATGCAATAATTTCTGGTATCATTCCTATTGTTAGAAAAATATGATCTATTCTGGTGAAGGTTTGATGAGGGTGCGAGAAATAAGTGAATTTCTTTTTCATTGGGTTACTTTCTCTCCACGAATCTACCAGATTGTATTTGGAAAGAAGTTGAGAAAAAGGTAATCTAGAGGTTATTTTGGATGGTGTAAAAGGTGATTTATCTAGAAATGGGAGGAGGACCTGGTTCGAATCCACACACATTATCACTGTTCCTATTTTGTGTGTATTAATCACTTGTAATATATGTGAGAGGAATGGTGTAGGTTGTTTGTTAGGAGCGTAGTAGGAAATCACCGTGATTTCTGTATCCATTATATAACCCATGAGTATCAGGTATCTACCTTCTGGGTCTTTAATTGCATTTCACCGATCCACACCATTTACCTTATCATCAGAAATTAGAGTTCCCCTTTGCTTGGTACAGGCAGAAGCCGTGTAAATTTGTTGATAAAAAGGAGAAATATATTTTGGAGTAGAATCTTTGGTGAAGTGTGTTTCTTGGAGGCATACTATGTGAGCCTTCTTGTTATGGAAAGTACGGAAGGCTTTGGTCCTTTTTTTTGAGGGACATTTATTCCCTGAACATTCAGGGAAAGTATATTCAGTGGTGCCATGGCAATAGATCAAATAGTTTTGACTTACTTTTTGTTATGCAGAGCTGACTGCGCAGATCAACCTGTGTGGACTGAAGAGATGAATAGATAGAAAAGAAACCAGTGAATTCTGGAGTAAAGAGTAAACAAAAAACATATGAGATTAGATGATACATTGTATAAATTATTTTTTGCAAGTAATCACAATATACCCGTGAAAGAGAATAAATATCTCTCTCAGGGGAATAAGTGCCTTCGTCACACTCCCACATAATATGGTTGGGAGAATGAGGAGGGCTAATGGGGGTACACGGATCTTCCGCTTACAGGAGAGAAGTGCTATGTCAAAAGACATCAAAATGATGTTTCATTAATTGGAGTGCAGAATATAGTTTTTGTTGAAATTATTTATTCCAGGGTGGTTGTATATGGTTAGTCTTGCCCTAGGCTAAATAATTCAGTTAGAAAGGTACTGTTAATAACTTTGGTATTGATGAAGATAGTTTGAATTATTTTGGGATTTTAACCCTTTTAGAGTAAACAATTACATATTTTATTCATATGTAACTGTTTAGATATGTTAACTCATAAAATTGAGGTTGTATTGCTTCAGATTAGAATAAACAAAAACATAGTTCTAGGAACTAGTTAGGTAATAATATATTTGTTTTAAGAAAAAGAAAAAGCTTCCATTACTTCTGGATTATTGAACATATTTGTCCTAAAAAGTAATAAATCTATTGTTATTACCTGATAATATATAACTGAACAAGAATTTCCTTATTTCACTTATATATTCTAAGGCTATATGAATCAGAAGTAATAAGAAATATAACTGGAATGTAACATGATCCCACACAGTGTGTGACTATCAGAATGCAGTTACATTCAGTTATAAATATAGGTTTTTTATAGAGAACCATCTCTTAGTATAATAAATGAAGAGATATCAGGAATTAGGATGTCAGTCCATTGAATCTTCTTGGTCCATGGATGATGTGGCATAACGGCCTCTTTTGTGAGAATGATGATTCCCATTTTGTTCTGAAATTTTCTGGGTGCTGCCTGAAGGTGAAGATGATGCCATTCTTCTGCGTGCGGGAGTGTTGCTGCTTGTGGGTTCTGTCAGATTTAATTTTAAAAGGGTTTGTTGTAGTTCATCTGCTGATCTGCTTCTGTAAATTGTACCTTGGTAGTTAAATCTGACTGAAAAGGGGAAGCCCCATTGATACATAATGTTGTGGCGTTGCAGTTCCATTAGTTGGGGTTTCATGGATCGTCTTTTAGTAATAGTAAGTTGGGATAGGTCAGCAAAAATTTGATAATTGTGTCCTTGAAAATTAAGTTCCTTTTTTTTCTCTTGCAGCAATTAGTATTTGTTCTTTCGTTCTGTAATAATGAAATTTTGTGATTATATCACGTGGGGTCCATCTTTCTTTTTGGCTGTGAGGGCTCTGTGTACTCTGTCCAGTTCTAAACGTTCAATAGGGATATCTGGCTTTAGTTCTTGTAATAGAGCAGTAATCGTAGATTGCAGGTCTGTCACAGTTTCAGGTATTCCCCTTATGCGCAAGTTTGAACGTCTGGCTCTATTTTCGTAATCTTCGAGCTTAGTTTGAAGTATTAAATTCTCTTTTTTTAATTGTTCCAATTCTGTTATATTTTCTTGGGTTGTAATTTCAATTTCATCCATTTTTATTTCTAAGGCTGCGGTGCGGTTTCCCAGCTCTCTTATTTCTTTGGTTAGGCTTTTTGTTATTTGGTCTGAGGTTTGTTTTAAAGCCTTATGAAGAATCTTTTCAAATTGTAATAATATTACTGGGGATACTGAGGAGGCTTGTGGAGAAGTTTGTGAGAGGATTTGTTCTGTATCTGACTCAAATGGAGAGTCTTGCTGTGACATTTTCTGTCTGTGAGAGCGCCCTGATGCTGTATCTTGTGAGGTGACTGGAGCTGCTTCAGCTGCAGTGAGTGCCTGTGAGCTCTTTGTGAGGTGATTTTTATTTCTGCCACGGTTTCCTCCCAGTACCATATTTCCTGCCCAAACTTTCACAGTTTTTTCCCTGGGGCAAAAAGGTTCAAATGGATACCTTTTTGAGCCTGCAGGCTCCGCTTTGTCCTTCTCTTCTCTCCTCAGCGGTGTGGAGCTCTAACAATGCATGTCTGCTCCGCCTCCTGCCCCAGGGTCCACCTTTCAATATGGTTGGATTGTATGAAAGCTCTGATCTACAAACTACCTCACTCTCCATGTGCTTGTGTGGTGTCTGACCTGACGGATTGTGGAGGCTTTCTTCTGCTTTGGTGAAGCGGTCATTCATCTATGTGACTTTCTTCTATCATTCAGTCTATGGACTACCTTTTTTCCTTTTTATGGCTGAAAAGTTCTTTATATTTGAGGACTGTTTTTTTTATCCACTCATTTAATGTGGGAAGCTTCTAGGAGTGTAATGTTTTAAGTACATCAGCACAATTTTTCACTATATATCATTCATTTACAACACTTCGATTTTTGATTGTTTTAATTATATGGACTTGAGTTGTTCTATTAAGATTTGTGTTGTTTTATTATGATCTGTACACATATTACGTTGAGTTATTTTCACAGACTGAAATTGCTTCAATGTGAGTTTTTTATATTTTCTATTGATTATGAGCGCACGTTTTTTGTTTTATTTTGAGTCCATGGAATAGTTTATATTTTGCCAAAAGTTGCGGGAAAATGACAAACTTTTTTTTTTTTTTTTTTTTTTTTTTGCACAACCTTGTCACTAAATGATATATTGCTCAAACATGCCATGGGCATATGTGAAATTACACCCCAAAATACATTCTGCTGTTTCTCCTGAGTATGGGGATACTACATGTGTGAGACTTTTTGGGAGCCTCGCCATGTACAGGACCCTGAAAACCAATCACCGCCTTCAGGCTTTCTAAGGGCGTAAAATGGTGATTTCACTTCCTCACTACCTATCACAGTTTTGGAGGCCATGAAATGTCAAGATAGCACAACCCCCCCCCCCCCGCCCCCAAATGACCCAATTTTGGAAAGTAGACACTCCAAGCTATTTGCTGAGTGGCATGTTGAGTATTTTTCAGATCTCTCTTTTTGTCAGAAAGTTTTGAAGAAAAAAAAAAAGTTTCTTCTCTTTCTTCATTTTCAAAAATAAATGAGAGCTGCAAAATACTCACCATGCCTCTTAGAAAATACCTTGGTGTCTACTTTCCAAAATTGGGTCATTTGGGGGGGGGGGGGTTTGTGCTATCTGGACATTTCAAGTCCTCCATACATGTGAGGAGTAAAATCACTATTTTATGCCTTTAGAAAGCCTGAAGTCGGTGCTTGGATTTTAGGGTCCTGTACGCGGCTAGGCTTCCAAAAAGTCTCACACATGTGATATCCCCATACTCAGCAGAAGCAGCAGAATGTATTTTGGGGTGTAATTCCATATATAACCATGCCATGTTTGAACAATATATCATTTAGTGACAACTTTGTGTAAAATTTTAACTTTCCCGAAACTTGTGGCAAAATATCAAGTACTCCATGGACACAACATGCCTCAGCAAAAATGGGGTCATTTGAGGGGGGGTTGTGCTATCTTGGCATTTTATGGTCTTTGACCCATGGCACGTGTGAGCAATATATCATTTAGTGACAAGTTTGTGCACAACAAAAAAAAAGTTTGTCATTTTCCCAAAACTTGTGTCAAAATATAAAATATTCCATGGACTCAACATGCCTATCAGCAAATAGCTTGGGGTGTCTACTTTCCAAAAAGGGGTCATTTGGGGGGGGGGGGTGGGTGAACTGTCCTTGCATTTTATGCACAACATTAGAAGCTTATGTCACACATCACCCATTCTTCTAACCACTTGAAGACAAAGCCCTTTCTGACACTTTTTGTTTACATGAAAATTTTTTTTTTTTGCTAGAAAATTACTTTTGTCGCGCCCTTTATTATTTTCCATTTTGCTTATTAGTTTTCACTAATTTTAGGTGCAGCATCAGTTTATGATAAGTATATGATATTCAAATTGGCGCCGTACCCATCTTCCTTTGTATCAGAAAATTACTTTGAACCCCCAAATATTATTATATATTTTTTTTTAAAGCAAAGGCCCTACAGATTAAAATGGTGGGTGTTGCAACTTTTTTTTCACACAGTATTTGCGCAGCGATTTTTCAAAAGCAATTTTTTGGGGGAAAAAAACACTTTTTTTCATTTTAATGCACTAAAACACACTACATTGCCCAAATGTTTGATGAAATAAAAAAGATGATCTTATGCCGAGTACATGGATACTAAACACGACATGCTTTAAAATTGCACACAAACATGCAGCGGCGACAAACTACATACATATTTAAAAGCCTTTAAAATCCTTTACAGGTTACCACTTTAGATTTACAGAGGAGGTCTACTGCTAAAATTACTGCCCTCGATCTGACCTTCTCAGTGATACCTCACACACAAATGGTGCAATTGCTGTTTACATATGACACCAGACCAACGCTTGCGTTCACCTTTGCGCGTAAGCACGGGGGGACAGGGGTTTTGTTTTTTTTTTTTGTTTTTTTTTTAAATTTTGCTTTTTGTTGTATTTGTAAACTTTTCCTTTCATTTTTTATTTTTTTTTTAATCATTTTTATTGTTATCTCAGGGAATGTAAATATCCCCTATGATAGCAATAGGTAGTGACAGGTACTCTTTTTAAAAAAAAATTGGGGTCTATTAGACCCTAGATCTTTCCTCTGCCCTCAAAGCATCTGACCACACCAAGATCGTTGTGATAAAATGCTTTCCCAATTTCCCAATGGCGCTGTTTATATCCGGCAAAACCTGTCATAAAATGCTTGTAGCTTCCGGTTTCTTAGGACATAGAGATGATTGGAGTGATCCTGGTCTCCAATCAGCTCTATGGTCAGCTGGTGGAACCACCAGCTGCATTCTTGGGTTCCCTGTTGGGACAGGAGAGCCCAAGAAAACCATGGAAGACGGTGGGGGATCATTCCCTCCCACTGCTTGTAAAAGCAGTCTAGAGGCTAATTAGCCACTAGGATTGCTTTTATATGAAAGCCGACCACTGGCTGAAAAGAATGATACCAAGATGATACCTAAACCTGCAGGCATTATTCTGGTGTAACCACTCAGAGTCCAGCAACATACCAGTACGTCTCTGGTCCTTGTGCATACATTGTAATGTTCTTTTTTCATGCAGCCTGTGGGCTACATGAAAAAAAGAGATTGATAGGTGGGTATGCCCGCCATTAGAATGCCACCTTTCATCCACCCACTTCTAATGATGGACATACATGCACCATTTTTTTTTTTTTTAACTGTGGTGGTGAAATCACATCCTACAGCACTGATTTTCATATCATGAGAGCAAACCAGATGGGAGGATGATGTGAGACGTCCAAGGGGAAGGGAGGAGTAAGAGGTGTGCCGGCCCGCTGAAGCTCTGGCAGACCTCCTCTCGCCTACACTGAGCGGGACGCCGGGACGAAGCGGACAGAGTAGAGAAACCCGGGAGCATTGAGAGGGGATCGGCGTGCTGAGAGCCGGCGCCTCTCCCGGAAGATGAGGTAACATACAGGGCGGCAGACTCCGCGGCCCGCTCCGGGTCCCCGCTCTCACCTCCCCCGCCCCCCTCCCTGCAGGCAATGCCAGTGATTCAGTCAAGTATTGAGCCGGACACTACGGCAAGCGTCAGAGGATAGACGCTTCACAGCCTGAGCGTGGCAAGGAACTGCAACAGCCGAGCATCTCGCACACAACATGGAGTGATGACTGACATCAAAGTGTGGTGGTGGTAAGAGATCTGCAAAGCCTAACAAACGCCAAATGGTAAGAGTGTATCTGTAATAAGTTTGGAGAAGCAAGCTGCGGACATTATGTAAGAAAAGCTTATGTGAGATCAGCTTTATTATCCCTGTAACTGGAGGGTAAGGGGGTTCTCTGATATCATTTTTGGCACAACCTTTATTTGCATAAACTGTATCAAACGAATAGAACACAATAGGAGTACTGTTTTTCAGGGTTGAAGTGGAATAACTGGTACCCCTGGGTGGAACAACGGACTGCTTCTTTTGTCTCTCTTTTTTCTTTTGTTTTTTTCTTTGTCTTGAAGCACACAAACTCCTATGACATAGTCACGCCATTTATAAGCCTGCAAACCAGTACCGCAGCACCCTTGAGGGAGGGAAAGCGGGGATACTGATAATAATCCCAATAGTTCTAACAAAAAAAAAAGGCTGTGCGCTACTTTCCCTTCCTGCTCTTCCCTAAGGGGCCTATTTAAGAAGCGGGAAAGTGTGATACGGCGAACCCCAGTGAAAGCGGTAAGCAGAGTTGGTTCATCTGTAAACATCAATACAGGGAGGAAGCCCTGTAAGGTTCTAAATACCTGAGGGGTATGGAGGATGGTATACAGCAGAGATGAGGCCTAGGGAGTGGCAATGGAATAGAAACTTAAATATAGCACCATAACGGGATTCTCCCTGCATATCTATCTAACTCAGGAGACGCCAGACACAGATCAGCGGAAAACGCATACAGGAACCCCTGTATCAGTATTATATAAAGATACAATCTCAGTAAAGCTACATAAAGGCTCATGCAGTGATTTAACCGATTTAACTGTGCACCATCACCACACCAGCACCTGCACTTTGAATATAACTCTACTCGGTATCTAAAAGAGGAAGCCTGGAGCCTGGCCTAACACGGTTAACTTTGAACACACTGATTAAGGCTAAGTAGGCCTAGACAGCGGGAAGAGAAGTATGAGTCGCAGTTCAGCTAAAGCCGGGAAGGGGGGCCCACCGAAAACCCCAAAAGAGAATATAGCTGGGAATACACCCGCTAGTACTATTAAGCAATACACGGTAAAAGGAGGGAGCCCGGGAAGTTCCCAGCAAGAGACCCAAAAATCAAATATAGCAGATAAAAAGAAGGGACTCAACGAGAGGGAAGACATGACCCCAGATCACTCCAGGGAGGAGCTACTAGCCGAAAATACGATGGAAGCATCTAGAATTGATGAACATAGACAAGATCCACAACTACCTTCGAAAGATGAACTAGCAGAGATGCTTAAAGCGCTTGAATTATCAATCAAGGAGGAGTTCAACTTGCTGAGGTCTGATTTAGGCAACCTTCTGGAAAGAGTGGAAGAGGCTGAAGACAAGCTTGATAAGCAAGGACGAGAGATCTCTGGCTTAAAAGAACAGCTTAAAATAACCCAACAAAATCAGATAAAAGTATGCTACAGGCTGGAAGAGCAGGAAAATAGAGATCGTAGACAAAATCTGAGACTCAGAGGGGTCCCAGAAAATAGGGGAGAAGACCTAAGGAAGATTGTGGCGACAATCTTCAGCCCACTTCTGGGGCTGGAAGGAGAAGACTTCCCAAAAATTGAGCGTGTGCACCGGATGGGTAGGCTAGACACCAGACGGTTTGAAGGTAGCCGTGATATAATTGTGAGATTCAGATTTTATGAAGATAAGGAAAACATCTGGTTTAAGCTAAAGGGCCATACCCCATTGCAGTTTGAAGAGGCAAGAATTCAAGTCTTTGCGGATCTAGCTAAAGGCACACTGGCGAGAAGGCGACATTTAAAACCCCTGTTGGAACAAATGGTGAATCAAGATATTACGTATACATGGGGATTCCCAGCCTGCCTGGTAGGCAGGAAAGATGGGAGATCCGCAAGTCTAAGATTCCCAGGAGAACTAGAAGAGTTCTGCGAGAAATTGGGGATACAGATACCCCCTACACTGGACTGGTCCATGGAACGCTGGATTGAACTGAGTGTGGGCTAGGGGAGGGGCTTGGGGGGGGGGGGGTGGATCTGGGCGGGAGGGGGGAGCTAAAGGTCATTGTCAATCAAATCTAGGGAATCGGTGCACCTCAGACTCCGCCTTCGGAGGAGGAGACCAATGGTGGGCCGCTATGTTTGCGACCCTCACTGGTCTAAGGGTTCGGTAGGGACCGGGGGGGTGGAGGGGAGGGAGCGGGGGGGTGGGGGGAAAGGGGTGGGTAGAAGAAGGGGGGGGGTGGTGAGGGTGAGGGGGGGGGGAGGAACAGTGGGGAGGGAGGGGTAGTAGGAACGAGGGGTCTTGCTCAACCTCATCCCGATGGAAAAGGGAAAACTCTCCAGGGTCTAAGGCAAAGGGGGATTTCAGGAGGATTAAATAAAGAGATATGGCAACAATAAAATTTACAACATATAACGTCAAGGGCTTAAATATACCCAGGAAAAGACATAATATTTTCAACGAGTTGAAATCATTGGGACCAGACGTGGTGTTCCTACAAGAGACACATATCACTACAATCGCGATTAAGATTGTCCTCGAGGGAATACCCGGTCTGGTTTCAAGGAGATACTATCTCTAATAGGTCACGGGGAGTAGCTATTGGTTTTGCAAGGAAAATAAGGTTTGTGCTGGAGGAAAGATTAGTAGACCCAGAAGGAAGATATCTGTGCCTCAGAGGTAGTTTAAACGAAGAGAAAGTAACGCTAGTCAATATCTATGCCCCCAATAAAAATCCGATGAAGTACCTGGCAAACATCTTGGGAAAATAGTGGAGTTCATGGGTGGACACCTGATTATGATGGGGGATTTTAATTTCTGCCTCAACCCGAGTATGGACAGTATGGCCCATCCCCAGGGGAAGGACTGCATGCATCTAAAGAAGATAAAGCAATTACTTTCCAACTGGCAATTGGTGGACATCTGGAGAGTTCAAAGTCCAACTAAGAGAGATTACACGTTCTATTCCCCTGTGCACGGGACCTACTCTCGGATTGATTGGGGTATAATTGAGCATAAGTGGATTGACAGGGTAAAGGGATCCATGATAGGAAATATAACCTACTCTGACCATGCACCCATGACCATCGAAATGAGGTCAGGAGGAGACCAGGTTGAGAGAGGGCAGTGGAGGCTAAATGAGGAGCTAATCAAAGAAGAAGAGGGGTATAATAGAAACTAGAGAATTATTTTGAGGTAAACGATACGGGGGAAATATCAGGGGCTACATTATGGGAGGCACATAAAGCCTATATAAGAGGAGTATTGATAGAAATGGGGGCTAGGAAGAAAAAAGAGAGGCAGGGAAAAATCCTAAAATTAACGGAGGAGCTCACGAGACTAGAACAAACCCACAAAAAAT
Organism: Lithobates septentrionalis; assembly: GCA_037952835.1. Taxonomy (NCBI): domain Eukaryota; kingdom Metazoa; phylum Chordata; class Amphibia; order Anura; family Ranidae; genus Lithobates; species Lithobates septentrionalis. The sequence goes on along the minus strand of JBBDGP010000872.1, from coordinate 1,065,212 downwards.
ACAAAGGCCAGCTACACAAGAGATACACCATCAGATGGTCATTAAAAGATCAGAGTTAAAAATGGTAATGGAACAGGAGTCCAGAGTTTCACTGAACAAGATAGCCTGGGAGAGACACCGATGGGGTAATAAACCGAGTAAACATCTTGCAAAAATAGTCCAAAAGAAAAAAAAAAGCTAGGAATTTCATAGAAAAAATTCAAACTAAAGAGGGCCAAATAGAATATTCAACTAAGAAGGTGGCAGAAACTTTCAAGGACTACTATAAGGAGATATACTCTGCCCCCAAGCAAGACACCTACTCAAAAAACAGGATAGTGAGAGGTAACAACTATATTAAAAGGGCAGCGCTCCCCAAGATCCCTGAGGAAGACAGAGATTTACTGGAAAGACCAATTTCTGAAGAAGAAATCAGTAAAGCGTTAGCTGGAATGGCCCTCGGGAAAAGCCCAGGCCCAGATGGCCTAACAACACTTTATTATAAAACATTCAGAGAAGTGTTAGTACCTAGGTTGTGCCGGTATATGAACGGGTTGGGTGATAGCTTTGAGATGAGCAGAGATGCATTGAAAGCATCTATTACAATTATATTGAAAGAAGGCAAAGATAAAACCATATGCTCAAGCTATCGCCCAATCTCTCTACTGAACATCGATACAAAACTCTACACTAAAGTGTTGGCAGAAAGACTAAAGGAATATATGAACCTATTAGTTAATTCAGACCAAGCAGGGTTTGTCCCAAATAGGGAAGGGAGGGACAACGGGATTAGGACCCTACTCTTGACGGGGAAAATGGAGAGTGGGCCCCCAGGACTACTTCTGTCAATTGATGTCGAGAAGGCTTTCGACAGGGTAGACTGGGGGTTCATGATCCAGACCCTGGAGACTATGGGATTGGGCCCTAAAATGATTCGGAGGATAAAAACTTTGTACCATCACCCAACCGCTGTAATTAAAGTCAATGGGATTTTTTCTCAACCATTTGAAATGGAGAGAGGCACGAGACAGGGGTGTCCCCTGTCCCCGCTTCTCTTCGTGTTAGCCATGGAACCCTTCCTGGCCTCAATACGAAGGGACCCGCATATTCGAGGTGTTGTGGTCGGAGAGGAGGAACACAAAGTCGCAGCATATGCGGACGACGTGTTATTCTACGTAACATATCCAGATACGACGATGCCCAACCTCATAAAGGCATTAAGGAAATACAGAGAGGTATCCAATTTTCAAATAAATATGAATAAATCAGAAATATTAAATATAAATGTAAGTAAACCAGTGGCCGAGAGTTTGAAGAAAGAATTTAGTTTCAAATGGACTAAGGAATTAAAATACCTGGGTATTAAACTAACCAGCTCAATTAAGAAGACGTTTATTACGAACTACATGCCCTTATTAGACCGTGTAAGAGGAGAATGTAATAGACTCTACCATAAGGCCCTTTCCTGGATTGGATGTATTAATGTTTTTAAAATGGTTTTATTACCCAAGATCATGTATGTCTTCCAGATGCTACCAGTTCCCCTCCCCCAGAACTACCTGAGGACGTTAAAAAAAATAATCATGACCTTCATTTGGAAAAACAAAAAACCAAGAGTGTCTCTTCAGACGCTAAAACAAAAGAAAGTAGACGGAGGCTTGGCAGTTCCCGATATACAGATGTATTACAAAGCGGTAGTTTTATCCAGGGTAGTAGAATGGACGATGAAGGACAAACGGAAAAAAATGGGCTAAATTAGAAGAAGACTTAAGTAATTCACAATTAGGCACTATTATTTGGAATCCCCCACACTTTAGACCACTCGCAAATAGTACACACAAAATAACAAGAAATGTTTTCAAAATATGGGATGGGATATATAAGAAAGTAAATGGGAAATACAACTCACCACTGATTGCACTATTAGATAACACATTTTTTGCACCAGGCATGGAGAGTATAGGAGGAAAAGAAGCATTTTGGGGAAAAACACAATTGAGAGAAGTTATGAATGAAGGTAAAATTATGTCACTCCAGCAACTCACACACGGGAGGAACATATGGGGCCTAGATGGATGGCGATATCTCCAATTAAATCATTTTGTGAATAGGCTACCACAGCCAATCAGGTCTGGAAGACAACTGACAGACCTTGAAAAGCTGTGTGATAAGGAGTCCCCTAGAAATACAGTCTCTCAGATTTATAAGATATTGCTGGCCTCAAAAGTTGGAGATGCCGCCATTCATATTCAAGTGGGAGAGAGATTTAGGCACTAAAAAGGATATTGACACAATTAAAAGGATTTTTAAAATAAGCGCCAATTCAAAAACAGACACCCGTACGGCTGAAATGAACTACAAATGCATCAGTAGAAGCTACCTGACCCCCCGAGATAACCAGTAAATATCAGAAAGGGCCAGCCACCTGTTGGAGAGGATGCCAAGAGATTGGAACAATGGGACACATGTGGTGGAGTTGCCCTACAATAAAAAATTTCTGGCATAAAATCCTTGTCCTCATAAAGGAAATTACAGGAATAGAGGTAGCAGACGACCCTTGGGAGGTCCTGTTCCTAGGGGGGATGGGGGATCTAAACAACGGCAGAGGAGGGAGAGCCCGGAGATATGGGAGTGGTTTGACGCAATAGAGGAGAGCTTCAACTTGGGTGCAGAGTAGAAGACATAAGAAGTAGGAATCTGGGCAGCTGGGATCACTGGAGAAAATTAAAAAAAACATGGAGCTATGCCAAAGAAATCAAATCTGTAATTTAAGATGGAGAGCAGAATGAATGTGAGACCCTGGAGAGGGGGGAAGGGAGGGGTTGGGGGGGGGGGAGAGGGTGAGAGGGGGGAGGGAAGGGTGAGTTAGATAAGAAGTTAACAGGGTTAACCGGATTTCTATGTAACCCCAGGCAAGATTAAGTAATTCCCTTGATTGGATATATGCATGGTTGTAAGCATTTTGCTTGTGTGTTTTATATGGCAAAAGTGTCACGATGATGAGACAATGAGAGAGGGCCAGAGATTTAAATGAACTGCAAAGTTGATCTACACCCCTCAAATTGGTCGACTGATGTGACAAAAATAAATAAATAAATAAAATATCATGAGAGCAAACGCTGTTGCTGTCAAGAAAAATAAATCAGTGCTGCAGCTGAATGGCGTACCTGAAAAGCAAGCAATGATAACGATAAAACAACTTGATTTCTTAACGCAATCTGTGCCTAAAAAATATATGCCAAAGCATGGGATCAATCCGCCCCTAATGTTAGGAGCAAATCACTCCTCCACCCCTGCCCCCATGCTTCGGCATATATGCTCTTATTTTAACTGTGGCGGTGAAATCACCTCCTACAGCGCTGGAGTCAAAGCTTTATGTATCGTGGGAGCAAACGCTGTTGCTGACAGAATAAATAAACCCATGCTGCAGAATGGCGTACCTGCTAAGCAAATGATGGTTAACAATAAAACAAAGTAACATTACAGTATAACAGTAAGGCTACTTTCACACTGGGGCATTGGGGCGTCGGCGGTAAAGCACTGCTATTTTTAGTGGCACTTTACTGTTGTTTTTGCAGAGGTTTTCAGCCGCTATTGGGGTGCTTTTAAACCCTGCTAGCAGCCAAAAAAGGGTTAAAAGCGCCCACAAAGCGCTGCTGTAGTGGCACTATGCCGGTTGTTCGGCAGCACTGCCCATTGTTTTCAATGGGCAGGGGCGCTTTAGGAGCGGTGTATACACTGCTCCTACAGCACTGCAAAGATGCTGCTTGCAGGACTTTTTTTGGCGTCATGCCAGCGCACTGCTCCAGTGTGAAAGCGCTTGGGCTTTCACACTGGAGTGAGTGGAGAGACTCTTGACAGTCGGTATGCAAGCACTATTTTTAGTGCTATAGCACCTGTAAAGCGCCTCAGTATGAAAGCAGCCTTAGACATACCATACCTGCAAAGCAAATACAATAAAACATAGTAAAAATAAAACCTTGCTTTGTAGCAAGAGATATACAAATAAACCGCCCCTGAATCTCTCTTACTCCACTGCGCCAAAGAAAAGTGCAAAGCTATATAAAAGATTTGTAAATGAATACAAAATGTGTGTACATACACAGTGTACAGTGAAAAAAGCTGCCACTTAAATAAATACGTAAACTGATCAGAATCCCAAAACTATACCTCTCACACGTGTACAGATAGAGATAGCAGCGCTAATATAAATTGTGTAAAATAATGGGTCAGAGCAGCATAGTGCCTATGACCCTCTACTTATACATCAAAATAATAATAGTGTCATGAAAAATATTATTTTTATCATGAAAAGAATTTTTTTTTAACACCCAGTGAAAAGTGTCTCACTATAAATAATAAATTACAAGAAATGAATGAATAAGTTCAACAGTTGTTTTTCAATCTTCTTCTAAAATCTTCTACTCTTCCACCACACCACCGTGATAGTGACACCCCTCCCTCTGAAGAGCGCACTCACCAGATTGTATAGCCTCCCACTCTCGTGTTCGGCAAAACAGCAATTGAACCACACCTGGGTTGCATGTGATGAACCGTGAATCCAATCAAGCCAGCTCCATATGTGAAAAAGTGAATAAAGTGCTCCACATAGCGTGATACCATTTTGACAGATTTATTAAAATCACTTCAAACACACTTCAAGTGGTTACACTCACTTTTAAACTGAAACATAAAAGCCTTTAAAAAATCCACAGCAAGCACAGCAAGCAACAGGATCAGTGATCCAACGGTGCACCGCGGTCACAGCGGACCTGAAGTGTAAACTGGTGTATCTCTCACCCAACCTTCTAAGGCCCAGCCATCCGATCGATGTAGTCCTCCTTAGACAGCGGCATCTAATGTCCGTGCGATGGAATGCCGTGTAACCATGCCCAAGACATGTTTCGTCAAAGACTTCTTCAAATGGGATAAACAACTGTTGAACTTATTCATTCATTTCTTGTAATTTATTATTTATAGTGACACTTTTCACTGGGTGTTAAAGAAACTTCTTTTCATGATAAAAATAATATTTTTCATGACACTATTATTATTTTGATGTATAAGTAGAGGGTCATAGGCACTATGCTGCTCTGACCCATTATTTTACACAATTTATATTAGCGCCGCTATCTCTATCTGTACACGTGTGAGAGGTATAGTTTTGGGATTCTGATCAGTAAAAACAAAACATTACAGTTCTAAAATACAGTAACAATAAAGAGAAAGCAATAGATATAGAACAATAGAGAGAAAACAATAGAGAAGAAAAAAAAAACACAACTATTTTTGGCTTTTTTTTTGTGTGTTTTTTGAGTGTTATTTTATTTTATTTTTTGCACTTTTATATAAACTGTAAAGGGATTAGGGTCTCTCAAAATGTGATGGCCATCTCATCTTTCAAGACCCTGTGTAAGTGTGCCTAGGACTGTGCAATGCTGTACCCTACGCTAATACTCCACTAGTGTGTGTTAGCGTTCGAAACAGTCACCAATGCAAAAACCAGGTTGGTCAGGACAGTAGGGACAATAAAAGCGGGTGTCACGCCTAAATCTGCGCTTTCTACAGACATGACATCTTCTTTGGGTAGGGGTACCAGGGAGGACATGCGGAAAATGCCTCCCATGCAGCTGGCTCACTGCATTTGGACTGGGCAGTTGGGACACAGCACTGTCTGGAAACAGAAGGGCTTTGATGATCTCTTCCTGGAATTTAAGGAAGGATCCAGTTCATCCTGAAGCTTTGTATAGCACATAAGCATTCAGCAGAGCCAACTGGAATAAGTATAAAGACACATTTTTATAACAGCGTCTGGCCTTACGGGCAATTAGGTAAGATTCCAACAACCAGTCATTGGGGTCCACCCCCGCATATTAAGGTTAAATTCGTGGACACAGAGGGGTTTCTCCACAACACCAGTCGCCGTAGGAATTTGGACCGTCGTGTCTGCGTGAAGGGAGGACAGAACAAAAACATTCTTATTATTCCTCCACTTCAGAGTGAGCAAATTATTACATCTCAAACAGGCTCTTTCCTCCAGCCTAAGACAGGAATCTACAAGCTGCTGGGGTAATCCCCAGCGATTGGATCGCATGGTGCCACATGCGCCAATTCCATGATCAAACAAGTGACTAAAAAGTGGCACGCTTGTGTAATAATTGTCCACTAGGGATGAGCTTCGAGTTCGAGTCAACTCATGTTCGACTCGAACATTGGCTGTTCGCAAGTTCGCCGAACAGCGAACAATTTGGGGTGTTCGCGGCAAATTCGAATGCCGCAGAACACCCTTTAAAAGTCTATAGGAGAAATCAAAAGTGCTAATTTTAATGGCTTATATGTAAGTTATTGTCATAAAAATTGTTTGGGGACCCGGGTCCTGCCCCAGGGGACATGGATCAATGCAAAAAAAAGTTTTAAAAACGGCCGTTTTTTCAGGAGCAGTGATTTTAATAATGCTTAAAGTCAAACCATAAAAGTGTAATATCCCTTTAAATTTCGTACCTGGGGGGTGTCTATAGTATGCCTGTAAAGGGGCGCATGTTTCCCGTGTTTAGAACAGTCTGACAGCAAAATGACATTTCGAAGGAAAAATTCCATTTAAAACTACCCGCGGCTATTGCATTGCCGACAATACACATAGAAGTTCATTGATAAAAATGGCATGGGAATTCAACACAGGGAAACCCCGAACCAAAATTTAAAAAAAAAATTACGTGGGAGTCCCCCTAAATTCCATACCAGGCCCTTCAGGTCTGGTATGGATATTAAGGGGAACCCCGGCCAAATTTTTTTAAAAAAATGACGTGGGGTTCCTCCTAAATTCCATACCAGACCCCTCAGGTCTGGTATGGATTTTAAGGGGAACCCCGCGCCAAAAAAAACCTGGCGTGGGGTCCCCCCAAAAATCCATACCGGACCCTTATCCGAGCACGCAACCTGGCAGGCCGCAGGAAAAGAGGGGGGGAAGAGAGATTGGCCCCTCCCCCCTCCGGAACCCCACGCCATAATTAATTTTTTTTTTTAATGGTTTGGGGTCCCCCCCAAAAACCAGACCCTTATCCGAGCACGCAACCTGGCAGGCCGCAGGAAAAGATGGGGGGATGAGAGAGCCCCCCCTGAACTGTACCAGGCCACATGCCCTCAACATTGAGAGGGTGCTTTGGGGTAGCCCCCCAAAACACCTTGTCCCCATGTTGATGAGGACAAGGGCCTCATCCCCACAACCCTGGCCGGTGGTTGTGGGGGTCAGCGGGCGGGGGGCTTATCGGAATCTGGAAGCCCCCTTTAACAAGGGAACCCCCAGATCCCGCCCCCCCCCTTTGTGAAATGGTAAGGGGGTACTTACCCCTACCATTTCACTAAAAAAAGTGTCAAAAATGTTAAAAATGACAAGAGACAGTTTTTGACAATTCCTTTATTTAAATGCTTCTTCTTTCTTCTATCTTCCTTCATCTTCTTCTGGTTCTTCTGGCTCTTCTGGTTCTTCCTCCGGCATTCTCGCCCAGCATCTCCTCCGCAGCGTCTTCTATCTTCTTCTCCTCGGGCCGCTCCGAGGAGGGGAGGCTCCCGCTCTTCTCTTCATCTTCTTCTTCATCCTCATCTCTTCTCTTCTTCCTTCTTCATTTTCTTCTCCGGGCCGCTCCGCATCCATGCTGCCATGGAGGGAGGCTCCCGCTGTGTGACGGCGTCTCCTCGTCTGGCGGTTCTTAAATAACGAAGGCGGGGCCACCCGGTGACCCCGCCCCCTCTGACGCACGGGACATGACGGGACTTCCCTGTGGCATTCCCCGTGATGTCACAGGGAAGGAAGAAGAAGAAGAAGAAGAAGAAGAAGAAGAAAAGGTGTTTTGGGAGGCTAACCCAAAGCACCCTCCCAATGTTGAGGGCATGTGGCCTGGTACGGTTCAGGAGGGGGGCACACTCTCGTCCCCCCCTCTTTTCCTGTGGCCTGCCCGGTTGCGTGCTCGGATAAGGGTCTGGTATGGATCTTTGGGGGGACCCCACACCGTTTTTTGGGTTTTTTTGGCGCGGGGTTCCCCTTAAAATCCATAGCAGACCTGAAGGGCCTGGTATGGAATTTAGGGGGACTCCCACGTCATTTTTTTTTTAAATTTTGGTTCGGGGTTTCCCTGTGTTGAATTCCCATGCCGTTTTTATCAATGAACTTCTATGTGTATTGTCGGCAATGCAATAGCCGCAGGTAGTTTTAAATGGAATTTTTCCTTCGAAATGTCATTTTGCTGTCAGACTGTTCTAAACACGGGAAACATGCGCCTCTTTACAGGCATACTATAGACACCCCCCAGGTACGAAATTTAAAGGGATATTACACTTTTATTTTTTGACTTTAAGCATTATTAAGAGAAACAGAGGGCGGTCTGGATGCTGCCTCTTAATATAACACAACTCCATCCCTATTAAACATTCAAAACAAGAGAAAATTCGCCCATGGGACTTTAAATGAGTTGGTCATATAGGTCATGATGAGTAGTATAGAGATTTATTAAGGTTCCAAAAACATAATTTATAATGAGCATAAAAACATCATAGGGCATGATTAGACCATTGACATATTGGTTACAGTATAAAAATGGTATACATATACAGCTTAGTAGCTCTTCTCGCTTCCTCAGGAGTTGGTGTATATGCAGGATATCTACAAAATAATAGGTATCAATAAGATATAACATTCAATAATGATAATGGTCAAAGAAGAAGTACGTGGCCTAAAGGAAATACCCCATACTTGCATTATGGTCAATGGGTCCATAGGACTGATCTACAAAGGTAGCAGCGGAAGGTACTCCAACCGGGAGCTGAAGGTGCGTAGCCCGCAGTAAGCCGAGCGGGGGTCCAGTAGGAGGCGGACATGGCGAGGAAAAGGAAGAAGAGGAATGTTGTATATCCTAGGATGTCCCAGAGGCCACATATGTCATGACAACTGTAATAAAAATTATATATATGTATGTATATTCTAGAGTAATATAAGGGTATAAATAGTATGATGTCGCTACTATGTAGAGAAATCCATGACATAATAGGTGTGGGTGCAAACAGGAGAGAAAGGAAAATGATAATAAGAGAGTGTAAAGAATGCATGGTGTGAAAGGAAAAGAAAAGAATTGTGTTCCTTGGTGTGTCTCAATAGCCATATATAGTATGTACACAATGTTGGCAGTAAAATGTATGTAGATCTAATGGTAAACACCATAAAGGTGAGATAAATATGTAGAGATAAGGTATCTTTGGATGTCCATGTAGTATACTAGAATGAAGAGAGAACACAAACAAGCAAGGGTGGATATGAACACAATACGAGGAGTAAGATGAAGACAAACCAAGATATAGGAGGAAAAACTAGAGAGATGTGTCTTAGTAATAAGTAATGAGTATAGCATTCCACACATAGTATGTGCAGGTGAGATTGAGTAAAAATAAAATGACATGTTACATGATAGTGATGTGCTTACCCATGTGTAGGACCTCTCAGATACGAGGGAACGAGCCAAGTGAGGAGAGAGAGGAGAGTTCGCCATGTCACAGCCTCCAAACTTAAACCCCCGAGCGGGAGCGTTGGGCTACGCCCCTAACGCCATACGAACGTGGTTGAGGTGGATGCCTGCGCTGCGCATGCGCGAGCTCCTCCAGCCAACGTGATGACGCACTGCACACAAAATCGTGGAGCCGCAAGAATGCGGAAGTCACACGATGGGTGCAGGTGTATGGCGCCGATGTAAAGGTGGCCCCGCCCCTACAAACTGGGAGGGGAGGGGACAGCAGGGGAGAGGGTAGCCCCCCATTTATACATCGCAGCTCCCGGAAAAGAGAAATGAAACCGCGGCCACCGATGGACACAGCACATAGGAGACACTACCATAAATCAGCCAGAGTGGCATAAATGAATGATAAAGTACTCATATATAATGTATAATGGCAATAGGTAATAGTAAATATGACCACGAGAGCAGCAAACGGACCAAGTGGGCTAGTAGGTGTCTTCCACCTTATAATTCAAGAGAAGCTTTATTAAAATCGCTGCTCCTGAAAAAACGGCCGTTTTTAAAACTTTTTTTTGCATTGATCCATGTCCCCTGGGGCAGGACCCAGGTCCCCAAACACTTTTTTATGACAATAACTTGCATATAAGCCTTTAAAATTAGCACTTTTGATTATTCATGTTCGTGTCCCATAGACTTTAACGGTGTTTGCGTGTTCGAGCGAACTTTTTTTCCTGTTCGCATGTTCTGGTGCGAACCGAACAGGGGGGTGTTCGGCTCATCCCTATTGTCCACATACAAGTGGTATCCCTTTCCAAATAAGGGTGACACCAAGTCCCACACAATCTTACCAGTGCGCTATAAACCTATACTGTATGTATAGCCTGTTGCCCTGTCACAGAGCTTATACATCTTGACCCCATATCTGGCACGCTTGCTAGGAAGATAATGTTTGAATGACAAGTGGCCAGAAAACTTAATCAGGGATTTATCAACGCAGACAACTTGATGGAGAGTAAACAAGGCTGCAAACTGCTGGTTGAAGTGGTTTACAAGGGGCCGAATTTTGTAGAGCTGATTGTATTCAGGGCCACCCCGAGGATGACAGAGTTCATTGTCATTGAAATGCATGAACTGCAAGATCTGCTCGTATCGTGTCCTGGTCATGGAGGCAAACAAACAACCGTTTGGTTCGCACCAGAAAATGCAAACAGGCAAAAAATTTGTTTGAACACGCAAACACTGTTAAAGTCTATGGTACATGAACATGAAAAATCAAAAGTGCTAATTTTAAAGGCTTATATGCATGGTATTGTCTTAAAAAGTATTTGGGGACATGTTTTATTGCAAAAAAAGTTTTAAAAACTGCCATTTTTTCGGAAGCTGTGATTTTAATAATGCTTAAAGTAAAACAATAAAAGTGTAATATTCCTTTAAATTTCGTGCCTGGGGGGTGTCTATAGTATGCCTGAAAAGTGGCAGATGTTTCCCGTGTTTAGAACAGTCTGACAGCAAAATGACATTTCTAAAGGAAAAAAAGTCATTTAAAACTACTCACGGCTATAATGAATTGTTGGTCCGGCAATACACATAAAAGTTCATTGATAAAAACGGCATGGGATTCCCCCACAGGGAAACCCCGAACCAAAATTAAGAAAAAAAATGCGTGGGGGTCCCCCCAAATTCCATACCAGGCTCTTCAGGTCTGGTATGGATATTAAGGGGAACCCCACGCCAAAATTTTAAAAAAAAATGGCCTGAGGGTCCCCCTCAAAATCCATACCAGACCCCTCAGGTCTGGTATGGATTTTAAGGGGAAACCCACATCATAATAAAAAAAATGGCGTGGGGTCCCCCCAAAATCCATAACAGACCCTTATCCGAGCACGCAACCTGGCAGGCCGCAGGAAAAGAGGGGGGATGAGAGAGCGCCCCCCCTCCTGTACCGTACCAGGCCACATGCCCTCAACATTGGGAGGGTGCTTTGGGGTAGCCCGGTGGTTGTGGGGGTCTGCGGGCGGGGGGGCTTATCGGAATCTGGAAGCCCTCTTTAACAAGGGGACCCCCAGATCCCGGCCCCTCTGGTGTGAATTGGTAATGTGGTACAAATGCACCCCTACCATTTCAAAAAAAGTGTCAAAAATGTTAAAAAAAGACAAGATGGTTTTTGGCAATTCCTTTATTAGTGTCTTCTTCTTTGCCCGCTTCTTATTCAATCTTCTTCTGGTCTTCCTTTGGTGTTCTTCTTATTCCTTCATCTTGTTCTTCCCCCGCTTCTTCCGCTATCTTCCTCCACTTCTTCCTCCGGTCTTCTCGTCCGGGATCTTCCTCCGGTTTCTTCTTTTCCGCTTTGTCCTCTGATCCGCCTCAATGGGAGTCTCCCACTGTGTGACGTTTCTGTTCAGGTGACAGCTCTTATATAATAGAGGGCGGGGCCACCCAGTGAACATGCCCCCATCTGAAGCCTGGGGACTTCCCTATGGCTTTCCCTGTGGTGTTGTTAAAGGGGGCTTCCAAATTCCGATAAGCCCCCCCGCCCAAAGACCCCCACAACCACGGGGAAAGGGTTGTGGGGATTAGGTCCTTCTTCCCAACAACATGGGGACAAGGTGCTTTGTGGGGGCTACCCCAAAGCACCCTCCCAATGTTGAGGGCACGTGGCCTGGTACGATTCAGGGGGGGCTCTCTCATCCCCCCCCCCTCTTTTCCTGCGGCCTGCCAGGTTGCGTGCTTGGATAAGGGTCTGGTTTTTGGGGGGGACCCCAAACCATTAAAAAAAAAATGTAATTATGGCGTGGGGTTCCCCTTAAAATCCATACCAGACCTGAAGGGCCTGTTATGGATTTTGAGGGGGCCCCCACGCCATTTTTAAAAAAAAAAAATGGTGTGGGGTTCCCCTTAATATCCATACCAGACCTGAAGGGCCTGGTATGGAATTTGGGGGGACCCCCATGCATTTTTTTTAAATTTTGGTTTGGGGTTCCCTGTGGGGGAATCCCATGCCGTTTTTATCAATGAACTTTTATGTGTATTGACGGGACCGACAATTCATTATAGCCGCGAGTAGTTTTAAATGACTTTTTTTCCTTTAGAAATGTCATTTTGCTTTCAGACTGTTCTAAACACGGGAAACATGTGCCACTTTACAGGCATACTATAGACACCCCCCCAGGTATGAAATTTAAAGGAATGTTACACTTGTCAGCAACTGCTTCCAATGCTACCAAAAAAGAGATCAGGCCTGACTCTGCGAATGCTGCAGTTAATTGTTTAGTGTTTTGTAAGTGACAGTGATCGATTGATACTGCACTTGGGTGGGCTGGGCTTGGCTGGGCTGGGCAGAGGGGCTAAACGCAGGTTCTAGCAGGTATCTGGGCTGATCACGCTAACACTGCATTTTTGGCAACCCTAAACTATCTGGGGACGCTAGTATAGATCTGATAAGATCAGATATTGATCCGTTTAGACACTATACTAGTAAGGAGGTGTATGGTGTGTGCGTGGATGTTAGCACTACTGGCACTAATCTGACACTGCCTGGGGCGATGTAGACCCTGACTGGTGCTAAAACCTAACTAATATCACCCGCCGGGTGATCAGGGGGTTAAACCTTTATTTAGGTAATATACGGCTGGTGCCCTGACACTATAAAAAAACAATTAGCTAACCAGCGTCACTGTGACAGTAATACGGTGATCACTGGTGACAGGGGGTGATCAAGGGGTTAAACCTTTATTAGGGGGGTTAGGAGGGGAAATATGAACACTGCATTGGGTGACACAGTGACAGGGAGGGAAGGGGTTAACTGGGGAGGGGGGGTGATCGGGGGGTGATCGGGGGGTGAAATATGTGCCTATGTGTACTGTGTTAGTGTAGTGTTGGTGCAACTCACGTTTGGATGTCCTCTCTCCTCTCTATAGAACGGAAAAGTATTCCATGAGGAGAGATGACATCACTTCCCCTGTCTGTGTTTACACTAAGAGCCCTTTCACACTGGGGCGGTTTGCAATCGCTATTGCGCTAATAATAGCACCTGCAAACCGACCCGAAAGTGCCGCTGCTTTCATTCCAGTGTGAAAGCCCCGAGGGCTTTCACACTGGAGCGATGCGCTGGCAGGACGGGAAAAAAAGTCCTGCCAGCAGCATCTTCGGAGCGGTGAAGGAGCGGAGTGTATACCGCTCCTTCACCACTCCTGCCCATTGAAATCAATGGGACGGCGCGGCTATACCGCCGGCAAAGCGCCTCTGCAGAGGTGCTTTGCGGTGGTATTTAACCCTTTCTCGGCCGCTAGCGGGGGGTAAAACCGCCCCGCTAGCGCCCGCATACCGACGGTACAACTCCGCTAATAGCTGCGTTTTACCGCCGACGCCGCCCCCGCCCCAGTGTGAAAGGACTATTACACAGGCAGGGGAGGATTTTATTTGTGAGGACCGATCAGCAGGTCCAGGCAAGAAACCATTGGCCTGGACCTGAAGACTGATCGGTTCTGAAATGAATCCGATCATCGCAGCCACCTAGGGGGCAGCGTGCCCGACATAACATAACGTTGCTTCGCCCACCCGTGCCATTCTGCCACAGTAAAACTGCGGCAGCTGGTTGGGAAGGGGTTAACATATCTATCAACACCGAATAATAGTAGTTGTAGTAATAATAATAGAGTATTGTTTAAATGCAGTTTTAAATTAAACAAATTCTACTGTCTACAAAATATGTATTAGGTTTACCGAACCCATTTAATGACACTGTGCAGTACATAATGTAAATGTTTGTTAGGAATTGAAGTGCCACGTGCCTTTATGTACTGTATAACATTGTCATAGCAACCACCTCATTTGCATTGTCTGTTTTCTATTTGCACATGAAATCGCTATTATAGTGTTTTGAAATGTATGGTGTTATTTTTTTTTTTCAAGAACACAGATTTATTCACAGTAATGAGACCCATTTTAATCTATTTCAAATCTCAATTTGGTATTATGTTTATTTACCACAAAGGAGTAGCATATTTATTTTTTCCGGGTAAACACAGCTTTATTACCACTTATAAAACACAAATTGTGACATTTTATACATATTCATAATTTTCATGATTTCTTGATGATATTCTATTTGTAAATAACATTCATTTTTGTGCTTTTAGTTATGAAAAACAAAAATAAATATTGTTCTGTGTTATCCATGCATAAAGATGGTGGTAGAGAAGGCAAAAGATTATTGATACCTTAAAGCTCAGTTTAATGCCGCGTACACACGGTCGGACTTTTCGTCTACAAAAGTCCGACAGCCTGTCCAACAGACTTCCGGCGGAGTTTCGGCGGACTTGCGGCAGACTTTCTAACGAACAGACTTGCCTACACACGACGACACAAAAGTCTGACGGATTCGTACGTGATGACGTACACCGGACTAAAATAAGGAAGTTGATAGCCAGTAGCCAATAGCTGCCCTAGCGTGGGTTTTTGTCCGTCGGACTAGCACACAGACGAGCGGATTTCGGGGTCCGTCGTAGTTACGACGTAAAGATTTGAAGCATGTTTCAAGTCTAAAGTCCATCGGATTTGAGGCTGAATTAGTCTGCTGAAAGTCCGGGGAAGCCCACACATGATCGGATTGTCAGCCAGCTTTAGTCCGTCGGCGTCCGTCGGACTTTTGTAGACGAAAAGTCCGACCGTGTGTACGCGGCATAAGTCTGGAAAAAAACTGCACTTATGTTTTCAGTGTGCTGCCAAACAACAGTTTTTCAATGTTTTAGCTTTTAATGCTGGGTTCACACTAGAACACGCAGTCGCTCGCAGCAGGAATCCACTGCGTCTCCATTCACTGTTTCAGGTCCGATTTCAGACCGAATTTTGGGCTGAATTTGGACCTGAAATGGACCAAAAGACACACAGGACTCCTGTGCAATTCGTACCAGAGGCGCTGAGGAGATGTGTGAACCGGCTCCATAGAGTGCGGGGAAACCCACATCCAATTTGCATAAGTGTAACTCGAGCCTTAACCTATGTACATATGGAATACTGCCAGTAGCCTGCTGTTAAAGTAGAATTTAAGTCAAAAAAGTCCAACAGTTCTTTTTCCTTTTGAGATAAAAGTTTTGCATGAATAAATTAAAGCTGCTAATTTTAATCACTGCACTGTGAAAAGTGGAATGTCTGTAAACTGATATATTCTTACATTCTGCTGGAGAGCTTGAGCTTGTGAAAAACAACAGAATTACTGGAAACTAATACAGCAATCACATGTAAGAATTTGTAAGCTGAAATATAATGCATGTATGCTTTTTGGTTTAATACTGTTTTAAAGTGGTTCTAAAGGCACAAGGTTTTTTTTTATCTAAAAGGAGTTGCAAAGGCAGAGGGTTTTTCATCTTAATGAATTATATTCATTAAGATAAAAAGCCTTCTGTGTGCATCAGCCCACCTCGGCCTCCCTAATACTTACCAGAGCCCCATCTCTATCCAGCGACGTCCACAAATGTCTCTGCTGTCTGAGACTCTCCCTCCTGATTGGCTGAGACACAGCAGTGGCGCCATTGGCTCCCGCTGCTGCAATCAAAGTCAGTCAGCCAATCAGGACAGAGAGGGAGTGGGGCTGGATCACAGCTCCATGTCTGAATGGACACACGGAGCTGTGACTCGGCGCAGGTGCCCCCATAGCAAGCTGCTTGCTGTGGGGGCACTCAAAAGGAGGGAGGGGCCAGGAGCACAGAAGAGGGACTTGAGAAAAGGAGAATCCAGGCTGCTCTGTGCAAATCCACTGCAACAGAACAGGTAAGTATAAGATGTTATTTTTAATGAAAAAAAAAATGAGACGTTACAATCACTTTAATGCATTCTATGTGTGCAGCAGCTCCCCTCAGCCCCCCAATACTTACCCGTGCCCCATCTCAATCCAGCGATGTTGCACAAGAGACTCGGATGTCCAGGACTCTCCCTCTTGATTGACTGAGACACAGCTGTCAATCAAAGTCAGTGAGCCAATGAGAAAAGAGGAGGGGAGGTGGGACCATGGTGTCTGAATGGACACACAGAGCAGCGGCCCAGCTCGGATGCCCCCATAGCAAGCTGCTTGCTATGGGGGCACTTAACAGGGGGGAGGGGCCAGGAGTGCCAGCGAGGGACCCAAGAAGAGGAGGATTGGGGCTGCTCTGTGCAAAACCACTACACAGAGCAGATAATTATAACATGTTTGCTATTTAACTGCTTCCCAACTGCCTCACACAGATATACTGTGGCAGAAGGGCACGTACAGGCAGAATCACGTACCTGTACGTTGCCCCTTCGTGAGCTTGATTGCGGGTCCCGTGGACTCGATGGGTATACCCGCGATCATCTCATGGAGAGGAAGAACGGGGAAATGCTAATGTAAACAAGCATTTCCCCGTTCTGCCTAGTGATATTGTCACTGATCACAGCTCCCTGTAATCGGGAGTGGTGATCAGTGTTGTGTCACTTACAGCCCCCCCCCCCCCACAGTTAGAATCACTCCCTAGGACACACTTAACCCCTACAGTGCCACCTAGTGGTTAACTCCTTCACTGCCAGTGACATTTATGCAGTAATCAATGCATTTTTAATTGCACTGATCGCTGTATAAATGTGAATGGTCCCAAAATCGCACCAAAAGTGTCCGATCTGTCCGCCATAATGTTGCAGTCATGATAAAGAACGCTGATCCCCACCATTCCTAATAAAAACAATATTAATAAAAATGCCATAAAACTATCCCTTATTTTGTAAACGCTATAACTTTTGCGCAAACCAATCAATAAACACTTGTTGTGATTTTTTTTTTTTTTTACCAAAAATATGTAGAAGAATACGTATCGGCCTAAACTGAGGAAAAAAATGTTTTTTTATATATTTTTTGGGGATATTTATTATAACAAAAATTAGTTTTTTTTTCAAAATTGTTGCTATTTTTTTTGTTTATAGCACAAAAAATAAAAACCGCAGAGGTGATAAAATACAACCAAAAGAAAGCTCTATTTGTGGGGAAAAAAAGGACATAAATTTTGTTAGGGAGCCACATCGCACGACGGCGCAATTATCAGTTAAAGCGACGCAGTGCCAAATCGCAAAAAGTGCTCTGGTCTGTGGCCAGCCAAATGGTCCGGGGCTTAAGTGGTTAAAAGAAATAAAACAAAAAACAAAACTTTAATATCACATTAAGGTTTGCTGCTCTATGTGTGAGAGCAACAATCTCACTGCAGCAGTGTGACATGCCCTCCTGATATATCATGCTTATTGCTCTGCTGAATGCAGAGTTGTATATATGAATCATCAGGGGGTGCATTGGACAGCTGCAGCAAGATCTCTGCCCTTACAGAGACACCAGTGTTCCTTGGTAGCAGGCTACTGTTGGGGAAGTGGCAGTATTAATAGTGGTGCCGTGTAATTTCAGTTAGCCACTAGGGGCTTGTTCACATTAGCAGCTGCAAGCAGTCACTGGTGTGCACTGTGTCAGGAACAGAGCCAATGCACTGAAAACACTGCATCACGCTGTAACTTTTTTACCTAAACATTTTTAAAATGTCACAAAGTGACATTTAAATTAGTACTATTCATTATAGTGGTATTGCAATGTGGTGTAGTGTGGTCTGTCACAACACACTACATTAAAAGAGTACAGCATGCAATATAGTAGTAAAGGGGTATATCGCACAAAAAGCGTTGTGCGTACTTAAATTTCTATGCAGAGCAGCAAAAAGTCCATAGAGTCCAATTGGAGTGTTCAGGGTAACTATCTCCTGATTTCAATGCACCAGATGCAGCACCTCTGAAGAGACTGAAGTATCTCTAGGCAAACAGATAAGAAGAACAGCAGTGCACAATCTGAGTGTAGTATATTAACAGATTTATTGTGGTGAGAAGACAAATGGCAACTCAGGTTGTAACAGTTAAAATCAGGCATCATGGATCAGGGTAAAGGGCCAATCATAGTGGCCCTTTACAACGTGATCGCTTCTTCCAATGATGTTTGTGGTTTGTCAACAAAACCAGCGTTATGCCCGATTCAGCTCTCTTCACTAATACAGCATGTGAGGAAAGGAGAGAGACACTTTGCAACAGTGTGAGTTGGTTTGATTCAGTGTGCCATATGCCGCGTACACACTAGCGGACTTTACGGCAGACTTTGCACGGCGGTCGGGATTTCGTCGGACAATTCGATCGTGTGTGGGCTCCAGCGGACTTTGTTTTCTCAAAAGTTGGACGGACTTACATTTGAAACATGTTTCAAATCTATCTAACGGACTCGAGTCTGGTCGAAAAGTCCGCTCGTCTGTATGCTAGTTCGACGGACAAAAAGCCACGCTAGGGCAGCTATTGGCTACTGGCTATGAACTTCCTTATTTTAGTCCAGTCGTACGTCATCACGTACGAATTTGACAGACTTTGGTTGATTGTGTATAGGCAAGTCCGTTCATTCAGAAAGTCCGTCAAAAAGTCCGCCGGGCAAAGTCTGCCGTAAAGTCCGCTCGTGTGTATGCGGCATTACAGTGCTCATTAGTACCATTACAGTGCCATTAGTGCTACTATAGTGCTTATCAGTACCCTATAGTGTCACTACAGTGCCATCAGTGCCACTAGAGTGCTCATCAGTACCCTATAGTGTCACTACAGTGCCATTAGTGCCACTAGAGTGCTCATCAGTGCCCTACAATGCCACTACAGTGCCACTACAGTGCCATCAGTTCCACTACAGTGCTTATCAGTGCCCTACAGTGCCATCAGTGCCACTAGAGTGCCCATCATTGCCACTACAGTGCTCATTAGTGCTCATCAGTGCCCTTCGGTGCTACTACAGTGCTCATCGGTGCCAATACAGTGCTCATCAGTGCCACTACAGTGTCCTATTAGTGCCCATCAGTACCCAATAGTGCACATCAGCAAGTGCTCATCAGTGCCACCCTATCAGAGGATCCTTATCACAACCCGTCAGTGCCGTAAAAATGTGTAAAAAAAATGTTTTCATTTTCTTTACACATTTTCCGAAAACTTTTGGAAAAAATGACACTTTCAAAAGACTCATTATGCCTCATAGGGGCCTTCAAAAGTGTAATAGGTAGTCAGAAAATTAGATGTGTAATTTATATCCCTAGATTATCTGACAGTGCTCCCTGCATGTTGGTCCTCTGTATGTGGCCAGATTGTGAAAATGTCCCACACATGTGGAGTAGCAGAATGTGTTTTGGGGTGTAGTTGCAAGTATATATACGCCATGTGAGAGAAATAACCTGTTAATATGACAATGTTGTGGGGAAAAAAAATCTTCAATTTGCAAAGAATTGTGGTGAAAAAACTACAGCTTTAAAAAACTCACCATGCCTCTAACTAAATACTTTGGAGAGTCTACTTTCCAAAAAGGGGTCATTTGAGGGGTATTTGTACTGTCCTGGCTTGTTAGGGCTCTTTCGCACAGATGGTCCGCCCGACAGACTCCACTTTGTTCAGCGGGGGATTGATCCACTGGTCCCCGCTGAGCAGGCGGATGACTGGTAAGTCTCTGCTCACTGTGCTGAGATGGACCCGTCAGAGCCCCAGTCTCCTCTATGTGGAGATCGGATGAAAACGAACCGCCTGTCCATTTCCATCTGATCCCATCTGATCTGTTCTGCCAGACAGAGGCAATATAGGGTCTCCATCCATCTAGATTTCATAGACCGGATCGGATCAGATAGCAGCGTGTGTCAGAGGACTAGGGATGAGCCGAACACCCCCCTGTTCGGTTCGCACCAGAACATGCGAACAGGAAAAAAGTTTGTTCGAACACGCGAACACCGTTAAAGTCTATGGGACACGAACATGAATAATCAAAAGTGCTAATTTTAAAGGCTTATATGCAAGTTATTGTCATAAAAAGTGTTTGGGGACCTGGGTCCTGCCCCAGGGGACATGGATCAATGGAAAAAAAAGTTTTAAAAACGGCCGTTTTTTCAGGAGCAGTGATTTTAATAATGCTTAAAGTCAAACAATAAAAGTGTAATATCCCTTTAAATTTCGTAGCTGGGGGGTGTCTATAGTATGCCTGTAAAGGGGCGCATGTTTCCCGTGTTTAGAACAGTCTGACAGCAAAATGATATTTCAAAGGAAAAAAGCCATTTAAAACTACTCGCAGCTATTGCATTGCCGGTCCGACAATACACATAGAAGTTCATTGATAAATTTAAAGGGATATTACACTTTTATTGTTTGACTTGTTTGCATTATTAAAATCACTGCTCCTGAAAAAAGGGCAGTTTTTAAAACTTTTTTTTGCATTGATCCATGTCCCCTGGGGCAGGACCCAGGTCCCCAAACACTTTTTATGATAATAACTTGCATATAAGCCTTTAAAATTAGCACTTTTGATTTCTCCTATAGACTTTTAAAGGGTGTTCCGTGGCATTCGAATTTGCCGCGAACACCCCAAATTGTTCGCTGTTTGGCGAACTTGCGAACAGCTAATGTTCGAGTCGAACATGTGTTCGACTCGAACTCGAAGCTCATCCCTACAGAGGACATGTTACCGCTCCATAGGAGTGAATGGAGGCTCCAATCAGGTCTGCCTGAAAAACTGAAAGACGGACCTTATCAGAAAGCCCATGTGAAAGGGGCCTAATGCTGGCCATACACTATACAGAAAATCGGCCGAACCCATTTTCGAAAAACGAACGTTCGACCGTGACAGCAAACGATCGTGCCATCATATAATGACCGATAAATTGTTCAGTGGACATGAATAAATAATTTTTTGTTCGTTTTTTTACATATACCTAGTGCAGAAAGTTCGGACGGGAAACACATTAACCTTGCAATTTATCGTACGTTCGGCAGAAATTTACCAAACTTCCCGTTCGTTTCTTTACCACAAAAACGTCACAAACGATTATCGATTTGTGCCCATTAACTTGCCGAAAAACGAACGAAGTGTCTATACGAACGATTTTTCGTATAGTGTATGGCCAGCATTAGTGTTTTAAGAAATGAGCTGTCAGTACATCAGGTGTGATCAATTTTCAATGATTGGCACCTTAGCTTGTAGACTTTATAGCTTTCACAAAGAGCAAATAATATGCACTGATTTGGGTACTTTTTAACAAAGATATGTAGCAGTATAACTTTTGCCCAAAATTTGTGCAGAAAAATGACTATTTTGCTAAATTTTATAACAGAAATGAAGGAAAATTTATTTTTTTTGTTTTTTTTTATTTATAGCACAAAAATAAAAAAACTCAGTGGTGATTAAATACCAATAAAAGAAAGATCTATTTGTGTGAAAAAAGGACTACAATTTCATATGGGTAAAGTTTTGCATGACTGAGTAATTGTCATTCAAAGTGTGAAAGGACCGAACGCTGAAAATTGGCCTGGTCAGGAAGAGGGTATAGGTGCCCAGTAGGCAAGTGGTTTAATAGTACTGAGAAATACTTGTGTAAGAGAAGTCCGGCTAACAGAAGCGCACCTGCGCATAAGTACGGGCACACCAGTGTAAAGAATGATTTGTAATGGCACATGCACGGGCATGCACAGATGCACGCCAATGCACGCACACAGGTGCGCCACAGGTGCGCACTAATGTGTGCACGTGCATGTATGGGCGCCAAGTAGCCTATTTAAACTGAGCACTGACACATGAACTTTGCTGAGTGGTCTTTCAGCTAGTGCCTGCTTACCTGATCTGTTCCAGTTACCTGTGTCTTGACCCGGCTATACCTGAACCTTCTCCTTGACCCCCGCCTGCCTACCTGATCCCGGCTTGTGTTTGACTCCACTTCTGCCTAATGTTCCTGTATAAGGATGAGCTTCGAGTTCGAGTCGAACTCATGTTCGACTCCAACATCGGCTGTTCGCCAGTTCGCCGAACAGCGAACAATTTGGGGTGTTCGCGGCAAATTCGAATGCCCCGGAATACCCTTTAAAAGTCTATGGGAGAAATCAAAAGTGCTTATTTTAAAGGCTTATATGCATGGTATTGTCATAAAAAGTGTTTGGCGACCTGGGTCCTGCCCCAGGGGACATGGATCAATGCAAAAAAAAGTTTTAAAAACGGCCGTTTTTTCGGGAGCAGTGATTTTAATAATGCTTAAAGTCAAACAATAAAAGTGTAATATCCCTTTAAATTTCGTACCTGGGGGGTGTCTATAGTATGCCTGTAAAGGGGCTCATGTTTCCTGTGTTTAGAACAGTCTGACAGCAAAATTACATTTCAAAGGAAAAAAGTCATTTAAAACTACTCGCGACTATACTGAATTGCCGGCCCGACAATACACATAAAAGTTCATTGATAAAAACAGCATGGGAATTCCCCACAGGGGAACCCCGAACCTAAATTTTTAAAAAAATGACGTGGGGGGTCCCCCAAAATTCCATACCAGGCCCTTCAGGTCTGGTATGGATATTAAGGGGAACCCTGGGCAAAATTTTTTTTAAAAATGGCGTGGGGTCCCCCTCAAAATCTATACCAGACCCTTCAGGACTGGTATGGATTTTAAGGGGAACCCTGCGCCCAAATAAAAAAAAATGGCATGGGGTACCCCCAAAAATCCATACCAGACCCTTATCTGAGCATGCAACCTGGCAGGCCGCAGGAAAAGAGGGGGGACGAGAGAGCGCCCCCCTCTTCTGAACCGTACCAGGCCACATGCCCTCAACATTGGGAGGGTGCTTTGAGGGTAGCCCCCCCAAAACACCTTGTCCCCATGTTGATGGGGACAAGGGCCTCATCCCCACAACCCTTGCTCGGTGGTTGTGGGGGTCTGCGGGCAGGGGGCTTATCGGAATCTGGAAGCCCCCTTTAACAAGGGGACCCCCAGATCCCGGCCCTCCCCCCTGTGTGAAATAGTAAGGGGGTACAAAAGTACCCGTACCATTTCACAAAAAAAAATTCAGAAATGTTAAAAATGACAAGAGACAGTTTTTGACAATTCCTTTATTTAAATGCTTCTTCTTTCTTCCTTCAGTTTCTTCCTCCATCTTCTTCTTCTTCTGGTTCTTGTTCTTCTGGTTCTTCTTGTTCTTCTGGTTCTTCAACCGGTCTTCTCATCCGGCATCTTCCTCAGCGGCGCCGTCTTCACTTCATCTTCTTTCCTCGGGCCGCTCCGCAACCACGATTGGATGGGAGGCTCCCGCTGTGTGACTCTTCTCCTCTTCTGACAGTTCTTAAATAACGGAGGGCGGGTGACCCCGCCCCCCTCTGATGTCACGGGGAATGCCACAGGGAATTCCCCGTGCGTCAGAGGGGGGCGGGGTTATTTTTTTCCTTTTGAAATGTCATTTTGCTGTCAGACTGTTCTAAACACGGGAAACATGCGCCCCTTTACAGGCATACTATAGACACCCCCCAGGTATGAAATTTAAAGGAATATCACTGCTCCCGAAAAAACGGCCGTTTTTAAAACTTTTTTTTGCATTGATACATGTCCCCTGGGGCAGGACCCGGGTCCCCAAACACTTTTTAGGACAATACCATGCAAATTAGCCTTTAAAATGAGCACTTTTGATTTTGAACGTTCAAGTCCCATAGACTTCAATGGGGTTCTAACGTTCGTGCGAAGTTTTAGTCTGTTCGCAAGTTCTGGTGCAAACCAACCGGGGGGTGTTCGGCTCATCCTTATTCCTGTACCTAGCTGCCCGTCTGTTTTCCGAACCTGGCTTGTATCCCGGCTCTGCCTCTGCCTCCTGTCTTGGTACCTGCTCTGTCCGGCTGTTGATGACCTCCTGGCTTTCGTCCCGGCTACGCCTCCATCTGCTAACCCAGCGATTCGGAGCTCCAGTTCTCAGAGCCTGCCCAGCGCTCTCCAGCTCGATCTCCACCAGGTACGTGACAACTTGTAAATTGGTAACTCACACGAGAAGAATGAATAGCACTTTTTTGTATGTAATCCGTGAGCAGTTGGCTCATGCATCTAGAATGTGGAGCCTCTTCCTACAGCTTGCAGCCTGGAAAGTCCGGACGTCAGGCTGGATGACAGCTTGGATGAGGAATTAGAAATCAACAGGATGGCAGAGATCTTCTTGTGGGATAGAGAGCAGACCGGAAGTGATGTCATCTGGATGTTGGGGCAGGGTTATGCATTTTAAGGCAGCCCAAGCCTCTTTCTCAAGTTTCCAGGCTGCAAATCCCAGATGCATGAGCCTCTTGCTCATGGATTACATACAAAAAGTGCCATTTGTTCTTCCCATGTGAGTTACTAATTTACAAGTATTTCTCAGTACAGTTAATGCTGCACTTAGTTTGGTGCCCCCGGTGTGTTCTCTTGGTACTGCAGGTGTATCCATCCACCCAGTACTCCTATCTTGGTTCCCTGCTGTTGTGAGACTGTCCATCGGAAGCCCTTACAATGTGATGAGCCTGATTTTAACTGTCACAATGTGAGTTGCTACAGTATTTGTCTTTTCACCACAATAAATCTGTTAATATACTACATTCAGATTATGCCCTGCTGTTCTTTTTATCTGCATTCCATATGTTTGTTTCATCGCACACCACTGCAGAGGCCCTAAAAGGTAATCTTTTTTTTTTCCTTTGTGTTTATGCATGGTTGAAACTGTGTACATGTACAGAAACCTGTTTACACACACAGAAGTATAACCTTTATGCCTTGTAAGATCCTGCTACTTGGTAAGAAATATTAGCTGGCAATGAGGCAATGGGGGTTATTTACTAATGCCGCGTACACACGACCAGACTTTCTGGGAAACTAGGTCTGACTTTCTGAACGGACGGACTTGCCTACACACAACCGGACTTTCCGGCAGACTAGGTCCGCTGGTCTTCCCGATGGACTTTCACCGGACTTACGGCGGACTTTCAGAATGAATGGACTTGCCCACACACGGCCAAATCTGTTCATTTTGAACGTGACTCGGGTACGACGAGACTAGAAAAGGAAGTCAATCTCACCGCTTTTATCGGCAAGATTGACGTCTTGCGAGCCCCGTCGCGGGGCAGGTCTGGTATGGATTTTAAGGGGTCCCCATGCCGAAATATCGGCGTGGGGGTCCCCCCAAAATCCATACCAGACCCTTATCCGAGCACGCAGCTCGGCCAGTCATAAAAGGGGGTGGGGATGAATGAGCGCCCCCCCCCCCCTGAACCGTACCAGGTCATATGCCCTCAACATGGGGGGTGGGTGCTTTGGGGGAGGGGGTGCCCTGCAGTCCCCCACCCCAAAGCACCTTGTCCCCATGTTGATGAGGACAAGGGCCTCTTCCCGACAACCCTGGCCGTTGGTTGTCGGGGTCTGCGGGTGGGGGGCTTATCGGAATCTGGGAGCCCCCTTTAATAAGCCCCCCACCCTATGTGAATGAGTATGGGGTACATGGTACCCCTACCCATTCACCTAGGAAAAAAGTGTCAATAAAAAAAAACACACTGCACAGGTTTTTAGAGTAATTTATTAGACAGCACTGGGGGTCTTCTTCCTGCTCCCTGGGTCTTCTGCCGGGCTCCTCCGCTATCTTTTGCTCTTTTGCCGCTCTTTTGCTAGCAGGGGCCCGGACTTCTGCCTTCTTCTCTTGACACGACGTTGACACGACGCTCTCTCTGGCTGGAATGCTCTCTGAGCGCTCCGATGTGACTTATATAGGCGGTGACCCCGCCCCTTTATGCTGTCACAGTCCCTGGGCATGCTGGGACTTTGACGGCATAAGGGGGCAGGGTCACCAGGTGATGTTGACCACGTCCCCCTAAAACGTCACAGTCCTAGCATGCCCAGAGACTGGCATAAGGGGGCGGGGTCACCGCCTATATAAGTCACATCGGAGCGCTCAGAGAGCATTACAGCCAGAGAGAGCGTCGTGTCAACATCACAAGAAGAGAAGAAGAGAAGAAGGCAGAAGGCAGAAGTTCGGGCCTCTGGTAGCAAAAGAGTGGCAAAAGAGCAGAAGACCCGGAGAGCGCGGAGAAGAACCGGAGAGACCCCCGAAGCCGCAAGAAGACCCCCGAAGCTGGAAGAAGACCCCCAGGGCTGTCTAATGAATTACTTTAACCGCTTCCCGACCGGCCCACGCCGTTGTACGTCGGCAGAGTGGCACGGCTGGGCAAATGGGCGTACCTGTACGTCCATTTGAATTTCCCGCCATGCCATTGCGTGCGCGCCGGCCGGGAGCTCCATGAGTCGGGTCGCGGGTCCCGGGGACTCGATCGCCGCGGGGATACCCGCGATTGCCTCACGGAGCGGATGAACGGGGAGATGCCGTTGTAAACAGCATCTCCCCGTTCTGCCTAGTGACAAGCGTCACTCGATCTCTGCTCCCTGTCATCGGAGCAGAGATCAGTGACGTCACCTACACAGCCCATCCCCCTACAGTTAGTAATCACTCTCTAGGACACACTTAACCCCTCCCCACCCCCTAGTGGTTAACCCCTTCACTGGCAGTGTCATTTACACAGTAATCCGTGCATTTTTAATCACCCTGATCGCTGTATAAATGACAATGGTCCCAAAAATGTGTCAAAAATGTCCAACATGTCCGCCATAACATCGCAGTCACAATAAAAATCGCTGATCTCCGCCATTACTAGTAAAAAAAATTATTAATAAAAATGCCATAAAACTATCCCCTATTTAGTAAACACTATAACGTTTGTGCAAACCAATTAATAAACGCTTATTGCGATTTTTTTTTTTTTTTACCAAAAATATGTAGAAGAATACGATCGGCCTAAACTGAAGAAAAAAAATGTTTTTTTTATATATTTTTGGGGGATATTTATTATAGCAAAATGTAAAAAATAATGCGTCTTTTTTAAAAATTGTCGCTCTTATTTTGTTTATAGCGCAAAAAATAAAAATCGCAGAGGCGATCAAATACCACCAAAAGAAAGCTCTATTTGTGCGAAAAAAAGGACGTCAATTTTGTTTGGGAGCCACGTCGCACGACCGCGCAATTGTCAGTTAAAGCGACGCAGTGCCGAATCGCAAAAAACGCTCTGGTCAGGAAGGGGGTAAATCCTTCCGGGGCTGAAGTGGTTAAAAACCTGTGCAGTGTGTTTTTTTTATTCTAAAATAAAGCAATCAATAACCGTCCATATACAAATAGTAAATGCAGATAAAATCCAGCAATTCCTCCGGTGGCAAACGTGACATGTAAAACTTGTAGGGTGACTGTAGTGAAATAGACCTCCACCTTCAGTAGCACAAGCCGCTCACCTCTACAGATGGACCCCTGAGTGAATCAGTCAGGTCAAACCAGCAGTTCCCTCACAGGGATAAAAGCAGGAGATGATGCATACAAAACTCGATCAAGCTTCAGCAACTGGTACTCTTGCAGTGATTACATGGAAGAAATGTAAAAGAAATCTAGTGCTCTCTGTGTACCGCTAAAAGTTTTATTCCAAGATAAATAAAAGCACTTACAAGCATAGCACTGTACCCCAGTGCGAAGGACAACAGCGTGTGTATGGATGGATGATCCACATCGGATAGACGAACGGAGCGCGGGTCAGGGGCGGATCCAGAGTCTAGTCTCAGGAGGGGCACTGCCAGAAAATACCTTTTTTTGCAGGCAATTTATCGGGGAAACGGCTGGTGTTGGCGCTTCAATCATCACGGCACCATGGTTATTATGGTGTCAGGATAATTGAAGCGCATAATTTCTATTCTTACATTGTAATATAAAATGATATAGTTCAACTCACCATAATGCAGAATCAGTGGGAGCCCTGAGTGTGTCACTTTCCACGTCGCCTGCCACCAAATGCGGATTGTCACTTGCCACGTCACCTGTCACCAGATGTGGATTGTCACTTGCCACGTCACCTGCCAAACGCTGTGAATTGTCACTTGCCACGTCACCTGCTACACGTTGCGGATTGTCACTTGCCACATCACCTGCCACATGTTGTGAATTGTCACTTGCCAAGTCACCTGTCACCAGATGAGGATTGTCACTTGCCACGTCACCTGCCACAAGCTTCGAATTGTCAGGTCACCTGCTACACGTTGCGGATTGTCACTTGCCATGTTACCTGCCACATGCTGCGAATTGTCACTTGCCACGTCACCTGCCACCAAATGCGGATTGTCACTTGCCACGTCACCTGTCACCATATGCGGATTGTCACTTGCCATGTCACCTGCCACACGTTGTGAATTGTCACTTGCCACGTCACCTGCCACACGTTGTGGATTGTCACTTGCTACGTCACCTGCCGCACGTTGTGGATTGACACTTGCCATGTCACCTGCCACACGTTGTGGATTGTCACTTGCCACGTCACCTGCCACACGTTGTGGATTGTCACTTGCTACGTCACCTGCCACACGTTGTGGATTGACACTTGCCACGTCACCTGCCACACGTTGTGGATTGTCACTTGCCACGTCACCTGCTACACGTTGTGGATTGTCACCTGCCACGTCACCTACCACACATTGCGGATTGTCACTTGTCACGTCACCTGCCACATGTTGCGAATTTTCACTTGCCACACGTTGCGGATTGTCACTTGCCACGTCGTCTGTCACCAGATGCGGATTGTCACCTGCCGTGTCACTTTCCTGCTAAGGTGGTCTCTTGCTAGCGTGGTGAGAGATGATGTCATCTCTCTGCTCCCCTGCCTGCTGGCTCTCACCCGCCCACTCACCGACCAAGCCACCCGTACTGTCACCCGTGGCGGAGCCGCCTGCACTGTCACCTGCAGAGCCGCCTGCACTGTCACCCGCGGCAGAGCCGCCCGCACTGTCAACTGCAGCGGAGCCGCCTGCACTGTCACCTGCGGAGCCGCCTGCACTGTCACCTGCGGAGCCGCCTGCACTGTCACCCGCATTCTCGGAGGGGGCAATTGCCCCGTTGCCCCCCCCCCTGGATCCGCCCCTGGTGCAGGGGACGTCACGATCCAGTCACGTTGATGATTCCATACGCGTTACGTCCCTAAAGGGGGCGGGACTTACTCAGCGGCGACAGCTAGACGTGACAGCACCCGCTTAAATGCATATCTGAAATTAGGGATAACCAATCAACACCAATGCGTACCTCTCTCCATGGCAACGCAGGGAGGAATACTTGGCGGCGCAATATATAAACAGGAACCACTGCAAAACCATTTCACTGCGGAAACCTGTTATGAAATGCCTTTTTATAGATGGCCCTATTAAGTCTATAAAAGCTGAAACACATATAAAAAATTGAAATTAAAAATTATTTGACATCCCGCGCTCAGGGCGAGTATCCTAGGATCATCCATATTCCATGATACAGGTAATGTATTAAAAATACATAAACAATAAGAACAACATGTCAGTCCCTAAGATCAAACAATCAGACAAAATCAGAAAATTAAAATTAAAATAAAAAATAAATCAACTACTAACTTTTTGTCAAATCCCAGTAGACCAGCTACTACTACAGGGGGATTTCATTCCAATTTACGTAACAAATCTACATTCAACCCTCTTAATACTGATAACAAGTATCTTGAGGTGTTTAAGGACATGTTATTTAATGGCCTGGATAAAATGAAGGTTAGAAAAGCAGTAGACCCATTACCTATCAGGCAGGGTATGAAATCCCTAGAAAAAAGAAATTTACATCATAATTCGCCCTGTGGATAAAGGGGGGGGTTTGGTGATTCTGGATAAATCCAAGTATCTGGAAGAATTACACAGATTACTGGAAGATCGAGAAACTTACCAAATTTTGAATAAAGATCCTATGTTGGTGTATAAGGATGAGCTTCATTGGCTAATAGAGGAAGGGAAAAGTGGGAATATTCTCAGTAAGAAGGAGGCCTCCTATTTGGTCCCCTTTTTTTTTGCAAAACCCCTATCACATTACCTGTATCATGGAATATGGATGATCCTAGGATACTCGCCCTGAGCGCGGGATGTCAAATAATTTTTAATTTCAATTTTTTATGTGTTTCAGCTTTTATAGACTTAATAGGGCCATCTATAAAAAGGCATTTCATAACAGGTTTCCGCAGTGAAATGGTTTTGCAGTGGTTCCTGTTTATATATTGCGCCGCCAAGTATTCCTCCCTGCGTTGCCATGGAGAGAGGTACGCATTGGTGTTGATTGGTTATCCCTAATTTCAGATATGCATTTAAACGGGTGCTGTCGCTTCTAGCCGTCGCCGCTGAGGAAGTCCCGCCCCCCCTGTAGGGACGTGATGCGTACGGCATCATCAACGTGACTGGATCGTGATGTCACCCGCGCTCCGTTCGTCTATCCGATGTGGATCATCCATCCATACACACGCTGTTGTCCTTAGCACTGGGGTACAGTGCTATGCTTGTAAGTGCTTTTATTTATCTTGGAATAAAACTTTTAGCGGTACACAGAGAGCACTAGATTTCTTTTACATTTCTTCCATGTAATCACTGCAAGAGTACCAGTTGCTGAAGCTTGATCGAGTTTTGTATGCATCATCTCCTGCTTTTATCCCTGTGAGGGAACTGCTGGTTTGACCTGACTGATTCACTCAGGGGTCCATCTGTAGAGGTGAGCGGCTTGTGCTACTGAAGGTGGAGGTCTATTTCACTACAGTCACCCTACAAGCTTTACATGTCACGTTTGCCACCGGAGGAATTGTTGGATTTTATCTGCATTTACTATTTGTATATGGACGGTTATTCATTGCTTTATTTTAGGATTTATGTATGCGCTGTACTGCCTTTTTTCTCTACTTATGATTCTGGGATTTGATAAATTTACCCTCAGTACTACAGCTGCTTTTAGTTAGGTTTTATGGTCCGCGCTGGTTGATTTAATTTATATCTGTTTTTTTTTATTGACACTTTTTCCCTAGGTGAATGGGGTGGGGGGCCAGGATCTGGGGGCCCCCTTATTAAAGGGGGCTTCCGGATTTCGATAAGCCCCCCGCCCGCAGACCCCGACAACCAATGGCCAGGGTTGTCAGGAAGAGGCCCTTGTCCTCATCAACATGGGGACAAGGTGCTTTGGGGAAGGGGGGGCCGCAGAGCGCCCCCCTCCCCCAAAGCACCCACCCCCCCCATGTTGAGGGCATGCAGCCTGGTATGGTTTAGGAGGGGGGGCGCTCATTCGTCCCCACCCCCTTTCCTGACTGGCCGGGCTGCGTGCTCGGATAAGGGGCTGGTATGGATTTTGGGGGGACCCCCATGCCAATTTTTCGGCGTAGGGGGTTCCCCTTAAAGTCCATACCAGACTTAAGGGCCTGGTATGCCCCGCACTCACCTTATCGTGGACTACTGTTCCCAGCTAACCCAGCTTGCAAATCCTGTGCCCTCGGGCCACATCGATTTGACAGAATTCCCCACAGTCTCTCCTTTAAACCAGGACTCCTCATCATTGACCATGTAATGATAAGGACTTCACTACTGACCGTGTAGAAGTGAAGTTCCCTCACAGACTTCCTGGCACATCCAGCCCTCCACTGTGGTACACTCACCGACCTTCCTCTGCTGATGATGGAGAACTTGACCGGACCATATGTTCCGACAGCTTCACCTGCCCCTTTGCTCCAGGAGTTCCTTATCATTGACCGTGTAATGATAAGGACATTGCCAATGACCGTGTAAAGGCAAAGTTCCCTCACAGTTCTCCCTGGGCCTCCTCCTGCGATCCGTGCACCCCCCCAGATGGGGGTGCCCTCCTGCTGCTGTCTAGTATTCCATTCTCCACTTCACCCGGCCAACAACTCTTCCCAGTGGCATGTTACCTCAGCTTATATAGGAGGCCCGCCCCCTGCCAATACCAGTTGGGGATTGGTCAGGGCTCCCACATGAGCTGCCTGTCACTCCAGTCCCAGGCCCTTCCCCTCTTCCAGAACATTCTCCCTGGAAGCAGGGGAGGCGTCTCAGAACTAGAGCGCAGGTGGTCACACCCACTGCTACACTAACCCATCCCAGCCCCCAGATCAAAACAGACAAGCCTAGCTTGCAGCATAGGCCTGCCTAAATTTACCTGTGCTGAAATTCTATTCAGTAAAAATCCTATTACTAGCCCCTACCTATTGGTAGAGGTTGCTATATACATATGTGAAAATAAACAGCATAAATATTAATATTGAACATATGACTGCATAAAAATAAATAAAAGTCTCAGTGAAGAGCCAATAATAATTATGGTAAATTTCTGTGTAGATGACAGGAAGAAAGGTGAGTCCCAAAAATAGCCTCAAAAGCTTCCTAATACCCTCCCCCACTCCCTCCTCGCTGGCTGTGATTGACAGCAGTGGGAGGCATTGGCCCGCTACTGTGTCTTACTCAATGAGGAGACAGAGACTCATAGAGCTTCTGTACTTGTGCACATCGCTGGATTGGGATCGGGCACAGATGAGTATAAGGGGGAGGGGGCTGAGGAGGAACCTGCACACTGAAGGTTTTTTACCTTCATGCATAGAAGTAGTTAAAGTTTGACTATATCAAATTTCATTGCTTTGATATAGTTTCAATTTAACTAACTATGTTTTTTAACACTCTTGTATACATCAATCTTATGTATTTGTACTTTTTGTTTTCAATTGCTGAGGCTGCAGCCTGTCGCTTACCCGCCAGGTGGCGCTGTTTTATCATGTCTGGGAGGATTTGTCATGGGGGCACTGCTCTCTCACCTGCACGCATGGACCTCCCCAGTATCGTTCTGATGCTGGGGGGCTGCCTTTGTGGCTGGGGATAAATAGGCAGTGTGACTGTTCTCCTCCGTTGAATTTCACGCTGCAGTGTCCCTCGATCCCACCCACGCCCCTTCCCTCTGAGTGTGGTGGCCCTTTAGTGCATGCCGGTGGCATGTGGCGGGGCGGCGCCATGCGCCAAAAGTGCAGCGCGCTGGTTGTCCCAACGTCTCCGGATACCGCATTGTTTTGGCAGTCCGCATGGTGCCCCTTCTTTAATCACTTAGGGATTGACTGCATTTATTGACCCTTTGTGGAGGTGGAACCTTCCCATGTAAGTGTATATATACCACATTCCTCAAGATAGCAGTCTCTTTCTTGACTGCTGAAACATGGGAGAGATGCTGTACTTCACTATGTGACAGCTAAACATGTTTCCTACTTCTTTTTCGGTTCATTTTTCTTTTTTTTTACCACTTATATTTACCCCCTCTTTACTCATGCACTTGGGAACTTTGTTCCCTTTTACCCAAGTATTTGGGGAATCTCTGACTGGATACAGCCTTACCCCTTCCCTCCTCTCTGTCCAAAAACTCCCTCTCGTCCCGATCCCCCTAGGGACCAACCATTTGCTCTTACTATAGATATTGCATTTGTGTATACCATTGGATATCAGATTGTTCCTGTGGGTGTGCGGTAGAACCTATGATGCCCTCCTATGAGGCCTCCACGGGCAGTGACGGACACCAGCCTCATATGATCTGGTATTGATTTTTTAGATTGCCCAATGTATGTTGTGGGTGTGCACCATTATCAGCCTACCATTCTATTATGCAGTTGACTTTTTTGATTTTCTGGAATTTGTTGCTATTTACTTCTGTATATTATATTCTAGAATTGATATACCTCACTCTTTCCCTGAAGAAGGAATAATATCTTCCGAAACATGTTGGGATCTGCTTTAAGACAACACCCAAACTGACCAAGCAACATTTTGCTGGAAGTTTTGCGGCGTAACTTTGAACTGTAGGGTATATCTAGTATTGTATGGTGTTATGCTCTATTTCTCTGTCAATATCACCCTGTATGTAATCATTACACCCTGTATGGAATCAATTCTACCTCAAAAGTCCTGTGGGGGGGTTCTTGTTTAATGTCTCCATAAAGATTACCTGTCACCTGCCCAATTCTATCACATGGAGGTTTGCTATCTATGTTGTAGCAATATTTTATCATGCAACATAGAAAATTGTAATTACTATCTTTTCATTCTACAAAGCCCCTGCTTCCAGAAAATATATAATTTTATGGATAAAATGCAGATTTGTCTACATGTGTGCAAGAAATAGAAAAAACAAATCTTTAGTGTCAAAGTAGTTAACCACTTGGGTCCTGGCATCTTTAAGTTATATAACCCCCCGAGTCCCAGGGCTTTTTTTCAAGTTTTGGATGTGAGATTTTCCTACAATTGCTGCTTTGTTTTGCAGTCAACCTAGCCTTGCTAGTCTTGACGTTGTTTTTTTGGGGACAGATAATACTTTCTTTTGATACCATACATTAAATTATGTACTTAATTTTTTTTAGAAATTAATTAAATAGTGACAATTATGCAAAAAAGGCTATTTTCTGGTGATTTAGACCACAAAATGTAAAAGATGAGAAATTCATTTTTTTTTTCTTCTTTTCTGTTTTATTTTTCCTGAAATAAATGCTTTCATTTATCTGGTATCCGACAATACCAACGCTGCCTGTTTTTTTCCTAGATATGGGGAAATTGTATGGTGTAGAGACAATAGTGTATATATTGGATGACAAGAAAGGCCCTATGAAAATATATTGAAAGACCCCACAAATTGCACCAATTTGAATAGCAAACACTGAGATGTTAGAGTTTTTATATGAGGCTTACTTGAAATTAAAGCATAAAAAAAAAAAAATGTTGTTTTTAGGTTTTTTTTTTCAGTTTCTTATGTATATAAGTAAGTAATGACACTGACACTATAATATACTTTATACTACTACTTCAAAAAATGAGAACACCAAATAAGTATGTCTTTATCACATCATGTGAATATGCCAGGGCCTAGAAACAAGGGAGTGCATTCTGCTGGCAATGTCTAAAAACTTGCATGTCTGATTTTTGGCACCAAACTGCATTTACAGTGGCTCGGGAGCGGCAGGATCTAAGGAACTACCCCAAAATAACTCTATATTTAGAAAATTAGACCCTTCAAGGTTTTTGGCAAATTGTACAATTTGGACTGTAAACACCATTTTTTCAGAATGCAATTGGCAGCAAAATTAGAAAAAATTAAATACAAAATGTTCAACAAAAGCGTAAATTCAGTAATGGGTTTTCACAAACACAGTAATGACTTGCCTAAAACTGTATCCAACAATATGTTTATCTTCCTCTCCCATACACAAGGAAACCATATAAGTATACCTTAGTCACTTGGTGGGAACATGGCATGGCCCAGAAACAAGGGAGCACATTTTGGCTATCAATGGCTGAGAACTGGACTGCATTTACAGTGGCTCAGGGGGGGCAGAACCACAGAAAATACCCCCAAATTACTCTATTTAGATATGTAGACTACTCAAGGTTTTTGCAACAGAGTATAACTTGAGTTTGGAATCCTAATTTTTCAGAAAGCAGAGGGCAGCAAACATTAGCAAAACAATTCAAATGCAAATTTTTCAACAAACGTGCAAATTAAGTGACATATTTTGCAAACACAGTAGTGACATTGTAAAAACTGCATCCAATATTTTTTTCATCTAGCTATCCTGTACACAAGGACACAATATAAGTGTTTCTTAGACACTTGGTGGCAACGTGTCAGGGCCCTGAAGGGCAACATATTTCATTTACTGTGGCTCAGAAGTGGCAGGCCCTCGCTGTGGTGACGGTTCAGTACTACGAATGATGTCTTTTAGGTTTTGTAGTCTACAAAAAGTATTATATGTAGATTTTTTTCAGGACAAATAGGGCTTTCATTTGGTAGCAAATTTGGATACATGTATTTTTCTTTCATTAGTATTTATTGAGAATAAATCGTAAATAATTTGAAAAATTACATTTTTCTGTAATTTTCACAACATGAAGTTTACATAATTTGTGCACCCTCATCAATTTTCCTCAAAATATAATCAACAAAATTTGCTAATTAAAATGATATCACATTAGTGCAACTTTTATGTAACGTAGCAGAATAGCAATGCTCAAAGAAAATATGTGTGTTTCATTTTAGATGAGCTTTGTTCCCTTTTGATGCTACATTGCAATGCGTGCAGGGAAAAAATGGTGTGCATAAATGTTTAGTGTAACATTTAGATAGCTTTAAGTTGGATTGATAAGGGCACAAATTAGCATGACCGCAAGTTTTTTTTTACAGATATGCAAATGATAACGATTTGAACAACCTTGTGAGCATTTGATGCTTGGGGAGTAAACACAAATTTCATCCAGATTACCTGGTGTCCTTGCTGAAACTTAGGCCCCATTCACATAGAAAGAATGATCCATAATCTGTGTGAGGGCCATGTCAAACTGCATGGTGATACACTGATATACCCTGCAGGCAGTCCCATTGCTGTCAATTGGGACTCAGCAGCTGCACAGACACAGCTTCCGTTCCCAATGTGACATCCATGTGGGTGCCCGGCCTAAAAAAAAAATTTTTTTTTTTTTATATAATATTCTTAATTTTTATATGTATTTACAAATTTTTTATTTGTGTTTTTTTTTCTTTTTTTAATTTAATTTTCTTCTTTTTCTTGAGGGGTCTGGATCTGATCAGTGGAGATCTGATCCAGACCCCCCAAGTAGATTTGCAGCAGTAGATCACTGCTATTAGCCATCTACAGCCTGCAGCAGACCACTAAGGCAGTCATCAATTGCTGTATGGAAGGTTGGGCAGAGCTTTGACACCTCTGCCTGACCCTTGCTGGTGAATGGGTGTGTAGTGACATCACTCATGACATCTTCTTACTACCAATGTAAAGACCACATGGAAGCGCTGTGGTTACTTTCACTATCACAAAGTGCTCCTTTGGAGTGTCCTATGAAAGCATCCAAAGCCCAGGAGCTGACCGCTTCAGCTCTTGGGCATAGTACTGAATGGCGGCTGTCATAGTCTGCTAGCCGTTCAAGTGCTTGCCCCTTTTGGGACCTGTGGGAGCCACTGATCCCACCGCTGTTTTAATATAGCAGTGGGACAAATAACTGCTGTCCCAGTGCCACTTTGAAATGGCGATGGGGACTCAAGTGGTTAACCTGATTTCTCCTCATTTCTGGGAGATGAAAACTCTCAATTTTTCTTATTCAGTGCAACATTTGATGAAATGTAGAGTATTGTATGTATCTCCATATACTGTATATGTTATGATAACTCCCAAACCAATATTTTTCAACTCAGCTGAATCACCCAAGGACTGTTTCTATTTTTGAAGGCTACAGGGACAATATTTTTTTCCTAGAAGCTTATATCTCTGACTCATTGTAAAAGTCCAAAACAGTGGTGTCAGTTTTTTTTTTTTCAGTAGGATAACCAAATATTTTACTTTAAATTATGTAAAATACATTAGCCACCTTTAAAAAGTGAAATATACGTTATGGATTGAGTTGTGCTTTATTGTGTATGACTGAATAAGACCATGTCCATGCTCTAATATAACATAAACATATTTCCGTTCGTATATTGTGATCCTGTCATGCGGCGCTGTTAAATAGTTTGGATAAGTGATCTTTCAATATACATTATTGGCTGCAGTTGTGCTCAATGTGCCATGCCTATTCAAGCAGCTTGTTCAGCATTTCAGCTCTAACAATTTCCAAACCAATGTGTAGAGGGTACTTTTTTTTTTTTACATACATCTTCTTTTCTCATATTCAGCATTTGCTTGAGATATTTGAAATACAATATGGGTTAAAGCTAGGTTATGTGTTTTGCTATCCTTAGCTTACAATAAGTTGATTCAGCATAAGAACTCATCAGCTGTTTCACACAGAAATGAAATTCAGGTCCCGAGGACGTTCTTTTCAAATATCAAATGAAAAAGAATTCTGAAGGCTGTTTAAGATGCATAATTGGTGTGCCAGATATGATGCCAAGGCCAAAGTTTACCGTGCAATGTATAGTGCTACTTTTTTAACCTTGTTTTAATAAGTTAAAGATCAAGGTGCAAAGTACAGTAATGTATAGCAACGAATCAACCAGATTTGTTTCTGTCAATATGGTACTTTAGGTAACACAATAGTCTTTCATTATGAATAGACAAAAGCGGAGCCTCGCACTATGATGGGCTGCAGTGCAGGTAAGTTTAACTACATTAAAGTGTAACACCATTTTATGTTGAGAAAAAAAGTTCCCTCTGGGTGAGTAATGTACATTGCAAGGATTTTAACCCCTTCCTGCCCACCCTGATATTCCTTTAAATGGTGGTCACATGATCTGCAACTAGTCTTGCCAGTTCCCGTTCAGTAGTACAGAGTAGGGATGAGCTACGTGTTCGAGTCGAACCCATGTTCGACTCGAACATCACCTGTTCGCCCGTTCGCCAAATTGCGAACGATATTGGCCGTTCGCGCCAAATTCGTGTGGCATGTCACAGCCCATAATTCACTGCGGCATCGCAGTGCATTGCTGGCTAAGGATTGGCCAAGCATGCACTATGACCCGCATGCTTGGCCAATCACAGCGCCGTCAGTAGAGAGAGCTGTAATTGGCCAAAGCCAGGGTGGCTTTGGCCAATTATGGCTCAGGGGGTTTAGAACACGCCCCACACTATATAAGGCCGCCTGCACGGTGGCCCTGTGTAGTGTGTTCCGGCGTGCTTAGAGAGAGAGAGAGAGACAGTGTCATTTCATTTGAGTTAGCTAGCTAGGCAGGACAGTCAGTGAGTTAGCTGCACTTACAGTGTATTGTGTATATATATGCATCCCAGGTGTTGTGTGTGTGTATGTGTATATATATATATATATATATATATATATATATATACACTGTATTCAGTTTAGCTAGATCCGTTCTTGTTATCTTCCTACTGACAGGCAGGCTTGTCTTGTTACAGTATTTACAGCTACCTGAAGAAAATTGCTGGTGTTCTTTTGATCCTATTAGTACCACAGTCAGGCAGCTAGACTATTTACAGTTAGTGTAGTGCGTCCTCCTCACAGTGTTCAGTTAAAGCTACAAGTTAGTTTAGTGTGACCTCTGCACAGTGTTCAGCTAAAACTACAAGTTAGTGTAGTGCGTCCTCCTCACAGTGTTTAGCTAAAGCTACAAGTTAGTTTAGTGTGACCTTTGCACAGTGTTCAGCTAAAGCTACAAGTTAGGGTAGCGCGTCCTCCTCACAGTGTTCAGCTAAAACTACAAGTTAGCGTAGTGCGACCTCTGCACAGTGTTCAGCTAAAGCTACAAGTTAGTGTAGTGCATCCTATGAACATTGTTCAGCTAAAACTACAAGTTAGTGTAGTGCGACCTCTGCACAGTGTTCAGCTAAAGCTACAAGTTAGTGTAGTGCGTCCTCTGAACAGTGTTCAGCTAAAACTACAAGTTAGTGTAGTGCAACCTCTGCACAGTGTTCAGCTAAAGCTACAAGTTAGGGTAGTGCATCCTCCTCACAGTGTTCAGCTAAAGCTACAAGTTAGTGTAGTGCGCCCTCCTCACAGTGTTCAGCTAAAACTACAAGTTAGTGTAGTGCGACCTCTGCACAGTGTTCAGCTAAAGCTACAAGTTAGTGTAGTGCATCCTCTGAACAGCGTTCAGCTAAAACTACAAGTTAGTGTAGTGCAACCTCTGCACAGTGTTCAGCTAAAACTACAAGTTAGTGTAGTGCGACCTCTGCACAGTGTTCAGCTAAAGCTACAAGTTAGTGTAGTGCGACCTCTGCACAGTGTTCAGCTAAAACTACAAGTTAGTGTAGTGCGACCTCTGCACAGTGTTCAGCTAAAGCTACAAGTTAGTGTAGTGCGTCCTCTGAACAGTGTTCAGCTAAAGCTACCTGTAGAAGGTTGGTGTTGTTTTCCTGATCCTATCACGACCGCAGGCAGCTAAATAAGCTGCAAGTTATTTTTTTGCGAGCTCTGCACAGTGTTCAGCTAAAGCTACCTGTAGAAGGTTGGTGGTGTTTTCCTGATCCTATCACTACCTCAGGCAGCTAAATAAGCTACAAGTTAGTTTTTTTGCGAGCTCTGCACAGTGTTCACATAAAGCTACCTGTAGAAGGTTGGTGGTGTTTTCCTGATCCTATCACTACCGCAGGCAGCTAAATAAGCTACAAGTTAGTTTTTTTGCGAGCTCTGCACAGTGTTCAC
Organism: Lithobates septentrionalis; assembly: GCA_037952835.1. Taxonomy (NCBI): domain Eukaryota; kingdom Metazoa; phylum Chordata; class Amphibia; order Anura; family Ranidae; genus Lithobates; species Lithobates septentrionalis. Next base: position 1,024,894 of record JBBDGP010000872.1, on the reverse strand, counting down.
ATAAAGCTACCTGTAGAAGGTTGGTGGTGTTTTCCTGATCCTATCACTACCGCAGGCAGCTAAATAAGCTACAAGTTAGTTTTTTGCGAGCTCTGCACAGTGTTCACCTAAAGCTACCTGTAGAAGGTTGGTGGTGTTTTCCTGATCCTATCACTACTGCAGGCAGCTAAATAAGCTAAAAGTTAGTTTTTTGTGAGCTCTGCACAGTGTTCAGCTAAAGCTACCTGTAGAAGGTTGGGGGTGTTCTCATACTACAGGCAGGCAGTTGATTTTGCTAGCTGCAGTATCAGTATATATATATATATATATATATATATATATATATATATATATATACATACATACATACATACATATACATACATATATATATATATATATATATATATATATATATATATATATATATATATATATATATCCCAGCTTAGTGCAGCTACAGGCCATTAGTATGTCTGGCAGGCCAACAAGGAGAGGCAGACAGTCACAAGCCAATAAAAGAGGGCAAGCAGGCTCTGTGTCTAGAGGCAACAGTGCTGGTCGTGGAGACGGTGCATCCTCATCAGCACATGGCCGTGGGACACGCTTGCCCTTTTTTTCGGCAGCTGGCCGTGTTGAGCCGCAACATGTGGAAGACTTGGTCGAGTGGATGACCAAGCCATCTTCATCCTCCTCATCCTCTCTCACCCATGCTCAGGGTACTTTGTCTGGCAAAGCAGCTGCCAACGCGGCCTCTTCCCTCGGCTCAATGGAATCAGTGACTCCTTCCCTAGCCCCACCATGTCCTCCTGAGGAGTCCCTCGAACTGCTTGACCACAGTGTTGGGTACATGCTCCAGGAGGATGCCCAGCGTTTAGAAGGCTCTGATGATGATACTGAGCTAGATGAAGGCAGTAACGTGAGCACGGACAGAGGGGGTGCCCAAGAAGGACAGCAATCTGGCAGTCATGCTCCCCCTGCTGCAGCATAATGTCAGGTTTGCTCCAGTGATGAGGAGGGAGGGGATGATGAGGTCACTGACTCAACGTGGGTGCCTGATAGGAGAGAGGAGGAGGAGGCACATCACCAACGAGGCAGGATGCCCTCCAGGGGCCAGCCTAAGGGCAGCACACTGACTGCATCACACCCAAAAGCTCCGCATGTGCAGGGCGCTGCTGTCTCTGCGCGTTATTGCAAAAGTTCTTTGGTGTGGGCCTTTTTTGAGACGAGTGCATCAGATCTCACCACTGCTATTTGCAACATATGTCTCAAGCGTATCTCGTATGGCCAAAACATCTCCCGTTTGGGCACCACATGCTTGACCAGACATATGTTGACCTGCCATGTAGTTCGTTGGCAAGCATATCTAAAAGAACCACACCAAAGAACAAAGAGGACCTCTCCTTGCTCCTCATCAGCTGAGATCTCCAACCCCACTATACCTTCAGTCCTCTCTGAGACCTGCACTGAGAGGAATGAAGGTGTAGAATTAGGTGTGTCACAGCCAAGTACTTGTGGGCAATCTGCTTTCGGTACACCGACGTCAGATTGTACCAGGCAAATTTCCCTGCCCCAGCTGCTGCACCGCCGAAAGAAGTTCGCTCCCAGCCATCCACATGCCCAGCGGTTGAATGCTAGCACTTCAACTGCTGCCTTTTCAGTTGGTAGACTCTGTCCCCTTCCGTGAGTTTGTGGAATGTGCGGTTCCTCAGTGGCAGGTACCCAAATGCCACTTTTTCTCACGGAAAGTGATTCCGGCTCTCTACCGGCATGTGGAAGGCAATGCCCATGCCTCGCTGGACAGGGCAGTCAGCGGTAAGGCGCATATTACCGCTGACTCATGGTCCAGCAGGCATGGACAGGGACGTTACCTAAGTTTCACTGCGCATTGGGTGACTCTGCTGGCAGCTGGGAAGGATGCAGGACAAGGTGCAGTAGTGTTGGAGGTTGTTCTGCCACCACGCCTCCAAAATGCCACTACTAATGATTGTGACACACCTCTCTCCTCCACCCCCTCCTCTTCTTCTTCCTCCATGGCCTCTTCCTGTGCTTTGTCCTCAGAACCAGCGGTGCTCCGTAGCCGTTCAAGGGGCTACGCAAGTATGCAGGCCAAAAGATGCCATACGGTGCTTGAGCTGGTGTGCTTGGGGGACAGGAGCCACACTGGGGCAGAGGTTCTGTCAGCTCTGCAGGGGCAGGTTCAGAGGTGGTTGACGCCACGCCAACTTAAGGCAGGAATGGTGGTTTGCGACAATGGCACCAACCTCCTCTCTGCCCTCCGACAGGGACAAATGACCCATGTGCCCTGTTTGGCTCACGTCCTTAACTTGGTGGTGCAGCGGTTCTTGGGCAGGTACCCGGGCTTACAGGATGTCCTGAGGCGGGCCAGGAAAGTCTGTGTGCATTTCCGCCGGTCATATAATGCCAGTGCTCGGCTGGCAGATCTCCAAAAGGAGTTTAACCTGCCCAAGAACCGCCTAATCTGTGACATGCCCACCAGGTGGAACTCAATGTTGGCCATGCTGCAGTGGCTGCACACACAGCAGAGGGCCATCAATGAGTATCTGTGCGACGATGGCACCAGGACAGGGTCAGGGGAGCTTGTTTTTTTTTCCCCACGCCAGTGGGCCATGATCAGGGATGCATGCACTGTCCTGTCACCATTTGAGGAGGCCACGAGGATGGTGAGCAGTGGCAGTGCATGCATCAGTGACACTGTCCCCATTGTCCACCTGTTGGAGCACACGCTGCGTGGAATAATGGACAGGGCACTTGAGGCAGAACAGAGGCAGGAAGAGGAAGACTTCCTTAGCTCTCAAGGCCCCCTTTATCCAGACAGTGTTCCTGCGTGCCCGCCGATCACACAGGAAGAGGACGAGGAGGAGGATTGTGTCAGTATGCAGGTGGAGCCTGGCACTCAGCATCAGCAGCAGTCTTTAAGGGATCAGTGCCAAGAAACACATGGACTTGTACGTGGCTGGGAGGAGGTGGCTGCGGACCATGTCATCCTTAGTGACCCAGAGGACTCCGGGCCGAATGCCTCAGCAAACCTACGGTGCATGGCCTCCCTGATCCTGCAAAGCCTGCGTAAGGATCCTCGTATTCGTGGTATCAAGGTATCAAGGAGAAGGACCAATACTGGCTGGCAACCCTCCTTGATCCACGTTACAAGTGTAAGGTTGCGGACCTTATCTTGCCATCGCAGAGGGAGCAGAGGATGAAACATCTTCGGGAGGCCTTGCAGAAAGGTCTGTGTAATGCGTTCCAAGAGTCTGTTTCTGGACAACGTGTTGCTGAGGCTTCGGTCAGTCAAAGAAGGAGCTGACTTGGACACCTTTCCCACCGAAAATCCTCTGGGTTACTGGGTCTTGAGGATGGATCACTGGCCAGAGCTTGCACAGTATGCAATTGAGCTACTGGCCTGTCCTGCATCCAGCGTTCTTTCGGAACGCTTATTCAGTGCTGCTGGAGGCTTTGTAACCGATCACAGGGTGCGTCTGTCCACCGACTCGGTCGATCGACTGACCTTCATAAAAATGAATCAGTCTTGGATCACCACCAGCTACCAAGCACCTGATGCTGATGTAACCGAATAATTTTTGTGTCTAAGGCCCAGTTTTTCAGCCCCTGTTTAACAGGGGAGTGTAATTACAATTTTTGATGCAATACTTTGCAGCAGGGCTCGTTCCTGCGTTCCAGCTAGAGTATCTGTGAGGGGTTGCAGTGTTGTGGCACCAGCACTAGTGCCTAAGGCCTAATTTTTCAGCCCCTGTTTAACAGGGGCATGTAATTACAATTCTTGATCTAATATTTCACAGCAGGGCCAGTTTCTGCGCCCACCAAGAGCGAGTGAGGACTTACAGTGTTGTGGCACCACCACCACCACCAAAGGCCCAATTTTTTTGCCCCTGTTCAACAGGGGCATGTAATTACAATTCTTGATCTAATATTTCACAGCAGGGCCCTGTGAGGGCTTACAGTGTTGTGGCCACAGCAACACCTAAGGCCCAAATTTCTGCTGAGTATATAGGGCAGGCCCCTACTTTCAAACATCCAACTTACAAACGACTCCTACTTGCAAACGGAAGGAGACAACAGGAAGTGAGATGAAATCTACCCCTAGGAAGGGAAATTCTCTCCTGTAAGAGTTAATATGGGAAAAACATTTCTCCTTTCCACTGATGCTTTATCACCAATCCTTGTTTCACAAAAAACCCCAAATTTTTAGAAAACATTTGTCATTGGGACAAAAAGTGAGGTGAAATCTTCTGAAGAGGAGCACAGACAGCAAAACAAATGTCACAGGGGTGATAACCCTTCCCTATGTTTTCCAAAAAGCTTAAAATAGATTTTTTGGCTGGAGCTAAACACATTAAAAATGTACCAGTTCAAAATTACAAACAGATTCTACTTAACAACAGACCTACAGTCCCTGTCTTGTTTGCACCGCCTGTATACTGCTGTTTCCTTTTTTAATCTGGGTGCGGGGTTCCCTTTAATATCCATACAAGACCCAAAGGGCCTGGTAATGGACTTGGGGGTACCCATGCCGTTTGTCTCACTGATTTTCATCCATATTGCCAGGACCCGACATTACATTAAAGCCGCAAGCAGTTTTAAATGACTTTTTTTCCTTTAAAAATGACATTTTATGCAGGGACTGTTCTAAGCACAGGAAACACGCGCCACTTTACAGGCATACTATAGACACCCCCAGGTATGATATTTAAAGGAATATTTCACTTTTTCTTTTTTACTTTAAGCATCATTAAAATCACTGCTCCTGAAAAAACGGCCGTTTTAAACGTTTTTTTTGCATTGATACATGTCCCCTGGGGCAGGACCCGGGTCCCTAAACCCTTTTTAGGACAATACCATGCAAATTAGCCTTTAAAATGAGCACTTTTGATTTTTAATGTTCGAGTCCCATAGACGTAAATGGGGTTCTAACGTTCGTGCAAATTTTCGGTCCGTTCGCAGATTCTGGTGTGAACCGAACCGGGGGGTGTTCGGCTCATCCCTAGTACAGACCAAGAGCTGTTTTTGACAGCTCAGCCTCTGTGCTGGGAGCATGCAGTGATTGGACTCTTAGCACAGAAGCCTATGTTACTCATAGACACATATGTGTAGTGTTTAAATATTAAAGCACACCTTCTTTATAGCCACGCATATGCATTACATGGGCAGCAAGAAGTTAACAAAGGTTGTTGCAGATTCCAACCTGTTTCTGGATACTCATTTTGAATGGCTTGACTGCTTTGTTGTCTTCAGCTGGTGCACACTTCATGTTTTAATGAGAAAACTGCAGGGTCTGAATCTCCTTGAATGTATTTAACCTTTGTAAAGCATCTCACCAAAACTAAAATTTCAATTGCAGAGAGTGGTTACAATCTGACTTTTGTGCAGACTTCTGAAAAATCAGTGAGCCAATCACACAAGCAGGACATGACATTTCTAGGGGTGTTCTGTAGACCAACAGTGTACAGAACGCCTCCAGGTTGCCAAATAGCATTGAATTTGCCAGAAAATTACAACTGCAGATTTAAAAGGAAAGGTATCTTTAATGCCAAAAAATTGCAATATGGCTTTAGCATATGCTATATTATTTGCTTTTTTACCTGCTATATTTTTCACATTTAATAATTAAAGGGTAACTCCACTTTCATAAGAAAAAAAATAGCAATCATAAAAATAATAATAATTTATCATATACAATTGCGATTCAAGTCACAGTGTGATTGAATGTTACTAAAAATGACTGTCCTTTTCAATCCACAGCGCTGTAATTTTCTGTAAAATGCAATATGGCTACCTGGAGGCGTTCTGTACACAAATGATGTACAGAACGCCCCCTGAAAATGTAACGTTCTGCTTGTGTGATTGGCTTACTGATTTTCTCAGAAATCTGCACTAAGATACAAGTCAGATTTTGAACATCCCCTGCAACACAAATGCAATTTTTGGTGAGCTGCTCCCAAAGGGAAATCATATCTAAAGAAATGCTGACCCTGCCAATTTCTTCATTAGAGCCCTGAAGGCAGGAACTGATTGATAATTAAAAAAACACTCCTATACAGATTCACTTGGCACATGGACACAGACAAACAAACAACTTCTTCTTTAGAATTCTTCTTCTAACCAAAGGTAGGAATCTGCAACAAAATTTGTGAAAATCTCTGCAATGTACATAGAACAACTAGAGGGGAATGTTTTTTTCTCAACAAAAGTGGAGTTACTCTTTACGTTGCACTGCTGTTTTGCCACCAGGGGACTAAATTATAGGAATGATTTTTTTTTGGTTTTGCTTTAGCTTAGTTATTGTAAAGCTCTGCTGGCTTTCAATATCCAATAATGTGCAAGCAAAAATTCTTGTTTTTCCATGCACACTATTGAATGTTCTATGCCAAATGAGTTTTTACCACATTCACTAAGCTAACTGAAAATTCCCTTGCAAACTGAAAATTTCCTTGCAAAGTGAATATTCTGTTTGCATTTCGTAAATCAATCCCACTGCTTACTAAAATGCTTCTTTAAGTTTTTTTTATTTGCAATATTCCAAGCCTTGCCCATTTAGGAAAGGGTAGATTATTGTTAGTATATGTAAAAGTGGAGACAAAAAATGGGTCTGAATGCTCTTCAGGAGTAATCGCTCCAAAAGAATTAAACCAGCCCAGAACAAAATTACTTAAAAGCTACTTGACAGAGCTTTCAGCTGCAGCTTGCTTTCCTGCTGAATCTGATTGCAGTAAACTAATGTAAGGTAGCTATGTATTATATTACACATCACAATTCCTTTGCATACTGACTTAGTCAATAGGTTCTTGAAAATACCAAACATAGGTAAGGCTTTTGTAGATTTAGATGATGGGGAGATGGGGGGCAGTTTAAAAAAGTGATATAATGTAGAACACAACGCAAATACATTTTTTTTAAAGTTAGGTAGTAGCAACAACACTCTTCATAACTATATGGATACTGCAAAAAATGTCAGGGTGGGAGCTTCAGGTACCCACTTTTTCTGGACCTGAAAGGGCAGTGATGGACAACCCCCAAGCCCCTTTATACTCTTTTAGAAGTACCCTCTAATTCCCCCCCCCCCTTTATTTCTTTTTCTGTCCCTATCCCCCTACCCCTACTCTCTACGCTTTTTTTTTTCTTTCTTCTTCACCCCCACACCAATACGTCTGCTTTTTTACTTTGACTCCCCGCTAAATTATGACTAACCTAGCAAAACTGCTCTTCCTCTAAACCATAGAGATGAATATATCAGATAAGCTCCACTATAACAATCCTGAAATTCCTTGCATCCTCAATCCTGCAATCTTCTGCATTAGCTTATGAATCTATAACAGAAACTCATTTGTAGAATATAGCATTTCTGTTTCAACTGACTATTTTTTTTATAACTTTAGACGAGATTGAGAGTCTGTTATTCCCATATAACCTGTAATTGTTTCTGTTGTCTTTTACATTTTTAAATAAACCTTATTTGAAAAAAAAGACCCTGTCACTACATAAAATACTAAGAAAAGTAAAAGAAGGTGTGTAATATTTATCTGTGCAGAACAGTGACATGCCCAAAAACTTTATATACTGTACACTGCGGCAGCTATGTTTGCAAGACAGCAAAGTTTGGAGTTGCCTCTTACTGGACAGGCACTGCAGGCAATACACTTCTTCTTTCGCAGGGTGCTTTTGGTTTCATTTACCTCTTGTGTAGTGACTTGGTTGCTTTAAGAATGATAACCAATGTTTGTTAATTGAGGGGCAGTATGTCAAATTTAGTGAGATAATCTTACTAGTATATTTAGCGCTGCAAGCAACTTTTCATGATAACCATTAGTAAAACATGTTAGTATTTCTGCAAAGCTATTTAGGGACTATATTTCATAACAATTAGTTCCACAAATCTGGCATTCAGAAATAATTATATTTTCAGATATCATTAAAGTAATGAAAATAAACCAGATGTTTCTAAAAACACTTATAGTACCATATGCTTTTGCAAATGATGGCTGTGACAATCTCTAATTGGCATTTAGTGCATTTAGTGTATTTAATAGCAGATCTGGTATGTGTCTAAAAACCAATGCTAAATATACATAATCGTGTTTTTCCAAAAATCATCTTCTCATCTATATTTTTATTATTATAGGCTTAAAAATAGGGGATATTCTGTGATTTTATATAATGCAAGGCAACCTCTTTTTTATACGTTCTCTATTATTGGCCACAACAGTGGCATGAGCGGCTGTATTTTGCTTTATTATTTTCACACTTTAGTTAGCGCCACATACTTCTTATATCCAACCTCTTTCTTGGTGCTTCTTTTGTCTTAGTTGGCCCGGTCTGGCGAATCGTCGTAGCTGTACGTCGGGCGTGCAGCCACCTAGGCTTACACATAACTGCAGCATTCGCAGAGTCAGGCCTGATCCCTGCGAAAGCTAACAGTTTTTTTGGTAGCATTTGAAGCAGTCGCTGGCAGTCAGGTGCTCTTTTTTCCGGTGAGTCTCACTAGTGTACCAGTAAATTTAGAGGTCAAAATGTCCAATCAAAAGGTACACTAGTGAAGAGCCCTATACGTTTCTGAGCCTGACAGATGAAAGTGAAGAGGAAGTCACCCATCTGTCCGATTCTGGCTCAGAATATGAACCAGTAGACAGCAGTGGCACCCTGACAGATAGCTCTGATGATGGAGTAGTGGTCCCTGCCAAGGTCACACATACCTGACCCCGTTATTCTGCTGTTGTTGAGGTGCAAGAACCGCAGGGCTCTTGTATGGAGCAGAGAGCCAGTACTAGTGCTGCTTATCCTTCTGGTTAATTGGCAAGCACCAGGGGCCTAGTACATCCTGGTTGTACATACAGCACTGCAGTATCACGTGGTGGCGTGGCGTGTCCCCATTAGTGCAGTTCCATCTGGTGAGGTGTCCCGCTGTCACAAAGAAGACAAAGACAGGCCCGTCCAGCCCATAGTGCCCTTCCTGCTGCATTAACCAATCCAAATTGGGAGACCACGACTTCTGCAGCACCCGTACTTCCCCCATTGACTGGCCAACCTGGAATTCCGGTGGAAACAGTTGATTTTATGTCACTTGATTTTTATTCGCTGTTTGACCGCAGAGATTGGAAACCTATTACGGTTTCCGAATTTAAGACCTTCCTGGGCCTATCCCTCTTCATGGGCATAGTTAGAAAAAAGTGAGTTGCGGTCATATTGGTCCACTGACCCAATTCACCATATGCCCATGTTCTCTGCCTCTTTGACCAGGACACAATACAAGCAGATCTTGCGGTTCATGCATTTCAATGAGAATAAACTCTGTCATCCTCGGGGTGACCCTGGATATGATCCCCTCCACAAAATTCGGCCCCTTGTAAACCACTTTAACCAGCAGTTTGCAGCCTTGTTTACTCCCGATCAACTTGTCTGCGTTGATGAGTCCCTGATTAGGTTTTCTGACAAAACAGTATCTTCCCAGCAAGTGTGCCAGATATGGGGTCAAGATGTATAAGCTCTGTGACAGGGCAACAGGCTATACATATAGTTTTATGGTTTACGAGGGAAGAGATAGTCATGTGGAGCCTGAGAACTGCCCAGACTACATAGGGAGCGCTGGTAAGATTGTGTGGGACTTGGGGTCACCCTTATTCGGAAAGGGGTAGCACTTGTATGTGTACAATTATTACATAAGCATGCCACTTTTTGGTCACCTTTTTGATTGTGGAATTGGCACATGTGGCACCGTGCGATACAATGGCTTGTAGAGTCCTGACGGGGGGGGGGGGGGAGAGCCTGCTTGAAATGTAATAATTTGTTAGAAGTGAAGTGGAGGGATTCACGGAATGTTTTCGTTCTGTCCTCCCTTCACGCAGACACGATGGTCCAAATTCCTACGGCGACTGGTGTTGTGGAGAAACCCCTCTGTGTTCATGAATACAACCTTAACATGGGAGGGGTGGACCTCAATAACCAGTTGTTGGCATTGTACCTAATTGCCCATAAGGCCAGATGCTGGTATAAAAAAGTGTCTGTATATTTATTCCAATTGGCTCTGCTGAATGTTTTTGTGCTATACAAAGCTTCAGGACAAACTGGATCCTTCCTAAAATTCCAGGAAGAGATCATCACAGCCCTTCTGTTTCCAGACGGTGCTATGCCCCACCTTCCCAACGCAAATGCAATGAGCCGGCTGCATGAGAGGCATTTTCCGTATGTCCTCCCTGTTACGCCTGCCCATAGAGAACACCCAAAAGAAGATGTTGTGTCTGCAGAAAACACAGATTTAGGCGTGACACCCGGTTTTATTGTCCTTCCTGTCCTGACCAACCTGGTCTCTGCATCTGTGACTGTTTCACTAGTGGAGTATTAGCGTAGGGTACAGCACTACACAGTCCTAGGGTACGTTTACACAGGGTCTTGAAAAATGAGATGGCCATCGCATTTTGAGAGACTCTAATCTGGAATGTTTACAGTTTATATAAAAGTGCAAAAAAAAAACACAAACACAAAAAAAATAAAAAACACAAAAATAGTTGTGGTTTTATTTTTCTTATTTAGTACTTTATGATTTATTTTAGAACTGTAATGATTTATTTTTACTATGTTTTATTGTATTTGCTTTGCAGGTACGGTATGTCTTACTGTTATACTGTAATGTTACTTTGTTTTATTGTTAACTATCATTTGGTTAGCAGGTACGCCATTCAGCTGCAGCACAGGTTTATTTATTCTGAAAGCAACAGCGCTTGCTCCCACGATACTTAAAGCCGTGACTCCAGTACTGTGATTTCACCACCACAGTTAAAAAAAGAGCATATATGCCGAAGCATGGGGGCAGGGGTGGAGGAGCGATTTGCTCCTAACATTAGGGGCAGATTGCCCCCATGCTTCGGCATATATTTTTTAGGCACATATTGCCTTAAAAAATGTTTTATTTTTACTATGTTTTATAGCATTTGCTTTGCAGGTATGATATGTCTCATTGTTATACTGTAATGTTACTTTGTTTTATTGTTAACCATCATTTGATTAGCAGGTACGCCATTCAGCTGCAGCACTGATTTATTTATCTTGACAGCAACAGTGTTTGCTGTCAAGATAAATCAGCTACTCTATCACTGTAGGAGGTGATTTTGCCACCACAGTTAAAAAAAAAAAATGGTGCATGTATGCCCATCATTAGAAGTGGGTGGATGAAGGGCGGTATTCTAATGGTGGGTATACCCACCGATCAATTTATTTATTTTCGTTCAGCCCACAGGCTGCATGAAAAAAGGAACAATACAATATATGCCCAACAAGGACCAGCAACGTATTGGTATGTTGCTGGACTTTGAGTGGTTATACCAGAATGATGCCTGCAGGTTTAGGTATCATCTTGTTATCATTCTTTTCAGCCAGCGGTCGGCTTTTGTGTAATAGGCTAATTAGTCTTACTAATTAGCCTCTAGACTGCTTTTACAATCAGTGGGAGGGAACTCCCCCCCCCCCCCCACCATCTTCCATGGTTTTCTCGGGCACATGACTTATGTGTCGCTGGATAACAACAGCGCCATTGGGAATGCATTTTATCACACCGATCTTGGTGTGGTCAGATGCTTTGAGGGCAGAGGAGAGATCTAGGGTCTAAAAGACCCAATTTTTTTCAAAAAAGGAGTACCTGTAACTACCTATTGCTATCATAGGGGATATTTACATTCCCTGAGATAACAATAAAAATGATAAAAAAAAAATAAATGAAAGGAACAGTTTAAAAATAAAATAAAAAAGCAAAATTAAATAAAGAAAAAAAAAGAAAAAAAAGCATCCCTGTCCCCCAGGCAAAGGTTGGTCTGGTGCCATATGTAAACAGCAATTGGACTATGCATGTGAGGCATCACCGTGAAGGTCAGATCGAGGGCGGTCATTTTAGCAGTAGACCTCCTCTGTAAATCTAAAGTGGTAACCTGTAAAGGATTTTAAAGGCTTTTAAAAATGTATGTAGTTTGTCACCACTGCACGTTTGTGCGCAATTTTAAAGCATGTCGTGTTTGGTATCCATGTACTCAGCATAAAATCATCCTTTTTATTTCATCAAACATTTGGGCATTATAGTGTGTTTTAGTGTATTAAAATTTTAAACAAGTGTTTTTTTTTCCCAAAAAATTGTGCTTGGAAAATTTCTGCGCAAATACTGTGTGAAAAAAAATTGAAACACCCACCATTTTAATCTGTAGGGTTTCATGTAAACAAAGTGTCAGAAAGGTCTTTGTCTTCAAGTGGTTTGAAGAGTAGGTGATGTGTGACATAAGCTTCTAATGTTGTACATAAAATGCTAGAACAGTTCAAACCCCCCCCCCCCAAATGATGGCATATATGGAATTACACCCCAAAATACATTCTGCTGCTTCTCCTGAGTACGGGGATACCACATGTATGAGACTTTTTGGGAGCCTAGCCGTGTACAGGACAACCAATCACCGCCTTCAGGCTTTCTAAGGGCGGTGATTTCACTTCCTCACTACCTATCAGAGTTAATGGGGCCCTGAAATGTCCAGATTGCACAAACCCCACCCAAATGATCCAATTTTGGAAAGTAGAGATTCCAAGGTATTGATAACCTTGAAAAACCTAAACAGGAGGGTGGGACTTTAAATGAGGCGCGAGGTGTGTAGAGCCAAGCGCCTCCATCCCCGATAATTTGGACAAGGAAAAGGAACAAAAAAGGTGGGACTTTAAATGAAACATGCACTCCAGGAGACAACACCGCAACCATGAATATGGCAGGTACCCAAAAATAGAGCAGAACCAAAAACGTTGAGTAGAAGCATCACATGACATCAATTGGCATAAAATGATTTAATAATGTAAGATTGTAACAAAGGTACAGATTGTAACATGGTCCATATTGGTACTGTAAAAAACCCAGATCTATGAAAACCAAGTCTTACATCATAAATAAAATGTATCATAAATACAGTGTAGTAACAAAATAGGTTTATATTGTAAACATTTGTATATTGTAAACATTGTAGAAAACAGTTTCATAGACAGCAGGTCTCCATAACAATCCATATTCACTATATATCCCTTTGCTCTTAGATGGCTATCACGTGGATCACACCCTTTCCGTATCCATGGGGATGTTTCTTTGGGGACTGCTGTCTGTTATTGGACCTCCATCTGTGTGCTCTGGGCTAGTCCACCTCAGCTCCCAACAGGCTGATGTTTCGCCGGTTGGCCCCCAGCCTTCCACGCCTATGCCCAACCTCATAGGAGTACCTGTAAGTAGCTTTTAGAATCGGGCTCTACCCCCCCTTTTCTCCCCTCCTCCACATTTACACAGACTGAATATACAATATTCATTATTATAGATGTTTTCTAATATAGATGTTTTTTAATACTTATAGACACCTACCTCATACTTGCTCCTGAAGAGTGGTGTTCGCCACAAAACGCGTTGAGCCAATAGATGCCCCTACGTTTATACCATATTATTATCATTCTACTACTATATACATACCAATTGGACTATACCAATCAACGATGACTATAATCATCTACTATGGAGACACACCTCAGTGAACTTGGCTATCTACATTATTTATGGCATGAACCAATTAGGTTGTTCCACTATGGGATTACGAGCCAATACTTGCCCCCCCCCCCCCCCCCCGTTGTCTATAATTGCAATTGCATCAGTTTTTATCTTTATCCCTACTTTACATTTAATTGGATATTATTTACCAGCTAAGATTACAATGGATTGTTATGGAGACCTGCTGTCTATGAAACTGTTTTCTACAATGTTTACAATATACAATGTTTACAATATAAACCTATTTTGTTACTACACTGTATTTATGATACATTTTATTTATGATGTAAGACTTGGTTTTCATAGATCTGGGTTGTTTACAGTACCAATATGGACCATGTTACAATCTGTACCTTTGTTACAATCTTACATTATTAAATCATTTTATGCCAATTGATGTCATGTGATGCTTCTACTCAACGTTTTTGGTTCTGCTCTATTTTTGGGTACTTGCCATATTCATGGTTGCGGTGTTGTCTCCTGGAGTGTATGTTTCATTTAAAGTCCCACCTTTTTTGTTCCTTTTCCTATTCCAAGGTATTGGCTAAGAGGCATGGTGAGTATTTTGCAGCTCTCATTTGTTTTTGAAAATGAAGAAAGAAAAGAAAACATTTTTTTTTTCTTTTTTAAATTTTCAAAACTTTGTGACAAAAAGCGAGCTCTGCAAAATGATCAACATGCCTCTCAGCAAATAGCTCGGGGTGTCTACTTTCCAAAATGGGGTCATTTGGGGGGAGGGGGTTTGTGCTAATTGGGCATTTCATGGCCTCAGAAACTGTGATAGGCAGTGGGGAGTGAAATCAAAAATTTACGCCCTTAGAAAGCCTGAAGGCGGTGATTAGTTTTCGGGGTCCTGTACGTGGTTAGACTGCCAAAAAATCTCACACATGTGGTATCCCCGTACTCAGGAGAAGCAACAGAATATATTTTGGGGTGTAATTTCACATATAACCATGCCACGTGTGCCAGTAGGTGCCGAGTGTGTGAGGTGTGTCATCTTCAGGTTTTGCAGAGAATTTACAAAACCTTTTAGTGGCTCCTCTGGGGGTAGTGCTATAACTTGATAATTAAAATAAATATTCACACTGACTGACTGTGTAAACATTCTGAACTCCTTTAGTTAATCAGTCTCACTGTGCATTACCATTATCAGATTTTAACCTGTTTAATTGCTTGGACGTACTACTTACTTCCAAAGAGTGAACCTTTAATCACAAGCTAATGGCTGCAGTAGCAGTAGGGTTTGGTTTATTTGGCTCCTGTCTAAAAATTGAAAGTGATGCAGCAGCTTCATAGCTGCTAATCAGTCACTTTCACAGAGCCCTCCCGGCGGCCCCCCACCTCCCGTTGTTTCCTGAGCTCTCCTTGTATTTTAGTATATTTTTTTTCCTGAAAATTTGTGTTTAGTAGACAGTGGTGCAAATAACATGTGGCATAAACATTTGCAGCTATCACGTTTTTATTCTGCAGGGCCTCTGACTTCAGAAAATATATCATATTCTGGGGGGTTTAAGTAATTTTATAGCCAAAATTAAGTTTTTTACACGTATGTGAAAAATAAACAAAATTGCTCCAGACCTTAACTGGTTAAACACGTTTTGGTGCACATAAATTGTACACAGCTGATTTCATTTGAGCTTCATTTGGGCTTTAAAGCTTAATTTTAGGCATATTAAGCTTACAGGGGTTGCAACTGTTTAACACTCCTTTGCGTCAAAAGCCAATTCCCATCATATGCACTTTTTTCTACATCCCGCAAAGCTGCTTGCTTAGGTTCTGGGATTAGTACAGCTCCTGTTATATTTCCAGGCTATTCTAATGTAAACTCTACAGGTCTCATAGACCCCAACATGGAGGCCATGTCTCCTCCTCCCTCTCCTCCTGGCCATTAACAAATGATACAGCCCCAAGTGGTAAAATAATCTCAGCAATAGGTTCTTCAAGACATGTAGTGCATACATTCAAGGGTTCAGGAAGTACTGCGGGAGTTTTGCTAATTGCAGAATCTAACTAAGCAGCTTTGAAGGATAAAGAAGAAAGTGTATGTGACGGGAGGTGGCTTTTGAGGCAAACAAGTTAACAGCCTTAACCCTGGTAAATTTATGGTGTCCGGAATTGGGTTTTAATAAAACCACAGGCATCAACAGACAAAGCTGCAATGTGGTAAATTAGTTCTCCTGTTAAATGAACACTTTCTTGTTTTTCCATGCATGGAATAAAGAAGGAAATTATTCATTTATGAATTGTGTTATAAAGCGAACATGTGCTTGTTATCTATAGCAATCAAACAGATTTTTAGATTTATTTTGAGATTTGGTTTGGAAAAATTAAGCTGGTTTCAATATCATGGAAAATAAACACTTTTCTTTAGAACAGTTTTCATTCATGAAAAATTGGGTGGATTTAATACACTATGGCACTGCTGTGTAACAGGCTAGAGGCTGTGAATACAGTCAATGCTGTCTTACTCAACCCTATTTCAGTAAACTTAAAAGGAGGAGAAAATGACAGCCAGAAAGAAGAGAATCTGTAATTCAAACCACAGTCCTGCTTTATTGCCATGTGTTAA
Source organism: Lithobates septentrionalis (assembly GCA_037952835.1). NCBI lineage: Eukaryota > Metazoa > Chordata > Amphibia > Anura > Ranidae > Lithobates > Lithobates septentrionalis. The sequence continues at coordinate 1,008,767 of JBBDGP010000872.1, read as the reverse complement.
AGAGTATAAAGAAAGCTAGTGGTATGAAAAATGCTGTGTGTGCAGAGAGCCTCTGCCACTGATAACAGCTAGAAATGTCTTTGGTTTGTAAGCTTATTGTGTACCTGACTTCACTCCATAAAGACTAATGTAGCTGTAGGAGTCTGATTCATAGTCTCTTAGCCCTTTTTAATACTTTACATACAGGTTTAAGCTCTTAGACTACCAGAAAAAAAAAAAAAACTGACAAAAACACATAGCAGTGTCTGCGTGTACAATGACAGCTTCAGAGCTTTCGGTGACCCCTGAGAATATTGGGTGTTCTATTATGAGAATAGTGAGTTTGGATCTTGAATTTGCACTGTAGCCCAACTCCTCTTATACTAGGTGAGACCACCTACCAAAGATATGGATCAAATATGAAAAGCAAGACATGGTTGGCCATAGCATAGTATCTGCATAATATACATAACAATTAATTTCATGGTGATGTGTAAGCTAACTAAATGTAGGTCCGCTTAAGTACTTTATGAGATAAATTAGATGTTCAGGCTGTTTCTGCAAATTTGATCCCTTTGGACTTCCATGGAGCTGTCTCTCAAATGCTTCCCATATTGTGAGATGTCCCTATAGAAGTCTACAACTTAAACGTGACACAAATGTTTACTTTAAACCTGCTTCTCCATCACCATACACTGCTAACTGCTAACTAGGGGTGTTGCGAGGGGGTGGCTATTGGGGCTATAGCCCCCAATCTGGGGCCCATAGCCCCAAGTCTCTTTCCGCAGGGTACCTGCCTAACCAGCGGGTTGCAGCTGCTGTGGAAGGCAGGCTGGCTGCATGAGAGAGGTGGAGGAGAGAAGAGAAGCGAGCGGGCGAATGAGCAGAGATGACATCTTTTTCCGCCCGCTCCACATCAGCGCTCTTCACAGCCAGGCCTCTTCAATTTGGGAGCGAAGTGCGGCAAGCAGCAGAGAGATGACATCATCTTTCACTGCCCGCCACACATCAGCACTCTTCCGCCCTCACAGCATGGTGGAATGGAGGTCACGTGCTTCCTGACATCATGGAGCTCCACTTTGCAGCAGGACCCCCTTGCTTCAATGTTGGTGGTGTGGCAGAGATCAGTGAGATGACCTCATCTCTCACTGCCTGCCCCGCATTACCACTCTCCTGCTCTCACTAAATGGACCAGTGCTGTCAGCCTGCCGACAATGCAGTGCCAATGCACATTTGGTGGCACTGGCTGGCATGGCAAGTGACAATCCACATCAGTTGACAAGTGACAACTTACATCTGACGGCCGGTGATGTGGCAAGTGACAATCTGCAAATGGTGGCAGGAGATGTGGCAATCTTCCAATGTTGCCAGGAGACGTGGCAAGTGACAATCTGCAAATGGTGGCAAAAGACGTGGCAAGTGACAATCTGCAAATGGTGGCAGGTGACAATCCACATCTGCTGCCAGGTGAAAGTGGCAAGTGATAATCCACATCTGGTGGCAGGCGACATGGCAAGTGACAATCCACATCTATTGGCAGGTGATGGCGGCAAGTAACACGCTGTATCCAGTGACAGGCAACTGTGGCAAGTGACACGCTGCATCTGGTTGCAGAGATGTGGCAAGTGACACGCCCAGGGCTCCCACTGATTCTTCTGCAATATGGTGAGTTGAAACACTTCATTACATATTAGAATGTAACAATAGAAATAATGTTCAATCACCCTGACACCATATCAACCATTGTTTCAAGATGATTAAAGCGCCAACACCAGCCATCGCCCGTGACAAATTGCTTACCACTGGTCTCAACCCCCACGGGCATACAAAAATGTTGATGACAACTGCTATGGGCTTTAGCCCCAGATCCTTTGCAGACCTAGCAACGCCCCTGCTGCTAACTAATGCCCCGTACACACGGTCGGATTTTCCAATGGAAAATGTCCGATCGGAGCTTGTTGTCGGAAATTCCGACCGTGTGTGGGCTCCATTGGACATTTTCCATCGGATTTTCCGACACACAAAGTTGGAGAGCAGGAGATAAAATTTTCCGACAACAAAATCCGTTGTCGGAAATTCCGATCGTGTGTACACAAATCCGACGGACAAAGTGCCACGCATGCTCAGAATAAATAAAGAGATGAAAGCTATTGGCCACTGCCCCGTTTATAGTCCCGACGTACGTGTTTTACGTCACCGCGTTTAGAACGATCGGATTTTCCGACAACTTTGTGTGACCATGTGTATGCAAGACAAGTTTGAGCCAACATCCGTCTGAAAAAATCCTAGGATTTTGTTGTCGGAATGTCCGAACAAAGTCCGACCGTGTGTACGCCCTATAATATTCAAGTAGTGTGAATGCATTCAAAGCCCAACTCCAGCTTAAAGCTTTTTTTTTTGTGCTTTGTGTAGGAAAGGTTTCAATCCACTGTCAGCTTTTTGTGCTGTATGTAACCCTACTCCAAAGATTTTCTTGTTCAATTTGATTAGTGGGATAAGAGCAAGATACAAAATAATGTAAACAGTACTTTAAAATGCAACAGTCTTCAGTAAAGTATGAAAGCAGCCATCGGGGGGTACAATGGAATGATGTTCATAGAACGTGGTTTTCGGGTGCAACACTCGAAAGATTTTTATTCACTTCCTGTTAGGAAGATTTCCCATCACTTCCTCCAGTTAACAGGAAGTGAACGAAATCTAACAGTTGCATAGACAAAAGAAAAACACATTTTTAGTAGAGAAAAAAAGGGTTAGAACCGTTGACAATGTTTTATTTCTGTCTGGGCTTCCCTTTTGTATTTATTGCATTATTACATGAGCATGACAAGGACAGGATGTAAGAAACATATATTCAATGAGGTCAGATTTGTTGTCCTTTCTGGATTGCATTCTCAGATTTCTTTTCCTTTGGGGAGTTCACCAATGGGTTCTGGACCCCACAGTTCTGTTATCACTGGCCCCTATTGCTTATTTCTACTCTTCTAGGATTGGGTGAAAATGTCTATACCAAGATCATGGACAGTTCTTCAATTAAAATTTGTTTGTAAAATAAATGGCATGAGAAAAATGGCTTTAAGTATGATTTTATTCTTTATCCTCTCAACCAGGATCAATCATGTTTTCTATCTATGACATTCTATCATAAACTGAAGTTAGAGGAGAGTGTTTTGTTCTTGTTCATTGATCCTTTGTAAAATTGGAAAACTTGGATCTAAAAAGATCTATCAAAATCCATATATAAAGCAAACTCTTTATTTCTTCTGCTATGTAAATTGATTCTCCTTTGAAATACCTAGTATACTGAAAGTATTTCCTTTCGCATCACCTGTTTTACCTATAGTCTATGCATCTTAAAGGGACAGAGTTCCACAACTACAGCATTAGGGTTGATTTATTAAAAGAGAAGAGTGAAAAATCTGGTGCAGTTGTGCATGGTAGCCAATCAGCTTCTAACTTCAGCTTGTTCAATTACCTTTGACAGAAAAAACCTGGAAGCTGATTTTTGTTTTCTATGCACCAGATTTTGCACTCTCCATTTTTAGTAAGCCAGCCCCATTGTTATCTAAAATAAAATGTTTACTATTAATGAGAACTAAACAATAACAATTTATTTTTTTCTTGTCAGTTAAAATAAAATATTGTATATTAATATTATGCAGTTATCTGTTGGAGCTCCTTTCCTTTTCTCAGTTTAGCATGATTTCTTTTCAGCTGTGATGAAAAAAGCACATTGTTAATAGAACACAATTGGTCATCATAGCATGACTCAACCCTTGATCAAAAAGTTGTGATTCTATCAGACAAATGGAGTTGCAAAGCAGTCTTCTCTGCTTCGTTGTCTCTTTAAATAACCTATTGTGCTCTTGGAAGCCTTTGTCACATAATAAATATTTAGTTACAAATTAAAAATTGGATATAGAGAATAAAACAAAAGCACAAAAATAAAGCACACAAACTTATCAGCTAAAAAAATCTAAAGCAGAGTTGATCCAAAAACATTGCAATGTAATTTTTAAGCTTTAACTGTCTCCCAACTGTACTCAAGTAACAGGTTTAATCTAATCCAGTTAAATAACCATAATCTGTATACACATATATCATGCACATATGTGAAATATTACAGTAAAATGTAAAAAAAAGCTTTTAGATGCCTACAGATACTAGATGGTGGCCTGCTGCATATGCATGATGTGGCCCCTGTATGAGTGTTGTACAAATATTCGCACTGTGTAAAGTTGTCTGTGCATATGGAGAGAGGAAAGACTGTTGGTGGCTGCATGTCATGGTTGAAAACAATTGTAACTGGATGTAAAAATACATTCTGACACCGCAGGACCGCACTTTAGCAGCGTGTTATTACTTGTCTGCATTATGTATATACTACTGCCACTACATGCTGCTCCTGCCAACTTGTGATATGCAAGGAGGTTTTGAGAGTTATTTAATTGCATAAAACATTTCATCTTTTTTGAGCTTGAGTGAGCTGTCAGCACCAGGGTTGTCAAGAATACTACCCAGGAATGTGATCACACACCTCCAATTTACACTATTCCTTTGGGCTCCTTGATTTTGAGTTTCACTTATAGGATAACCCTTGGTAGAGGACACATACAGTCTCATAATGTATATTGAATACGTTCTGTTATGTAGATTTAAATGGACTGTATAGATGTGTATATGACGTCTAGACATACTATTTGGTATTAAGGTGACGCTGTCTTTTTATGGTGGTGGAAGATGGTTTAATTTTATATTTTCATTCTTTTTGATATTTAAAGCTGTAGTTCCACTCAAAAGTGGAACTTTTGCTCATTTGTCCCCTCTCCCCCTCCGGTGCCACAATTGGCACCTTTCTGTCTTGACAGTTATCCTGTTCCCATTTCCAGGAGTCCGTGCCGAGGACGTCACTGCGGGGCTCCCTCCTCCTCCCTTTTCCTCCCCCTGTCACTGGGCCAGTGGGAGAGAAGAGCAGTGCCTTACGCATGCACGGTAGGGTTCCCGGCGTGAAGCCAAAAGGCTACATTGCCGGGTTCCCTTAACCGCAATGGCGGCAGCAGCACAAGACAGCTGATGGAAACATCAGCCGTGGTGCCGACATCGCTGGACTCCAGGACAGGTAAGTGTCCTATTATTAAAAGCCAGCAGCTGCAGTATGTGTAGCTGCTGGCTTTTAATTATTTTTTTCCCGATTTAACCACTTCAGCCCCGGAAGGATTTACCCCCTTGCTGACCAGAGCACTTTTTGCGATTCGGCACTGTGTTGCTTTAACTGACAATTGCTCGGTCGTGCGACATTGTACCTAAACAAAATTGACGTCCTTTTTTGCCCACAAATAGAGCTTTCTTTTTTTGGTGGTATTTGATCGCCTCTGCGGTTTTTATTTTTTGCGCTATAAACAAAAAAAGTGCGGCAATTTTGAAAAAAAATGCATTATTTTTTACTTTTTGCTATAATAAATATCCCCCAAAAATATATGAAAAAAAAAACATGTTTTCCTTAGTTTAGGCCGATATGTATTCTTCTACATATTTTTGGTAAAAAAAAAAAAAAAAAAAATCGCAATAAGCATATATTGATTGGTTTGCGCAAAATTTATAGCGTTTACAAAATAAGGGATAGTTTTATGGCATTTTTTATTTTTAATTTTTGTTTTTATTAGTAATGGCAACGATCTGCGATTTTTATCAGGACTGCAACATTATGGCGGACAGATCGGACACTTTTGACACTATTTTGGGACCACTGTCATTTGTACGGCGATCAGTGCTATAAAAATGCATTGATTACTGTGTAAATGACACTGGCGGTGAAGGGGTAAACCACTAAGGGGCGATGAAGGGGTTAAGTGTGTCCTAGAGAGTGATTATAACTGTGGGGGGGAGGGGCTACACCTCACATGACAGCAATCACTGCTCTCGAGTGATCTCTGTCCTATCACTAGGCAGAATGGGGAAATGCTCGGGCCAAACCGTTTGCACAACACTAGCAACTAGCATTTTCAGGAGAGGCTAGCAATTGCAGCCTTTATATTCTTTTATTACAGGTTACTTTGAAGGGCCAAAACATTTTGTCCTCAGTACAATTAATAACATCATTGGGAATGTTTTAAGTGGTTGCACTCAATATAGTCCAAATAAAAATGCTAAGCTACATTAAATATTCATGGCATAAGCATTTTGCTAATAGATGAACGATGTATATGATTAAATAATACAAAAGAAAGTAAACTTTGCCTGAGCTGTTAACAATTCTAACACAAACACAAATTTGTACATTCTGTAGCTGTTATGTCTAGTCCCCATGTTCCTCTCCGCCCATTGTGCAGCTACAAATTAGTCATTTGTTTGCCATCTTTTCATTAAATAAAAAATGGATGTTTCAGACAACACAGATGTATTGCAAGCAATCAGCATGTTCATAGCGAATTTTCATCAAAAAGCAGAGTAGGTTTTCTAAATTGCTTTTCAGTTAACTATTGCCGACAAATATATTAAAACTGTAAGTACTTATTGGTACAACAGCTAAGAAGATAATTGCCTCCAGGTACCAAAGAGATGAAAAAGGTCAAGAATAGTTCAGATCTACAGAAAATAACAGTGAATAGAGGATTTGAATAATATTTTGCGCCTACTGTAAATGTAGAAACCAACTTTTTATTATGAAAAATAAATAAAAATATGTCCCAGTCATATGTGAAAATAATAACATAGCTATACATTTTACAAATAGATAGTACAGTATTATTGCTAGACCGTTTAATAGAAATATTCATATTTTTGAAATAATGAATATGATATAATGAACTTAAATGTTTAAATGAGAATGTCTGAAATAATAGGTATATTAAAAAAAAAACAAGGATTATACTTTTTACAAAACATATTCACGGATATTATTACAAATATAGAAAAAGTAAACACACTCCACACTCATTAATACTTATGCCATTTTTATTTAAGATGAGTGCAGCAAATAAATATCTATAAATATTTATGAGTAGATTATTTTATTAAACTCCAAATTTACATTCAGAGATGGTTTAAACTGGAGCCTATGACTTATGAAATCCCACATCTTTCACTTATTAGAGGTAATTGATTCAATAAAACATTGGCATAGTGAATTTTTTTTAAAGCTGTCATAATATAGAATGTTACATTAAAATGTCCTCGAAGGTATGCTTCCTAGTTTAAGAAAGGACATAGCGTGACAGTTGAGATTTGGTACCGCAGCACAAGGAAATCTGGGGGCATATCTTATAAAAATACAAGTATTAGTGTTTAATAGAGCTCATTATTCACGCAATGCTGATGTGATTTTTAAAAAGTTGCCAATTTGCCAGTGAAAGCTATCTTTGGGGAAATGCATTAATATAATTATGTTTCATTACTAAAAATAGTATTGACATGAAGTCCACTGGCCAGGCTCATTATGATTAGAGTTATAAATCAAATGTAAGAAAAATTGCCAAATGAAAAATACAGGAATCTTTATTCAGGACATATCATACCAATATTACCAGCAGTGACAGTTTTTCTTTAGTCCACCGCAATGTTTACTCCCTATGATCTTTTGTATAACATGATCACAGACCTTGCAATTCAGGAGTAAAACCTCTGTTCTTACCTGCTGATGCTGTTACTTCAAGTTCTCCAGTTTCTCCTTTTAGCATTCACAAGTGTCTAAAAGAAAGAATTTTTATTGCTCATAAAAGAACAATCTGCTTTCAACTGCTATTTTTATACCCTAAGTTTGAAATTGAAGCTCAGTTTCAGGCTTTTTTTTTTATTCTGCTCTAGTTTTTGAGAGTAAGTAAAGGTTGGTTTGTTGGGTTTTTACCAGTGGCAGCCCATAATGCAGGACTCAGGGGCACGGCCACCCTAATCCACGCAGGGCACCGGGTGCATGGATTACAGTGTTGTTGTTTTTTTAAGCACATGATTACAGCCTGAGGCTCTAATTGGCTTAAAATAAGGGTGGGCATGGGGCGCAGAGCACTGCGCCTCAAGCCCACCCACTTGTGTGACAATAGCGAATTAACATTCGCTATTATCTTCCTGATTCTCCTCCCGGCCAACCAGGAATCCCCGATTTGCCAGGGAGTCTTAGGATTCCTTGGCCAATCGTGTCTCAGGACACACTTCCTGTTCGGCTGGGAGGAGAATGTCTCTCTGTGTGCTGCAGATGATGTCTTTAAAGTCCTGCCGGGAGAATTGGTCAGAGGGGCCCCGGCTCTCCATCCCTCTGCCTCCTAAGGTAGGGCATCTGATTTGCACATTCACATCCGTCTCCCAAGGGGGGGATCTCTGCCATCTGGGGGGGGGCGCCGGGTGTTGTTAGTTTGCTGCCCCCCCCAAAAAAATATTGAGCACCAGCTGCCACTGGTTTTTACTAAGGTCTGTATTGCAACTAGAGATTTACCCTCTTCTCCTATCCTATCACACTCTCTTACCCTGACACACAGTGTCACCAAGAAGGTGAATGAAATGTAATCTTCTTAATGGGGCAAAGACAGCTATAACACATGGCAGCACTTTCAATCCATCTCCATTCTATTTGAAAAATAATTTTTTTTGCCTTTGTTTGCATCTTTGTTGGTGTGATTTCCCCATTATTTCTTGTTATGTTAATGGGGGAGGGGGGGACAGGAACTAAAGTAAAATCACCCCAAGATGGATACATTCACTATAATGAATGAATGATGAACTTTAATGGCATCCCAGTCAGTCCACAGGGTTCAAAATTGAGTTGGCCCACCCTTATAACAGCTTCAACTCTTCTGGGAAGGCTGTCCACAAGGTTTAGGAGTGTGGCTATAAGAATGTTTAAGAATATAGGAAATTCTGGGACTTTAAATGAGGCGCATGGGGGATGCGCCTCCATCCCTGGTTCAGAGAGAAGAAAGGGGATTTGGGACTTTAAATGAGGCCCACGGACATCAGGAGGTAAATAGAAAATGTTGTTTATTGATCCTGACCTGTATCAAGCCATATCACAAATATAGACCACATGTAAAGGAAGAACATTGTAGTGAATGTCATTCAATATACCTACGCCCATAAGTGGGGCGCATGCAAAAAAGCATCAAGAATACATCAATATGTCAAACTCGAGGTCACAAAATGGGCACAAGTGATCAATGGATACATACAATGGTAAATAGATATATATACACACAATAAAAAGCAGCATATGACAAAAATCGTAAAAATGTGTAAACCCATAATTGATTGAAGAAGGTGTTCTGAGTTGATAGTGAGATGTGAGCATCTATCAGCGTAACAAAATGCCCGACGCGTTTCGTGTAAACCACTCATCAGGGGCACAGTGCTCAAACATATCTATAGAATGTAGTAAGGTAGGCAATTAGTATATATGTAACTGATAGTAGCTGGGGGAGGCAAGTTGCGACCCCTGAGTACTTACATAAAATCATTGCAGAGGAAGTGTAATGGTGATAGAGCCAAGGCCATATTGATAGTCCGCACCGGGAGCTGAGGTGACCGAAACATGCACTGGCGGGGCGCGTGCACACAACCCCCCACAAGCACAGAGCTCGGGACACTGGATCTAGGGATGAAACAGTAATCTGCTAGTAATATCAAGCGGGGTCTACAACCAAGAAAAATGCATATTGAGTATACCATATTGTATTGATGGGGTAATAAAGGAGTAAATATATATGTCTATATAAGCATAAGGTGCATAAGAACTGAAATTGGAAAAGTCAAAGCAACAAAAAGAAAAGAAGACCCTGCTGGGGATGAAAGAAAAAGGGAGATAAAAAATGAATGAAAATATATATATAATGAAAATGTTGAAGGAATAACGGTTAAAGAGTAAAAAATGAAAAAATCAGTAAGGTAAGTAGATAAATAATAAAATAAAAATAAGTAAAATAGAAAAGGGAGTCATATCCAATCCCCCTGTAATGTAATATAAATGAAAAGAGTAACAAAACATAAACCTAGTAGATGAATAAGACCAAAAAGACAGGGGGGGGAAAAGGGAAAAGAAAGATAGTGCCTGGTATGGATGATATATGAATGGGGTAGCTGAGTAGAAGCTTACATGTCTACTTACCTTACTGATTTTTTCATTTTTTACTCTTTAACCGTTATTCCTTCAACATTTTCATTATATATATATTTTCATTCATTTTTTATCTCCCTTTTTCTTTCATCCCCAGCAGGGTCTTCTTTTCTTTTTGTTGCTTTGACTTTTCCAATTTCAGTTCTTATGCACCTTATGCTTATATAGACATATATATTTACTCCTTTATTACCCCATCAATACAATATGGTATACTCAATATGCATTTTTCTTGGTTGTAGACCCCGCTTGATATTACTAGCAGATTACTGTTTCATCCCTAGATCCAGTGTCCCGAGCTCTGTGCTTGTGGGGGGTTGTGTGCACGCGCCCCGCCAGTGCATGTTTCGGTCACCTCAGCTCCCGGTGCGGACTATCAATATGGCCTTGGCTCTATCACCATTACACTTCCTCTGCAATGATTTTATGTAAGTACTCAGGGGTCGCAACTTGCCTCCCCCAGCTGCTATCAGTTACATATATACTAATTGCCTACCTTACTACATTCTATAGATATGTTTGAGCACTGTGCCCCTGATGAGTGGTTTACACGAAACGCGTCGGGCATTTTGTTACGCTGATAGATGCTCACATCTCACTATCAACTCAGAACACCTTCTTCAATCAATTATGGGTTTACACATTTTTACGATTTTTGTCATATGCTGCTTTTTATTGTGTGTATATATATCTATTTACCATTGTATGTATCCATTGATCACTTGTGCCCATTTTGTGACCTCGAGTTTGACATATTGATGTATTCTTGATGCTTTTTTGCATGCGCCCCACTTATGGGCGTAGGTATATTGAATGACATTCACTACAATGTTCTTCCTTTACATGTGGTCTATATTTGTGATATGGCTTGATACAGGTCAGGATCAATAAACAACATTTTCTATTTACCTCCTGATGTCCGTGGGCCTCATTTAAAGTCCCAAATCCCCTTTCTTCTCTCTGAACCAGGGATGGAGGCGCATCCCCCATGCGCCTCATTTAAAGTCCCAGAATTTCCTATATTCTTCCGCAATTTAGGGATGGAGGTCCACGGACAGAGTTAGCAGCGTCCCCCTGCTACTCACAGGCTAGGTTTTTTCTAGTCCTGGAGGGTTTTTACCCTGTCCGGGCTTATACACACTCTCAATGGACACCATCATGTGTGCCCATGAGATCAGGCAGCATAGGCCGTTACACACACTTTCCCTGTGTGGGATATGATGTGTGTCTTTTTAATCACCAGGGCTGCTTTGTTGTCCGCTATCCGGGAGCTGCGATGCGCTCTGTGTGTCCCCCCTCCCCTCTCGCCCCCTCCGGTCCTATTAGGACCGGGGGGAGTGAACGTGTGCGGGGGGCGGGCGGGCGCCCACAGCGCATCGGCGCCACGCATCCTGCCGCACGGGGGACGTCAATTTTGACGTCGCGGCGTGCAGGCGTTGGGTTTTCCATCCCGGCCGGTTAGCGGGGTCATGCGGGCATCCTGTGTGGGCGGTACCCTTCGCCCACATTGGAGCCCCTCCCTGCACACGCCGTGCCTGCGTGACGCTGGTGTTTGCGAGCGTGCACGTGGCCGGGGCGGGTGTACTTACATGGCCCCTCCCGGCACTGTTTGGGCGCCACAAACCAAATGATGACATACCTCACCCTAGCGCATGCATATACTCCTCTGGGAAACATGTAAGCTTCTACTCAGCTACCCCATTCATATATCATCCATACCAGGCACTATCTTTCTTTTCCCTTTCCCCCCCCCCTGTCTTTTTGGTCTTATTCATCTACTAGGTTTATGTTTTGTTACTCTTTTCATTTATATTACATTACAGGGGGATTGGATATGACTCCCTTTTCTATTTTACTTATTTTTATTTTATTATTTATCTACTTACCTTACTGATTTTTTCATTTTTTACTCTTTAACCGTTATTCCTTCAACATTTTCATTATATATATATTTTCATTCATTTTTTATCTCCCTTTTTCTTTCATCCCCAGCAGGGTCTTCTTTTCTTTTTGTTGCTTTGACTTTTCCAATTTCAGTTCTTATGCACCTTATGCTTATATAGACATATATATTTACTCCTTTATTACCCCATCAATACAATATGGTATACTCAATATGCATTTTTCTTGGTTGTAGACCCCGCTTGATATTACTAGCAGATTACTGTTTCATCCCTAGATCCAGTGTCCCGAGCTCTGTGCTTGTGGGGGGTTGTGTGCACGCGCCCCGCCAGTGCATGTTTCGGTCACCTCAGCTCCCGGTGCGGACTATCAATATGGCCTTGGCTCTATCACCATTACACTTCCTCTGCAATGATTTTATGTAAGTACTCAGGGGTCGCAACTTGCCTCCCCCAGCTACTATCAGTTACATATATACTAATTGCCTACCTTACTACATTCTATAGATATGTTTGAGCACTGTGCCCCTGATGAGTGGTTTACACGAAACGCGTCGGGCATTTTGTTACGCTGATAGATGCTCACATCTCACTATCAACTCAGAACACCTTCTTCAATCAATTATGGGTTTACACATTTTTACGATTTTTGTCATATGCTGCTTTTTATTGTGTGTATATATATCTATTTACCATTGTATGTATCCATTGATCACTTGTGCCCATTTTGTGACCTCGAGTTTGACATATTGATGTATTCTTGATGCTTTTTTGCATGCGCCCCACTTATGGGCGTAGGTATATTGAATGACATTCACTACAATGTTCTTCCTTTACATGTGGTCTATATTTGTGATATGGCTTGATACAGGTCAGGATCAATAAACAACATTTTCTATTTACCTCCTGATGTCCGTGGGCCTCATTTAAAGTCCCAAATCCCCTTTCTTCTCTCTGAACCAGGGATGGAGGCGCATCCCCCATGCGCCTCATTTAAAGTCCCAGAATTTCCTATATTCTTCCGCAATTTAGGGATGGAGGTCCACGGACAGAGTTAGCAGCGTCCCCCTGCTACTCACAGGCTAGGTTTTTTCTAGTCCTGGAGGGTTTTTACCCTGTCCGGGCTTATACACACTCTCAATGGACACCATCATGTGTGCCCATGAGATCAGGCAGCATAGGCCGTTACACACACTTTCCCTGTGTGGGATATGATGTGTGTCTTTTTAATCACCAGGGCTGCTTTGTTGTCCGCTATCCGGGAGCTGCGATGCGCTCTGTGTGTCCCCCCTCCCCTCTCGCCCCCTCCGGTCCTATTAGGACCGGGGGGAGTGAACGTGTGCGGGGGGCGGGCGGGCGCCCACAGCGCATCGGCGCCACGCATCCTGCCGCACGGGGGACGTCAATTTTGACGTCGCGGCGTGCAGGCGTTGGGTTTTCCATCCCGGCCGGTTAGCGGGGTCATGCGGGCATCCTGTGTGGGCGGTACCCTTCGCCCACATTGGAGCCCCTCCCTGCACACGCCGTGCCTGCGTGACGCTGGTGTTTGCGAGCGTGCACGTGGCCGGGGCGGGTGTACTTACATGGCCCCTCCCGGCACTGTTTGGGCGCCACAAACCAAATGATGACATACCTCACCCTAGCGCATGCATATACTCCTCTGGGAAACATGTAAGCTTCTACTCAGCTACCCCATTCATATATCATCCATACCAGGCACTATCTTTCTTTTCCCTTTCCCCCCCCCCTGTCTTTTTGGTCTTATTCATCTACTAGGTTTATGTTTTGTTACTCTTTTCATTTATATTACATTACAGGGGGATTGGATATGACTCCCTTTTCTATTTTACTTATTTTTATTTTATTATTTATCTACTTACCTTACTGATTTTTTCATTTTTTACTCTTTAACCGTTATTCCTTCAACATTTTCATTATATATATATTTTCATTCATTTTTTATCTCCCTTTTTCTTTCATCCCCAGCAGGGTCTTCTTTTCTTTTTGTTGCTTTGACTTTTCCAATTTCAGTTCTTATGCACCTTATGCTTATATAGACATATATATTTACTCCTTTATTACCCCATCAATACAATATGGTATACTCAATATGCATTTTTCTTGGTTGTAGACCCCGCTTGATATTACTAGCAGATTACTGTTTCATCCCTAGATCCAGTGTCCCGAGCTCTGTGCTTGTGGGGGGTTGTGTGCACGCGCCCCGCCAGTGCATGTTTCGGTCACCTCAGCTCCCGGTGCGGACTATCAATATGGCCTTGGCTCTATCACCATTACACTTCCTCTGCAATGATTTTATGTAAGTACTCAGGGGTCGCAACTTGCCTCCCCCAGCTACTATCAGTTACATATATACTAATTGCCTACCTTACTACATTCTATAGATATGTTTGAGCACTGTGCCCCTGATGAGTGGTTTACACGAAACGCGTCGGGCATTTTGTTACGCTGATAGATGCTCACATCTCACTATCAACTCAGAACACCTTCTTCAATCAATTATGGGTTTACACATTTTTACGATTTTTGTCATATGCTGCTTTTTATTGTGTGTATATATATCTATTTACCATTGTATGTATCCATTGATCACTTGTGCCCATTTTGTGACCTCGAATTTGACATATTGATGTATTCTTGATGCTTTTTTGCATGCGCCCCACTTATGGGCGTAGGTATATTGAATGACATTCACTACAATGTTCTTCCTTTACATGTGGTCTATATTTGTGATATGGCTTGATACAGGTCAGGATCAATAAACAACATTTTCTATTTACCTCCTGATGTCCGTGGGCCTCATTTAAAGTCCCAAATCCCCTTTCTTCTCTATAAGAATGTTTGACCATTCTTCCAGAAGCACATTTTTGAGGTCAGTCACTGATGTTGGAGAGAAGGCCAGGCTTGCAGCCTGCGCTCTAATTCATTCCAAAGATGTTCTATTGGGTTGAGGCCAGGACTCTGTGCAGGCCAGTCAAGTTCCTCCACCTCAGACTCGCTCATCCATATCTTTATGGACCTTGCTTTGTGCACTGGTCCAAATCACTCGGTGGAGAGCGGATTGTGGTGTGGGTTGTTTTTTAGGGGTTGGGCTTGGCTCTTAGTTTCAGTGTACTCTTAAGATGTCAGCATACCAAGACATTTTGGGCAATTTCATGCTCCCAACTTTGTGGGAACAGTTTGGGGTTAGCCCTTCCTGTTCCAATATGACTGCGCACCAGTGCACAAACAAGGTCCATAAAGACATAGATGAGCGAGTTTGGGTGGAAGAACTTGACTGGCCTGCACAGAGTCCTGACCTCAACCCAATAGAACACATTTGGGATAAATTAGAGCGGAGACTGCGAGCCAGGCTCTCTCGTCTAATATCAGTGCCTGACCTCACAAATGTGCTTCTCGAAGAATGATCACAAATTCCTATAGACACACTCCTAAACCTTGTGGACAGCCTTCCCAGAAGAGTTGAAGCTGTTATTGCTGCAAAGGGTGGGCCAACTCAATATTGAACCCTATGGCCTAAGACTGGAATGCCATTAAAGTTCATGTACGTGTAAAGGCAGGCTTCCTCATACTTTTGGCAATATAGTGTATATCAGTAAAAACCTGACAGAGATTCTAACTATGGTTGTCCCGATACCGATACTAGCACTTGTACTCGGGCAAATGCTCCCGATGCTTCCCCTGATACCTTGACAGTCAGCAATGATCGGCGCATGGGGGAGTTACAAGCTTCTCCTCCCGCGGCTTTCAGCTGCTTTAGTGACATACATCGGTGATCGGTGCTTGTAACTCCCCCACACACGATCACCGCTGACTGTCACTGCATCCTCCTCCATGCCCCCTCCGTTCCTCTGTCCCCCTCCACTGTCCCCCTCTGTTGCTCTGTCTCCCTCCGTTGCTCTGTCCCCCTCCGCTGTCCTCCTCCGTTGCTCTGTCCCCCTCCGTTGCTTTGTCCCCCTCCGTTGCTCTGTCCCCCTCTGCTGTCCTCCTCCGTTGCTCTGTCCCCCTCCGCTGTCCTCCTCCGTTGCTCTGTCCCCCTCCGCTGCTCTGTCCCCCTCCATTGCTCTGTCCCCCTCCGTTGCTCTGTCCCCCTCCGTTGCTCTGTCCCCCTCCACTGTCCTCCTCCGTTGCTCTGTCCCCCTTCGCTGTCCTCCTCCGTTGCTCTCTCCCCCTCCGCCGTCCTCCTCCGTTGCTCTGTCCCCCTCCACTGTCCTCATTCATTGCTCTGTCCCCCTCTGTTTCTCTGTCCCCCTTAGATGCTCTGTCCTCCTCCGTTGCACTGTCCCCCTCCGCTGTCCCCATCCGCTCCGGCGTTCCGCTGTCCCCCTCTCTCTTCCTCTGTCCCCTCTGTTCTGCTGTCTCTCTCCGCTGTGTGAATGGTAAGAGTCAGCTGACTCTGTCCATTCACATAACTGAAACATTGTAATCTCCTGTGATTACGATGTGTCAGTTTATGAATGGAGAGGAGCCGCTGTCTTCTCTCCATTCATTCTCAGTGCAGCTGAGGCTGCAGAGAAAGGGACCGGGGAATCTCTATCCTCTGTCTTTTTCTCTGTCTCAAAGGGGAGATATCAGAGGTCTGTTAAGACCCTTGATATCTCACCAAAGCCCCCCAACAGGGCTGATTAAAAAAAAAAAAACACACATATTGCAATAAAGAATAAAAAAGAATATTATTGTAAAAAATAATAAATGTAAATAAAAAAAAAACAAAAAACACACAGACACCGTTCACCCCCCCCCCCCCCGCCTAAATAAAAAAAACAAAAAAAAAAAACACTGTCACGTGACATTAAAAAAAAAGTATCGGTAATCGGTATCGGCGAGTACTTGAAAAAAAGTATTGGTACTTGTACTCGGTCCTAAAAAAGTGGTATCGGGACAACCCTAATTCTAACCTTTCCGTACTCTATCCAAACCTAAAAATGTTGTGACTGGAGTTGGGAGAAAGTTCAGGTTTGCCGTTATCATGGGATTGCGGCAAATCCTTGGGATTCATGTATTTTCAAATGTTGGCTGAAAACTTTGCCGGTTAGCTGCAAGAAAAAAAGAACCACTTTTAATGCAGTGCATAGCCTTTGGACTTGGACAGCTGAGTCATAAATGCCAATAACCATAAGAAACAGCTCACCGGACTCCACTTTCTATACCAAGGCAAGGCCTAGGTATTGTGCTATACTGTGGGTTACATATCCTTTGGTACCTCCCTGTGTTCACAGTTCTACAGGGCCAACATCCTACAGGATTGTCTACTGAAATCCTGCAACTGGTGGTATATATATTGTAAACCTTGGAAAACACTGGACTGCAGTTTATGTTTTAAAGAGAACCAGTCCCAACAGCACTTTGTATTTTCAACTTTTCTTTATTTTTAAAACTGATAACAGGGAGCAAATTCGTTCTTTCCATATGTTGTCTGCTGACTCTGCAAAGACAGCATTGAATAGGGATGTCTTATGAGATCACTTCGAGAAAATTGTTCCATGAGGCTTTCTAGAGATCCCTGAAGAGACTAATTTGGCATTGGTATTCTTATGCATGCTTCTGTAGCTAGGAAGAGATGGAAAATGCAACACATTATTAAGTATAAAAAAAACACCCTTATTTTAGTATGGTATAGATCTGCACAATTAATCTTTAAAAAATCATAACCGCAATTCAACCCCCCTCACAATCTTAATACAGCATTTCCACGATTCATGTTAAACAAGTGCGGAGCCATTCTCTGATCAGAGCTGTCATAAGGACAAAAAAAACTCAGGCCGGTAAATGAAACAATGTATCTCTCGGTTCTTTTACATCAAAGGGATTACTTCCATCTGTAAATGATGTCAGTTTAACCACTTAAAGACTAAACCTTTTTTGTCACTTGTTGCTTACAAGTTAAAATCTGTATTTTTTGCTAGAAAATGACTTAGAACCCCAAACATTATATATATATTTATCAGGACCCTAGAGAATAAAATGGAGATTGTTGCAATATTTTATGTTACACTGTATTTCTGCAGCGGTCCTTCAAAAGCAAATTTTTTAGGACAAATATACTTCAATGAATTTACCCACCTGTTCCCCCTGTCACACTGCTCTCCCACCTGACACACTGCTCCCCCACCTGTCACACTGCTCCTCCCCCTGTCACAATGCTCCCCCACCTGTTACACTGCTCCCCCACCTGTTACACTGCTCCCCCACCTGACACACTGCTCCCCCTGTCACACTGCTTCCCCACCTGTCACACTGCCCCCCATCACACTTCCCCTATCACACTGCTTCCCCGTCACACTGCTTCCCCACCTGTCACACTGCTTCCCCACCTGCCACACTGTTCCCCTTCACACTCCCCCATCACACTGCTTCCCCATCACACTGCTTCCCCACCTGTCACACTGCTCCCCCGTCACACTCCCCCATCACACTGCTCCCCCCGTCACACTGCTTCCGCACCTGTCACACTGCTTCCCCACCTGTCACACTGTTCCCCCATCTGTCAAACTACTCCCCCATTTGACACATTGGTCCCCTACCTGACACCTGACAAACTTATTTTTACTTGTAGAACTAGGCCAGAGAGTAGACAGATTGTTTTTTGATGGTTTTAATTTGAAATGTACCTTGGTGTCCTTCACCAAGGTCTGTACTTGGGAAAATGTCTGCCACAGCCTTGGTCCACGTCTATCCCTGATCAAGAGTTACATTTTGTCTGTCACACTGCTTCCTCACCTGTCCCTTGCTTCCCCACCTGCCACACTGCCCCCCCATCACAATCCCCCCATCACACTGCTCCCCCGTCACACTGCTTCCCCACCTGTCACACTCCCCCGTCACACTGTTTACCCACCTGTCACACTACTCCCTGTCACACTACCCCATCACACTCCCCTATCACACTGCTCCCCCTGTCACACTGCTTCCCCACTTGACACACTCCCCCGTCACACTCCCCCATCACACTGCTCCCCCCGTCACACTGCTTCCCCACCTGACACACTCCCCCATCACACTGCTTCCTCACCTGTCACACTGCTTCCCCACCTGTCACACTGTTCCCCCACCTGTCACACTGTTCCTCCACCTGTCAAACTGCTCCCACACCTGACACATTGGTCCCCCACCTGACACCTGACAAACTTATTTTTACTTGTAGAACTAGGCCAGAGAGTAGACAGATTGTCTATGTTTTTTGATGGTTTTAATTTGAAATGTACCTTGGTGTCCTTCACTAAGATCTGTACTTTGGAAAATGTCTGCCACAGCCTTGGTCCGTGTCTATCCCTGATCGAGAGTTACATTTTGTGTATACAGTACTACAATTTGAACCACCTGCCCAGACCAACAGGGCTAGAGGTGGTCCAAAATGACAGGTCTGGAGGATCCAACTCAAGAACAAAGAAAAACACAAAATAAAGAGAAGAGGAGAGGGGTGGGGATGGGTCTCATCGAGAGAGAGAGAGAGAGAGAGAGAGAGAGAGCGCTCCTATCTGAGAGCAGGAGGATTTGTTCCAACTCTGTCTCTCACCGGAGGATAGTCACTTCACTGTGTATATGTAAGGGTTTACAACCACTTTACCATACTGTACAGTATATAGTTTACCTTGATTTAATACCTAATGTTGTGATGTACAATGTTTCTCTTATTATAAGTTACCACAAATGGGAATTTATGTAAAATTGGACTGGTGGTTTTAGCTCTAATGCATTTTCTAATGACCACTCTAGGAAGCAATTACTGATTTGACAATGTGTCATAAATGTCTTTGATATGCAAGACTTTTAATTGAGCTCTGACTCATACATCAGCTTCAATTTGAACTTGGGCAAATTTTTGATATAAGTTATGCAAATTGTTAGATCTAAACAAATTTGCCTTTCCCATAATATGAGCGTTCATCATATGGCTTTCAGCGAGTGCAGAAGCCCATTATATCTAAGGGACCTTTGTTTGTTAATGTCAAAAGGAAGATTAAACAATATTCTTTCCTTCCTTGCACAATGCTGTACACAAATGTTAACGATTTATTGCAAAATAATTATTTCTTTCATTACCATATAATATATTTTAAAAATATAGAGAATGGACAGTCAGAACAGTAGATATACTAATATTTAATTTTATGATAATCACCATTTCTTTCCAGCCAAGAAAGCAGTCACACTCACCTAATTAAACATCAACCCATACTTGGCTATCTCTGAAAATGAGCTGATCTGTCATTTTATTAGCCAGCAACCTCTGGCTTGTCACGCAATATGTCTCACACTCTTCACAAAGTGAAGATATTCATATTCCAAATCTTATGTACCATCCTATGTGCAGTGAAAGAACATAGCTCACTATGCCTGGCCTGCATATCATATTTCAGCTGTGTGCATTGTTTTTGTCAAATGGAAAATGTCATTTCTGCTAAGCAGCACAAGCCAGCACAGAAAGAAAAGACATTGGGGTTGATTTACTAAAACTGGAGAGTGCAAAATCTGGTGCAAGTCTGCATAGAAACCAATCAGCTTCCAGTTTTTTTTTGCCAACGCTTAATTGAACAAGTTGAAGTTTGAAACTGATTGGCTGCCATGCACAGCTGCATCAGATTTTGCACTCTAACATTTTAGTAAATCAACCCCATTGCTTCTTTATTTCGAGGAAAGCCAGCTGATTAGCATAACGGGAAAAGTACCTCCCAGCACATTTCACGAGACAGTGGGGTTTGTTTACTAAAGCTGGAGAGTGCAAAATTAGCCTCACTTCTGCATAGAAACCAATCAGCTTCTAGGTTTTATTGCCAAAGCTTAATTGAACAAGCTGAGGTTAGAAGCTGATTGGTTTTTATGCAGAAGTGAGCCTGATTTTACACCCTCCAGCTATAGTAAATCAACCCCATTGAGTTTTATATACCCAACTATAAAAAAAAGTAACTCTTTTTTATTTTTATTTAAACTGATATTCATTTATATTTTGTTGTATGTGCACAATCTTTGTTTTACAAATAAATATTTAGTAAATGGTAAAGAACTCGTAGGGTTCTGTGGCCTTTGAAGACATAGCACAACAGCAACAAATAAACTATAAAAACTGTTTATGGGGTCTTCTGCTCATAATACTTCACGCATTCTCAACCACCAGAAACAGTGTGAAGAAACAAAAATGGCAATCAAAAAATGTGATAACCAAGTACTGATCAATACCAGTGGCAAGTCAATGCCAACTCAAATAAATAAAAAAGATAAAATACTATCATTTATTTTTTTGCAGAGGGCTGTCAGCCAGCACTAAGGAGTGATGAAACAGGGATAAGAGGATAGATACAGTCTGGTATGCCTTGCTCCTGATGCACGAGAAGAGAATGTATGCATAACTATGGAGCAAGACAAAAGTGAGAAAACCACACCATTATAGAGCAATAAAATTGTAACAATTTTTCATAAAAGGGATGGGGAGAGAAGGCACCAAGCCGCTAATAGTGTAGCAAGTTTTATTCATAGAAAAAGTTAAAATACAAAGCTTATGCATTCACAGACATCGTTGGTGTTAAGCATTGAAACAAGCTCCACGTAAAAGTCATCAGTTTCGAATCCAGTCCACACCAGAGTCTCTGACAGAAAAGCTGTGAATTTTCTCTGGATCTAGCAAGTGCAGCACAGAGTGCTGGTGTCTTTTCTTTTATTAACAATTTATTGAGTTAAGTAAAAACCATATGCATGCAAATAGGTGGGTAGTAAGAGAGCATATTGCAAGTTTCAGGACATAGTGCCATAGTACCAGTCATGTCCTTCAGCTGATAGTCCAGCTCAAGTCAGCTGCAGAGTGATGAAAAAGTCACTCACCAGATTAAGTCTCAGTCACAATATATTTAAAAAATGGCTACTGAGTTTGACCCCAAGTTTGTCCTGCACAGGCACAATACAAGAAAAGGCCAAGGTAGCGCCAATGAGAAGCAGCTCAAACTGCCTATCAGGACTGAGCTGAAATAATATCTGCAACACAAGCAGAATTATCTTCCGTAAGTAGAGAGTCTCACATACAGAAAACTCCACACGTTCTAACCCAGCTCCCTCATGTAAAAAAGGGCAGCTATGGGCAAGCAGGATAAAGTCCATAATATTTTAAAATGGCGGTCAGTGGGAAGAGGGAGGGTGGAGGGTGAAGGTTTGGAGAGTCCCCAAACACCCCTACCAGCACGACTTCTGCATAATTAACAGGGCCGGGCCTTTACCAACCTTCAGTAATTGGAACAATCACAATATTTAAGGGGGGACATAGCACCCTAGCTTCACTCGCTTCTGAAAAATAAACCCCCAATGAGGTCTTCAGAGACTGGGTCACACCTGCCCGGATCACCATTGCCCTGAACCTGTATAGCACCTTTGCACAACGTACCGCCTAATATATGATCCAGTGCCCAAAGCGTCTTTACAGGCTTTGTAAACTGTAGAACATAGCTGTCAGGTTTTTGCAATGTACAACATAATTCATGGAGTGCAGTGGTCAGGTGTTTGTAACATACTGCACCTACAATGCTGGTTAGTGGAAGGAAAAAAATGTCTTTGGGTCGGTAATACATGGAAGGGAGAATGCCCTACTGTCATTGGTCAGTGGGAGGAGTGAATGCCTCATTGTTGGTGTCAATGGGAGGAAAAAATGGCCCGTTTAGTTCTATAGGCAGACACATCCTGTACTGGTGGTAGGGTGTTAGGTGGTTATGCTGTCACCGGCTTTGGATAAAGACTACTGGAGGCTGTTTCAACACACCTTACATAGGCAGGGTTCCTTGTTGCTACCAACAGTAACCCTGCCCTGAAAAAATGCCACTTAGCTATTGCTGGAGTGCATGAATGTATGCAGGAAGTAGGTGTTTAGAGGAGTCAGGTGATAAGCAACTCTAAGATGCAACAAGGATGAAAAAGGGTGATAACTAGTGTTTTTGTTTTTAAAAAAAGAGAATTGTTTATAAGACACAGTGTTTTAGCAAACTAATAGTTATTCAGTTAGCATATACAGTATGTCTACATTAAATACAGGTGCATTGGCCACTGGTAGTCTGAAAAACAACTGCAGCTGGACTGTCTGGGTGGTTTCTTAGAACTAATAAATATTTCATTTCTGTCCAATATTAAGTATTGCTGTGTATATATAGCGTAAATATAAACAGCTTTATAAAATCCCTAAGCTTTACTAAAGACAGAGCTTACTGCTTTCCTTGAAGAAAGCTGTTCAGTGGTCCTTGACTCCAAGGAATCAGAACCACTGATTTACTGTACATTCCAATAGTATTGTTTCTATAAGGATTATTCTCATGTTTTTTATTAGGACCTCTCTGTTGACAAGCAGCAAAAAAAAAGCCTTGTATACAGTATTTTAGTTTGTGAAAAGACAATAAAATGTAGCATGTTGTAATAATCCCGCACTAACCTACATACAAACCACTGTGTTAATCCTAATCCATAAAAAAAAAAATCATGAGTACAGTACATGACATGGGCACTGAATGTGACAAATGTGTCAAAGAAACAATATTACTTCTTCTTTATCATATATATTTTTTTTCATTCAGGTCTGAAATTACATTTTTAAGTCAGCTACTATATTTCTACTCTACAATATTTTTTGCAAACATTATTAACATGCTCATAAACCTGTTGTTATACGACACCAGACTGTGACCATTGTGCGGATGTTCTTCCTTTGGAAAGAGCCACACTTTATTTTTTTAATAAAATAAAAAGTAATAAAATAATTACATTTTAATTAAATTAAATAAAAAGGCAGATGGGCAAACCTAAACTCTGCAAA
The DNA here is from genome assembly GCA_037952835.1 of Lithobates septentrionalis. Lineage (NCBI taxonomy): Eukaryota > Metazoa > Chordata > Amphibia > Anura > Ranidae > Lithobates > Lithobates septentrionalis. The sequence continues at coordinate 984,994 of JBBDGP010000872.1, read as the reverse complement.
AAGCATCACAAGTGTTGATTAGATAATCAGCCATCCAAGCAATAATTAGTTCATCTGTAATATTAACTTTACATTATATTATTCAAGCCCATTAATATTTGATTATAGTTTATAACAAGTTAACGCTAAACCCCAGCTAAATACACAGTTGACATATATCTGAACTATCTTACCTACTAACGAATTTGCATTTCTGGCTATTCAATTATTGGATATATAAATTCCTGCTAGACCGCACAGATATATGTAAACTAAAGGCTTTCCCCAGGATATTATCTCTAGGATCCCTGGCCACACTCTTGTGTGTATTTTTTATCAAAAAAAATTTTTTTTGAATCAATATCAAACCATTTAACCAAACAATTATTAAATAAAAAATATCAGTGCAGTGTAGCTAGTGCACTAATTATCAATCATAAAGGTGCTCAGTGCTGTATCAATCCCACAAATTGTGACAATATTCTGTGACACCACAACTGAGCTTTTCCTCTGCTCCCAATATTTGTACACTGCACTCACCAGAAGCAGTTGACTCATTTAATTAAAAAGGAAGTCAAATGCACTTAATTTATAAATTGGCATCTCTCTCACTTCTTTACCCCTTTAAGAGACTCGATGTTGCACCCAGTATTACATGTATGGAAAGATGGGGAGGCTTCTGGAACATTGTCACACATCATCAGCTTCAGTGCATTTGCCGTCTATTTTAATTAAAGGAGTAAACGGCTTTGGTGAGTACAATATGCAAACTTTGGAAGCAGAGGAAGAGCACAGTTGTGGTGTCACAAAATATTGTCACAATTTGTGGGACTGCTACAGCACTGAGCACCTTTATGATTGATAATTAGTGTTCAATTAGTGCATAATTATATGGTTTGATTTTAATGCAAAAAAAAAACATTTTTCAAAATAAATATTACACACAAGAGCACGGTCAGCTATCCTAGGGATAATATCCTGGGAGATACTTTTTGATTACATATAGTGTGACTTAAGTGGTTGTAAACCCATACAGATCACTTTTACCTACAGGTAAGCCTATAATAAAGCTTACCTGTAGGTACTGGAAATATATAACCATGCAGGTTTAGGAGATATTTACCATATACGCTTGCACTGACGTCATCGGCGCAAGCGCACTAAAGAAAGGGCACAATCGTGCCATTTCTATAGGGCCCGTGCCGTGACCGTGCTCGGGAGTGACGTCACGTTACTCCAGCCAGTCACAGAGGCAGAGTCCACGGCCCCGGAAGGAAGAGGGGTGAAGATGGACACGGCCACCAGCCAGGACATCGCGGACATTGCGGGCTTCATTTGCAGGTAAGTGACACATAATGGGCTAGTATGCGATGCAGGGGAGTAAAGATGAAATAAAACTCATCAGGGTTTACTCCTCTTTAAGGTCGGATGACAAGACGCTCTCTTCACAAAATAATTGTTTATATATGTACATTTTTAAATATATGATTTATTTGTTGGTTTGAGGTTTTTGTTGCAACTGTTTGTGTGGTTGTAAAGTTCACAAGGCAGCACAGCTAGGTTGGTAACCTTACTTTTTTCGACTGCAGTCATAACATACAGTTAGGTATCCATCCTAACCCCAGCCTGTGATGGATTATTAAGGGATCAGCAGTAGAGTGATTAACACATCTCTCTTCTCTTTGCCTCTCCCTCTTCCTCTTCTAATTTATTCTTCACTTGTAGGCAGGTGTCTACTTTGTCCACTGCAGGTGGTGCTCCTGAGCAGCAGCACTGCAGTTGAAGAGGAAGTCAGGAGGAATATGGTTCCACTATGGTTTCCTGGGTCACTGGGGAAGCTATCCCATTTGATGCTGCTGCACCATGTGACTCTAGCAGCCATCTTGGATCAGGACCTTGCTCCTAGGTTTGGCATGCATTTTGCAAGTGGGTAGAGTAGAGACAGGTACCCCACCTAGTAGGGACAGAACTAGCGTCAGAAAATGGTTCCTGACGAGGGGGGGAAGTGTAGGGCTTGCAACTTCTCTGAATATCTTCTTGTTTGATCACAAAAAGGCCAGGCTGCATTCTGCCCTTCTCAACAGGCGCTGAAAGTTCAGCTGAATCCTGCTGTCTACACGCTACTGGAACTGTAAGTGTCCCTGGCTGGGCTGCCATCCCCTGTCTTTGCATTATTTCAATACAACATCTTTCATCGCAATTAGATTGTGTGTGTTATTACCACCACACCACCCTGCACCCCACCTACACACTGGGGATTACAAAACACTGAAATCAATGCAAAAGTATTTTAATTAAACATGTTGCATTTAAAACTAGTATAATAATATTTTACTTAATTCAGCTTATGAAGAACAAAAAAGTTAGACCCCGGCCACCTTCACCAATTTGTGACAAACAGCTGTTCAAACTCACACTGCGCTGTCATCAATATGTGATGGTGACACTTTCAGCCTCAGCCTGCACAAAAGATATTTGCAAGAAATTGCAGGGCCGGACTTACCATTGGGCTTGACTGGGCTTAAGCCCATGGGCCCCGCCCAACAGGGGGCCCCACGGGCCCCAGCCGAGTGTACTCGGCTATACTCGGCTAGTTCCGCTCACAGTCACGCCTAGTCCCGCCCTATGATGGACATAACACAAGTACTGGGCGTGACTCTGCTATGTATGTATATCGGCGGCACTCGGCTACGCTCACAGTCATGCCCAGTCCTGCCATTGGATCTGTGTTATGTCCATCATAGGGCGGGACTGGGCGGGACTGCGAGAGGAGCCGAGAAAAGCCGTCAGGAGCCAAGATACACAGATCCGGCTCTGTGCATCTCAGTGGCGCCATATTTAAACTGCAGTGACACTGAGAAGTCACTGCAGTTTAACTGCAGCCTGGGCAGGGCTGCAAATGACACGGACAAGGCTACAGATGGACACTGATAAGGAAGCAGATGGAGGCTGCAAGGCTGCAAATGACACTGACAGGGCTGCAAGGCTGCAAATGACACTGATAAGTAGGGATGAGCCGAACACCCCCCTGTTAGGTCCGCACCAGAACTTGCGAACAGGCAAAAAATTTGTTGGAACACGCTAACACCGTTAAAGTCTATGGGGCACGAACATGAATATTCAAAAGTGCTAATTTTAAAGGCTTATATGCAAGTTATTGTCATAAAAAGTGTTTGGGGACCTGGGTCCTGCCCCAGGGGACAAGGATCAATGCAAAAAAAAGTTTTAAAAACGTTCGTTTTTTCGGGAGCAGTGATTTTAATAATGCTTAAAGTGAAACAATAAAAGTATAATATCCCTTTAAATTTCGTACCTGGGGGGTGTCTAAAGTATGCCTGTAAAGGGGTGCATGTTTCCCGTGTTTAGAACAGTCTGACAGCAAAATGACATTTCAAAGGAAAAAAAGTCATTTAAAACTACTCGCGGCTATTAATGAATTGCCGGTCCGGCAATACACATAAAAGTTCATTGATAAAAACGGCATGGGAATTTCCCACAGGGGAACCCTGAACCAAAATTTTTAAAAAAAATGACGTGGGGGGGTCCCCCTAAATTCCATACCAGGCCCTTCAGGTCTGGTATGAATATTAAGGGGAACCCCGGCCAAATTTTTTTTTTAAATGGCGTGGGGTCCCCCCTTAAAATCTATACCAGACCCTACAGGTCTGGTATGGATTTTAAGGGGAACCCCGCGCCAAAAAAAAAAAAAAAAAAACGGCGTGGGATCCCCCCAAAAATCCATACCAGACCCTTATCCGGGCACGCAACCTGGCAGGCAGCAGGAAAAGAGGGGGGGGACGAGAGAGCGCCCCCCCGAACCGTACCAGGCCACATGCCCTCAACATTGGGAGGGTGCTTTGGGGTAGACCAGAAGAACCAGAAGAAGAAGAAGATGGAGGAAGAAACAGAAGGAAGATAGAAGAAAGAAGATAGAAGAAAGAAGAAGCATTTAAATAAAGGAATTGTCAAAAACTGTCTCTTGTCATTTTTAACATTTTTGACAGTTTTTTTGTGAAATGGTAGGGGTACTTTTGTACCCCCTTACCATTTCACACAGGAGGGAGGGCTTCCAGATTCCGATAAGCCCCCCGCCCGCAGACCCCCACAACCACCGGGCAAGTGTTGTGGGGATGAGGCCCTTGTCCCCATCAACATGGGGACAAGGTGTTTTGGGGGGCTACCCCAAAGCACCCTCCCAATGTTGAGGGCATGTGGCCTGGTACGGTTCAGGAGGGGGGGCGCTCTCTCATCCCCCCTCTTTTCCTGCGGCCTGCCAGGTTGCATGCTCGGATAAGGATCTGGTATGGATTTTTGGGGGGACCCCACGCCGTTTTTTTTTTTTAATTTTGGCGCGGGGTTCCCCTTAAAATCCATACCAGACCTGAAGGGTCTGGTATGGATTTTAAGGGGGGACCCCACACCATTTTTTTTTTTAATTTTGGCCGGGGTTCCCCTTAATATCTATACCAGACCTGAAGGGCCTGGTATGGAATTTAGGGGGACCCCCCACGTCATTTTTTTTTTAAATTTTGGTTCGGGGTTCCCCTGTGGGGAATTCCCATGCCGTTTTTATCAATGAACTTTTATGTGTATTGTCGGACCGGCAATTAATTAATAGCCGCGAGTAGTTTTAAATGACTTTTTCCTTTGAAATGTCATTTTGCTGCCAGATTGTTCTAAACACGGGAAACATGCGCCCCTTTGCAGGCATACTATAGACACCCCCCAGGTATGAAATTTAAAGGGATATTACACTTTTATTGTTTCACTAAGCATTATTAAAATCACTGCTCCCGAAAAAACAGCCGTTTTTAAAACTTTTTTTGCATTGATCCATGTCCCCTGGGGCAGGACCCAGGTCCCCAAACACTTTTTATGACAATATCATGCATATAAGCCTTTAAAATTAGCATTTTTGATTTCTCCCATAGACTTTTAAAGGGTGTTCCGCGGCATTCGAAACCCCAAAATGTTCGCTGTTCGGCGAACTGGCGAACAGCCGATGTTCGAGTCGAACATGAGTTCGACTCGAACTCGAAGCTCATCCCTACTGATAAGGCTGCAAGGCTGCAAATGACACTGATACAGCTGCAAGGCTGCAAATGACACTGATAAGGCTGCATTGCTGCAAATGACACTGACAAGGCTGCAATGTCGCTAGGCAAGGCTGCAAATGACACTCACAAGGCTGAAAATTACACTGGACAAGCATGCAGATGGACGCTATACAAGGCTGCATTGATGAGCATTTAAATGTAAGTTTTTTTCCTTAGATAGCTTTTTTCCTTAAAATTCCTTAAACTCTTATCTTGAGAAGGGATGAGCTTCGTGTTCGAGTCGAACCCATGTTCGACTCGAACATCGGCTGTTCGGTCGTTCGCCGAATTGCGAACGATATGGGCCGTTCGCGCCAAATTCGTGTGGTGTGTCACGGCCCATAATTCACTGCGGCATCGCAGTGCATTGCTTGCTGATGATTGGCCAAGCATGCACTATGACCCGCATGCTTGGCCAATCACAGCGCCGCCTGAACAGAGAGCCGTAATTGGCCAAAGCCAAGGAGGCTTTGGCCAATTATGGCTCAGGGGATTTAGTACACGCCCCACACTATATAAGGCCGCCTGCACGGCGGCCCTGTGCAGTGTGTTCCGGTGTGCTGAGAGATAGAGAGAGAGAGAGAGAGACAGTGTCATTTCATTTGAGTTAGCTAGATTAGGCAGGACAGTCAGTCAGTTAGCTGCACTTAAAGTGTATTGTGTATATATATCCATCCCAGGTGTTGCATATATATATATATATATATATATATACACTGTATTCAGTTTAGCTAGATCCGTTCCTGTTATCTTCTAGACTATTTACATTTAGTGCAGTGCGTCCTGCTCACAGTGTTCAGCTAGATCCGTTCCTGTTATCTTCCTACTGACAGGCAGGCTTGTCTTGTTACAGTATTTACAGCTACCTAAAGAAAATTACTGGTGTTCTTTTGATCCTATTAGTACCACGGTCAGGCAGCTAGACTATTTACATTTAGTGCAGTGCGTCCTGCTCACAGTGTTCAGCTAGATCCGTTCCTGTTATCTTCCTACTGACAGGCAGGCTTGTCTTGTTACAGTATATAAAGCTACCTGAAGAAAATTACTGGTGTTCTTTTGATCCTATTAGTACCACGGTCAGGCAGCTAGACTATTTACAGTTAGTGCAGTGCGTCCTGCTCACAGTGTTCAGCTAGATCCGTTCCTGTTATCTTCCTACTGACAGGCAGGCTTGTCTTGTTACAGTATATAAAGCTACCTGAAGAAAATTACTGGTGTTCTTTTGATCCTATTAGTACCACGGTCAGGCAGCTAGACTATTTACATTTAGTGCAGTGCGTCCTGCTCACAGTGTTCAGCTAGATCCGTTCCTGTTATCTTCCTACTGACAGGCAGGCTTGTCTTGTTACAGTATATAAAGCTACCTAAAGAAAATTACTGGTGTTCTTTTGATCCTATTAGTACCACGGTCAGGCAGCTAGACTATTTACATTTAGTGCAGTGCGTCCTGCTCACAGTGTTCAGCTAGATCCGTTCCTGTTATCTTCCTACTGACAGGCAGGCTTGTCTTGTTACAGTATATAAAGCTACCTGAAGAAAATTACTGGTGTTCTTTTGATCCTATTAGTACCACGGTCAGGCAGCTAGACTATTTACAGTTAGTGCAGTGCGTCCTGCTCACAGTGTTCAGCTAAACCTACAAGTTAGTGGGGTGCGTCCACCTCACAGTGTTCAGCTAAAGCTACCTGTAGAAGGTTGGTGGTGTTCTCATACTACAGGCAGGCAGTTGATTTTGCTAGCTGCAGTATCAGTACATACATATACAGTGGCTTGCGAAAGTATTCGGCCCCCTTGAACTTTTCAACCTTTTGCCACATTTCAGGCTTCAAACATAAAGATATAATTTTTTTATTTTTTGTGAAGAATCACCAACAAGTGGGACACAATTGTGAAGTGGAACGAAATCTATTGGATATTTTAAACTTTTTTAGCAATTAAAAAACTGAAAAGTGGTGCGTGCAAAATTATTCGGCCCCTTTACTTTCAGTGCAGAAAACTCACTCCAGAAGTTCAGCGAGGATCTCTGAATGATCCAATGTTGTCCTAAATGACTGATGGTGATAAATAGAATCCACCTGTGTGTAATCAAGTCTCTGTATAAATGCACCTGCTCTTTGATAGTCTCAGGGTTCTGTTGAAAGCGCAGAGAGCATCATGAAGACCAAGGAACACACCAGGCAGGTCCGTAATACTGTTGTGGAGAAGTTTAAAGCCTGATTTGGATACAAAAAGATTTCCCAAGCTTTAAACATCCCAAGGAGCACTGTGCAAGCGATCATTTTGAAATGGAAGGAGTATCAGACCACTGCAAATCTACCAAGACCTGGCTGTCCCTCTAAACTTTCAGCTCAGACAAGGAGAAGACTGATCAGAGATGCAGCCAAGAGGCCCATGATCACTCTGGATGAACTGCAGAGAACTACAGCTGAGGTGGGAGAGTCTGTCCATAGGACAACAATCAGTCGTACACTGCACAAATCTGGCCTTGATAGAAGAGTGGCAAGAAGAAAGCCATTTCTCAAAGATATCCATAAAAAGTCTCATCTAAAGTTTGCCACAAGCCACCTGGGAGACACACCAAACATGTGGAAGAAGGTGCTCTGGTCCGATGAAACCAAAATCCAACTTTTTGGCCACAATGCAAAACGATATGTTTGGCGTAAAAGCAACACAGCTCATCACACTCAACACACCATCCCCACTGTCAAACATGGTGGTGGCAGCATCATGATTTGGGCCTGCTTTTCTTCAGCAGGGACAGGGAAGATGGTTAAAATTGAGGGGAAGATGGATGCAGCCAAATACAGGACCATTCTGGATGAAAACCTGTTGGAGTCTGCAAAAGACCTGAAACTGGGACGGAGATTTATCTTCCAACAAGACAATAATCCCAAACATACAGCAAAATCTACAAAGGAATGGTTCACAAATAAACGTATCCAGGTGTTAGAATGGCCAAGTCAAAGTCCAGACCTGAATCCAATCGAGAATCTGTGGAAAGAGCTGAAAACTGCTGTTCACAAACGCTCTCCATCCAACCTCACTGAGCTCGAGCTGTTTTGCAAGGAAGAATGGGCAAGAATTTCAGTCTCTCGATGTGCAAAACTGATAGAGACATACCCCAAGCGACTTGCAGCTGTAATCGCAGCAAAAGGTGGCTCTACAAAGTATTAACGCAAGGGGGCCGAATAATTTTGCACGCCCCACTTTTCATTTTTTTATTAGTTAAAAAAGTTTCAAAAATCCAAAAAATTTCGTTCCACTTCACAATTGTGTCCCACTTGTTGGTGATTCTTCACAAAAAATAAAAATGTTATATCTTTATGTTTGAAGCCTGAAATGTGGCAAAAGGTTGAAAAGTTCAAGGGGGCCGAATACTTTCGCAAGCCACTGTATATATATATATATATATATATATATATATATATATATATATATATATATATATATATATATATATATATCCCAGCTTAGTGCAGCCACAGGCCATTAGTATGTCTGGAAGGCCAAGAAGGAGAGGCAGACAGTCACAAGCCAATAAGAGAGGGCAAGCAGGCTCTGTGTCTAGTGCTAGTCGTGGAGACGGTGCATCCTCATCAGCACGTGGCCATGGGACACGCTTGGCCTTTTTTTCGGCAGCTGGCCGTGTTGAGCCGCAACATGCGGAACACTTGGTTGAGTGGATGACCAAGCCGTCCTCATCCTCCTCATCCTCTCTCACCCATGCCCAGGGTGCTTTGTCTGGCAAAGCAGCGGCCTCTTCCCTCGGCTCAATGTCATCAGTGACTCCTTCCCTATCTCCACCATAACCTCCTGAGGAGTCCCTCGAACTGTTTGACCACAGTGTTGGGTACATGCTCCAGGAGGATGCCCAGTGTTTGGAAGGCTCTGATGATGATACTGAGCTCGATGAAGGTAGTAACATGAGCACGGACAGAGGGGGTGCCCAAGAAGGACAGCAATCTGGCAGTCATGCTCCCCCTGCTGCAGCATACTGCCAGGTTTGCTCCAGTGATGAGGAGGGAGGGGATGATGAGGTCACTGACTCAACGTGGGTGCCTGATAGGAGAGAGGAGGAGGAGGAGGAGGAGGCGGCACATCACCAACGAGGCATGATGCCCTCCAGGGGCCAGCCTAAGGGCAGCACATTGACTGCATCACACCCCAAAGCTCCACATGTGCAGGGCGCTGCAGTCTCTGCGCGTTATTCAAAAAGTTCTTTGGTGTGGGCCTTTTTTGAGACGAGTGCATCAGATCGCACCGCTGCTATTTGCAACATATGTCTCAAGCGTATCTCACGTGGCCAAAACATCTCCCGCTTGGGTACCACATGCTTGACCAGACATATGTTGACCTGCCATGCAGTTCGTTGGCAAGCGTATCTAAAAGACCCACACCAAAGAACAAAGAGGACCTCTCCTTGCTCCTCATCAGCTGAGATTTCCAACCCCACTAGACCTCCAGTCCTCTCTGAGACTTGCACTGAGAGGAATGAAGGTGTAGAATTAGGTGTGTCACAGCCAAGTACTTGTGGGCAATCTGCTTTTGGTACACCGACGTCAGATTGTACCAGGCAAATTTCCCTGCCCCAGCTGCTGTACCGCCAAAAGAAGTTTGCTCCCAGCCATCCACATGCCCAGCGGTTGAATGCTAGCTTGGCAAAATTGCTAGCACTTCAACTGCTGCCTTTTCAGTTGGTAGACTCTGCCCCCTTCCGTGAGTTTGTGGAATGTGTGGTTCCTCAGTGGCAGGTACCCAAACGCCACTTTTTCTCACGGAAGGCCATTCCGGCTCTCTACCGGCATGTGGAAGGCAATGTCCATGCCTCGCTGGACAGGGCGGTCAGCAGTAAGGTGCATATTACCGCTGACTCATGGTCCAGCAGGCATGGACAGGGACGTTACCTAAGTTTCACGGCGCATTGGGTGACTCTGCTGGCAGCTGGGAAGGATGCAGGACAAGGTGCAGTAGTGTTGGAGGTTGTTCCGCCACCACGCCTCCAAAATGATAATGATTGTGACACACCTCTCTCCTTCACCCCCTCCTCTTCTTCTTCCTCCATGGCCTCTTCCTCGGAACCAGCGGTGCTCCGTAGTCGTTCAAGGGGCTACGCAAGTACGCAGGCCAAAAGATGCCATGTGGTGCTTGAGCTGGTGTGCTTGGGGGACAGGAGCCACACTGGGGCAGAGGTTCTGTCAGCTCTGCAGGGGCAGGTTCAGAGGTGGTTGACGCCGCGCCAACTTAAGGCAGGAATGGTGGTTTGCGACAATGGCACCAACCTCCTCTCTGCCCTCCGACAGGGGCAAATGACCCATGTGCCCTGTTTGGCTCATGTCCTTAACTTGGTGGTGCAGCGGTTCTTGGGCAGGTACCCGGGCTTACAGGATGTCCTGAGGCAGGCCAGGAAAGTCTGTGAGCATTTCCGCCGGTCATATAATGCCAGTGCTCGGCTGACGGACCTCCAAAAGGAGTTTAACCTGCCCAAGAACCGCCTAATCTGTGACATGCCCACCAGGTGGAACTCAACGTTGGCCATGCTGCAGCAGCTGCACACGCAGCAGAGGGCCATCAATGAGTACCTGTGCGACTATGGCACCAGGACAGGGTCAGGGGAGCTTGTTTTTTTTCCCCACGCCAGTGGGCCATGATCAGGGATGCATGCACTGTCCTGTCACCATTCGAGGAGGCCACGAGGATGGTGAGCAGTGACAGTGCACGCATCAGTGACACTGTCCCCCTTGTCCACCTGTTGGAGCACACGCTGCGTGGAATAATGGACAGGGCACTTGAGGCAGAACAGAGGCAGGAAGAGGAGGACTTCCTTAGCTCTCAAGGCCCCCTTTATCCAGACAGTGTTCCTGCGTGCCCGCCGATCACACAGGAAGAGGAGGAGGAGGAGGAGGAGGAAGATTGTGTCAGTATGGAGGTGGAGCCTGGCACTCAGCATCAGCAGCAGTCTTTAAGGGATCAGACCCAAGAAACACATGGACTTGTACGTGGCTGGGAGGAGGTGGCTGCGGACGTTGTCGTCCTTAGTGACCCAGAGGACTCCGGGCCGAATGCCTCAGCAAACCTACGCTGCATGGCCTCCCTGATCCTGCAAAGCCTGCGTAAGGATCCTCGTATTCGTGGTATCAAGGAGAAGGACCAATACTGGCTGGCAACCCTCCTTGATCCACGTTACAAGGGTAAGGTTGCGGACCTTATCTTGCCATCGCAGAGGGAGCAGAGGATGAAACATCTTCGGGAGGCCTTGCAGAAAGGTCTGTGCAACGCGTTCCCAGAGACTGGGAGGTTACAAACTCCTGTTTCTGGACAACGTGTTGCTGAGGCTTCGGTCAGTCAAAGGAGCGGTGGAGAAGGTGGCCGTCTGACCGATGCGTTCAGACAATTTTTTTGTCCGCAGCCCCAAGGTATGATCGGTTCCAGCAACCATCGCCAGCGTCTGTTTTACATGGTGCAGGAATACCTAGGGGCAAGATCAGACTTGGACACCTTTCCCACCGAAAATCCTCTGGGTTACTGGGTCTTGAGGATGGATCACTGGCCAGAGCTTGCACAGTATGCAATTGAGCTACTGGCCTGTCCTGCATCCAGCGTTCTTTTGGAACGCACATTCAGTGCTGCTGGAGGCATGGTAACCGATCACAGGGTGCGTCTGTCCACCGACTCGGTCGATCGACTGACCTTCATAAAAATGAATCGGTCTTGGATCACCACCAGCTACCAAGAACCTGATGCTGATGTAACCGAATAATATTTTTTGAAATCTCAGATCCCTTCAAAGACTGCCTATGCTGATGCTGAGTGACTATCCCTGAGTAATTATCCTCTTCCTCCTCAATCATCATGCTGATAGCTTGTAAGAACATTTTTGGTTCTGGGCGCCACCACCAGTGCCTAAGGCACAATTTTTCAGCCCCTGTTTAACAGGGGCGTGTAATTACAATTTTTGATGTAATACTTTGCAGCAGGGCTCGTTCCTGCATTCCAACTAGAGTGTCTGTGAGGGGTTGCAGTGTTGTGGCACCAGCACCAGTGCCTAAGGCCCAATTTTTCTGCCCCTGTCTAACAGGGGCATGTAATTACAATTTTTGATGCAATACATTGCAGCAGGGCTCGCTCCTGCGTTCCAACTAGAGTGTCTGTGAGGGGTTGCAGTGTTGTGGCACCAGCACCAGTGCCTAAGGCTTAATTTTTCAGCTCCTGTTCAACAGGGGCATTTAATTACAATTCTTGATCTAATATTTCACAGCAGGGCCCTGTGAGGGCTTACAGTGTTGTGGCCACAGCAACACCTAAGGCCCAAATTTCTGCTGAGTATATAGGGCAGGACCCTACTTTCAAACATCTAACTTACAAACGACTCCTACTTGCAAACGGAAGGAGACAACAGGAAGTGAGATGAAATCTACCCCTAGGAAGGGAAATACTCTCCTGTAAGAAATAATATGGGAAAAAGAATTCTCCTTTCCACTGATGCTTTCCAATGCTTGTTCCACAAAAAAACCCAAATTTTCAAAAAACATTTTTCATTGGGACAAAAAGTGAGTTGAAATCTTCTGAAGAGGAGGAAAGACAGCAAAACAAATGTCACAGGGGTGATAACCCTTCCCTATGTTTTCCAAAAAGCTTAAAGATTTTTTGGCTGGAGCTAAACACGTTAAAAATGTACCCGTTCAAAATTACAAAGAGATTCTACTTAACAACAAACCTACAGTCCCTGTCTTGTTTGCACCGCCTGTATACTGCTGTTCAGAGTATATAGGGCCTGGTGGCCCCACACCTTTCCTTATTTTAATTTGGGTGCGGGGTTCCCCTTAATATCCATACAAGACCCAAAGGGCCTGGTAATGGACTGGGGGGTACCCATGCCGTTTGTCTCACTGATTTTCATCCATATTGCCATGACCCGACATTACATTAAACCCGCAAGCAGTTTTAAATGAGATTTTTTCCTTTGAAAATGACATTTGATGCAGGGACTGTTCTAAACACGGGAAACACGTCACTTTACAGGCATACTATATACACCCCCCAGGTACGATATTTAAAGGAATATTTCACTTTTTTTTTTTACTTTAAGCATCATTAAAATCACTGCTCCCGAAAAAACGGCTGTTTTTAAAAGTTTTTTTTGCATTGATACATGTCCACTGGGGTAGGACCCGGGTCCCCAAACCCTTTTTAGGACAATACCATGCAAATTAGCCTTTAAAATGAGCACTTTTGATTTCGAACGTTCGAGTCCCATAGACGTCAATGGGGTTCTAACGTTCGTGCAAAATTTTGGTCCGTTCGCAGGTTCTGGTGCGAACCGAACCGGGGGGTGTTCGGCTCATCCCTAATCTTGAGGTTTGTTGATTGGTTATTGGCAGTTACGTAGTGCCTCGTTTACTGCCGTTGAGAAAACCTGTCTGCATTAGACAGTGATGTAATGGCGGACAAACGGTATAAGAGTGGCGCGCTTAAAAGAAAACTTAAGGTTTAAAGTAATGTAAATAAAGTAGGGCCTGAAAGTGACTCAAGCCCAGGGGCCCCCACCACCCTAAGTCCTGCCCTGGCCGTCAGTACATCAGGGGTGATCAATTTTCAGAGATTGGCACCATAGCTTGTGGACTCTATAACGTTCACAAAGACCCAATAATATACACCAATTTCGGTTATTTTACCAAAGATATGTAGTAGTATACATTTTGGCCAAAGTTTATGAAGAAAAATTACTAATTTGCAAAATTGTATAATCAAAACGAAGAAAAATGCATTTTTTTAACCAAATTTTCAGGCTTATCTTTTATATCTTTTATAGCACAAAAAAATAAAAAACCCAGCGGTGAATAAATACCACCAAAATAAAGCTCTATTTGTGTGCAAAAATGTCATATGAGTACAGTGTTGCATGACTAATTTGCATGAGTAATTGTCATTCAAAATGTGAGAGCACCGAAAGCTGAAAATTGGTCTGGTTAGGAAGGGGGTTTAAGTGCCCAGTGGTCAAGTGGTTAAGGACTAACTGATTAAAAGGCTAGGCTCACACCAGAAATGAACGCATTAACCTGCATTACCACACTTTAATGTATGTTGCGTTAAGCATTTAAATAGACATTGTAACCAACTTAAGTTAACAGCACAGAAAACAAAAGTACCGTATTTATCGGCTAATCACAGGTGCATGTTATACGCCCATAGTGTACCTCTGAGGGCAAGGAGAGGGACGAGCGCCGCCGAGTGCCGCCGGAATTCACTGAGGCGCCATCTCCTGTATAATCATCTCTCACTCGGCTCTGACGTCACACACACAGTCCTACCTCCACCACCAGCATTGGACCAGTGTTCTGTCAATCACAGGAGCTGGTCCAATGCCAATGGCAGAGGCAGGACTGTGTACGTGACTGCCGACTGAGAGCCAAGTAAACAGGAGGTGACAGCTCGGCGATTTCCTGCATGAGAGATGGTGAGGCTGCAGATGGGCATCAGGCTGCATTGATGGGAGATGGGCGCAGATCAGGCTGCAGACAGGCACATATCAGGTTGCATTGAGGCTGCAGATGGGCACATATCAGGCTGCATTAAGGCTGCAGATGGGCACAGATCAGGCTGCATTGAGGCTGCAGATGTGCACAAATCAGGCTGCATTGAGGTTGCAGATGGGCACATATCAGGCTGCATTGAGGCTGCAGATGGGCACATATCAGCTTGCATAGAGGCTGCAGATGGGCGCATATCAGGCTGCATTAAGGCTGCAGATGGGCACAGATGAGGCTGCATTGAGGCTGCAGAGGGACACAGATCAAGCTGCAGATGGGCACAGATCAGGCTGCATTGAGGCTACAGATGGGCACAGATCAGGCTGTTTGAGGCTGCAGATGGGCACACATCAGGCTGCATTGAAGCTGCAGATGGGCACTAATCAGGCTGCATTGATGGGCACTGACCATTATTTTGCTTCAAAGTGGTTTATTTTGAAAAAAATGTTTTTTTCCTGAAACTTCCCTGTTAAATTGAAGGTGCGTGTTATACGCCTGTGTGTGTTATACGCCGATAAATGCGGTATTTAAAATGCTGACTTGCAGCATTTTTCCTTTCCATTAATTGTTTTTTATTTACTTGCCATCTGCTTTTGAACTTTTGACTAGTAGAAAATGTTACTACTCCAGTAAGACTCAAATCCCCAGCACAGCCCTGTCCTGCCTTGAACGTTATAGCCCTCTCTGCTTATGGAAGTGTCTTATAACTCTCCGTGCTTCTCTTCACTGAAGCCAGCTGCTAGGGAGATCACGTGACTGGACCAGAGCACCTTCATGACATGTAAGTATAGACATCATTATTTTACAGGGTGGTTAGTATAGGGCTTAGAATGGGAAAGGGAGCAGGTTTGAGTTTAGATAGACTGGGTTTCTTCTACTTTCAGTAACCTTTTATGTACAGTAGCTGGGGTGGGAAGAGCTTAAGTAGAATAAATATTAAAAACTTTCACTTAAAGTGGTTGTAGACTCATTTATGAAATCTGACCTGGGCACATATATCTGTAGTGTTTACTTATCTATCTCCAGAGCTTTGAGTGTTGTGTCTTTCTACTGCTCCTTTCCTCTGTTATCAGCATGATAAAATCTGACGAGTTCTCTGACACACAAGATAAAAGCAGCTGAATTTTTGTGTTGGGGAGGTAGCTTAGAGATAGATCAGCACAGAGCTTGTCTATTCAGACTGCAGCTCTGCATGTTCCTTCATTCCTCTGCCTATGTGGAAGGGGGGGCTGCCTTTCCTCCAATCAGCTCACACACAGTGTAAGTCCAGACTTCCCCTCCCACTGCTAAAAGAGGAGGAAAGATTTGTAACATGATGTGCACTTTCTGAAAACAGCAGATATACATGTAAAACTTATGTAGGGAGATTTGTTTCATCTCTGTGTATAATCTGAGGCTGTTCACTTCACTGGGTATATGTGAGGGTTTACATCCACTTAAAGTGACATCTGAGTCTGCTGGGACTGCAAATATTACATCCAAAATGGTAGCACCTGGCAACAGTCTCAGACCTTGAATGTCTAGACAAGGGAGGCTTTTACAGGTAAATAAAATGCATTAAATACTGTATGTTAAGTGCATATATAAACTTTTAGGAATATTTTTTAAATATATTCTTTACTTAGGAAAAACATCAGTACAAAAATAGTAGACAGACAGATCATCTTAAAGCACCAATTAAAATAACCAGGTAAGCAGAAGAACAATATCAAGACACTGAAGCCATGGAGGCTGATAATGCATAAAGTACATATCCCAATAACTTGAATCTCATGGTAACTGCAATCCCAGGCACTAGACAAGCAACTACTATTCTAATATTTATGGTGGGCATTTCCACACCAGAGGATATGGGGGAAAAGAAAAAGAGAATGGGATAGAGGGAGAGAGAGGGAGAAGAGGGGAGGATATTGGGTAGGGGGCAAGGATCGTCCCTTCTGCTTCATGAAGGCAAAATTTCAAACCCAGAAGGAATAATATACAGCACAACCCACTATTGGGAAGCTAATGGTGTCTGATCCCTATAGAAGAAATATGGCATCCAAATCTGCCAATACTTTTCCTCCTGCTCTTTAAGGCTGGGTGTTCACCTATGCGAATGGATGCGGGTTTCCTAGCATCCAATTTGCATGACAGGAGAATGTGACCGGTTCTCTTAGGAGCTGGTTCACATATCCCTGTTGCAGCTGCAGAGCGGCTTGCACAGAAACGATGTGCATCTTTGGCTCCGTTTCAGGGCCGAATTCAGGCAAAAACTTGTCCCTGATTTGTCCCTGAAATGGAGAACAGGGATGCACCTGTACCACTGTTGCAAGCCGCATTTGTCAGAGGCGTGAAACCAGCCTCATATTCCTAGTAAGATTTTCCATTTGTTGGGTCTCTTCAATTATGGAATGCCAATGCAGTTTGAGAGGAGGCAATGGTTGTTTCACAGCACTGGAAAGTAGGCTCTGGCTGTGTTAATGAGATATTCCAGTAAGGAGTGTTTGTACTTTTTTGTAGATAAGGGATATGCAATAAGTACACTGTTGAATTCTCTTCTAGAGACACACCCATAATAGTTTAATTGTCCCTGAATTTTGGGCAGTCCCAAAGGATGTGCAGCAAAGTGCCGTCCAACTCAGGGCATTGCCAGCCTTTATTAGAAAGGTGTGGGAACATGCGATAAAGGACCACAAGGGTTCTGTACCATCTAGTTAGGAGCCTATAACCTCCTTCTTGGTACTTACACAATATATGTTATGTTTGTTATTTTGGCAGGGGTGTTATATTGCAGGTAGCCACGATGAGACTGTGATCTTACATTGGGATTGTTGATATAGCCCTTCTTATGGTGGTGTCTCAGTTTTGCTATTTGGTACAGTATTTTTCACTACAAGACATTACAGGCATCTTTGAAACGTGAACAGTCCTGATGAAGCGGAAAATCCCGCAAAATGCGTAGCCAAACCATTGACTTCACTATATCCTCATTTAAAGTCTATTGTATTTTAGTGTTTTGACTTATTTACGCTCATTTTAATGTGAAATATTGTAATAAGACACGGACTAACTTTTATTAAACTTAATTTTGGTAACTGTAATCTATTCACTACCTAAGGCATAAATAAAGTCCCAGCCATTTATGTATAATATGTAGTTCATGTTGTGGAGATGATGCCTGCTGGAGTGTAATGATAGTGTATTAGAAAGGTTAACACTCCACCTACATCTGTTTAGGGTATTTGTACACACTATAAAAGCTTTTTTTGCAAAAAAGAATTATCCTATCTTTGTGAAGTTGAGAGAAAGTATTTTTTAGATCCTCTTCCTAGTGCTGTGTGAAAGGGAGTTCTTAAGGGGACCCTATGTCTATTATAGGAAGATTTTTGTTGAGATGAATAGTCTGGCAACAGGACCTCTTTAATTCAATTCACGTGAATGATGTAATGCAGGTCAACACACTCAAAATGTAGCAATGTAATGCTGTACGTTGGTGTGAACAGGTCCTATTGATAACAAAGTAATGTCTTTTATTTAACCTGTTGCCGCCCATGTAGCACATATGCACACTGTCAAAAGGGTGTGCTTTAACTCCCACATGCCACACATATGCATCACTGAATGGCCAAAGTTTTTGTGCTGAGAGCGCTCTCACTGTGTGTGCCCAGCACATAGACTGTGGCATTGCCAGGAACAGTCAGCCAGACCTCTTATGCCCCGTACACACGGTCGGACATTGATCGGACATTCCGACAACAAAATCCTAGGATTTTTTCAGACGGATGTTGGTTCAAACTTGTCTTGCATACACACGGTCACACAAAGTTGTCGGAAAATCCGATCATTTTGAACGTGGTGACGTAAAACACATACGTCGGGACTATAAACGGGGCAGTAGCCAATAGCTTTCATCTCTTTATTTATTCTGAGCATGCGTGGCACTTTGTGCGTCAGATTTGTGTACACACGATCAGAATTTCCGACAACGGATTTTGTTGTCGGAAAATTTTATAGCCTGCTCTCAAACTTTGTGTGTCGGAAATTCCGATGGAAAATGTGTGATGGAGCCTACACACGGTCGGAATTTCCGACAACAAGGTCCTATCACACATTTTCCGTCGAAAAATCCGACCATGTGTACGGGGCATTAGGCTCACCACACATGTTACAATCTGATTGTACAGTTTTCTTCTGAACTATCAATGGCTATGTAGTGCAAGAGCCTCCCTATTTCGATACAAAGTGATTAGATAGTTTAGGTTACATTGTTAGTCAAGTTGAAATACATAAAAATCCACTTAGTTCCATACATCCCAACTTTTTGAGATGGGAATGAGGGTCACCTATTATAAAAAGTATTTAGGCATAGGACACACCCATGCCACGCCCCCTTAAAGAAGAATTATACAAAAAAAAAAATTAGTTAAACTCACAAGTGCTTTTTTTACCACTACTATTCTTTTATGCTGGCTTTTGACATTTGAAAATGCAGCAAATTAGAAATTGGATGAAAGGTTTAGCACTGGGAAACACTTTTTGAAAGATAAATATTATAGTATATAGTATATATTTTATATACAACTATATAGAACAGATCAAAATGAGGGACAAATGAGGGGGAGAGAGGGACAGAGGGACTTTTTTCCAAATCAGGGATAGTCCCTCGAAATCACGGACTGTTGGGAGCTATGCCTAGTTCAACCAACTGAAAAACCAAAAAAGAAATAGAATACATAGAAAACCTCCACATACAGAATCCTATACCCACAGTTGAGGTAGGTCCTTATATTACATAGTTTTGGAAAATCTAGTTGAACCTTTGGATGGTGATTGTTGATCCATGGTGTGCTGGTTGATGTTTCCAGGATCCAGCTGGTAATCTCTGCAGCACCCACTATTTTAAGAGCCATATTTGCCAGGTATGTGTGTGCGATAGGAATATTGACAAGACTGCTTTAATAGAAGGACATCTAAGATCTAATTACATAGGTGTGCATGGCCCATTGCATTAGGATGTGGACCCCAAAGCTCAAACACACATGCCTTTCTCTGCAGCCTCAGCTGCACTGGACAGTGAATAAATGGGAAGTGCTCTGTGCTGAGTGGATTCCTGTTCATTCACAAATTGAAGCATAGTAAACACAATTTACTATAATTAATTTATAAATGAAAGCAGTTAATGAGTGTATTCATTAAGAAAAGGAAGGGGCTGGTAAATTACATATTGACTAGCGCCATCCCCTGCTCTCCACCCTGACACATCCCCCGCAGCAGCTGGGGGAGAGGAGAGAAGGGAAGCCAGCAGTACTGCAGGTTGGGGGGGAGGAGCAACACGAGAGCAAGCCCAGGCAGTAGGGGGAATGGGCACCACAGGTAGTAATTAGGGTGTGCCCAGGCACACCTGGCACACCCCCCTGTGCACTACTATGTCTGATTGGTTCAGCGTCTTCAGCAAAGATTTCCTGTCGCAAGCAGCCACCTTCTAGCTCTCGTTTCTCTAATAAAAATGATTAGCTAAAAACTGCCTGGTCGTGTTTGACTCCAGCGTTTTGCTATGCTCATTTTAAATTCAGTATATCAATAGCATTTCTGAGCGCTCCTCCTCGGATCAGATTACAGAAATTTTTATTATCTCTATTAGTGAACATATCTTGCTCTCCTTGCTCCATTAAAAAAAAAAAAAAAATCCTAAAAGCTGTCATCGGTTTGACAAGAATCTCTGATAATGAACCAAACAGAGAACCAATATGCCAAAAATATTATTCTGCAGCTGAAGGATGTATTATGCAAAACCATTTTATTTGTATTAAACAAAATCCTGTTGTGTTACAATATGTCATTCCTAAAAATGCATTTTTTTATTTTTTT
This sequence comes from Lithobates septentrionalis, assembly GCA_037952835.1. Lineage (NCBI taxonomy): Eukaryota > Metazoa > Chordata > Amphibia > Anura > Ranidae > Lithobates > Lithobates septentrionalis. Next base: position 964,542 of record JBBDGP010000872.1, on the reverse strand, counting down.
TTTGCAGTCATCACAAATACCAATAGCAATGTTTTTTTTTTTTTTTTTTCTTCCAGTAAAGTAAAATATATTTATCTATGATAAATAAGAACGGTACGGGTTTCCAGAATTCCTCACAAAAAGTGGTTAGCTTCCAGATCAGTACATTTAATGTAACCCAAATTAGTTTAGCTGTAGCTCAGGAAACACTCTATTGTTTCAGGTTGTTAACCACAAATGTCTTATAAAATGAAGCATGTTTACTGTCATTTTGCAGAAGTCATATCTTCCCTTATGAATTTGGCAATGTAGAATTTTAAAGATACCAGTGTGGGATTGTTATCATGCACAAGCCAAAGCTGTCAGGCCTCATTACTTCCAAGACAAAAATCACAGAATAATGTATTAAGTGCCTCTGTAGAACTATGTACTGCGTTGATGCTATAGAGTGGTAACATAATGACACCAACAGACTTAGATGGGAACTGCAGTCCGCAGACTCGAGTTCTCCCGGCAAAACGCTGTATATGTGAAGGTACGAGTAACACAAGACTGTACACTGATCTTTTTTCTGCGGCAACAAGGCATGAACCTATTCCAAGTATTAAATCTTCAATTTTATAATGTGTCATTCAATGGAATTTTATGATGGCACTATAATTATCTTACATTCAATTAAAATTCTGCATCGTGGTACATTTAAATAATTATTCTACATAAGGATCTCTTTGCAAATATGTAAATTTGACTTTTAGAATATATCGGGTTTTTAATAGATGGTTACATTTCTAAGTCGTTAAATCATTTTTGGCTGTTATGTAGACTAATTTGTTCGGTATTGTAAGACTCCGCTGATACTACTTTTCTGAGTGTAAATCACATTCACAGGGTAGCTTTTTTTAATTTTTTTTCAATTCAGATGGAATATGTAAATCTATGCATTAAGTGAGAGATTGTGAGAGATTTCAGATTTTTTAAAGTGGATGTTAATTCTAACTGATTTACAGTATGTGTGCCTCCTAAAGCACTGTGTATTATAAACATGTGCCCTTTAACTATTAAAAGACTGCTTACCGCAGATGTACTACGGCAGAGCAGCTCTATTACATGTACGTCATTTTGTGCAACAGACACTGAGGGTGCACACGCTGATTGCACAGCGGGGGAGCCCAATCAGTGGGTCCGATGGACCTGATGTCCGCCGGCCACCCGAGATCGTTTCCCAGAGAGGCAGAAGATCGTGCTGCCTATATAAAGAAGGCAAATCGCCGTTCTGACAGTGAAGAAGATGAAGATCTTGTGTTTCTGCTAAGCAGGAACACAGATCTCTGTCTTCCTCCAGTCAGACCATCTCCCACACAGTTAGCAAGCACCTCCTAGGGACACATTTAACCCTTTGATCGCCCCCTGATGTTAACCCCTTCCCTGGCAGTGTCATTAGTTTAGTAACAGCACATGTTAACACTAGAAACTCTGGATAACCCTCTGCACACTGCTATACGCCCTTTTTAGCACATTTTGCAATGAAAAACAGGGATTTTTAGCTCACAGATATAGTATTGCAATACATGAACCTAGTAACTATCCCCCATTTTGTGTCTGTTTGCCCCATGTTGGCATTGTGTCCACAGTAACATTTGTATTAACAAAGCAGAGTAAGACTGGCCATAAGAGGTTTAACTTTTACACAGTTGTCCAGCTTAAACATGTATTGCAATATGTATGAACTAAAAATCCCTGTTTTTCATTGCAAAGTTTGCTGGAAAGGGTATATAGCAGTGTGCGCAGAGGGTTGCCCAGAGTTTCTAGTGCTACCATGTGGTCACACCCCTTCAGCACCTGATATATTATATGCATGTACAAGCTATTGGGATTTAGCACAGGTATATCTTGTTTCTGAAAGTCCCATCTTCCACCACAGCAGCACACTTGTAGCTCATTGACCCTTCCTCCAGATTTTTAGCTGAAAGTCTGTATGCACATTTTTTTTCCTGCAAAATAACGTGCACCTATTTTTGTTTTTTTGAAGGTGGACTTTGCCCAAAAAAATGTAAAACAAAATGTTTTGCCACTTTTTTAACATGCTTTGTTGCATTCCAGTGCTGTTGAACTCCTGCATCCTCTGCACAACCACTACCTGTCTTCATGCATGCACTTCAGAGATGACTTCTTGGCGTTTCTTAGGACAAAACTTCTGATAATGGCATAAATGCCTGTTTGGAAATGACTGTCTGTAGTAAAGCCAATTTTTTTTTTTTTTTGGCTAAGTTAGGGAATGATTAGGATCCCTGCCATGTTTTTTTTCTTTGCTGTATGTGTCCTATCTGGGAAATTTCCCTTCACTCCCTCTCTAAAGCCTCATACACACGACCAGATTTTCTGCAGACAAAACCTTGGACTTTTGTCCGAAGGCATGTGCCTGGATTTTGTCTTGCATACAAACGGCAAGGAACTCTCGACCAACAAACACGAACGTGTTGATGTAGTACGTGGTTTTTCAGCTCTTTAGCGCCACCCTTTGGGCTCCTTCTGCTAATTTCGTGTTAGTAGAAGTTTGGTGAGTGTTGATTCGCGCTTTTCATTTCGCGCTTTTAATTTAGCGCTTTTCATTTTGTGCTTTTCAGTTCGTTTCTGAACGGCCGTTCATCAACCAGACATGTTGCAGAATCGGAAGAGATAACGTGTTATTTATTATTGGCCTTGGAGTTATTGCTTTGAGCCAAGTCCAGTCCAGGAACAGGAGGAGGAGGAGTTATTGGACCAAAAATTGGTCGCTTTAATAATCGTGACCAAATATGTCATATGCCTTTGCTGCGGGAGCTCCAGGAGAATAATCCAGATGATTTTCGGAATTATCTCCGGATGATGAACCCCTGCTTTCACCAACTATTGGCATTGCCGACCCCCTATAGAAGCAGGACACATGCATGAGGCTTTTATTTAATTTTTTGGTTGAATAATAAATATTTTTTGGATTCATAAAATGCACTTTTTGTTTAAGTTCTATTGGCAGATAGCATGTCTAATTTTATTTGTTTTCTTTTTTTAATGCACACTAAAAAAATTGTGGAGACTAATACTTGGCTATGTGTCTTACTTCAAATGACAGCTTGGGAGTAGGCAGTTACATTTTAAAAAATACAATGTAAAATTAGCAAGGGACACCAACATAGTTGGTTATCTTTGATCTTAAAAAACTATGGGATAAATATGTTGTGGTAACTTGCCCCCCCCAAAAAAAAAAAAAGCATAATAATATTATTCTTGATATTACTAGGAAAAATAAAGCCTTTGAAAATACGTTAGAAAATACATTTGGCAGAACTCCATCAGTATCACCAGCAAAGCAGCTTCATTATTATTACATTAAAGAAGAAGAGAATGTGCGCTGCATTTGTAGATTTCATAATTTGCCGCGTCACAAATGTTAATTCTCCATTATGAACGCTAGTTTACAAGACCGACCGCTTCTGGCTCGTCCTTGCTGACGAGTATGTGTGTTTGTACTGTGGACTTTTGTTCGACGGACTTGTGTACACACGCTCAGAAAATCCGACAACACACATTTGTTCGCGGAAAATTTATAAACCTGCCATCCAACATTTGTCCACGGAAAGTTGGCCAACAATTGTCTGATGGAGCATACAAATGGTCAGATTTTCCACCAACAGCCTGTCATCACACAATTCCTGTCGGAAAATCCGATCTTGTGTATGAGGCTTAAGGGACACAAAGGAAGTAAAAGGAGATGTCTCTACAGTTTGAAGATATTCCTTCTTAGACAAGTGTCACTTTCAGAAATAAAAACAGTTTTAGCTTTTCATATTCTGTAATACAGCAATATTGGTCAAATTATAAATTGGTGGGTGATAACAATAGTAAGGGTGACCATTCACGGCCTAGAATTTTGAAGTGATATAACTGATTCAATCATCTTTTAAGATAATTAGTAGGTACAGAAGTTAACAAGTTATAATGACCACTTTCACTAATTGGAAGGACTCATTATTACTCAAAATATATTTCAAAAGCCTCTGTGATTTTTTATCAATTGCGCTCTTGACTCTGAAGGAAATGGGTAGGTACTTTTATTGCTAATGGCCTTAATGGAGTGCATAAAATAATTTCAACACACCCTTACAGAGCAGCAATCAAAACACACAAGCAGATCTCTGTCATTCTTGATGAGCTGCAAGGCAACCCTATCCACCCTGAACGATTTAAGGTGCTCGTGGTTACCCATCTATTTCTTTCAGTTCTTTCAGTTACTGGAGCTGCCAGTTTCCAATTGTTATTTCTGAAGTCAATGTTTGAAAATAAAATTGCACACTTTTTATCACACTTAGCCCTATAAGTTCAAATGAAACTAAACACAGTGCTGCGTGTGTTTCCCATCTGAAAGGCCATATTGCAAAGGATGAATAACCACCAATGGATTTTTCATAAAGCATACCATGCTTGCTTTCTGCCTACTCTTCACTTTGATTTCCTCAGGCAGCATTGCTCTCTCCCCCTGTCTGCATCTTCCTCTTCTGTTCTGAGCTCTGCTGTACATGGACTACAATAGGCAAATTCAAGTAATTACATTGTTTGCTTTAAAATATACAGTTGATAACATATTAATTAATACAGAATTCAATTTACTGTATGTGTGTCTTTTATATTTGCCTAGGGTTTGGCTTTTATGCAATTCCCCCTCTGCATTACATGTAGACTGTTTCACATTTAAAGTGTTATTAAAACCACCACAGTAAAATCAGTCTGTATATGCAGTAAAGCATGCTTATTATACTCACGGTGGATCTTAAGGGGTTATTGTCTGCATTGTGTAAAAAGGCTGTTTGATCCTGTCTCCTCTTCTTCTTCTGTCTCTAATCCACCTCCTGATAGAACAGAAGCTAGGGGACAAGCTGCACATGCTCAGTTTGGTGTGTATTGCTAGAGAGTTTTGTTTTATTTTTCTTGGGAGGGTGCATGTGATCAGCACAGGGCCGATCAGCACAGTCCAGACAGAAAGTCAGGGGTCCTGCAGCCTTATAGGGCAGTCAGAGCAGAATGAAAACGTCTCCTACAAGCTTTAACCAGACACTGATAGAAGTCACAAGACTCCTATATAATGCTTATGAAAAAGGGTATTTAGCAGTTTATATTTACTAAAATAATTTCATTTTCATGTTCTGTGTACAGTGGGAGACCAGATATAGGGAATGCAGGCTCCTGGGTTTAGTAACACTTTAAGTTAGCCGTATTTTCCAGATTGTTTTGCCTTTTTATGTTTAAAAGAGAAGTATTTTTTTTTTTTTATTCATACTTACCTCGGTGGATGGAGCATCAGACCGATGCTGCAGCTGTCCCCCACTGTCTCTGCACTGAGAACCGAGCCACCGAACACCGCCGATGGCTCGGTTTTCACAGATCGCCGAAAGGAGAGTTGCTGACTGTCAGTCAGCGTCTCTCCTGTCTGCTTCCTTACGCTCATTGGCGTGCTGAGCTGTGGAGGGGCAGGGAGAGGCTGTCTCAGCGGCTCGCTGAGACTGCCATCAGTCATGACAGCTGGCGAGTCTTGGAAGTCAGGATGACATGCTGTCTCGACTGATGGCAGTGACATCAGCGGAGATTGGACTTCAGACCGCTCTCCACTGAAAACGGGTCACAAGATTGCAAAACGAATTGTACTTCTGTGACCCAGAGGAGAAGCCCAGCCTGAAAAGCTCAGGCATGTCTTCTCCTTTAATGAAAAGAAACCACTCAAATATGGGTATGTAAATGAATGTAAGATGAATTACTCCTTAAGACCAATCTAAACTGAACATGAAGGCAATATATACTTGCATCAACACAATGATTAAGATCTATGTGAGTTCGCACATACCCTACTACTGAATGCTGCAGCATAACTTTTAATATTTTCCATTTGCACTCACCTAACACAACCTCTGGTAACCTATACATGAACAGAGTTTACAAGCCATTACATTGAAATCTCACGTCATGAGATGTTTATTTTTATTCTGATAATCAGAACAGCTCCTTGCATGTCATTGAGTAACAGAAAAAGAAACCCTAATGGCCTTTGCTATTCTTTTGTCATTGTGTGATGTTGTACATGGTTACTGTCTGCACATTCACACAACCTTACAAGAACTTCCAGTGCTACTTTATTGTGCCTGAAGCACAAAAGGATAAAGCGCTTGCGAAAGTATGTCTCAAACAAGATTTACAAGGCAAAGTCTTCACTTTTAATAAGAAATCTTTTCTTTATCATCACTTATCAAGATGTCTTATTTAAAATGAAAATTATAGAATGTTCAATGCAGACCATGTCATGGTCCGCTTAAACTGTATTCTGTGTTCTACATTTTAGCACATTATAATTAAGAATAATATTTCTGACTTTTTTGTTCCTTTGTGTAGCTATACCTCATCAGCATGTCAGAATTGAGTAGGTCTGAAATAGGACAAAAGCATTACAGGTTATGTGATGCAGTGGTGGTTTGCTTCTTGTATTGTTGCTGTTCAGTAGTCATCAAAATACACTAGGTCAAACATACAGATTATAGGCTCAGTTTACAAAGCTGCTTTTTCTAACTTGACCAAGGTTTCCTTGATACCATGCTCATATCTCTAAAAGCTCAATTCTCAAAGGTGTATAAAATGCTTTACTATGTACACTACCGTTCAAAAGTTTGGGGTCACATTGAAATGTCCTTATTTTTGAAGGAAAAGCACTGTACTTTTAAATGAAGCTAACTTTAAACTAGTCCTAACTTTAAACAAATATACTCTATACATTGCTAATGTGGTAAATGACTATTCTAACTGCAAATGTCTAGTTTTTGGTGCAATATCTACATAGGTGTATAGAGGCCCATTTCCAGCAACTATCACTCCAGTGTTCTAATGGTACAATGTGTTTGCTCATTGGCTCAGAAGGCTAATTGATGATTAGCAAACCCTTGTGCAATCATGTTCACACATCTAAAAACAGTCTAGCTCCTTCCAGAAGCTACAAAACTGACCTTCCTGTGAGCAGATTGAGTTTCTGGAGCATCACATTTGTGGGGTCAATTAAACGCTCAAAATGGCCAGAAAAAGAGAACTTTCATCTGAAACTTGACAGTCTATTCTTGTTCTTAGAAATGAAGGCTATTCCATGCGAGAAATTGCAAAGAAATTGAAGATTTCCTACAACGGTGTGTACTACTCCCTTCAGAGGACAGCACAAACAGGCTCTAACCAGAGTAGAAAAAGAAGTGGGAGGCCGCGTTGCACAACTAAGCAAGAAGATAAGCACATTAGAGTCTCTAGTTTGAGAAACAGACGCCTCACAGGTCCCCAACTGGCATCTTCATTAAATAGTACCCGCAAAACACTAGTGTCAACATCTACAGTGAAGAGGCGGCTGCGGGATTTTGGGCTTCAGGGCAGAGTGGCAAAGAAAAAGCCATATCTGAGACTGGCCAATAAAAGAAAAAGATTAAGATGGGCAAAAGAACACAGACATTGGACAGAGGAAGACTGGAAAAAAGTGTTGTGGATGGATGAATCCAAGTTTGAGGTGTTTGGATCACAAAGAAGAACGTTTGTGAGACGCAGAACAAATGAAAAGATGCTGGAAGAATGCCTGACGCCATCTGTTAAGCATGGTGGAGGTAATGTGATGGTCTGGGGTTGCTTTGGTGCTGGTAAGGTGGGAGCTTTGTACAGGGTAAAAGGGATTCTGAATAAGGAAGGCTATCACTCCATTTTGCAACGCCATGCCATACCCAGTGGACAGCGCTTGATTGAAGCCAATTTCATCCTACAACAGGACAATGACCCTAAACACACCTCCAAATTGTGCAAGAACTATTTACAGCAGAAGCAGGCAGCTGGTATTCTATCGGTAATGGAGTGGCCAGCACAGTCACCAGATCTGAACCCCATTGAGCTGTTGTGGGAGCAGCTTGACCGTATGGTACGCCAGAAGTGCCCATCCAACCAATCCAACTTGTGGGAGCTGCTTCTAGAAGCGTGGGGTGCAATTTCTCCAGCTTACCTCAATAAATTAACAGCTAGAATGCCAAAGGTGTGCAATGCTGTAATTGCTGCAAAAGGAGGATTCTTTGATGAAAGCAAAGTTTGATGTAAAAACAATGTTATTTCAAATACAAATCATTATTTCTAACCTTGTCAATGTCTTGACTCTATTTTGTATTCATTTCACAATGTATGGTGGTGAATAAGTGTGACTTTTCATGGAAAACACAAAATTGTTTGGGTGACCCCAAACTTTTGAACGGTAGTGTATATTTAAGTGATATTATTTTAAGATAAGCTAAAGAAGTGGAATTAAAAATTAAAAAAGTATATATATATATATATATATATATATATATATATATATATAAATTGCTTGCTATTTGACCTATGTAGAATGTACTGCAGAAGAGCAGTGAAGTAATTTGTTAGAGTTTCAAACTTTGATGGATTGTGACAGTTCATTGACATCATTGATTTATGAAACATGAGATCATTATTAAATATATTACATGCAAGCCATGGATAATACTGTGATGCCTGTTGACTACAATTCCAAATCTAAGCTTGATTGTCATCTATTTTACTATATAATGTTATCCTAAATGGACCAAAAAAGGTTCTTGACAAATCTCTGAATGAAGAAAAATATCATTATTTTGCAGAGTGAGTAAATCTACTAGAGTAATTTGCTAGATATGGCATGAATACACTGTCCATACATAGTGAAATTTGAACATTTGATATTTGATATCATACCCTTGGATGAGCTTCATTTTATCTGACGACCGCTGTCTGATATCAGGTGTTCATGTTGTGCCTATGAAGTAAGTACTGCAGGTCCTAGGTTGTCAATATTGATTCCTGCCTTATTATCAGAGATTATAAGAATAGTCGGAGAAAAAATCTTCTATATCTAACTGTGAAACACACCAATGCATTTTGACCAATCAGAGAGTTATTGTTGAGGACTTCAGAATGACAGACCCATTGAGAGGGAACGTAATTGTTAGTAAACTGAAGTTCAACCAGAACTTTCTGTTCTTATCAAACATACACATTTATGATTCAGTGTGAATCATGTTGAAGAAAATTTAGAAAAATTGTCCTAGCTGGTAAATGTCTTGGTAGATGATCTACAGGCAGATATAACATACACAAATTAATGCAGCTCTGTGCTTATCAATACATAGTTTTAGATGCAAGCCATGTAAGTATTGTACTTAAATTTGACGTGACATTAGCCTCCTGTAATGCTTTATACAACAGAGCTCTCATTTGGGAGAGGGAAAAGTTCATGTGCTTACAAGGGACGTGCTGTTAGGAAAGAGCAAATAGAAAGATCTAGATGAAATTCTAGCTGAAAAAAAAAGAGTTCATCCAACATTCACAAATTCATCTTTTAGGCCAGAGGGGGGACAAAATCTGTAATGCCCTGTACACACGGTCGGACTTTCCGATGGAAAATGTGCGATCGGAGCTTGTTGTCGGAAATTCCGACAGTGGGTGGGCTCCATCGAACTTTTTCCATCGGAATTTCCGATACACAAAGTTTGAGTGCTGGCTCTAAAATTTTCCGACAACAAAATCTGTTCACGTAAATTCCGATCATGTGTAGACAATTCCGACGCACAAAGTGACGCGCATGCTTAGAATCAAGCAGAAGAGCAGCACTGGCTATAGAACTTCATTTTTCTCGGCATGTCGTACGCATTGTACGTCACCGTGTTCTTGACGTTCGGAATGTCCGACCAACTTTGTGTGACCGTGTTTATGCAAGACAAGTTTGAGCGACCATCCGTCTGATAAAATCCAATGGATTTTGTTGTCAGGATGTGCGATCGTGTGTACAGGACATTAGGCTGCATTCACACCTGATCGTTTTCAGCTCGTAAAACGCCAGAAAAAATGCCTGAAAAATGCCAACAAGCTAAAACCCATTCACTTAATGGCCCCTGTTCACATCTGAGCGTTTTGTAGCCTGAAGCTCAAAAAACTACATGAGCTTCTTTTTGGACAGATTACAGGCATTTTCCTGCTTTTTACATTGGTGACCTTTCGACCTGTGCAAAAACGTGGCAAAAAATGCAGCAAAAACGTGGCAAAAAACGTGCAACTTTCTGCCTGAAAATGAAACGCTCAGATGTGAATGCAGCCTTATGCCCTGTAACAACAAAATCCTGGATTTATTTCCGACGGATGTTGGCTCAAACTTGTCTTGCATACACACGGTCACACAAATGTTGTCGGAAATTCCGAACGTCAAGAACGCAGTGACGTACAACACGTACGACAAGCCAAGAAAAATGAAGTTCAATAGCCAGTGCGGCTCTTCTGTGCGTTGGAATTGTGTACACACGATCGGAATTTCTGACAACGGATTTTGTTGTCGGAAAACTTGATTTCCATATCTCACATTTTGTTTGTCGGAAATTCAGACGGAAAATGTCCTATGGAGCCTACACACGGTCTGAACTTCCGACAAGCTCCCATCGAACATTTGGTGTCGGAAAATCCTCTCATGTGTACAGGGCATTAGTGTTATTTAATGACAGCAGACTAAATACAGGTCTGCACTGTCACATTAGGGTGGGACAGTCTTCAGTCCTGTATAAACTGTGACTATAGTGTCCTGGGGCTGACACAGACCTCCTAGAACCTGAACTGAGCAACTGGGAGCAAAGGAGAAAGGTAGGCGAGTATGTGCTGTTGAGGGTGACAGCATCATGCCAAATCTGCAGAAGTATGCTTTAAGATTATAGTTCCTCTCGGAATATCTCAGTTTTAGGCCTCCTCATTTTTTTTACAATTGTCAGATCCAAGGTACAGGCTTCAAGGGAACTTTAATGTGGGACTAGCATATGTTTGCATAAGGTTTTCTAGGAGGTTGCCACTGGGTATACTTTTTTACCCTGAGGCTGGGTTCACACTATCTTCGCATGCGTTTCTCAGCAGGGGTACGGTGAGTCCCCATTCACCATTCCAGGCAGGGGCATAACTAGAAATAGCAGGGCCCCATAGCAAAATGTTGTATGGGGCCCCCCTGCAAACAGCCCCCCCCACAGCTGCCCTAGTGTCAATGCAGCGTGACCTGTGCCACATACAGCGTGACCTGTGCCACATACAGCGTGACCTGTGCCCAATACAGCGTGACCTGTGCCCCATACAGCGTGACCTGTGCCCAATACAGCCTGGTCTGCCTGTGCCCCATACAGCCCCACCTATGCAGAGGCCACCCGGATCAGCAGAGAGCGGGATTGCCCGCTGTAATAGCTTTCATTTAAATTTCCTGTCTTCCTGGGGCTCATCGTCACATAGTCCCACCTCTTGGCCCGACGCCTTTGATGACGTCACATGTCCCGCATTGGATCGGCGTTCTGTCTATCAAAGGCACCGGGCCAAAAGGTGCAGCTATGTGACGTGAGCCCCGGGAACACTGGAAGTTCTAATGAACGCTCTTACATTGGGCAATTCAGCTCTCTGCTGAACTGGACAGCTCGCCTCTTCCTTTCCTCTCTCTTCCCCTGGCTGGGAGACTGTGCCGGTGGTGCTCTTATCCTCACTGGGCCCCACTCGGCTGCGGGCCCCATAGCGCCCGCATGGGTCGCTATGGTGGTAGTTACGCCCCTGATTCCAGGTCTGATTTCAGCCCGATTTATTGGCTGAATTCAGACCTAAAACAGACAAAAAGACACACAGGGCTCCTGTGCAAATTCGCAGCGAAGCCGTAGCGGAGATATGTGAACCGACTCCATAGAGAGCAGGTCAAAATCTCCTGCTATTGTGAATTGGATGTGGAGAACCCACATCTAATTTGCAATAGTGTGAACCCAGCCTTATAGTAGAGATCATCACATCTCCAGCTTCACCTTGTTGAAAAATTTGGTGGGAGAGATGGGAATAAGTGTGGCATTGTAAAGTAATACACATAAGTCATAGTATAGCTAGTAGTAGTTGTCATTAGGGTTACCGACTTATCCCTTTAAACCTGAACATATATGAATTACACAGGTTCTGAGGCTAATTTAATGCAGATAAGGCACTAGGTGCATTTAATTACCATCTTAATCAGCCACAGTCTAATTGATATGTGTTTGGTTTTAAAGGGATGAGGTGGCAAGCCAAGTTGTCATATTCATCTGGAACTGAAGCAGTGGCTTGGAGCAATTAGGAAACGTATTCAATATTACAGAAAGGGTCTAGTTTAATGTTACTAACTACTACTAGCTACTAACAACTATCATGTTCCCTTTTCCCAAATGTTAGTTGTTGCTAGGCAGGAACTGTAGAGCTGGCCGAATGTCGCGTACACATGAGCGGAATTTCGGCCAGCAAAAGACTAATGAAAGCTTTTGGTCGGAAAATGCGACCGTGTGTATGCTCCATCAGACTTTTGCTGGCCGAATTCCAGCCAGCAAAAGATTGAGAGCATGTTCTCAATTTTTCGGTCGGAAAAAGTTCCTATCCGAAAATGCGATCGTCTGTAGCAATTCAGACGCTCAAAATTCCTACGCATGCTCGGAAACAATTCGACGCATGCTCAGAAGCATTGAACTTCATTTTCTCGGCTCGTCGTAGTGTTGTACGTCAATGCATTCTTGACGGTCGAAAGTTCAGCAAACTTTTGTGTGACCGTGTGTATGCAAGGCAAGCTTGAGCGGAATCCCATCGGAAAAGCCATCATATCTTTTTTCCGACCAAAATCCCGATCGTGTGTACGCGGCATAAGATGGAGTGATTTTCTTTCCTGCAGCCACAAGTTGCAGGAAAGAAAATAGCTTGATTCTCTCATCAACACAATCATGGAATCCCTCCCACAGATCTATTGTGTTTCCCTGGCGGGAGGTGGGGGGAGCCGTCCCAGCCGGGAGAACACACAGTGATTATTGCTAGCAGCTATAGCCCCTGGCAATAATCGCATGAAAAATCCGACAGGCTGCTTTCAGTCAGCCTGCCCATACATAGTTCAAATTTCGGCCAGTCCCTGCTGAACCAGCCAAGGTTTGAACAGTCTATGGCTGGCTTAAATGCATGGAACAATGTGACTCTGCAAATATGCTGCAGACAAATTGTTGGTAGATAGCAGTAAATTGGCAGACTGTGAATTATTTGATCCCATAGCAACAAGCAGGTTATAAAAAAGTCACTCTGAACATGACACTTCAAACACCTATACAGATGCTGATGAACCAAATAGGTTACTGATGCTATCTACAAGATCGATTATTATACTTCATTATACTTAATATACCAAATGCATAATGTAAAAGTAAGCTTTTAAATAAATGAATGCATGTATAGCATGAACATTATTTTTACATGGATCCAGATGGATTTCCATGATGCCGCTTGCTAATTATAGCACCTTGCCCACATTACTAGTAATGCTATCAGGCCTGCCTGTTTCATAATAAATGCTTTCAGCTGCACAAACACTTCCACAATGCATAACACATGCTTGTATAACTCCAAATGATCAAAAAGCTTTAACATTTGCACTGTGTCAGTGGTATTAGTTGGGTCCATTATGATTCTAATTATTTCTGTGACAGTTTATCAAAACCCTGTAATCATTTTGGCCTCAGGTAGAATACATGTTTGGCTGGTGGCTAAAAAGAAAACAGAAAACAATAATAGGTTCATGAATATGATAATAATCCCTTTAGCACCAAAATGAGTTAGGTAAGACTCCATTGCTGCATTACTAGGAATTCCAAAGTGAATAAAGATCTGATTACTACTCCCTGTTTTCACTATGTGCTTGGCAAGAAAAATGTGGAGCTTGCCCTTTACTGTGTGCATGTAGTCTAATAATAGTACATTCGGCAAGGTCATCTCTGCTTAATCCTCTGACACTGTAATGTGTCATATTTGTCTTGTTGCTTGACCTCACAAAGGTTTGATAGATTTTAATCAAAGTTAAGATGCAGTCAAAAATAATCTCTGAATTTAAAGTGGAACTCTACCAAATCTTTTTGGGTTGTTTGCTTTTCTGTTTTTTTGTTTTGTTTTTATTTTGCATTATCTTGGGAAGGAGTAAAATCTAATGTCGCTCTCATTTTTAGGGGGGCTTGCTGTCTGTTTTTAAAGCCCACATCTACCTTGAGCAAAGCATTAAAAAATCAGTCCCCAGCATCTAATGCAAAAAAAGTAGGCCCAGTTGAAGTACTCACCCTGGCTTTGACTTCTGGCTTTGTCCCCCGCAAATTCACGGATCCACCTACAAAGGGTCTAGAGGTGCTCCAATAGGCAAGTAGAGGTGAGTGGGGAAAAATAAAGGGGGTGGGGTTCTTTTAACACACTGAACAGAGATACTTTTTTTTTAAATCAGCTAATTGAAAAAATCAATACAATGAACTGGTTCCCCTATCCACACATGCACAGTGTGCCATTGTATTCTGATCACTGCAGCCAGCCGGTACAGAAACATTTTCCAACAGTTCCAGCAGGAAACTGTCAAGTGGGAATAGCCATAGATAGAGAGAAATTTGGCCAGTGCCTGCTGAACTATGTGCTGATTACTCAGTGACCACTGATTTCCAAAAAAGTCACCAAAAGGTGGAAGACAGACAGCAATGAATACTTTACAGACATTCCAGTACACGCACCATAACTTTCTCCTCCCTTTTTCTCTCTCTGTCTCTCTCTCCCTGTGTTTAAAGTGCGGGAGTCCTGCTGTTAAAAGCCTGTTAACTCAGGCAGCACTGAGATTAAAGTGTTACTAAACCCAGGACCCTGCATTCACTATATCTGGTCTCCCACAGAACTTGGAAATGCAATAGTTTTAGTATATATAAATTGTTAAATACTTTTTATCATCAGCAGTATATGTCAGTCTTGTGACTTCTATCAGTGTCTGGTTAAAGCTTGTAGGAGGAGTTTTCATTCTGATCTCATCTCTGACCTCATTATCCCTGACCATCTGTCTGGACATATCTGGACAGTGCTGATTGGCCCTGTACTGATCACATGTACAAACAAAACAAAAAAAAACTCTCTAGCAGTACACACTAAACTGAGCATGTGCAGCTTGTCCCCTACCATCTCTACTATGCGAAGATGAGTTGGAGACACTGGAAGAAGTTCTATGTTTCTATAACAGTCTATTATTTGTGGTCTGGAGTTGTTGTATAATGTACTCCAAAGATATTTTGTGTACTAAAGCTTTATGAATAAATAATTAAGTCCCCAGAAATTCCCCTTTTGGGACTATCACTTTCAGTATTATCCTCTAGACTTACAGTACATTGCACCAGACTACGGTCTACTCAGCTGCTATTACAAGAGCTAAACTTGGCCTGATGCAGACTACACTCATAAATAATGTATTCAACTTGACCTGCAAACTAACTTTTTAATATCCTTAGGGCTGATGCACCAGAGATCTGCTGTGATTTGCTGTCTCACCCAAATCTCAAAAATGTGCCAGTGCATGCTTTACTGCCAAATTGTACATTGTAATGTACACCAATGTGGGTTGGCATTGTATTGTAATGGCACATTCTGCACAGAGGTACATCCCTGAGCTTGTTGAGATGTACTGTAGCATTGACCTGCGTTGCATGTGGAGTGCTAGAATCCGTCTTCTAACTGACACTGAATCTCAGAATGTGGCATTGCAACACATTTAAAAAGAAACAATCTTAACTGAAGTATGTCTCTATGCTTGCTAAGAAGCCCTGAAGCAACGATCTGCACTGTGCGAGTATTATATCCAGTGTTCTCCAATAGAGATGTATTGGGGCTGATTCATATGCTAACACACACCTGAGCATCAGGCAGTTTCAGAAGCCAAGATGTGTCTGGATATACTAGCAGCAATCACAGAGCAAATGTATGTTATTATAGTGGCTCTCAGTTTTTTGTATTTTGTATGTGCACTTCACAGGCACAGAACTGTTAACATTTTTTTTTTTTAAGACGGTATTAAACGCAAGCTAATTTTGAGAATGACCATATTAACAGAATACATGCAAGCAATTGAGCTTTACATTTGATAATGAGATTGGGTAAAACTAGAAATCTATAGGTTGCTATGAGAAATTTGGCAATGGAATGAACCTGGGGGCCTGCTTAATATTTTATTGCACTTGATACATCTGAATTATCCTGTTTTTGGCATGTTATGCACTGGCTAATTACTGTTATTTTAGATTCTATTGTGCATTTCAGGCTGTTTTATTGGCAGAGAGTTATATTTGCTGACTGTTTACAAAAATACAATACTTTTGTATTAAACATATCTCCAAACTTTGCTAACTTTATATACCAAAACTAGCACACTGTGCCTCTTATCTATACGGGTAGCAAAATGGTGGTTCTAATATGGTCAGTACTTAACACATTTATTCACATATGTTTATTACATTATTTTAATTCATATGTGTGTCCTCTGTTTCCTATGTATATACTGTACCAATCACACACCTTAATACATATATATTTACAATCCCTAACATCATAACAGTGTATAGATTTATAAAGTCCACTCCAACTGTGCATTTAATTTCAGTCAATTTGTGGTTTAAATAGTATTCCTTCTTCCTATGGCAAATAATATGCACCTACATGTTAAAGCGATAATAAAGGCAGTTTTTTTGTTGTTGTTTGAAAATAACAAACCTCTTAAACTTACCTGCTCTTTGCAGTGATTTTGCACAGAGCAGCCCCAATCCTCCTCTTCTCGGGTACCCGATGGCACTCCTGGCCCCTCCCTCCTGCCGAGTGCCTCCATAGCAAGCAGGCTCACTCGTGAGCTACTGCTCTGTGTGTCCATTCACACACGGAGCATGGCTCAGCTCTGCTCTCTCTTCTTTGGCTCACTGGCTGTTATTGACAGTAGTGGGAGCCAATGGCTACAGCTGCTGTCTCAGCCAATGAGGAGGAAGAGACATAGGAGAACAAAGGCTCTCGTACATATTGCTGGAATGGGATGGGGCTTAGGTAAAAAAAACCTTGAGCCTTTTCAACTACTTTAAACTCTTGTTAAAAGGCTTACTCACCAAATCTGATTTAACCCCCTATTTACAAATGTGGGAACTCTGCTAATGGCAAAGCTTTTCTCTTAGTTAAAAGACCATTATTTTTGAAGGTTAAAATTGTCTGGGCATTAGCACTCTATATTTGTTTTCTTAAAAGAATAAACACTGGAACATTCTTATAGGAGGGCCTCCAATACCCATGTTGTTTTTGCATCCTCTACTATCAATAATTTAGCAAGTGGCCCCCTAGGTGAACTCGGTAGCTTAGATGGACATACAATGCTTGGGTGGCATAGTGAACTTGGTGTTGAGTTATTCACTTTACTGTCAACACTGAGGACACGGTGGCACTCTTTACGTCTAGAGGAAAAGAGATTTCATCTCCAAATATGGAAAGGTTTCTTCACAGTAAGAGCTGTGAAAATGTGGAATAGACTTCCGCCAGAGATGGTTCTGGCCTGCTCAGTATATTGCTTTAAGAAAGGCCTTAAGAAAGGATTCTTTCCTAAATGTACATAACATAACTGGGTACTAACATTGATAGGTAAAGTTAATCCAGGGGAAATCCGATTGCCTCTCGGGGGATCAGGAAGGAATTTTTTCCCCTGCTGTAGCAAATTGGGGGGGGGGGGGGGTTCACCTTCCTCTGGATCAACTGTGGGTATAGGATTGGGTATATGGGATTGTATGATATTTTTTATTTTATTTATTTATTTATTTTTATGGTTGAACTAGATGGAAATTGTGTCTTTTTTCAACCTGACTAACTATGTAACTATGTAGTGCATTCTGTTTTCAGTGAATCCAGATAAATATACTTTGGTTTTGTGCATGTCAATCCAGTGGTTGACAAGTGCCCCTTTATTTGCGAAACTGGCCTTGGATGACAGAACCTTAGTAGCTATAAATTCTATTTTCTGTGTCTTAATTAAACTGCTAATCAGTCGTACACAGCAAGCTGATAAATGTTGCATTGCACAATATATACACATGTTAACAAAGCTGCATAAAAAATGTAGTTAATGTCATACAAAGCAGTGTATTGTTTACACTGTGATAAAAAAGAATGTGTATATATAGCAGTCATAGCCCTTATTTGGCATGCAGCTGGCTGCTAGAGGGATTTGTCTTGTAATATTGAACAAATGTCAGCGTTACCTTTTTATGAGTGTGTTTGCAGGCAACCTACAGATGAAATGTCCAAGGTATGAAGTCAGAATAATTGCCTAGCAAAATTCCATTGTGAAGAAGCAGCCTTCATTGTGTGGCTGATCTTAAACCCCTGAAAACTAGAAAATCAGACGCCCAGAGTAAATTGTCTGACCTTTAAGCATTCAGCTACAGGTAACTTCATCTAATCACAAACTGATATATTTATCAATCAATATGGCAAAAGAGGAGGCGAGAGAGAGGTGATTGGTATATTAGCTGCAGCGAGTACAATGATTACGAGAGCGATTGGTGGGGATGTCAAAGTACACCGTGAGTTGTAAAATTCAATAATGCCAAACAGATCAACAGCAGTATTTATTTTGATGATTTGGCTGTATCTGTTGACATTCTTCTATGGAACATGAACAACCTTATTTAGTAAAGTAGTACAAAGTACAGTTACCCATGGCAACTAGTCATTTTATTTTATCCAGTTCAGAATCAATGAATGCTTCCTGTAATATGCTGCTCTTTGACAAACTGAATACACCTGGGCAAGGCTGAGTAAGAAAACCTTGATGGAAAATATTATGCCTTTTTCATTGCACCAATGCAATTCCAGTTGTCATTTATAGGTCTTAGGTTAGAAAATATAGAATGAAAAATGCAAGAATCTGATTACTATGAACAAAATAAACACATATAATATATTTCCCCTACATTTTCAGACCACTTTTATAAAAAAGGTAACTCTGCTGCCAGTATATTTTTGTTTAGAAAATTAGGATTTTGATGCACAGAATCCTATAAGACGTGATTATGAAAACAAGTTTACATATGGGAGGGTTAAGGTTATGGCTACAGGTGGGTACGGGGGATAGTGTTAGGGTTTAAAGGAGGGTGAGAGTTAGTGTTAGGGTTATAGAGAGGTGAAGGACAATTTTTGGGTTACAGGGAGGGCGAGTGTTCATGTTAAATTACAGGGAAGGCAAGAGCCCACATAAGGGTTCCTGCATTGCAGTGGATGTTGGGGATACTGGGAGGTGAGGGCTAATGTTAGGGTTACATGATGACTGAGGGCTAATGTTAGCATTGCAGGCAGGGTGAGGGTTCATATTAATGGTACAGGGAGGATAAGGACTCATATTAGGGTTGCAGGTAGGGTAATGGATAGTGCTTGGGTTACAGGTATAGTGAGAGTTAGTTTTAGAGTTAGGGGGAGCAATGATGGCTTATGTTAAAATTACAGGGAGGATGTGGGCTCATGTTAGGTTACAGGAAGTGTAAAGGCTCATGTTGTGGTTACAGATACGGGGAGGGCTCATTTTAGGGTTTCAAGAAGCATAAGGGTTCATATTAGGATTTCAGGTAGGATGAAGGTTAGTGTAAGGACTTTAAAAAGTAGGATTTGAAAAAGTGGAGTGATTGAAAAACAGGCATTTACAGCAAAAGGAGTTAATACAAAATGAGTCTTCTTAACTGTAAGTAACATTTTAAACTTCCTAAAAGTAATATTGATATTGTAACTGGGATACCAGGTGCTAGCAAGGCTGAAGGTTTTGCTCAATGTACGTTGTGTAACATGTTTACAGTAATGGATGAGGAGCTCCAGAATGAATACCTCTGTGACAGATGTGAGCAGAATGCCCTTTTTAAAGGCTCACTTCAGTGATCAAGAGAAACGAACACTTATAGGAACTGAAAGCCTTTAAAAGAGTCTTTTGGTTACTGAATAGGTTATTATTGAGGTTCATGTGAAGGGTGGAGGGTCAGGATGATCAGTTAGGAAAATGGGTTAATCTAGTTAGAAGGAGTTGTTTACAGAAAAGAAAGGCTAGTCCTGTGTTTGAGCACCCAAAAATATTTGCAAAGTTGGGTGAAGATGTGTGGGTGGCAAACTTAGAGGTGGCAGCTA
Source organism: Lithobates septentrionalis (assembly GCA_037952835.1). Taxonomy (NCBI): domain Eukaryota; kingdom Metazoa; phylum Chordata; class Amphibia; order Anura; family Ranidae; genus Lithobates; species Lithobates septentrionalis. The sequence continues at coordinate 944,496 of JBBDGP010000872.1, read as the reverse complement.
CAGATGTCATTGGCACCCCTAACAGCTGGGAGAGCATCCCATTTAGTAGGGGTATTGGGGGTAATGCGGGAAGGCCTAGACAGTTGGTGGTAATTGGGGATTCTATAATCAGGAGGATTGATAAAGTATTTTGAAACTGGGGATTGACTCAACAGCCTGGGAGGGGCTGGTCATGACTAGCTGTTTTAGTTATTGAGACCAATAACAGAATCCATGGAAGTTGGAGGATCCTAAAAAAATCTATTTAAAGGACTAGGCTGAAAGGTAAAGGGGAGGACCTCTAGAGTTAAATTCTCTGAACGATTGCTTGTGCCATACACAACACAGGAATGGTAGCAGGGGCATAGAGAATTAAATGCATGGCTAAAGACCTGGTGTAAGTGGGAAGGATTTGGGTTTCTAGAGCACTGGGCTGATTTTTCATTAGCGTACAACCTATATACAAGAGATGGTTTGCACTTGATTGGAAGGGGATCTGCTGTGTTAGGGGAGAGATTTATGGAAAGGCTGGAGGAGTAATAAAACTAGGATTGAGGGGCGTATAGACTAGAGGGAGAGAGAGACGACATTTTGCCCTTGAACAATAGTAAGGCCTCATTTGGAATATGCAGTTCAATTTTGTGCACCAGTTCACAAAAAGGATATCAGTGAATTGGAGAAAGCTGTCAACCAAACATGTAAGAGGCCTGGATGACCTCAAGTATGGGTAAAGGTTAGCTGAACTGAATGTATTCTCTCTTGAAAAGGGTCGAATGGGGGATATGACCCCTTACCATGTATAAATACATACGTGATCCATACAGTGAGCTTGGTGTACAGTTATTCACTTTAAGATCATTACAAAAGACAAGGGGACACTCTGCACATCTGAAAGATTTAACCTCTTCATACAAAAAGGCTTCTTTTCAATAAGAGCTGTGAAAATGTGGAATAGACTTACTCAAGAATTAGTTCTGGCCAGCAGAGTTTCTTTTTTTTTCTTTTTACAAAAGTGCATTCCTAAATGCTCAAAATACAACTGGATGTTAACATTCATAAGGAATAACACCAGAGATTGTTGATCCAGAGAACATCAGCTTGTCTTCAAGGGATCAGGAAGGATTTTGTCCCCCCACTAAAGTTAATTTGACCATGTTTTTTTTGTTGCCTTCCTCTGGATCAACTGTGGGTATGGGATTATATGTATAGAGATCTTCTATTTATTTGTTCTATTGGCTGAACTAGATAGTTTAATTATATAACTAAAAAAAGGTTACGGTAGTGTTAGGGTTACAGGAAGTGTAAGGGCTCAAATTGAGGTTGCAGAAAGGGTAAAGGCTAATGTTAGGGTTACAAAGAGGATGAGAGTTAGTGTTACAGGGAAGGTGAGGGCTGGCATACAGGTGGAGTAAGAGTAAGTGGCAGGGTCACATGGATGGCATGGTTCATGTTAGGTTTACAGGAAGGAGTAATTTAAAGGGGTTCTTTAGGCCATCACTGTCTACACTGCATAGACAATTAAAGCTAATACACTGCTTTTATAAGTACAGTATGTATATTTAAAACCACATTATTAAAAGTTTATTTTGTCAGATATTAAACGTGCCCACACTAATCACTGATAACATTACATTTTGCGCTACAGCTGTGATGGTTTAATTGTGTGATATAACTAGGTGTGTGAGATTTATTATGCAAAAGCAAACAGCTAAATTTATGTGCAAAATAAGATAACCAATAAATATCAGAGATAATCTTTCACTTATCAGTCAGCTGTTAACTGAAATTGTTTAGGTGTTTTATCAGTCAAACACTTTTCATTCTTTTTCACTGGCTTATTGAAGAAACCCATAATATTAAAATTGTATGAAACAACATTTTCTAACCTGCAGTTTTAGTCATTTAGCATTTACTGATAATGTTAAACTGTTAAAATTGCCAAAGGGAGCAAACCATCACCACAGTGATTACTCGTACATACGCTAGCAGGCTGCACATAATCTACTGCAAGGTGCTGGATACCAGGACTAGCAAACTACTTAGTGATAAGACAAGGCTGGAAGTGTTTTTCTTCTTTCATTAAAACTGATATAACCTTACTTTTCTATTTCAATCTGCAACTAACAAACATTTCAACTGCTCGTTTCCAACCATGTCAACACATTTCAAGGGATCTCAGTCAGAACACCTCCAGAAATCTAATGTTATGCTCATATGATTGGCTTATTCCTTGTATAATCTTCAACCCTTTTGCTGCAAGAGCCATTTTTGGTTTTTTTTGGGGGGTTTTTTGCACACGTGTTTAAAAAAAATATTTTAAGGCTGAAGATTGTATAAAACCCCCAAAACAGTTTATACTTTCAAAAAGCAGACACCTTAGAGAATAAAATAGTGGTAGTTAAAATGTTCTTTATTACATGATATTAGTGCAAGATACACTAAAGTTAATTTTAGGGCACACAAACATAAAAAGTTACCAAATTGTTTGGTAAAATATAAAAGATGAGGTTGCTTCAAGTAAATAGATACCAAACATGTAAAACCTTAAAATTGCATGCTCCAGTAAAATTGCAACAATCTTCAGTCCCCTATACTTCCCATAGGTGACACTTCAAAAGCCCTTACAGGTATTCAGTTTAGAGTTATGCAGGAGCTCTCGTACTAAAATTATTGATCTTACATCCGAGTGCACGGTGATATGTAATATGTGTTTTGCAATCAATGTTTTTGTGCGTAGGCGCCTCTGACTTGTGCGTTTACATTTGTGCATAAATGTATGTGGGTATAAGGGGGGGCCTCAAAAATTTTGGGGGAAGGGGGATTTCCTGTGCTTGGGTGTAACTTTTATTTTTTACATTAAAAAAAAAATTTACTTTTTTTTATAAAGGACAAAAAGCCCCTTATGTGATTTTTTTTTTTGGTGACAGGTTCTCTTTAATGAGGTTTAAAAGACCCCTGATGTCTTATCTGTCCTCCAATGAATTGAACACAGTTCAGATCGCATTAGATTGCATTAAATTCTTCCCATGCCATACAAGCTTGGGAAACTGATACATTTGCATGTACGTCAAGAGTAATTTACCGTCACAAGGTATAACATTACAAATGGGGCAATGGAGGGTGTGGTTGGAGTTTCAAAGGGAAGGAACGAAAGGAAAATTAGTGGGTGTATGCTACAGGACCATTAGCTTAAAGGAAGAAGCAAAGACTGACATCCTTGCACAGTTAGCATTGGCAGCAGCGCAGGGCAATGTCTTCATCAAGGGGGACTTTGATTATCCAGACATTTCTTGGGCAGATGGAGCTGCTCGGTCTTCTAAGATTCGGCACTTCTTAAATGTCTTGCGGGACAATTTTACGATCCATACTTCATGGCATGTGAACATATTCTAGAAATAAAAAACATGGAGAAAAAGTGAAAGCGCTTTAAGAACATTTTAATTATTGGCATAAGCCAGTGTATAAATATAAAATAAGATTAAATCTGGGTGGTGAAATTTGTGCATAAAAAGGCACATTAAAAAAAAAATTCCTTAAAAAAAAATTTAAGGATGAGGGGACACAATCAGGGCAGCAAAAATGGATCATGAGAGACACATAGTAGAGGAGAGTAAAAAGAATCCTCAACATTTTTTAAAATATATAAATAGTAAAAAAGCTAAATCAGGGCAAAATGGCCCTATAATAGATAGTCAGGGAAAGTTGGTTACAAATGACAGGAAGAAGGCAAATGTATTAAACACATTCTATTCCTCAGTATTCACTTTGGAAATGGAGGGGCATAATAGACAGGACCAGAGATATAGCAACACAACAAGGAGTGTGCCCTTGTGACTAATGGAAGCTAGTGTTCTTAAAAGACTTGAAAGACTTAATGTGAACAAATCACCAGGGCCAGATGGACTACACCCTAGAGTCCTCAAGGAACTTACCCAGGTCATTGCTTGACCATTATTTCCAATCTTTAAGAACAGCTTAGTGACCAGAATGGTACCAGCAGACTATCGGAGAACTAAAGTAATGTCAATATTCAAAAAAGAAGCAAGATTCACACTACAAGTACAGGCCAGTTAGCCAGCTAGCCTTACATCAATTGTTTGTAAACTACTAGAGGGGATGATAAGGGACCATATTTATTTATTTAATTTCAGGTACTTATTTAACGCCATCAATTTACACGAATTAACTTCCCTTAGGAAGTCATGTGATCATGACGATAAGCGTGGGAGTCGGGTGACAGAGTACTGTAGAAAATTGAAGAAAACAGCTGAACGACCGCACTCCGAATAACACCTTTTATTCATAGCAAAACAGTGTAGAAGATCCAAAATCTCTTATATCGTGGTGATGAAAGGTACAGACAGGATAACGTGTTTCACATCAATATAGATGCCTAATCTTGCTATGATTAAGCATCTATATTGATGTGAAATGCGTTAGCCTGTCTGTACCTTTCATCATCATGATGTAAGAGATTTTGGATCTTCTACCCTGTTTTGCCATGAATAAAAAGGTGTTATTCAGCGGTTTTCTTCAATTTTCTACACCATTGCAGAGCCTGCACCTGAAGTTGTGAGTGGGGAGGGCGGATGTTAGAGACACCAACACACTTGGAGTGGCATCGCTACTTCATATTTTGACAGAGTACAGTGTTTGTGGAACATACGAGATCATACGAGAGCTGCTGCCCTGTCGGGTGATCTTTTAAAGCGCACTGTTTCAAGTTTTAATGTAAGTGGATATTATGCAATAAATGTGAAACCTTTATATACTACACAATGGGAGTGTCACTTTTATACTGAGGTGACGTGGAGGAAAAGAAGTCCATACAAAGTCAGCTCAGTGAAGAAAGAGGAGAATGGAAGGAGATTGAACAGATGAGGAGCCTGGAATTAACCTAGGGGAAGGCGATTTTAGACCTGGAACCGGTTTAATGGCAGTAAAAAAGGTATACACTCAGGAGATACATCTATAATTCTACCATTTTACCAAAAAAGAAAAGATTTCCCCAGGGTGGGGTTTTTTGGCAGCACAGTAACGAGTAAAGTCAATGTATAAAAAGTAAAACAAATTTATTGTGTACAAAAATAGTATATCATAAAAGTTAAAACAATGAGCTCCAGTGGGAAGTACCTTAAAACTAAATTGGCTAAACATACATTGGCAGACATATATTCATAACAAGGCTTATTATCATGAACATTAAACTGACGCGTTTCAACCCATATACTCAGGGTCTTCTTCAGTGGATCAGTCTGCTGGAAAATATATACAGATAGAGTTGGTGTACATATATGGATTCCATTAAAACAACAATTACACTCACCATTCAATACACAAATACAGTATTCAGTGTAATTACCCAATAATGTATGTCCAGCAGGAAAGGAGAAAAACCTCCCACATGGAGATCCCTTAAAAAACTGTCTTCCCCTCTTCCCCAATGGAGAATCCCAGGCACCTCTATCACCACCGCAGCCCAGACCAGAGCAGTGAAAACAGCAATGTAACTTACGAGAGGTCACACTCTCAAGCACCGCCCGCCAGGCTATTGCCATGGCCTTGCCATGTATACGAGCCACATACGCATGTGGCGACGATACATTGATGATGTCCTCCTCGTCTGGGAGGGCCCTGAAGAGACGTTACTGAAGTTTTTTGATCACATCAACCAAAATAAACATACATTTAAAGTTTACTATGACTTATGATCGTGATCAAATAACCTTCTTGGATGTACAGCTGAGACGTACTCCTGAGGGCCAAATCTCCAGTACCTTGTTCCGGAAAAGCACCGCAGGAAATACTATCCTCCATGCGGACAGCTTTCACCCTACAGCCTTAAAGAAATCTATTCCATATGGACAGTACCTGCGGTTACGCAGGAATTGTTCCGATGAGGTTCTCTTTAAGCAAGAAGCACAGAAACTACAAACTAGATTGTTAGCACGGGGCTACAGACGCTCTTGCTTACGTAGGGCTTACAATCGAGCGGCCGTACAACCCCGATATGGATTGTTGTTTAAAGAGAAGGTCAAGGGTGACCCTGGTATGGATCCCACCAGGGTCAATCTACGCTTCTCTAAACAACACAATGAGATCAGAAATATTATTCGAAAGCATTGGTCCATACTTTTGGATGATCCAAAAGTTAGCAGGTTCATCTCAGATACCCCTTCAATCACCTACAGACGGGCTACATCGCTAAGGGATAAATTAGTTCAAAGTGAGTTCAAAAGCGCACAAAAAAGACGAAAACACTGTTCCGTCTTGGGATCTTTTCCCTGCGGACACTGCTCTTTTTGCCAATATATAAGACCTGAAAAAATCTTCAATCTTCCAAATTGGACAATTTTCAAACCGGCGCATTTTACCAACTGTCAGACGCGAGGAGTTGTGTACCTCATGTCTTGTGAATGTGGAGCCCATTATGTCAGTAAGACAAAACAAGAATTCCACCGGTGAATATCCAAACATGTCTACCACATGCAAATTGGTAACCCGTACTTACCGCTTGGGCGACATGTGATGGAAATTCACAACTACAAAACGCCTAAAGTGTCCTTCGCCGCACTCGATCGCATTCATGTACCAGAACGAGGCGGCGATTGGAACAAAATTTTGTTGCAGCATGAACAGAGGTGGATATTTAAACTAAATTCCACCTCTTTCTCAGGATTGAATGAGGCCATTTCGTTCGCTCCATTTTTAAAGGGCTTTGTTTCTGGAAAAACGCAATAACAACATTTTCTCTTAAATTGGCTATAGAACAGAATATAACCAAATAAAATAAAAACAATTAGTACTTCTGACCATGCCCTTTTCCCCTCCCCCTTTTCCTGTTCAATGCATTCTTATTTGCTTTGTTTTATTTTCGTTTTACTTATTTTTTATTTTTCAAACTTGATGTTGCAGAGCTATCAATGTATGTGATTGAATCCTCCTGTTTTTACTGATGATTTATATACACATAATATATGCAATGCCTAGTGTACAATGGCACCACCTCTGAACTATGAATAGCATATACATGTGGTGCACTGTGAGGTTTTGGGGATTGGTTCATATGGCACCATTAGTCCCCTCCTCCTCATAAGCTTGCCCCATTGTCATGTTTAAAGTTATTATCATTTTGCTTTGTTTCCCCCTTTTTAAACTGCTTCTCCCCTGACCAGTGGAGCTCTGGCGCTTTCTTCGCTGTCGCTTCCGGGTCGGGGGTGATCTGTGACGTGGCTTCCTGGCAAGGGGGGGGAGGAGCCGGCCTTCACAGGTTGCTCCTCCCCCTTGTTCCCCCTTGGACGCTCGGGCGGGCACCGAGCGCCGTGCTGGGGATCTCCCCCCTTGCCGGCGGCATTCCGGACACTCTCGGATGCTCCTCGTCCCTGCGCGCGCGCGGGGCCCCGCGCGTGCGACGTGACGTCAGGGACATCACGAGATTTCGGCGAGAGTGACGTTCTATCGGAGCCTTTGCTTTTCCCGAACGCCGGGGAGGCCACACTCGGCTGCTTGGATGGCGGCTATTCTGCCTGCCAGGGGGCGATTAAGGGATTGCACACACCTGTGATGAACTGCAATGAAGCATACACACCCCCATTAAATGGTAGATATAAAAGTGGTATTCGCAATACACCCTCAGTCTTCCCCTGTTTGGTGGACTGGAAGAACTCTTTGTTGTCACACAGTAAGTACACTCTCTAGCAATGTGTTTTTGCACCATTTGTTGCCCTATACAATTATGGCTCATGTGGTAACTAATCAATCCCACATTGATCCTTACTCATTTTACTTATAATGATATTATCATTTTATTTTTATTTTTTTTGTTTATTTTAGACTGGTTGACTCAGGATTGGATACTAATCCACTGAGTCTGATACAGCTTGCGACCAATTCCGGGTTGGCTGAGAAGTAACAGTCTAGCTATATGGGGCAATATGGTGCAGTCACATGCGCTACCTAACACTCTTTGAGGTAATGTTTTGTATTCACAGTTATGTTTTTTCTATCCTTTCCCTCTCTTTCCTTCAATTGGGTTTTCTTGGGTTAAACCCCTCCCCCCCTTTCTGGTTTATTGTTCACCTGGCTTTTCTCACACAATCTGGCCCTCAGGTCATCAACCTTTCATCCCTTTCACATACACTGCATGGTTTGCTTCACCATCCACTCCTCATCCCTCTCCACTCCCTCTCACTCTCCCACTTCCCACTCCCCCTGTACTACCTCATTAACTTCACATTTGGCACAGACTGAGTGTTTACCAATACCTGATATCTCTTTATGAATTATTTATACCATTTAGAATTTGTTATACAAACATGGTTTTGAATTCCTGGTTTGAGTTATACGGATTATACGTATGATAAATATTGGAGACTCCAGTCTCCTAGTGGCCTTTTTGTCCACACAACAAACTGGATTATTTTGTTACATTTGTCATGGGCGTTTTATTTAGTTCGTCTTTTAATTTTTCATCGCAGGTGTGGTTTGTCTTTCGGCCGGTCGCCTAGCCTGGCGGACGGTGCTTGAGAGTGTGACCTCTCGTAAGTTACGTTGCTGTTTTCACTGCTCTGGTCTGGGCTGCAGTGGTGATAGAGGTGCCTGGGATTCTCCATTGGGGAAGAGGGGAAGACAGTTTTTTAAGGGATATCCATGTGGGAGGTTTTTCTCCTTTCCTGCTGGACATACATTATTGGGTAATTATACTGAATACTGTATTTGTGTATTGAATGGTGAGTGTAATTGTTGTTTTAATGGAATCCATATATGTACACCAACTCTATCTGTGTATATTTTCCAGCAGACTGATCCTCTGAAGAAGACCCTGAGTATATGGGTTGAAACGCGTCAGTTTAATGTTCATGATAATAAGCCTTGTTATGAATATATGTCTGCCAATGTATGTTTAGCCAATTTAGTTTTAAGGTACTTCCCACTGGAGCTCATTGTTTTAACTTTTATGATATGCTATTTTTGTACACAATAAATTTGTTCTACTTTTCATACATTGACTTTACTCGTTACTGTGCTGCCAAAAAACCCCACCCTGGGGAAATCTTTTCTTTTTTGTTTCTAGTTTTCAGGGGGTGAGCAGCAATCCCTTTTCCTTCTCTCTAGTGTCCCCACTTTTCTACCATTTTACCAAACTCTGGTTCGGCCGCATCTTGATTATGCCATCCAGTTCTGGTCACCAATCCTCAGGAAGAATGTGCTGAAATTGGAGAGAGTCGAGAGAAGGGCAACTAAACTAATAAGGGGGGTAGAGGACCTTAGCTATTAGGATAGGCTACACACATTAAGCTTGTTTTTCCTGGAGAAGAGACACTTAAGAGAAGATATGATTGTAATATATAAATATCTAAATGGTGATTCTAGAATAGGGAAAAAACTGTTCAGTTTCATGTTGCTCAAGAGGACACATGGTCACTCGCTGAAGTTGGACAAGAAATGGTTTAACCTTAAACTGCATATAGGGTTAGAATGTTAAGGGTGTGGAACGCCCTTCCACAATTGGTGGTGCCAGCGAGAAGTGTTAAAGGTCTCAAAAAACATTTAGATAGGCATCATAATGTAACCAATATGCAGCGAAATGGGAAGTGTTCGACACACAAATGCATACACACACCCACACAAGTTGAACCGGATGTACTGATCTCTTTATTCAACGTTAACAACTATGTAACTATATACTGTATATATGCAATAATAGCACGTATCATATGTTCTTTTTGTCAGTCAAATTAAACCTAGTAATCCTGCCAGTAAGTGTTTTGCCTGGGAATTTCCTTTCTAAGGTTGATGAGACTAACTCACAGTTCTTCATTTAAAGTGTTATTAAACCCAGGACCCTGCATTCACTATATCTGGTCTCCTACAGTACACAGAACATGCAAATGCAATAGTTTTAGAAAATATAAACAGCTAAATACCTTTTCTCATCAGCAGTTAGCAGTCTTGTGACTTCTATCAGTGTCTGGTTAAAGCTTGTAGAAGGAGTTTTCATTCTGTCCTGACTGCCCTATAAGGTTGCAGGACACCTGACCCTCTGTCTGGACAGCGCTGATTGGCCCTGTGCTGATAGTTAACTGTTATCAATTAAATTGTTTTTAGATTTCTATAAGAACTACAGAATCATGCCCTTCTATGTTATGTGGAATAGGTTTCTCTAGTTTTGTCGTGCTTCTGTTGTCCAGAAGGGTGAATGAGCATTGTCATTGGAAGTGTATTACCAGCAAAATCTCCGGATGAAAGCAAAGGTAAAAGAGCCTAAATGAGCACTAATTTAGCTGCCACATTTAAGTGCATTTATTTTTTGGGGCTTAGATATGCTTTAAATTATAAGCATTGTAAACATATTTTACAAAAAGAGTGGGAAAAAAAATTATTATTGGTAGTATAGCTCATAGATAGATGAGTACAAGGTTACTAAGGATATGTATCACAACTGCTTAACAGAGTGAAAATGTTGGTGGCCTGTTGGTATGCTTCATATTCAATCAGTGTTCAGTTCACGACTCTTCTATATCTACAAGGTGAATTGTTATGCACCCCTTTGTGTGTTCGTAAAGTCATTTTGATGCCATCATTAGTCAAAAAGATAATAGTGTAGCACAATAGAGGCTGCTGGAAAAATAATTTCACAGGACATGATGAATAGAAGTGTGTATTCATTTTTCACAGGATGCAAATATTTCACTTTAAGAATGATTGACTCTACCAAAGCCAATTACACTGATAAATTGATTTATTTGTTTTTCTACCTATGTTATGTGACTTCCCTCTTAAGTAATGTCACTGTACTTAAAAACAACACAATTTCCATTCTATTGCCATCAATGATAATTATTGATATTTTTCATTGTTGAAGTTGACCTTTAAAGCAAAAAAAGAAGAAAACTGTAAATGTTGAAAGGCACCAGTTAAATCAATACACCATTTGTTTTTAGAAAACATCACAGATATATTACATTTTTTTGAATTAGTCCATTGGTGCATCATTCCAGATTGACATACACTATATATTAGCAAAAGTATTGGGACGTCTGCCTTTACACACACTTGAAATTTAATAGTTTTAGTCCGTAGGGTTCAATATTGAGTTGGCCCACCCTTCGCAACTAGAATAGCTTTAACTCTTCTGGGAAGGCTGTGTCTGTGGGAATGTTTGAACATTCTTCCAGAAGTGCATTTGTGAGGTCAGGCACTGATGTGGACGAGAAGGCCTGGCTCGCAGTCTCCGTTCTAATTCATCCCAAAGGTGTTCTATTGGGTTGAGGTCAGGACTCTGTGCAAGCCAGTCAAGTTCCTTCACCCCAATCTTGCTCATCCATGTCTTTATGGACCTTGTTTATGCACTGGTCCAAATCATTTGGTGGAGGGGGGATTATGGCGTGGGGTTGTTTTTCAGGGGTTGGGCTTGGCCCCTTAGTTCCAGTGAAGGGAACTCTTAAGACATCACCATACCAAGGCATTTTGAACAATTTTATGCTCTCAACTTTGTAGGAACAGTTTGGGGATGTCCCCTTCCTGTTCCAACATGACTGCACCACTAGTGCACAAACAAGGTCCATAAAAACATGGATGAGCGAGTTTGGGGTGGAGGAACTTGACTGGCCTACACAGAGTCCTGACCTCAACCTGATAAAACACCATTGGGATGAATTAGAGTGGAGACTGCGAGCCAGGCCTTCTCATCCACATCAGTGCCTGACCTTACAAATGTGCTTCTGGAAGAATGGTCAAAAATTCCTATAGACACACTCCTAAACCTTGTGGACAGCCTTCCTAGAAGAGTTGAAGCTGTTGATAGCGGCAAAGGCACCCGTCCCAATACTTTTGGTAATATAGTGTATATTAAAATAATATTTCAGCTACTATTGCTTTACAAGATGTTTCCAATTTTTGTTCAGAATTTGTATGCACTTTGAATTTTTGTAAGGTTTCTGAAAAAAGAACTATCATAAAGGTTAAAAGAAGATGTTGAGATTATTTTCTCATTAGATTTGAGGTTATATACTGTTACTAACCATTAAAGTCTTCACTCACAAACACTTCAAAGTTACAGTAGATTGGTTTCTAAAACTTTTCATTTGAATTGATTCATATTTTCAAACTTCCTGTATATGTCCAAATCAAGAAAATGAAATTTCTTTATTTGATGACTTTAAAACAGTAACTCAAAACCGATAATTTTGGTTTGCATAGTTCTTGGCAAGTTTGTTAACATGCTGACTTCTTATATTTAAAATAAGCAAACTCATGCAAAAGAAAGAGTGGTATACTACCACGAGAAACCTCACCAATTCTAGACAGATAAAATATAAACATGAATGCTGCTATGTGTTCATCAATACAATATTAAATGCATTTTTTACATTTAAGCAGTGTAAATATCTAGACCTGGTATTAGTCTCTTGTAGCCTCTGCAAAACAGAGTTTAGACTGGTAGAGGAATAAGTGGTACAACAGTTGCGCTGCAGTGTTCATGCAGTACCAATTAGCTTGCTTATTGTAGTAAATGAGGAATGAGCTCATCAGTTCATTGTGTCTCCTTTGGTGTCCATTCACAAGATGGGGCAAGGACAAGACCTGCTTGTACTCCTTACAGGTAGGGATGAGCTGAACACCCCCCTGTTCGGTTCGCACCAGAACATGCGAACAGGAAAAAAGTTCGCTCGAACACGCGAGCACCGTTAAAGTCTATGGGACACGAACATGAATAATCAAAAGTGCTAATTTTAAAGGCTAATATGCAAGTTATTGTCATAAAAAGTGTTTGGGGACCTGGGTCCTGCCCCAGGGGACATGGATCAATGCAAAAAAAAGTTTTAAAAACGGCCGTTTTTTCAGGAGCAGTGATTTTAATAATGCTTAAAGTCAAACAATAAAAGTGTAATATCCCTTTAAATTTCGTACCTGGGGGGTGTCTATAGTATGCCTGTAAAGGGGCGCATGTTTCCTGTGTTTAGAACAGTCTGACAGCAAAATGACATTTTGAAGGAGAAAACTCATTTAAAACTACCCGCGGCTATTGCATTGCCGACAATACACATAGAAGTTCATTGATAAAAACGGCATGGGAATTCCCCAAAGGGGAATCCCGAACCAAAAAAAAAAAAAATGACGTGGGAGTCCTCCTAAATTCCATACCAGACCCTTCAGGTCTGGTATGGATTTTAAGGGGAACCCTGCGCCAAAAAAAAAAAAAAACAGCGTGGGGTCCCCCCAACAATCCATACCAGACCCTTATCCGAGCACGCAACCTGGCAGGCCGCAGGAAAAGAGGGGGGGACGAGAGTGCGGCCCCCCCTCCTGAACCGTACCAGGCCACATGCCCTCAACATTGGGAGGGTGCTTTGGGGTAGCCCCCCAAAACACCTTGTCCCCATGTTGATGAGGACAAGGGCCTCATCCCCACAACCCTGGCCGGTGGTTGTGGGGGTCTGCGGGCGGGGGGCTTATCGGAATCTGGAAGCCCCCTTTAACAAGGGGACCCCCAGATCCCGGCCCCCCCTGTGTAAAATGGTAAGGGGGTACCTACCCCTACCATTTCACTAAAAAACGGTCAAAAATGTTAAAAATGACAAGAGACAGTTTTTGACAATTCCTTTATTTAAATGCTTCTTCTTTCTTCTATCTTCCTTCATCTTCTGGTTCTTCTGGCTCTTCTGGTTCTTCCTCCGGCATTCTCGTCCAGCATCTCCTCCGCGGCATCTTCTATCTTCTTCTCCTCGGGCCGCTCCGCACCCATGGTATGGGGGGAGGCTCCCGCTCTTCTCTTCTTCATTTTCTTCTCCGGGCCGCTCCGCAACCCATGCTGGCATGGAGGGAGGCTCCCACTGTGTGACGGCGCTCCTCGTCTGACAGTTCTTAAATAACGGGGGGCGGGGCCACCCGGTGACCCCGCCCCCCTCTGACGCACGGTGACTTGACGGGACTTCCCTGTGACATCACGGGGAATGCCACAGGGAAGCCCCGTCATGTCCCGTGCGTCAGAGGGGGGCGGGGTCACCGGGTGGCCCCGCCCCCCGTTATTTAAGAACTGTCAGACGAGGAGCGCCGTCACACAGTGGGAGCCTCCCTCCATGCCAGCATGGGTTGCGGAGCGGCCCGGAGAAGAAAATGAAGAAGAGAAGAAGAGAAGAGCGGGAGCCTCCCCCCCATGCCATGGGTGCGGAGCGGCCCGAGGAGAAGAAGATAGAAGACGCCGCGGAGGAGATGCTGGACGAGAACGCCGGAGGAAGCACCAGAAGAGCCAGAAGAACCAGAAGATGAAGGAAGATAGAAGAAAGAAGAAGCATTTAAATAAAGGAATTGTCAAAAACTGTCTCTTGTCATTTTTAACATTTTTGACAGTTTTTTAGTGAAATGGTAGGGGTAAGTACCCCCTTACCATTTCACACAGGGGGAGGGCGGGATCTGGGGGTCCCCTTGTTAAAGGGGCTTCCAGATTCCGATAAGCCCCCCGCCCGCAGACCCCTACAACCACCGGCCAGGGTTGTGGGGATGAGGCCCTTGTCATCAACATGGGGACAAGGTGTTTTGGGGGGCTACCCCAAAGCACCCTCCCAATGTTGAGGGCATGTGGCCTGGTATGGTTCAGGAGGGGGGGGCACACTCTCGTCCCCCCCTTTTTTCCTGCGGCCTGCCAGGTTGCGTGCTCGGATAAGGGTCTGGTATGGATTTTTGGGGGGACCCCACGCCGTTTTTTTTTTTTTTGGCGCGGGGTTCCCCTTAAAATCCATACCAGACCTGAAGGGTCTGGTATGGAATTTAGGGGGAACCCCACGTCATTTTTTTAAAAAATTTTGGCCGGGGTTCCCCTTAATATCCATACCAGACCTGAAGGGCCTGCTATGGAATTTAGGAGGACTCCCACGTCATTTTTTTTTTTTAATTTTGGTTCGGGGTTCCCCTTTGGGGAATTCCCATGCCGTTTTTATCAATGAATTTCTATGTGTATTGTCGGCAATGCAATAGCCGCGGGTAGTTTTAAATGAGTTTTTTCCTTCAAAATGTCATTTTGCTGTCAGACTGTTCTAAACACAGGAAACAGGCGCACCTTTACAGGCATACTATAGACACCCCCCAGGTACGAAATTTAAAGGGATATTACACTTTTATTGTTTGACTTTAAGCATTATTAAAATCACTGCTCCTGAAAAAACGGCCGTTTTTAAAACTTTTTTTTGCATTGATCCATGTCCCCTGGGGCAGGACCCAGGTCCCCAAACACTTTTTATGACAATAACTTGCATATTAGCCTTTAAAATTAGCACTTTTGATTTCTCCCATAGACTTTTAAAGGGTGTTCCGCGGCATTCGAATTTGCCGCGAACACCCCAAATTGTTCGCTGTTCGGCGAACTTGCGAACAGCCAATGTTCGAGTCGAACATGAGCTCGACTCGAACTCGAAGCTCATCCCTACTTACAGGTAGTTGGCCTGGTCTTTCTCGGGTTTGAAGGGTGTCTTCTCCTCCAAAATGCATTTTTCATCACTTTCCATAGATGCTTACTGTTTCAGATCGGAGCTCATAGAAGGTCAATATTCTAATGCTTTGTACTTCTTCAGTACTTTTAGCGGTATGTTTTGGATAATTTTCCTGTTGGAAGACCCATGACTTGTGGCTGAGAAAGCGCTTTCTAATACTGGGCAGTAAATTTTACTTCAAAATTTCTTGAATAATAGTAAAGATTTCATTGTATATATAACATTATAATATAATATAATATATAATATATAACATTGTATATATAATAGTAAAGATTTCATTCACTTCCCCTACCCTACCGTATAAAACTCAAAATGCTAACCACAACATACAAGGCCATCCACAACATCGCCCCCAGCTACATCACCAACCTCATCTGCAGATATTGCCCAAATCCCCTCCGCTCCTCCCAGGACCTCCTGCTCTCTAGCTCCCTTGTTACCTCTTCCCATGCTCGCCTTCAGGACTTTTCCAGAGCCTCTCCCATCCTCTGGAACTTCCTGCCCCGGTATATCCAATCAGCACCTAACCTGTTCACCTTTAGGAGATCCCTGAAAACTCACTTATTAAGGGAAGCCTATCCCACACCCACCCAACAACTGTCCCCGAGCCACCCCCCCATCAAATCATTCCCTGCATCTATTACCTTTTGTACCACCACTCCCTCCCTTCTGAATGTAAGCTCTATGAGCAGGGCCCTCCTGTCCCTTCTGTATTGTACTGTAATTGTGCTGTCCCCCCTCTACATTGTAAAGCGCTGTGTAAACTGTTGGCGCTATACAAATCGTGTATAATAATAATAATATTAATAATAATAATAATAATTGTACCCTGTATGGATTTAAGGTAGCATCAATATTTCCATTGCACACTTTCCTGGATAAGGCGCAACGTTTTGGGGCCACGCAGGACCCTTTTGTCAGGCATGTGATTGATCAGGATTCCCCAACCCCCGGGCTGCAGACTGGTGCCGGTCCATGGCCTGTTTAATGACCAGGCCACATAACAGGAGGTGAGCGGTGACCGTGGTCTGCACAGGACTATCACGGATTGTGGTAGCCGCTCACCTCCTGCTGTGAGGCCATGGCCGTGTATCCTCTCCCAGCTCATCAGCTGCAGATCAGAATAAAGAGCTCTTCCTGCCCCCTACCCTGCTGATAAGATGGTGGAGGATCTGGGAGAGGATACATGGACTGATATCAGCCTCTGCCCTGCCAAAGATAGGAGTCCTGAGCAGGGGAGGCAGAGATTGGAATGGGGAAGTGTCATGTTAAAGATGAAAGGGGAGCAGACTGCAGGCGCACTTTGATGGAGGAGGCTGTGATTGCTAGGGGCGCTGTAATATAAAGGGGACTGCACTATAATTATTACAGTGCAGTCCCCTTTGCAATGCAGTCCCTTTATATCACAGTGCCCCCTTTACAGTGCAGTCTCCTTTACATCACATACAGTGCCCCTTTACAGAGCAGTCCCCATTACATCACAGTGTCCCCTTTACAGAGCAGCCCTGGTACAATAATGTTAATTTGACAACTGCGCTGTAAAGCGGCACTATAATGTAAAGGGTGAAGAAGAACTGAGGACACTGTGGGACTGCTTTAAAGGGGGAACTGTGATGTAAAGAGGTACTCTAGACACTGATATAAAGGGGGGACTTGCTGTAAAGGGGGGCTGTGGTGTGAAGGGGGCTGGGGACAGACTCTTTGAAGATTGCCTGCCATTAAACTGGTCCCTGGTGGCAAAAAGGTTGGGGACTGATGTGATAGATCACATGCCTGAGGGAGGGGTCCTGCGCATTCTTCAATAAAGATTCGGATGTATTTGACCATCCATGGTGTGCTAGCGAATATGTACATTTGACCTGTATGGACTCAAGACACCCTATGCCAGATGCAGCAAAGTAGCCCCAAAACATAGCCAAGCCTCCTCCATGTTTCACAATAGGACAAATGGAGTCCTCCTGTGTCTTTTTCTTTTCAGCCCACTGTGGCTCAAAAAGCTATGAATGGTGCAATCAGAAACTGCTGTACCTTGACCTTGTAGTTCAGCTTATACCTCTTTGGAAGCTTTTCTTGGCTCCTTGTCTACTATTCACATTCATTTTCTGTTCATTTTCCACTTCCAGTGCGATTGGCCACAATTCCATGAACCTTAAACTGCTTAATAATATTAGAAACTGTAATCACAGGAACATAAAACTGCTTAGAGGTTTTCTTATAGCTTTTACCTTTGACAAGCTGGTCAATAGTTTCTTTTCTGATGTCCTCAAATAACTCTCTCCTCTCCTCTCTTTCCTCAAATAGCTCTCTCCTCTCTGGCTCATGTTCAGTGTGTTGCACACAATGACACTAAATAGCTGTGTGTCTACTTTTCTCAATTTAAATAGGTTGAGTTCCTGACACAGGACCAAAGACTTGTGTCATAATAATTATAGAAAAGAGTTAGTATTAAATATCACCATGATCTAATTGTTTATAATCTTTTCTAGAGTTACCAACAAATCTGTCCAGGATATTTTAGGATATCTTTAAAGAATAAGCACTTTTTCACTCTTTGTTTGTTTGACACTATAATTTACCAAGGGAAGGCATACAGTGTAATTATAATAAATTAATTCCTTCCCACATGCCCAATACATTTAGACTTGCTTTTCCTCAGGGAACACCATGGACTTTAAAGCGATACTAAAGGTAAACATATCATACTTACCAGCTCTGTGCAATGGTTTTCAGCCCTGAAGCTCCTCTTCTCAGGTTCCCCATTGGCCCTCCTTGCTCCTCCCCCTGCTGAGTCCCTCCATAGAAAGCTGTCCATAAGACACACAGAGTGTGGCTCAGCCCCTCCCCCGTTACCTCTTCACTGGCTGCGATTGACAGCAGTGGGAGCCATTTTAACATTCTAAAGGTTCATGGCTCTGTACCCTTAAGTAGGATTGCCACAAAAAGGAGGCTCCACAGAATCCTGGAACAGCATCAATCCATAGGTGCAGCCTCTTGTAGGTAACTCAGCATCCAGACCCAAGGAACCAGGGGCAAGTAGCTCCCCTCATCTCAGCTTACTGATCAATTCCCTCAGGGGGGAACAAAGACTATCTTCTCAGGAGTCCAGACTATTTAACAGCATCCCAGCCACCAACCGGGCACACCTGATCAGGGATTGAGTAGGACCTGCTCATTAAAAAGGCTGGTTATTTGAATTAACCCTCCCTAAATTCCAGAAAGTTATTTCTAGAGGCAGGAGGAAGCAATCAAACTCCCAGCCTGTGAAACCCTGAACAGACCAGACTGAACAATCACTGCTCCTCCAGCTACAGCAGGAGCCAAAAACTTAATTTTTCCCTAGCAGCCTAACTAGGAGCTACACTTATAAAAACATCATTATCCTCTTCTGAACTCAGCACTTTCTTCCAACACTGCGGAATAAAAACACTTGCATTGTGCAAGTGTCCTTACCCTTTTGAATACCAGGATTCTTAAGGTAATGATGTGCAATACCCATGATTTATGTGGATAACTATTTAAATGTGTGATGTGAATAGACACTGGTGAAGTTCTATGGTGCTGGATAGCAGACAATTTATCCTTGAAGTGCTTTGTTTGAATGAGTAATTGGCTGACAATGCATGGTGATTTTTAGCTTGCAGTGCAATGTATCACATAAGCAATTTAAAATCTGTCATTTTCTAGCAAACAGAGATTGAAAGCTGGCAAAGCTAGGACCCTGTATTAGTGCCACTTTGTATCAAATAAAAATGCAATAATCATAATAGAAGCCAAGTCCTGCAGTTAAACATATAATGTTTGCTACGGTACTATTAATACTTTAATAAAGCAATGAAAGGTGAAGAATAACACAATTAGTTGAAATATACAAAAGAGTGTAAATCATTCGCATGAGCCCCTTTGAACCTTTAAAAATTTAATTATAGTGAAACATTACAGGAAAATGTTTAGGCTGTTAGAGTAGAAATGTCCGCTGATAATAAAGCTTCCTAATGAAACTGTAAATTCTACTGATGTATAATATAATATTCCGTTGAAAATAGAGCTGCATCAGTTCAAGCTTACAGAATTGAGTCCTCAGAAATGTAAGCATTAGTACAAGAGGGGGTAAATCACATCAGCAATAAGGAGAATCCACCACGGTGTATCATTGGAAATATCTAACAAGCTTTATTGAACTTCAAATAGTATGTTAAAAACCACTAAAAATGACAGAAATGGCATTAATGTGGAGTAATTTACCCAAATACCCAACAATAAAAAGAAACACACACATGCAATTGGACAATGTTGTCACAAAATGGCGCCAGAACGTGAAACCCCATGCACACTGCACATGCACACCCAGTACACAATGTTATTCTATGGTGCTGCTTTGGTATTCAGCCAAATATATATATATATATATATATATATATATATATATATATATATATATATATATATATATATATATATATATATATATATATATATATATATATATATATATATATATATATATATATATATATATATATATATATATATCTCACATGGATAATATGGAACCTAGATATGCTAGTATGCTCATGGCTGGATATCCATTAGAGACTAAATATTGGGACCAGTGTCTGTTAGTTGATGGAAAGCCTGGAGAATGAATAAATTAAAGTTGAAGCAAAAAGATTTAGTAGTAGTTGTAGGCTGATCAAATGTTATGCATAGATAGGCATCCCGGATCTCAGATATAATAGTAGTTGTAGCAGTGGCGGCCATGCACTGTGGGCACACGGGCGCCGGCCCCACATCCATGCGCCCGGCCCTTTCAGGATGCCGGACACATGGATTCCTATGGCGGGGGTGAGAGGGGGCGGTACTTTTTGAAGCACCTGATTAGAGCCAGAGGCTCTAATAGGCTTCAAAATAGAATGGGCTCAGGGCGCAGAGAGTGCGTCCTGATCCCACCCAATTGTGTGATGATAGCGAATTAATTTTCGCTATTTTCACACCAATCAGGAGGCAGGGGGGCAAAGCGCCAGGCCACCCTATTGGATGCTGCCAGAAATGCAAGTGGGGGGGTCAATGGGCACAGTGGCTGCATATGATGGGCACAAGTGGCTGCATATGATGGGAACAAGTGGCTGAATTTGATGGGCACAAGTGGCTGCATATGATGGGCACAAGTGGCTGCATATTATGGGCACAGGTGGCTGCATTTGACAGACACAAGTGGTTGCATTTGACGGGCACAAGCGGCTGAATTTGATGAGCACAAGTGGCTGCATATGATGGGCACAAGTGGCTGCATATGATGGGCACAAGTGGCTGCATATGATGGGCACAAGTGGATGCATATGATGGGCACAAGTGGATGCATATGATGGGCACAAGTGGCTGCACATGATGGGCACAAGTGGCTGCACATGATGGGCACAAGTGGCTGCACATGATGGGCACAAGTGGCTGCATTTGATGGGCACAAGTGGCTGCATATGATGGGCACAAGTGGCTGCATATGATGGGCACAAGTAGCTGCATATGATGGGCACAAGTGGCTGCATATGATGGGCACAAGTGGCTGCATATGATGGGCACAGTGGCTGCATATGATGGGCACAGTGGCTGCGTTTGGGCACAATGACTGCAATTGATGGGCACAATGGCTGCAATTGATGGGCACAGTGGCTGCATTTGATGGGCACAGTGAGGCTGAAATTGATGGGGGGGTTTCAGTATTTTTCTGTTTGTTTGCGCCCCCCCAAAAATTTTGAGCACCAGCCGCCACTGAGTTGTAGGCTGATCGAATGTAATGCATAGATAAGCGTCCTAGATCTAAAACAGACCGATCAGAAAATGAGATGAACAAGTCCTTTTAAGCACAGTAATTCATGCAGTACTCCAAGTATAATCAGACACATTAACACAGCTGATATGTGCACGGTATATTTGAATGTATCTCAGTGTTCATTTCATATATAAAGGGGAATGGGTATGGGAAGGGACGGCAAACACATGATACAGCCTGGAGGCTCTCACCACTCCGTTGTAATGTCTGAGGCCATCTCCATTCAGTCCGGTCCGTGCTTCACCAGGAATCGCTGAGATGAAGGTGAATGCTGCTGCATTATTTGAATTTTGAAAAGTATCCATGCAAGGCTGTGCTAGCGTGATCTGTAGTGTCCTGACGATCAGCTGACCGGGAAGTGAACTGCGGTGGCTCGTGAGTTCAGTAATCAGAAGGCTTGTCCATAGAAAGCAAAGGAAGATGACAGTGCGGCAAAGCCACACAAAATTGCTGGGGCGTATGGCAGAGTATGAGGCTAGTCATGAAAAAGCGCACGTCTTGGAAAAGCGCATGGTTGTGTGTGCGAAATGCATCAATGGAGGTAGCGCCAGGCTAGCAACATTTTTTAGTGTTTTTTAACATACTATTTGAAGATCAATAAAGCTTGTTAGATATTTCTAATGATATACCGTGGTGGATTCTCCTTTTTGCTTTCTTGGGATATTCCTTTATCCCACCCCCCCTTTCTTATATTCGAGTGATTTATTTGCTTTGGAGGTATCCCGTCCAAACCGACGAATCGGTAACACCCTATTGCTGGTCGAGCCCTCTCACCATTTAGTTAAATTGGATTCAGATTCATTTTATCTGTATATTCTGTAAATCACATCAGGGCTGCACCTGACATTACTAAGCAAAGGATCAATAGGACTGATTTACTAAAGACAATGGGATTTTTCTTTCTAGCTCAGTGAATACGTTGAAGCTCTGCTGACCTCTATTATCCAATCCTGTGAATGCCAAATTTTTTATTTTTTTATTTTTTTAATGTCAATGGAAAGTCAAGTTTTACCATGTTCAATAAGCTAAGGGAAAAATCTCTTGCAAAGTGACCAACCTTTGCCTTCAGTAATTCAACTCTAGTAATTTACCTTTGCTTCCTAGGTGGGACTATATGGGTACTGGCTGCTTCCCATTTGCCTTTCTTTTTTTCCACTCTGCTGACACAGTCTTAGAGCCATGTCACACCAACAGCTTGTAGCAGCTACAAATCTATCATTATTTCTCTGATGATTTGTATCACTGTAGCTACAGAATTGCTGTTGTAGCTACTGTTGTTCTTCTTTCCTTTTGTTGCAGTATGTACTGGTTACTCACAGTTTGCTTTTCTTTCTCTGGTGGCACAACCTTAGACCCATATTAAAACACCAGCTTATTGCAACTACAAATCTCTCATTGTTTCCGTGGTTATTTGTATCTACTGTAGCTACAGAATTTCTGTTATAGCTACTATAAAGCTTGTATATGTAACTACAAATTCCTAATGTGTTATGCTCACCATCAGCTTTGTTGAATGACGCAAGTAGCAAGCTTCATACTCTACAAAATGGAAATCCCTCTGATTGAAATAAAATCACTTCGATTGCAGAAGCACAGACCTTTCATTCACTGCTTTATGCCATAATGTGCACCACATACTAGCACATTATGACAGACTTACCTGTCAAATGAGGCCCTCCAGTCCTGCGCTATTAGTGCGAAAGCACTCCCATCTTCACCCAGTTTTCCTTCCAGGTTTGCTTTATTCAGCCACTTAAATGGTAGGGTTGTGGTGATGTCACTCTAGTGCACGTGCACAAGAGTCACATTTCCACAGCACACAAGGGGTGCTATAATATAATCTGAGCTGCGCAGGAGGAAGCCTTTATGGTAGAAGAAACCAGTCTCTTCTGCCATAGAAACCCTGTCTGTCACACATGGCATGTCAGACAGGGCTTTCACAACACCAATCAAATCCAATGACGTGGAAGCCAGGGGCGGGGCCAAGTCCTGCTGTCTGTGCCAATAGACGTAGCAGCAGGACATGGGAGTGCACCCGCATGGGTGCCCCCCCCCCCCCCCCGAGGGAGAGCGCTTCTTCGACGAGGCACTCGAGAAGAGGAGGAGCCAGGAGCGCCACTGAGGGACCCCAGAAGAGGAGGATCTGGGCCACTCTGTACAAAACTGCACAGAGGAGGTGAGTATGATATGTTTGTTTTTAAAAAATAAAATAAAAAATGTACCTTTAGATATCCTTTAAAATGTATATTAATGGAGATGTCAGCAAAGAGCTAGCGCTACAAAAAAAAGCTCCTTTGGGGAGCTTTCCAATGCATCATAGCCAAATGATATTTTGCTACTCTTTTGCTTCCTAAAGCAATGTTCCTTACTTGATCTAAACAATATCAAGAGGGTATTTAAGTCCCTTTTTTTCCTTTTACACATTTTCTGTTGCTGTTTCCACAATAACGGAGCTGATTGAGGGAGACGGTGATCTAGCTCAGTCGATATGCATCACTGATTAGCCTTGATTACTTCCATTTAGGAATGAGGTTGGGTTCAGGTCGTGCATGGGTTCTCAGTTTGCAGACACTACAGCAACAACTACCAATAATTTACTTCCTAGTTCTTCAACTTAGGGCAGGCGACTTGGAATAGCTAATAATGTGAACTTTGTTATGTGCTAGCCCCTTCACTTTAAAAGGCTGGATTCCCATAAACTATAAAAAGGCTGGATTCCCAGAAACCATATTGATACTATGCTTAGCTGTTAAAGGGAATGCATGAGGAGTGCAACTGATAAAGTGCATAGGGACAAATTAATGTAGGGTTTGTAACACTTGCAGACAAAAAACCCTACTGAATGCCCTTTAGGTAGCAAAACGTTGTGTATCTTGGGGAATTTGGGGGTTGGAGAAAAGGGGTGAGGGGTGTTATCCTTATGCATGTCCTGCAGAGTATTTATAGTATCTTCACTTGCACTGTCTATGGTCATAACAGACTGCATGTATTATTGCACAGAGCTTATCTCCTATATTTTGTTTGCTACAATTCATTTTTTGGCACAGACTGACACTTTCCACTTGCACTACAGTCATAGAAAGCTGCATGTGTTTTTTCACAGGTTTGTTTTCATATTTTTTGCTCACTGCAATCTATTTTTTTCACAGATTGTCCCTGTTCACATTCACTTTACTGTTCACATTTTTTTTTATACAGGGCAAATTTCCTAAATGTCCCTTGTTGCAATTATTTAAATGCCTTTTCTCTAAAGCGGTGTAATAATTCTATCCAATGTGCATCAGCACAGGAGCTTATTCTTACCTTTAGGAAAGCATGTGGCAGGATGATTTAAAGACGAGGGGATTGTGTGGGACAGTGGAGTGGTGATACTGGAGATTTTTTATTTTTTTTTATCAGTATCACCAGCTTTTAAAGCTTATATATGATTTTAGTGTTTGGGTTTATATCTACTTAAAAAAAAACTATACTTAAGTTCTTTGATTTGCAATGCTGTGATGCAATTTCTATTTAAAATGTTCTGTTGCTTGTAAATATTTACACTGCAGTATCCTCTGTGGTCTGTTAATTCTTGTGGTAAATCTCCTACCTGCTTTCTTTTGCCCCGTACACACGATTGGACTTTCCGACAACAAAACCGTGGACTTTAGTTGGTTCCAACTTGTCTTGCATACACACGGTCACACAAATGTTGGCCAACAATTACGAACGCGGGAACGTGGTGACGTACGATGAGCCGAGAAGAAGGAAGTTCAATAGCCAGTGCGGCTTCTTCTGCTTGATTCCGAGCATGCGTGAACTTTTGTGCGTCGGACTTGTGTACACACGATCGGAATTTCCGACAACAGAGTTTTGTTGGCGGAAAATTTGAGAACCTGCTATCAAACATTTGTTGGCGGAAAGTCCGACAACAAATGTTCGATGGAGCATACACACGGTCGGACTTTCAGCCAACAAGCTCACATCCAACATTTGTTGTCGGAAAATCCGATCGCGTGTACGGGGCACCTTCAACACAGGTTATTAAATTCTGATTTTCAGTCACAAATATCCCCCTTTACCTCATCCTGCTGTGGTGAAGGCCCTGTCTGACATGCCATGTGTGACAAGGCAGTTAAGTATCTTAACCGCTTTAAGACCAGCCACCGTCTTTATACTGAGACGGATTGGCTCTCCTGGGCAAATCGCCGTAGGTGTACGTTGGCCTCTTTAAGAGCGATAGGCACGATGCTGGAGCCGTTGCACGTGGCTGGCGGCTGCGATGTCTGCCGGCCACCCGCAATCGCTCTACAGAGAGCTGGCATGGGGATCTGTCAATGTAAACAGGCAGACCCCTGTTCTGACAGGGGAGGAGAGACAGATCTGCTGTTCCTAGTGATTAGGAACAGAGATCCCTCTCTTCCTCTAGTCAGTCCCATCCCCCCCACAGTTAGAAACACCTTCCAGGGAACACATTTAATCCCTTGATTGCCCCCTAGTGTTAACCCCTTCCCTGTCAGTGACATTTACACAGTAATCAGTGCATTTTTATAGCACTGATCGCTGTATAAATGTCAATGGTCCCAAAAATGTCTCAAATGTGTGCAATTTGCCTGCTGCAATGTCGCAGTCCTGCTAAAAATGGTAGATCGCCGCCATTACTAGTAAAAAAAAAAAAAAATTAATAATAAAAATGCCAGAAATCTATCCCTTATTTTGTAGACGCTATAACTTTTGCGCAAACCAATCAATATACACTAATTGCGATTTTTTTTTTTAATCAAAAATTCGTGGACGAATACATATTGGCCTAAACTGATGAAGAAATTTTTATTTCAACTTTTGGGGATATTTATTATAGCAAAAAGTAAAAAATATTGTATTTTTTTCAAAATTGTCGCTCTTTTTTTGTGCAAAAAATAAAAACCGCATAGATGATCAAGTACCACCAAAAGAAAGCTCTACTTGTGGAGGAAACAAAAGTACATTAATTTTGTTTGGGTACAACGTCGCACAACTACGCAATTGTCAGTTAAAGCGACGCAGTGCCGTATCGCAAAAAATGGCCTGGTCATTAAGAGGTTAAATTCTTCCGGCCCTTAAGTGGTTAAACACATATTAGGATATGGTCTCTTGTAAACATTTTAGTAACAGCCTTACCAGGGGTGTTTTTATGAAAGCAGTGGCCCTGTGTGCAAGGGTATAAATTAGGCTCCCAGGGCAGTGAACGATAAAATGCGGTACAGCAGCGAAAATTGTTATATTTCTAATTACGCTAAATACTGGGTGTGGCTTAAGGAGATGTGGTTGACTAATATAGTAAGTCAGAGTTGACTAATAAAGTATAGAATGAAACAGTGTTGAATATTAGATGTTTGGGCACTTGTTCAGGGGGTTGGTATTAGATGGCTTACTTATTACTGACCCATGATCTCTGCATCACTTACTACTGGCCTCTGAACACTGTCATTTACTCCTGACCCCTGAGTCATTACTGACCTCTGAGCTCTGTGTCATTTACTACTGGTCCTTGAACCCCTTGAATCCAGTCACTTACTACTGATCCCTACATTCTGGCAACTTACTAGTGACCCCTGAACTCTGCATCACTTAATACTGACCCCGACTACTGCCCCCTGGACTCTGAGACACTGACCCCTGAACTCTGAGAATTGACTACTGAACTCTGTACTCTGCATCACACACTCCTGACCCCTGAACTCTTTTTCACTATTGACCTATGTGTCACTAACTACTGACCCCTGAACTCTGCGTTAATTACTATTTGCCTCTGTGTTACTTACCCCTAAACTCTACATCACTTTCTACTGATCTCTGAACTTTTCTGTGTCACTTACTCCTGACCCATGAACTCTGTGTCATATATTCCTGACCTCTGAACAATGCATTACTTACTACGGACCTCTGAATTCAGTGTCACTTACTACTGACCTCTGAACCCTGCATCACTACTGACCTCTGTGTCACTTTTTGCTGACCCCTGAACTCTGCATCACATACTCCGGACCCCTTAACTCTGCATTACTTACTATGGACCTCTAAACTCAGTGTCACTTACTATTGATCTCTGAACCCTGCATCACTACGGACCTCTGCATCACTTTCTAGAGTTCAGGGGTCAAAATTAAGTGATGCAGAGTTCAGAGGGCAGTAGTGACTCAAATTACAGAATGCAGTAATAAGTGACCCCTTGTAACACAGTACAAACAGCCCTGCTCTGCACTGTTTACCTGTGTTCTCCTTCACCTCAACTCTTCACAGTACTCCTGGCTTTTCTCCCTCTTCTTTTATGCCCTGGTCCAGTAGGCAGTGCTGAATTACAGCTAATTATAGCCCTGCCTACAGGGCCAAGGAATAGGGGTAGGGAAGAAGTGCTGGAGCATGCTAATGTCCTCTCCACTGAAGCTGCACTTGTCTCAGGCAGCTGCAGGAGAAACACTGTTTGTTAATGCAGGGATGGGGGGGTGCTAAAGTCTAGCAAGGGAGAAGGGGCATGGAGGATGGGGCTATGATTGGCTGGGCTCCCACCCCTCTTCTCCCCTTACCGGCCTTTAGCATCTGCCCCCTCCCCACAGAAACAAACAGTGTTTCTCGTGCAGCTGCCTGTGACAAGTGCAGCTGCAGTGGAGAAATTTGTACCCCACAGTTGTTCTGGAATGACAGAGGTCACAGTAGGCACCATATTTCCTGAGCCTTGCCACCCCTGTCCATGTTTTCTTGACCAGGGTAGGGCTCTAAATTTATAAATAATTTTAAAAGATTTAAAAAG
Source organism: Lithobates septentrionalis (assembly GCA_037952835.1). NCBI lineage: Eukaryota > Metazoa > Chordata > Amphibia > Anura > Ranidae > Lithobates > Lithobates septentrionalis. The sequence continues at coordinate 916,430 of JBBDGP010000872.1, read as the reverse complement.
TAGTAGTAAGTGAGAAAATGTCTGGGTCTTGACTAGTGTTTTGTCTATCAGGACTCTCAGAGATCATGTTTCTGCCCTTTCTATCTCCTTTCAGAGACTGCTAGCCTATTACTACTTGAATAAGAAGACCTAATCGGGTTATCTATGTGGCTCAGAAAAAAACTTTGTTTTTAACATTTGAGACATTCCTCTCTCTACTCTCATCTGCAAGGTAGGATTCCTTGAAGCCATCATCTTTGTAAGTCCAATGTCTGAGCTGGTGTCATTATATTGCTGTAGGATTTTTTGCTTATTACTTTGCTGCTGTCTGTCCTTCTACCTGATTTGTTGCAGGGTTGGCAGACTTTGTTATTTTTTAATAGGGACAAGGTGGTGTTTAGGCGTAAGACTTTCTTTTATTTAGAGAGTACCTAGGTTGCCTTAATTTTGACTGCTTTTGCTTCACCAGGGCAGGTACAGTCTTCCAGAAAGAAAGTATGATAAAATAATTTTTAAAAATATAAACAGAATAATAAAGAAAAAATCTATAAATATTACAAAACAAAAAAAACAAAAAAACAACTTCTGCATGCAGAACCTCTGACTTTCAATTTAGACCTGGTTGACCTAGGGGAAGGGCAGACATTTGAGGTCTGCAGGATTATGCAATATACTTTGCCGCTGACTGCCTTTTTCCTTTGTTGTGGAAGGATGGGCAGCCTATGGCCCAAGGTTTTGCCCCTGCAGCTATGCCTCCATTACAGGGGATCCGGTCAAAATACGGAAATGCAGAAAAGTGGTTGCAACAGCACATCCTCAAAAAGCCACCATCTTGCTTCCCTCTGGGGTGGTGACATTAGATTCCTTGATTTTTTGTTTGCTTCAGGGAGGCGTGAAATGTACCCTTTGAAGTCACCCTGAAATGTACTCCTCTTCCTTAATTCAAGCATTCCAACTCTCCTCCTTCTCACCACCAGCACCACATCACTCTCTCTTCTCTATAGCACCAGCACCCCACCCTTCCTTCTCATTGCCAGTACCCCAACACTCTTCACTGCCAGCACACCAACAATACTGCTCACCCCCTGCAGCCCCATCCTTCTCCTGCACCTAATTTCTTCCATTTCTTCCTGCTGCCTCTTGGCACTTTAAATTCTGGTGAAGGGCAAGGTCAGACTTCTGTGCAAAAAAATGGTCAATAGCATATAGCATTTAGGGCAAAATAAACAGTGACTGCGTATCTAACACGGTGGTCTAGCTCAGGGCACAAACTCACATAAAACAGGGTGTTTGGCAAAGCTAGCATGAAGACACTGTGTTTGAGGGTGACTTGGGGAGATTTAATTTTCGCTTCAGCAGCAGCACTGCAGAGGTCTGTGAGAACAGAGGATAGCATTGAAAATATTCTAGCCAATTGGAAAGGCTATGGTGAAATTAGCTGATGATGATGAGGAGGAGGATAATGAAGAAGAGGAAAGGGTGCATTGGCTGCATCTGAAAAGCAAAGCAAAAACAAATTGCTCTGAACACTGAGAGGAAGAATGATAAAAAGGGTGCATGACCAGCACCCATCTTGCTCCCCCCAAAAGCTGCAGGACACTCCTGAACATCAGGCTCACTTCAGCATTCACAAGAGGAGTCCCTTCACTTCACCAGCCCCAGAAGACCCGATGGACTGATGTATCCTAACAGGGTGATATACTTCTTAAAGGGCTTGCCCCTTTGACACCGCACTCTCTGTGCCCTATGGGCGAAACCACCAAAAACAGAACCTATATTCTGTTTTTGGGGAAGTTCTCCCTCAGTTAAACACTCTAACCAGGTTTTCCTAACGGTTATCATTCTTTTGGTTAACGGGTCTAAGATGCGCTACCACCTTCCATTGGGCCTATGGACCAGGGAGCTTGGAACCCTGGTCTGTACACCCAGGGAAACATAGATCCTTAGATATTATTACCCGCTAACCCCTCACATGACCTGATCTATGACCTACTGCAGTGAGCTTGGTCACCCACTCCTCTCATACATCAACCAATGGGGCCCTTGCCCACAGACAATGGTTACCCTACACCTGGCCTACAACCTTGACTCACCTGCAGCACGTCCATATCACAACTTTGGATCAGAGTTATCTTGATCTACACCATAGAGACCACTGAACCTCCATTTATTCCTCGAGTGCCCCACATTGCTGTTTAGACACTGTTTGGACCAACTGTACCCACCGGCTGGTGATCTCTCACCACCCCTTGGATACTTGCTCCAAATAGGAGCTACCCCCTCCCCTCTTGAACATGAGCTTCTCTCACCCATCAATACTATCAGTGTCTACATACACTGCCCAGCTCCCACCTGATTCCTTTCCCAGTCTCGGTTCCTCCTTTCCTCCCAACCCTCCCTATCCCCCTCTTCTCCAGAGAGGTAGCCCAAAAGTTGAACAACCAGCAGCCATTTCTCCTGACCCCCATCCACACTCCAACACGATGTCTCTAAATATACTGACGCTTAACATACAGGGCCTCAACTCCCCCCTCCCCCCCCCCGAAACGCACTAAAGCTTTATGCTCCTTCTTCACATTTTCAGCACATGTGGTTTGCTTACAGGAAACGCACTTCTCATCACAATCCTCACAATCCTCACCAACATTTTTTGCCCACCAATACCCCCGGGTCTACACTGCTTCGGCCGCCACTAAACAATGGGGTGTCTTGATCACTTTCCATCATATTACACCATTCACCACTGTCATTTCTCTCAAACACGGTACCCTCATGATCTGTGATGATTCAAATCAAGTATTATACCCATTCCTAGACAAATCCCCAGCCCCAACTACCGCCCACCGCTTCTCCTACCATCAACTCCTTAACTGACACTCCCTTCTTGATACATGGCGAGAACAAAACCCTGCAAGACGACAATATACACATTACTCCCATCCCCACAAACAGTTCTCCTGCATAGACCATCTCTTTGTGAGCGTCAGCACCTCGGCACTTATTCAAGACTCACTCATTATACCATGCACCTGGTTGGACCATAATGCGGTGATAACAACTCTCTCCTCCCTGATCCCACGTCCCAACCTCTGAACCTGGTACATAAATGTCAGTCTGTTGTTCAACCCTACCCATTGACAGGAAATAGAAAATGCTATAAAAGGCTACCTTGTAAACAATGCACTCATGGATACAAACCCCCTGGCCCTATGGGAAGCCCTCAAACCATTTATCAAAGGGGTTTGCATCAGCCAAGCATCCCAGCACCGTAAGATGAAGCAACAGCTTCATAAACACCTGGAAGAAGCCTTCTACAAGGCTTCAGAGAACTTTCAAACCTCACCCCTCCATCAAATAAACAAATCTTTGACAAAACACGCCCAGAACTCAATGGATTTTGACAGACTCGGCGGAAAGATTCTCCGCAAATCTAAGCATATTTTCTATATGAAAGCAAACAAACCAGACACATTCCTTGCCCTAGCACTACGTAAGGCTGATTATATCCCGAAGCCTATCTGACTAAAACTAACCAAACATACTTATTTGGATAAACTTGGATACACTTCTGTCCTCTGTTCACCTCCCTTCCCTCTCCTCTTCCCATCAAGAGATTTTAGACAGACCCATCACAGATATAGAAATTCATTCCGCAATAAAATCACTGAAACCACGTAAATGCCCGGGCCCTGATGGCTTCTCAGCCACTTATTATAAACACTTTGCTTGCAACTTTCTCCTCGCAGGCCACTCCTTCCGTACAGAATCTCTCACTGCATCCATCTCCATGATCCCTAAGCTGAATACAGACGACACACCCTGGTTCAACTACAGACCAATATCTATACCTAGACATCAAGATCATTGCTCAACCCCATTATAGGAACCTTAATCCACAAATACCAAACTGGGTTTATCCCCTCCAGACAAGTGGGTGACAACAAACGCCGAGCTTCACTCCTAGCTCATGCTGCTCGATCCCGCCGCATCCCTTCCTGCTTTCTCTGCCTTGACATAGGAAAGGCATTCGACTCACTATCTTGGTCTTATCTAGACTCCATCCTCTGCCGGTGGGGATTCGGAAAACATTTTCTGTGATTGATCGCCACTCTATATCATAAACCAAATGCATATGTATCCTATTTAGGATTTCATTCTGAAACCTTTGTCAATGAGAGAGGAACCCATCAGGGATGTCCCCTATCCCCTCCTCTGTTTGCCTTAGCAATCGAACCCCTGGCCCAGCTCATCCGCTCAAACCTGAATATCAGAGGTCTAGATCTTGGCGGCCACCAACATAAACTATGTATGTTTGCTGACGATGTTCTGTTATTCCTCACTTCACCCCTAATATCAGCACCAAATTTAAAGGACACCCTCTCCAAATTTGGACAAGTATCTGGCCTCATAATAAAGCCTCAAAAATCCAAAGCCCTAAACATATCAATATCACCTGACCTTCAAACACAACTACAGGACTCTCTCCCATTTGCCTGGGCGACAACACATATCTCCTACCTAGGTATTAAATTTCCTGTGAACCTGGCGGATCTCTATGTGGCAAATTACCCACCAATGCTGACACAACTTACCACCCTCTTTATGAACTGGTCATCCCTGCCACTGGCATGAATGGGCAGAATCACGGTGGTCAAAATGTCTATCCTCCCTAAGATCCTATATATTTTTAGAGTGCTCCCAATAGTGATCGCCTCACACTTCCTAAGCATCTTGCAACGCAAAGCCTCTCAATTCATTTGGGGCAAACTCAGACCTCATCTTCCAAAGCTTCCAAAATGCCCCCCGCATCCGAGGAGGACTTAGTGTACCAAATTTTACAAAATACTACTACGCTGCTCAACTATCACAGCTGCCAAAATACCACGCTACCAAGACAACCCCAATGTGGGTCGCACTAGAGTCAGCCGACTGTGACCCTCTCTCTACAGCAAATCTCCTATGGCTAACCCCTGCTCAACGTCGAACAGTCCCCAATCCTATCACTAAACACAGCCTCTCTATCTGGGACAGGCTTAAAACTCACTTTGGTCTCCAATCCTGGCACAACCCACTCCTCTCCTTCCTCAGCAACCCCTCCTTTTACTCAGCTTGGTCCTCCCCAACCTCCTTCTCAGCATGGTCGAACGCAGGACTGATATGCGCCCATCATTTCTTCAAATCTGCTAATATCACACCCTTTCCCACACTGTGTGAAACACGTGATCTTCCAAATGTAGAAACCTTTAGATACCTACAAATAAAACATTTTCTGACCCAAAACGCTCCCCCAGACCCCCACAGACGCGGACTAATCTCTGACTTATACGCCTAGCTACTATCACACACAACCTACACAAACAAATGGGAGGCTGACCTTCACCTCCAATCAGACACACTAGACTGGGCTAAAATCTGGCAAGCGACCAAACTGGCCACACCAAACATAGTGGCTCTTGAAAATAATTATAAAGTACTCACCAGATGGTATCTGGTCCCCACCAGGATATCAAAATTCCTTCCCCAATATCCCTCCCATTGCTTCTGAGGCTGCCCTGCTCCGGGCACACATGTGCACATCTGGTGGGAATGCCCTATAGCCCGCTCCTTTTGATCGGAAGTGTTCAAAATCCTCTCCACCAATCCTCTCAATTCAATATTACCTTACCACCTGATCCGACAGAAGCGCTCCTGAATAGCAAACTACAGGCTATAACTCACATCAATTCAAACTCATGCTCTTTCTAACCACTGCAAAAACCGAAGCAGTCCTTCTGAATAAAGTATCCAAATTTGAATCACTGTGGAACCCATGGATCAAACACTACCTACCTCCAGGCTTTGACTGTTCACTACTATTACCTTGAGAGTGAACATCACCCACCAGTGCACCACTACCCATATACCGCACCTGGCTCTCTAGACCAAAAGGCTCTCTCTGGAGACTCCCCCCTCCCCCTCTCTCATCCCCCTACCCTCCACACCCAACTCTTTCCTTCCTTCTTCACCCACCTGATGAACCTCACGCTCTCGCTCTTCATGTTATTAATGATCATTCCGGTCCCCTACTAATAAATCTAGACACACAGATGACACCAACGCTTTGTTTAATGACCTACTTAAAAGGGGACACCAGGATAGTCTGGATCACTGATCCTCCCCCATATAACGTCAAGCCACATTTCTGGAACTTGGCCCTGGAAATGTCTGATTATTTTCCCCAACTATCCCACAGCAATCTATTCTGCCATCCCATTGACAACTTCATCTCTTTCATACCCTTGTTTTCTGATTACGTTAAACTGTTTTACTTTTTACCTTTCACTGTTTGCAACTGCTGAAATTCAAAGCCTGAGATATAACCAGTAGAATGTATATTGCATCACCAAACAGTTCTAAAGGATATAACTTGCCAATTATTTTGCCTTATTACCTGTGCTTATACTCATTGTTTCACCACAAATGTTATTGGTGTAAAACTTTTATTGTACCGTGCAATACTAAAATATTTGAAAAAGAAAGATACATATACTTACCTTTTTTCATGCCACTTTGGTCCAGTCACATGATCTGGTGCCCCCCGTTTCAGTTAGCGCTGCTGTAGGGGTGAGGGAGGGAGAGGAAAGAGTGCCAACAATGGATGGGCCATTTTAGCATTTGAGTGATGTCACTTCTTCAGGCTTTACCAGCCTTTGTCAAGCGCTCGGTCCTCTCCCCTGTAACCTGAAAATAGGTAAGTATATGTATCTTTGTTACACAGGTTAGCAAGCAAGGATTTCACATCCTGTTGTTTCCCATTGACAGTAAAAGAAATCACCCAAAATTCATTGAATAGTAGATGTATGTATCAAGTGAAAAATGGTATTGACCCAAGGTCTTATGATTCATTGATCAATAATCGTATTTCACATTGTATATTAATTTTAACATAATAGCATTACTTTTTACCTAATTTTAGACCAGTATTAAAGTGGCTGTAATCCTAAAAAAATAAAAAAAATAATCCTGTTCCTTGAGGCTGGATTCACACCTATGCATGTTGGATGCAGGTTTCCCTGCATCCAATTCGCATAGCAGGAGATTGTGACTGGCTCTCTATGGAGCCGTTCACACATCTCCGCAGTGGATCCAGTGCGAATTGCCTGGTTGATCCTGCCTGTTCCTGTGTCCCCCTTAGTGTGCTGACCACAGTAATCATGGCTACTGATCAAAGATAGCTTGGTCAGGTTACATGCCTCCGTCACCCCGCTGCTCTCCCCCTCCCGCTCTTCCTGTCAGCTTGGGAGTCTGTGTAGTCTGTGGGAGTCTGTGTAGTGAGCCATCTCCGCCCCTTTTCCCCTCCTGTCGCTATTTCGTCTGTAATAAGTTAGTGATTTCAATTCCTGCCAGCCCCTCTGCGATAACTAGGTATATTACACAGTGTGTTTTTTTTTTTTGTCAAATTCGGCAGCTAAATACCTTTGTTCACATTGCTGATGTGTGGTCATGTGACCGCATGGCTGACATCAGAGGGAAAACTCAGCCCCTCCCACTGTAGTCCGTAGATTGGGGAAGGAGAGCAGCGGATGTGAACGCACATCGGCAATTTGAAAAAAGGTATTTAGCTGCCAAATTTAAAAAAAAAAAAAAAAAAACACACACACTGTGTAGTACATATTGTTATTGCAGAGGGGCTGGCAGGTATTGAAATATCTGACTTAACAACCAATTTAAATTGTTCAGCAAAATAAGATCTTTAAAGCTTTTAAAAGATGGGACCCCCAGAAGGAAAACAAATATTGTACTTCATAGAACTAATGCAGCTGCAATGTTTTTTACTTATACTGATATTTTTCAAAAACATTAAGGTTACAAAATTGTATGGAATAACAAAGCCATCTGTCCATTTTTCATGAGGAAATGTCAGATTTAAAAGACTGACCTAAAGTATAACCTAATTGTCAGTGAATATGTCACATTATCATTTAAAAGAAAGTAGGTAATTAAAATATGGCAAGCTAAACTGGATAAGAGAAGACGTGGGCTTCTTGATATATTAAAACCGTTATTCTTTTTGCACTTTGTATACCCTAGTTGGTAAAGCTGTAATACTGTTTCAGTAATGCACCAAATATGCAACGGTATTTAGCACACATAAACATGTTTATTTATTCAGGTACAGTAGTTGTGAATGAGTTATCACAGTTAATGATGTGAAACACTGCCATCTAAAAATATTATTTCTTTTTATATAAAGATATATAAAATTACCAGAGATGGTCCCTTTATTAAGGTGCAGTAAACCTGTTATTGCACCTTGATAGGCTGACAGTCCGAGTCCCTAAAGTGTCAATTCTAATGGAGGGCTGTTATTACAGACTGCTTGATCTGTTATACCACTCATTTTCCTTAAGGTCTATTGAGGAAGATCAATGTGAGATGGAGTCTGTGGACTTCCTTCACACATGAATGTCCTGACTACGTCCGGCAGCATCTACTGACCATTTTATCACAGTACATGCTTCCCTTTACTACTGAAAATGTGCTATAATTAAAGAAGTGGACAGAGAACAAATTTTTAGTTAATCCATCGCAACTAATTTAATGTTATGAACTGTTCCAACTTCTCCAAACTGAAAAAAGTTTAAATTTAATATCTTATTATGGGTTACTACACTGTGTACAGTATAACAGTCTTCCCCTGAGCTATACAGATTTTGGTTTTAAATTATTAAAAGAGCATTACTTCAAAGTGTAACATCTTGCTGCTACATACATAGGACTAGAGCTTTCACCTATTGTACTGATATCATTGCATATGGCAGTCAGCATATGTCTAGAGTCAAAGGACCTAAAAAAACGAAAGTTTTGCTTAAAGAAATAGATTTACTCCCCTTACCTTACAACTACAGCACACAGTAAAGCAGGTATACATGGACTGCAAATCGTCTGGTTCAGGAGTGTATAATGACTGAGTCATTATAGTGTTTTAACGTGTAATATCTAATAAAATGTGTACCTTTTTATAATTCCATTGTAATTAATGTGGTGCCTACAAAGTCAATGATTCCTTACCTATAAGGTTTGCTTGTGCATTATTTCAGTTACTGACACAGCACTTATTAGTATTTATATAGACGTGGACTTCTATATAAATATATCTTCTTCATTTATACCTAGTAGAGATCCATTCCAAACTTTTATAATACTGCCATAGCATAGGATAATCATTTAACAACAAGAGGTACAGATAGTGGTCCTTCAGGGAAATGAGTAATTTGTGATGTGGTATATCACTGCTCTACAAGAACAGACTGATTCATCTTCAAACAGCAGAACAATAAATAGGCAAAAGGATGAAGAGCATTGTAAAGCTACGGTACATATAAGACAAAGATAGAATTCAGCCTAGAATCGTATATCAATAGCATACTCATTGCATACAGTGCAGCATATTATATTGCTCGTATTGCTTTTTGCAGTACTCTGGGCACAAGATAAGTGCAAAAATAACTGTAAATTTGAAAACTTAGTTAGATACTATTTAACTATAGTTAAGTGTACTTAATACTAAGTTAAGTGTGTACAAAATAATAAAAGACATAATGGATGTAAAATAGTTTTTTTATTGAAAGGTGGATCAAGAAGACACTATATTATACATAAAAGAGAAGAATGCCAAAAAAGGATTATGGGTACACAGAACATATACGGCCCATTGGAAAACAATTTTGCTTTGACAGCTTGTTGGAAATTGAGTTACTACCAAAAATACATTTTTTTTTTATCACACAACTGCCCTGAATGTGCAAATGACATTTGGATGACAATGTATCATGATTTTTAGCCCAGAGTCGAATACATCATATAACCAATTTAAAATATGTCATTTTCCAAGCAAAGAAAGATTGCTGCGTGTGGTGAACAAATACAAATGCTATAAATATGATTGGAATGTAACCTTGTTTGGGCTGAAAAGTTGTAGCTGATTGACTTGTGAATTGGATTTTTTCCAGCACTAAAGGCCAACCTCACAGTTCATATGATGAAGCTCCACTGACAACTAATTGTACACCAGCTTTGTTCTGGAACTGTTATTACAAGACGGAAATATCAGCTGGGGGAAGGCCACTTCATTGCAATTAAACCAGCTGCAATATAAGATTTGGCATCTTCATGAAAAAGGAATATAGAAAATTATACTCTTGTTACACAATTGCTTCAAAAATAAGAACAATTACAGATATGGGCAGAATTATAATGCCAAATGACTCAAATGCACTGAACAGCATTCTGAGGTAAAGAATTCATAATTGTATGTGGTATTTTCAAAGGCCAAAAGGCTCATGTCATGTGACGATAGATCACAACATCTGTATGTTTCACATTTTACACATTATCTTGTGAGCAATGTGTAAATATGTCAAAGGCTTAAAATGTATGTGTGTCCAAAACCTTTTTCTTTAGTCTTGGATAGAGTGAAAAAGGATTAAAACCCCATTGGTTTGTTTCTTGTGGTCTGTGACCCATTTGGCAAGATTTGCTTCATTTGCGGTCCTTTAGGTGCTTAGAGAAATTAAAAGCATGTTCTTATAGTGTATATGATAATTATACAAAGGTATACTTCATTGTTATGAGAGTTTCTTTTCCTTTTATTTCCCAGAGACAATTGCAGTTGAAAAAGAGTGACTTTTTAAAATGTCACTATTCTATTTATAGTGCTTTAAAATTGGTTCTATGGGGAAATGAAGCTGAAAGTCTTTTTGAACTCTTGGCAGCATCATGTGATATGGCATCCCTGGGGTTTGATAACACTGACAAACACCCCAAACACCCCAATTCATTAGCACTAATCATAATCTTATGTACAATGTTATGTAATCTTAATTACATAAGTAATCTTACAGGTGTGTGCGCCTCTTCCCTTGGCTTTTTTGGAATCTCTGATGGCAATCAAACGCTCTACCCCAGATAATAAAGAAAGGTAAGATACTAAACTGGGCTATGCTGATGCCAGTGGTCCTCCTGGGAACAGTACGTGGCTGTGCTGGTGTCAGTAGCGCCCCTTTGCAAAATGATGGGTTGTGCTGAAACCAGTAGTGCTTATATTTATTTAAGAGCAAACAACTAGGAAGCCAGAAATTAAAATAGTTAGCAGGCACACTTAATTGACTTAGGTTATGAGTCTATAGGGAGAGAATCAGTGCCTCCATCCCCCCCCCCCCCCCCCAAAAGCTCCACTGAACAGAAACTGAATTTTTTGCCACTGCATTTACATTTTGCTCAGCAAGCAGGATTATTCTAGGGTGCTTTTATTAAATATACCGTGTACAACCATAGAGCAGTAGTTTAAAAAAACTGTCCCGCATTAGCTAGCTCATCAGTGAGCTGAGGTGTCCCGAGAGATGAGTCTTTGTATATATTTAACTGTCCATTAAATCATGAAATAATTACTAAAAATATATTAGCTGCTATATTAACCAGTCAAGTATGGATTCCTTTTGTGTTTTGCTTATATTACAATTTATAAGGCAAACTTAAATTAAGATATGAGGTCTAATATTTATCAGTACTGTAATATCACCTCTAAGAATTTACAAGAAAAAAATGAAGACAATGGCAAATGGAGACTACAGATCTTTGCAAGTCAAAAGCAAACTGACAAATGCTAAATGGAAGTTTAGGTCTTTCCAAGTCAAAGAGTATTTCTAGAGATTTTCAAGGTGTAAGATGTACAGTATTCATCTATTGTGATTCAGAAACTCCCCTTCATTGTACTGACTGCTCCAAACTCATAAAAGTTAAACCTTACATGTTAAGGTTACAGCCCAAAAAGATCTCAATTCTAGGTTACCTAAGAAACAAAGATTACACAGGTGAATCTTCTTTTTGTGCAGAAGCTTCCTTAGTTTTCAGTGTATAAAGTAGCTAAGTAAAATGCTGCCTTGCACTACCTTAACAATGTGCAAAAAAAAAATGGATTGTCATAAAAGATGTTGAAAATATAATATACAGTTTATTTAAATATTCAAAATGCTCCCACAGCAGTGTTAATATATTTTAGTATGTATTGGTCCAGATGTATTCTGTACTTTGCATAACCTTCTTGTGAAACATTACTATTGTCTTTTTATTTCTGTAGAGAAAGAAATCTTATTACATTAAAATGTATTTCCAGTGCACTTAATCATTCGGAAAGGATGAGAAAAGGTATTGAATGAGAGCCCATATCTGCAAGACAGTTATTTTGTGAGATTTGTTAGCATTCATAGGAGTAGCAGTTAGGCATGCAGGAAAGTGTGGCATCCTTAGACAGTTTTTGTTAGATTGTCACAATTATCCAATGTACAAGTAAAATACTTGAGTTCATGTTTCCAAAATCTCTTAATATGCACATAAAACCATTGCCAGGTATTTCAATAAGGTGACAACCTGTGTGCTAAGTGTAGTAATCAACAAAAGAGTCAGATATCCCACAAAGTGGCCAAGGTGGGCTTAGAAGGGGCTAGCCACACATACACATCTAAGTTAAAATTTAAGATGCCCTTTATGTTGGCCTTTTGTGGGCTTGACAGTCCAAAAATGTAGCTGAGATTACCTCCACAGGGCAAAGAGGGTCTATATTAATATGACATGTAACAAGTCAAGAAATCTGGACAATGTCACATACATGCTTCTGACAGCAAAACTACCTGGCTGCATACTGTGGTGATACATTCAAAGCTTAACTGCAAGGGTACAGCTTTTTTGTTGTGTCAAATTTAATACATTCACACAAGTAGCCAGTAGACACCTGTGTGTTCTGTATTTTCAGTAACATGTTTGCTTGATCAGGAATTTATCCTGCAGAGACGGATGGAAATACTGTGCTGTTTGCAAATGTGTACTTTTCAACACCATCTTTAAAATAGAAATTTAACTCTAACCTATGCCTGTCTTTTATTAGGCACAGCTTACAAAGGACTAGTCACCAGTATTCTCCCTGCTGCTCATCTTTTAACCATTGCAGACTTAATACGCTTGTTCTGCACTGTGCCATGTGGAGGTCAACATTATCCAAAAGGTGAGCAGTGAACAGCACAATAGTAACATAATTATTTCTTACTTGGCATGATGATGGCACTGTAATTATTTTAATAAAAAAAAGTACAGTACCTAAAAAAGTACCTTTTTCCCAATCAATATACAGCTGTCACATGACCCAGATCTTTCCCAGCCCGTCTGCAGGGAGACATACGCAGGAGGAGCTTCTAGTCCTCTGACGCTGGTCACATGTTCATAATAAAAAAAAACAGCCTTTGGAAAACAGAGTAAAAATAAATAAATAATATCAATAAACTGTTTTAAATTGTCATACAAATATATATTTTAAATCAAATCTTTAATATTTTGTGGAAATAACATGATGTGGGCGGATTTCACACCCCTCAAGCCTGTGTCTTAGAATAAGAGTAAGGTGAAGCTTCCTTTAATCTACATGTGATATTCCACCCCCATTGGGTTTAGCTGGTTAGTGGGCATGGAGGAGGAGGGAGAGAGTGGGTTGTCATTTACCATTGTGTATACACCCACATGTGTCACTCTATTGTCACATGGGCTCCCCAGATGTGATAGGGAGGAAATGCTCAGCATAGAGACTCAATGAAAACTGAGCAAGTGCAGAGTTGCCATCAAAGCTGCCAAATGCCTAGCTGATTTGGGGACACAAACAGAAGGTGAAGATAGAAAGCAGCAAGATCAACCAGTTTTTTTGCAGAATACAGAAAATGAATCTCATAGTGACTGAGTGAGTATGAACAGCATGTAATACAGCATTTATTGAGAGTTTATTTATGATGTGGGTTTAGTGACACTTTAATTTCTCAACAGACTAATGCGCTGTACACACAATAGGATTTTCCGATGGAAAATGTGTGATAGGACCTTGTTGTCGGAAATTCCGATCGTGTGTGGGCTCCATCACACATTTTCCATAGGAATTTCCGACACACAAAAGATTGAGAGCTTGCTATAAAATTTTCCGACAACAAAATCCGTTGTCGGAAATTCCGAGCGTGTGTACACAAATCCGACGCACAAAGTGCCAAGCATGCTCAGAATAAATTAAGAGACGAAAGCTATTGGCTACTGCCCCGTTTATAGTCCCGACTTACGTGTTTTACGTCACCGCGTTCAGAACGATTGGATTTTCCGACAACTTTGTGTGACCATGTGTATGCAAGATAAGTTTGAGCCAACATCCGTTGGAAAAAATCCATGGATTTTGTTGTCGGAATGTCTGATCAATGTCGGAACGTGTGTACGGGGCATAACAGTCAAAGGCATAGTATCCTAAATCCTCTCATATTGCAGATATAAAGCTATACAGAACAGGCATAGATATGTACAGTATCTCACAAAAGCGAGTACACCCCTCACATTTTTTGTAAATATTTTATTCTATCTTTTCATGTGACAACACTGAAGAAATTACACTTTGCTACAATGTAAAGTAGTGAGTGTACAGCTTGTGTAACAGTGTAAATTTGCTTTCCCCTCAATATAACTCAACACACAGCCATTAATGTCTAAACCGCTGGCAACAAAATTTAGTACACCCCTAAGTGAAAATGTCCAAATTGGGCCCAATTAGCCATTTTCCCTCCCCAGTGTCATGTGGCTCGTTAGTGTTACAAGGTCTCAGGTGTGAATGGGGAACAGGTGTGTTAAATTTGGTGTTATCGCTCTCACTCTCTCATACTGGTCACTGAAAGTTCAACATGGCACCTCATGACAAAGAACTCTCTGAGGATCTGAAAAAAAGAACTGTTGCTCTACATAAAGATGACCTAGGCTATAAGAAGATTTCCAAGACCCTGATACTGAGCTGCAGCATGGTGGCCAAGACCATACAGCAGTTTAACAGGACAGGTTTCACTCAGAACAGGCCTCGCCATGGTCGACCAAAGAGGTTGAATGCACATGCTCAGCATCATATCCAGAGGTTGTCTTTGGGAAATAGATGTATGAGTGCAGCCAGCATTGCTGCAGAGGTTGAAGGGGTGGGAGGGTTAACCTGCCAGTGCTCAGACCATACCCTGCACACTGCATCAAATTGGGCTGCATGCCTGTCATCCCAGAAGGAAGCCTCTTCTAAAGATGTTGCACAAGAAAGCCCACAAACAGTTTGCTGAAGACAAGCAGACTAAGGATATGGATTACTGGGACCAAGATAAACTTATTTGGTTCAGATGGTGTCAAGCGTGTGGTGGCAACCAGGTGAGGAGTACAAAGACAAGTGTGTGTCTTGCCTACAGTCAAGCATGGTGGTGGGAGTGTCATGGTCTGGGGCTGCATGAGTGCTGCCAGCACTGAGGAGCTACAGTTCATTGAGGGAACCATGAATGCCAACATGTACTGTGACATACTGAAGCAGAGCATGATCCCCTCCCTTTGGAGACTGGGCCGCAGGGCAGTATTCCAACATGATAACGACCCCAAACACACCTCCAAGATGACCACTGCCTTGCTAAAGAAGCTGAGGGTAAAGGTGATAGACCGGCCAAGCATGTCTGCAGACCTAAACCCTGATGAGCGCAAAGCCTCTAACATCCACAAGCTCCGTGATGTCATCATAGAGGAGTGGAAGAGGACTCCAGTGGCAACCTGTGAAGCTCTGGTGAACTCCATGCCCAAAAGTGTTAAGGCAGTGCGGGAAAATAATGGTGGCCAGACAAAATATTGACACTTTGGCCCCAATTTGGACATTTTCACTTAGGGGTGTACTCACTTTTGTTGCCAGCAGTTTAGACATTAACCGCTTGCTGACCGCATATGACGTCGCAGACTTTGAGCGGGGATATCTGAATGATGCCTGCAGCTACAGGCATCATTCAGATATTGTCTTTTTGAGCCAGCAATTCCCTTCACCATATGAATTATTGAAGCGGCTGTTCAGCCAGCTGATCATTCTTACAATCGCAAATAATCTATAACAAGTAGAATTCCCATCAACAAAATATCTCATATATTGTGTCAAGATTGAAACACAATGTGTTCTAAACCCAAATATTAACAAAACACCATTGTGACTAAATAAATAGTTAATCAAAAATTGATGAATATTGTGACAACGTCCAATAGGACGAAATGTACGTCGGAAGGCAGACGCGCTGACGTCATCGCTTCTATCCCACTGTGAACGGGTGCATGCAGGCCGGCCGGCTGTTATACGATACATGCTGTTTTATTCGTTACTTCCATGTAAGTGTGCTACTTTTATTTATTAAATTGTTTATGCGGATTCACACTATGGAGGATGTGTCTTTCATTTCCCTGAGTTTTGTCTTCTTTGACGGAGAGTTCCGGGTTGTCCTCCCCCTGTGCTGAGACCGATGGTGGTGTCCCCGCAGAGTGGATTTCCAACATAAGCTTTAATAAAGCTTGCCTCTGGTAAGCGTACATCATTATAGGTGGTGGATCCTTCTCACGGGGTGTTTGTCAATTAAGCCTTCAATCACTACTGGTGGAATCATTTATGTCATGGACTGTTTTTATTGAAGTCACCATTAGTCACGGACTCATCTTTTTTATCACTTTTTGAGGATTCATTTGCTTTAAAGATTTTTATATTACAGTCACAAATTCATCAATTTTTGATTAACTATTTATTTAGTCACAATGGTGTTTTGTTAATATTTGGGTTTAGAACACATTGTGTTGTTTCAATCTTGACACAATATATGAGATATTTTGTTGATGGGAATTCTACTTGTTATAGATTATTTGCGATTATATGAAATATCTCCACATTAGCGCGGTTCTGTTAATTGTTCTAACTTATTTGATTTTTGTACCTACAAATTAGAACTGCAGCTTGGGGTTGTAGGGAAGCGCAGTAATTTTTTATTTTTTGATCATTCTTACAGGCAGAGGGAGGGGACCTCCCGCCACCCTCCAATGGTTCTCCTGGCTCTCCCCTGCGAATGGCGAACCGGAGAAGGAACCGACCAGCCCCAAATTCTGACCATAGAGATTTCCAGTGGGCCAGATGGTTCCTGGAGTCTCTATGATTGTTCGGAGGTCGGGCGCAATATTATGATGTCACGCCCAGCCAATGCATTCGAAAAACTGCCACCGTCTCGGCTGGGAAGCCAGGATCTTTTTTTTTTTTTTATTATTTCAGGCTTCCCAGCCTAGAGGTGAGATATGGGGACTTACTGACCACAGATCATACTGTAAAAAGGACCTGTCAAGCACTATTCCTATTACAAGTGATGTTTACATTCCTTGTAATAGGAATAAAAGTGATAAAAAAAAAAGAATGTCTAAAGAAAGTGTCAAAATAGAAAAATAAAATTAAAATTAACAATAAAAAAAATAAAACATTTCAAGCACCCCTGTCCCTGTGTGCTCGCTCGCAGAAGCAACCGCGTAGGTAAGTCACGCCCACATATGTAAACAGCGCTCAAACCACACATGTGAGGTATCGCCGCAAACATTAGAGCGAGAGAAATAATTCTAGTACTGGATCTTCTCTGTAACTCAAAACATGTAACCTGTAAAAAAATTTAAAGCGTCTACTATGGGGATTTTTAAGTACCGAAGTTTGGCGCCATTCCACGATTTTGAAACGTGACATGTTAGGTATCTATTTACTCAGCATAGCATCATCTTTCACATTATAGAAAAAAATTGGGCTAACTTTACTGTTTTATTTTTTTTTTAATGCATGAAACTGTTTTATTTTCCAAAAAAAATGTGTTTGAAAAATTGCTGTGCAAATACCGTGCAAGATAAAAAGTTGCAACAACTGCCATCTTAATTTCTAGGGTCTCTGCTAAAAAAAATATAATGTTTGGGGGTTCTCTGTAATTTTCTAGCCAAAAAATTATGATTTTTAGGAGAGAAATGTCAGAATTGGCCTGGGTAGCAAGTGGTTAATGGCTGTGTGTTGAGTTATTTTGAGGGGACAGCAAAATTACACGGTTATACAGCTGTACACTCACTACTTTACATTGTAGCAAAGTGTCATTTCTTCATTGTTGTCACATGAAAAGATATATTAAAATATTTACAAAAACGTGAGGGGTCTACCTACTTTTGTGAGATACTGTACATATGCCTAGGCATACATTTTTCAGAGTACTGCTTAGGCACAATTAACATTTCTAGTTGTTCCCCAATAACCATACAAATGTTCACTGTTTGAGTTCAGATCAACTTTAAATAAAATTCTGATATACAAAACAGCATAGAAAGGTAGTCACAACTCTTTTAAAAAGGTAAGTATGTATGAAAGCCTTATACATTTTTAATCTAATAAAATACAAAATCCTAAAAAAAAAAAAAAAAAAAAAACAGAAAATGCAAGAGGTGTCAAAAAAGCAAACTGATAAAATTCATAAAGTGTCCATCCGTATATATTTATCGTCCCAACACCATGCTCAAAGAATAGTTGAATATTGTATCCACCCTGTGTAGTAAGAATGCTCACTTACCAGACTCCTTTGACACAAAAGGACTTACAAAGCCCTTAAATAAATCCACCAAGGCAGGAAGGAAAAGGATTCCCCAGCTTGACTTCCAATATCACCATAAGCTTCAGCAGTAATTATCTCCCATGGGCAATAAGCGACATAAGCCATAAAGAATATAGCTCTCGTTATGTAGTAAATTATTATATGTATTAAGTTATAAGTGTGCCAAATTAAAGTGGTGTTCCGGCCGAAATTATACTTTTTAAATAAAAATACCCCTATAATACACAAGCTTAATGTATTCTAGTAAAGTTGGTCTGTAAACTAAGGTCTGTTTTGTTAGTTTATAGCAGTAGTTTGTTATTTTATAAACTTACAGCAGGCCGTGGCCATCTTAAGTGTGGGCATCTGAAGCCAGACTGTATTTCTCCCTGGATCTCATCCTTGTAGATCTCGCACATGCTCAGTGCAGCACAAGCAGTGTAATAGGTTTCAGGTCAGGTTTCCATAACAACGGCAGTTTCAGAGGAAGTTGCCGCCCCTTCCCAGAAGGCATTGCAAACAGGAAATGATGCGATGGGCCGCGGCCAGGGAGGAGGAAGTGAAAAATGAATACAGCAGATATACAGTAGGTGCGGAGAAAAAAATATATAAAAATATCCAATTTGTTTACAGTGCATAATTTAGTGAGGGATGCTGAAGAGTTGTAAAAGTGGGTGGAACTCCACTTTAATAAAAAGTTTACACTTACATTTGCATATGCCTAAAAGGTACCAACACAAACAGCCTTCAACAGTGCACTGCCTCTCAGACCCACAGAGTTAGCGGGCACTCCACAGACCAGAACTCGTTACCCAGAAGTGATGCCACCGGAATCCAAGCGCCTACCTTCCTCACTGTTTTGCCTATTTGAGTGTTTTTTACACTTTAAAAGGGGCTGCTGACCAGGTCCAATTATTTTTTGTCACTTTTGATTGGGTTAGTACTCTCTCATATTTATTCGTAAGGTTCTCATATATGTTTGTCAAAACTGCAGTTTCATCTTAAAGTGGTTATAAAGTCAAAAAGTTTTTTACCTTAATACATTTCCTGCATTATGTTAAAAAAATGCCCCACTATCTGGTCTACCCCCCCTAAACACTTATCTGTCCTCTTGTCACTCCAGCACTGCCCTAGCTGCAGCATCACTCCCCTCACTTCCTGATCTCACAGGAGACGCTTGATGCTGTCAGTCAAACTTCTGTGAAGAGGGAGTGGGGGAGTGAGTTATTGGCAATGCTTGTGTCTATGGACACACACAGGTTGGGAGCACAAGAGCATGGGTGTCCCCTTAGCACCTGGCTTGCTAATGAAGCACCCGGAGCAGGAGGGAGAAGACAGCACCAGCAGGAGCCTGCCAAAGAGGAGGTAAGGGACCACTTTTTGCCATATCATTGCTCAGAGAAGGTAAGTATAACATCTTTTTTATTTTAAGACCAAAAAAATAATTTTAACATTTTCTCAGCTTTTAGTTCTTCAATCTTCACATAAGCTTATGAACATACAGTATTCTATTATGCCTATCCATGGCCACATCTTTTACGTAACAATTGGAGGAAAGTTACATAATATTCTGGCTTTCAGCTCCTGTAGGGTTCTAAATATTTTCAGCTGGCTCCTGGCTACAGAGGGTTTTTGACCTGTGTTATGAGGCTCCCGCCTCCCAAAGGGTCCTGTTTATCCTGTGCTGTTTGGCTACCAACTCCTGTCATGCTTTGAACAACTTATGCTTTATCTGGCAATGCATAGAAGCACTACTGTTACAGTTACCCAGCCTGCATAGGAGAGCTACCCATACCAGCATAGCCCAAAAGCTCTCACATTATCACTACTAGTATTCTTACAGTCTTGTACCCTGTACAGGAGCACTACTGGCACTGACATAGTCCAGTACACTACAAAGCAGCAGTATTGGTGCCAGCACAGCCAATTTCTCAGAGCAAAAGAACTACTTGCACCAGCATAGTCCAGTTTAGTATTTTACCTTTTGTTTTCATTTGAGTTGAGTGAGTGGTTGGTTGCCAGCAGAAATGCCAAAAAGAAAAAGGGAAAAGGGACACCGGTAAGATTACTACAGGACATTGCAGAGACAATAAACAGTGAGAAAAGAGCAAGAGAAGAAGGTGGCAGTTAAGCTGAAACTGTTTTCCCGAAGGCATGTGACTGAGGCAGCTAATAATTTAGATAATGTTACAGCTCAATCTGTGAACTCCATTTCCTGCTTCAAACTGACAGACTGGGACCATTCTAATACACCTGAATTGATTCCTGAAGAGACAAGTGATTTTCAGAGTCTAATGAGCACATTAACCCCTTCATGTATCTCTGAGAAATTTTAAGTCGAGAAGGAGTTTACAATGAGAGACGTTTTGATTGCAGTGCAAGAAAGTGGCTTCTCAATTTCATCAATAAAAATAACATTTAATACAATCGGAGAGGAAATAATATATGCAAAGAAAGTATTGATCAGACTTTAGAGGCATTAGCGGACAACACCTATATAAAATCAATATGTTTAATTTGTAAATAAACAGTAAAAGAAGCATGTAGAATCATACTTCAATAAAAACATTCATAGTAAATATCCAGATGCATAAAGAGTATACAAAGATATTATATCATAAATATTACGGCCTAGTGTATAGGTAAGTCCTCGTGAGTCAACGTGTTTTGCTTATGCGCTGCCTCAGGACACACAAGAGGACAAACAATCCTCACTTGCCTGCATAAGCAAGCGTGCGCACAAGGACCCTCCCTGAGTGGGCACTGGGGCAAGAAGAAAAAAGAAAATCAAAGCATTGCATGGCTACCACAGATAAGTTAAATAGAATACATGGTCAATTACATATAGGAATGCCATAGATGTAGATAAGAGACCACACAGTTACAGTATCATCCAAATATTCAAGGAAGTGTATACAATTGCTTTTGTGGAGTCAACCCCGGGCCGGGATACAACATGCTACAGAAGCAAATACTCTTGCGCACAGGTGTGTAAGCTAGAGGATCCCAAGGGTTCAGAAAGGACAATGAATTTCGGCTTGCTGCTCTCCAGGATGGGATTATTCTAGTAGTAAACGATAAGAAAAAAAGAGAGCGCACCAGCCTAGTGCATTATCCTAAGGTAAATTTATTAAAACAAAAGGTTAAAATCTCCTCACAAAGGTAGGAAGAAAAAATTGCACTATGTACAATCACAAGGCGATTGGTCCACTGGTAGCAGTTTCCAGGTCCTAGGAAGAGGACGTATGAAATGCTGCTGGCTACAACATGACAGGATGAAGTTCTTAACAAGTATTAGCCTCACAACAAAGCCACAGGGCCACCGATGCAGTGATAAACCCATCCACCCATACAGTGCCTTGCAAAAGTATTCACCCCCCTTGGATTTTTTTTTGTTTACAAAAGTTTATTTGGAAGACATATAATAAAACAGTTGTAGAGTATAGCAATATGGTTATACAGGTGCGGTAAAGATTTGTAGGATATACAAAGTTGGGTAATTAATAAACAGGGTACAATGAAGATGTTGTACAAAGGTGTGAGAGATATATAACACAAAGCTAATATAATAGGGTGGGTTACATTAATTGATTGTTAGGGTATAAAGGATGTGATCACAAAAGATAGAAATAAAAAAAATACAACAATAAAGGAGATTCATTTTTAGCAGGGTGTGAAAAATTATGAGCAATGAAGGTCCGGTAAGGACCAAAACTTCCACTTCTCATTATAAATGTGCATAGTATCTGAGAGGATAAATTCTTTCCAAGAGTCTGAGTGATTCCATTCTGGATTCAACCTGGGGCCATGGTAAGTTCTCTGTTTTCCAGTTAAAGGCTATCATCCAATGTATTGAACTGATTAGAGAGTGGATTAATCTGTTGCAAGGAGAGGGGACATCTGGAACTATAGCATATAGGAGGCATATTTGGGGGGATAGGGAGATTTTTTTCTTAAGGGGGTTTTCTAGTTTGTTGATTAACTTATCCCATATTGGTTCCAGAAATTTACATCCCCAAAAGATGTGGATATAGCTGCCTTCAAGGAGACATCCTCTGAAACAGTTCGGGGAGGTTGAAGGGTAGAAGGAATGTATCCTAGATGGAGTCATGTACCATCTGATGTGTAGTTTTATTGGGGATTCTCTGAATGCAGCAGCGCAATTACTTTTGCAGAGGTTTTTAATCATTTTGGTCCACGAGTCCATTGGGAATGAGCTACCAATCTCTGCTTCCCATCTAATCATGGGGCCAGATTTTTCAGGTTGGAGAAAGTTATTGAGATAATTATAGAGTAGGGAAATCAATCCTTTGTCTCTAGGTGAAGAGATACTGATGTGTTCAAATAAAGTACTAGGGGGATTAACAGATAATGAGTAGTATGTAGAATAGAACTCGTGGATCAAAGTGTACTGGTGGTGTTCTGAGGGGGGGAAATTAAATCTGGATTGTAGTGAGGCAAAAGATGGGAATTTAGAGTTGAGTGTAATTGATTTTAAAGTGGTAAGATTGTTTTTGGTCCAGTTGTGAAAGAGTGTGTGGTCAAGGAAAGCAAGAGGGAATCTGGGGTCTCCCAAGAATGAGGCTAATGGAGGGGTTGCAGAAGGGAGTTTGAAGTTATCCTTGATTCTATTCCATAGGAGTATAAGTTGGGCAATTATAGTGTTTTTCTTATTGAGAATGTGATACAGTTTTGTGTTAGACCACAGAATTCCCCTGATATTCAAAGGATGAATAGAGGTGGACTCGAAGATCAACCTGGAGATATTTGTATCAGGGGAAGACCATTGAGCCATTTGTACTAATCTGGCTGCTAGGAAATAAAGCCAAAGGTTGGGAAGTCCTAGCCCACCCCTATCTTGTGGTCTGTGCATAAGAATGTAGCTACATCTAGGTTTTTTGTTGTTCCAAATAAATCTATTGATTTCACGTTGTAGGGATTCTAGTCTTGTTTTGGGTACATTAATGGGAAGAGCTCTGAAATAATATAGTAGTTTTGGAAGGATTGTTATCTTAAAGGCACATATCCTTCCAAGGAAGGAGATATGGTAAGAGGACCAGATTTTTAACAGTGAATTGATTTGTGAAAAAAGGGGAAGGTAGTTGCTTTTATATAAGAGGTTGTGGGATATTGTGATATTAACTCCTAAGTATTTAAAGGAGTGTGAGGACCATAGAAAATTGAAGTTTGTCTTCAGAAGTGAGGTTAAGTTTGGAGGGCTATTAATAGGTAGAATGGAGCATTTGTTAGTATTAATAAGACCAGAAAGTTTATGGAATGAGTGGAGATCTGAGAGGAGGTTGGGGATTGAGATTAGTGGGTCGGTTAAGAATAGAAGTGCATCGTCAGCATAAAGACTGAGTTTAAAGTGATATGGATCTTTTTGATAGCCTTTGATATTAGCGTTATTTCTGATGGCAACTGCGAGGGGCTCGATGGCTAAGGCAAAAAGGAGGGGGGAAAGAGGGCAACCCTGTCTAGTTCCTCTGCTTAGGGGGAAGAAATCTGAGTTATTCCCTGGGATTCTAATTCTGGTTTGGGGGAAGTGGTATAGAGCATTAAATCCATGTATAAATTTTTCAGATATGCCATATTTAGGTAATAGGTGGTTTAAGTAGGACCAATTGACACTGTCAAAAGCTTTGTGGATGTCAAGGCTGAGCAAATAGAGGGGGCGAGAGTGAAGGTTGGCATCTTGAACAATATTTGTGACTAGTCTAATGTTGTTGACTATTTGTCTGCCTGGGATAAAACCCGTTTGATCTGTATGGATCAGGGAGGTGATAACTGTAGCTAGTCTATTTTCATCTAATTTGAGGTCGTTGTTAAGGACTGAAATAGGACGAAAATTTTGGGGGTGGGAATGGTCCTTTTGGGGTTTAGGGATTAATGATAGGTTAGCCAGTAGCATATCTTCAGGGAAGTGACCACCTGATAAGATATAATTGAACATTTTGGTGAGACTGGGAGTCAGTAATGGGGCAATTTTTTTTATAATATGATGTAGTAAAGCCATCTGGGCCTGGTGCTGTTGATGTTTTGAGTGATTTTATTATATTGAGAATTTCACTGTCAGTGCATGGGTCGTTTAACGAAGAGGCTTGGAGTTGACTGAGCTTAGGGAGTTGTAGGGAGTTTAACCAGTCTAAAGTGGTGGGAGGTGGATGTGTTTGGGGGCCAGATAGGAGGTTTTTATAGAACGAGGTGAAAATTTGTAGGACATCTTGGGGGTGTGTTACGATATTGCCCTTTTGGTCTCGAAGTTTATAAACATGTGGGGGTTTAGTATCATGATTTAGTTTTCTGGCAAACATTGTTGAGGAGGAGTTACCATGTAGTAGGAATTTGGCTTTAGAAAATCTAAGGGATTTCTCTGTGTCTTCAGAAAGTAATGTGTTTAGGGCCTTACGTTTTACTTGAATGAGATTTAATAAATCTGGAGTGATGTTGTTATTTAATTTATTATATAGATCATGGAGTTCTTTGGTAAGGCATTTAATTTCTGTCAGTTTAGATTTATTTCTGGCTGCGGCTATGTTAATCAGGTGACCTCTCAAAACAGCTTTGTGGGCTGCCCAGACCGAGGTTGGGAGGACCTCCTCTGACGTGTTTGTGCGGAAATATTCTTCAATATGGGTATTTATTTGTTGGACAGTAGAA
Source organism: Lithobates septentrionalis (assembly GCA_037952835.1). Classification (NCBI taxonomy): domain Eukaryota; kingdom Metazoa; phylum Chordata; class Amphibia; order Anura; family Ranidae; genus Lithobates; species Lithobates septentrionalis. The sequence continues at coordinate 891,315 of JBBDGP010000872.1, read as the reverse complement.
GGGTTTGATAGGAGTGAATCATTAAGGCGCCAATTAAAGGGGGTGGGAGTCATGCCAATATGGGAGGTTTCAAACGCTACTATGTTATGATCTGACCATGGGCATGGATGTATGTCTGTATTGCAAGAGTTTGCTAAAAGGATTGGAGTGCAAAAAATATAATCTAACCTGACAAAACAACTGTGAGGGTGGGAATAGTGGGTATATGCTCTGACACCTATATTATGTGCCCTCCAAGAATCAATTAGCTGCAGTTTGCTAACAGAGCGGTTTATAGATTTACTAAAGGCTTTGGAAGAGGGGGCCACCTTGCTTCTATCAAGAGCTGGGTGTGCAGATAGATTGAAGTCGCCTCCAATTATCAAATGAGGTGAGATATATTGTTCTAGTATGTTAAAGAATTTAGTGAAGAATGTTGTCTGGGCTTCGTTTGGGGCATAAAGGGAAGCTATAGTGACATTTCGTCTATTTATACTGCCCTTTAAGATGATGAATCTACTGTCTTCATCTTTGTAAATAAATTGGGGTTCGAAAATAATGGAATTTTTAATAAAAATAGCGACACCACGTGATTTATTGGAGAATGTAGTATAGTGGAATTGGTTGAATGATTTGTCAAAATACTGTGGGTGATTGGAGGTAGAGAAGTGGGTCTCTTGCATTAGTATTATGTCTGTGCCCAATCTCTTGTACTGTTTGAATGCCTTTTTACGTTTATTGGGAGAGTTGAGGCACCCCCCTTGGATTTTTACCTATTTTGTTACATTACAGCCTTTAGCACAATGTTTTTTTTATCTGAATTAAATGTGATGGATCAGAACACAATAGTCTAAGTTGGTGAAGTAAAATTAGAAAAATATATACATAAAACTATTTTTCAGAAATAAAAAAAATGATAATTGGCATGTGCGTATGTATTCACCCCCTTTGTTATGAAGCCCATAAAAAGCTCTGGTGCAAACAATTACCTTCAGAAGTCACATAATTAGTGAAATGATGTCCACCTGTGTGCAATCTAAGTGTCACATGATCTGTCATTACATATACACACCTTTTTGATAGGCCCCAGAGGCTACAACACCTAAACAAGGGACACCACTAACCAAACACTGCCATGAAGACCAAGGAACTCTCCAATCACGTAAGGGACAATGTTGTTGAGAAGTACAAGTCAAGGTTAGGTTATAAAAAAATATCCAAATCTTTGATGATCCCTAAGAGCACCATCAAATCTACCATAACCAAATGGAAAGAACATGGCACAACAGCAAACCTGCCAAGAGACGGTCACACACCAAAACTCATGGATCGGGCAAGGAGAGCATTAATCAGAGAGGCAACACAGAGACCTAAGGTAACCCTGGAGGAGCTGTTGAGTTCCACAGCAGAGACTGGAGTATCTGTACATAAGACGACAATAAGCCGTATGCTCCATAGAGTAGGGCTTTATGGCAGAACGTCCAGAAGAAAGTCATCACTTTCAGCAAAAAACAAAATGGCACATTTTGAGTTTGCGAAAAGGCATGTGGGAGACTCACAAAATGTATGGAAGGTGCTCTGGTCTGATGAGACTAAAATTGAACTTTTTGGTCATCAAAGAAAACGCTATGTCTGGAGCAAAGCCAACACATGGTGGTGGCAGCATCATGCTGTGGGGATGTTTTTCAGCAGTCGGGACTGGGAAACTGTTCAGTGTTGAGGGAAAGATGGATGGTGCTAAATACAGGGATATTCGTGAGCAAAACCTGTACCACTCTGTGTGTGATTTGAGGCTAAGACGGAGGTTCACCTTCCAGTAGGACAATGACCCCAAACACACTGCTAAAGCAACACTTGAGTGGTTTAAGGGTAAACATGTAAAAGTGTTGGACTGGCCTAGTCAAACCATACCTCAATCCAATAGAAAATCTGTGGTCAGACTTAAAGATTGCTGTTCACAAGCGCAAACCCTTCAACTTGAAGGAGCTGCAGCAGTTTTGCAAGGACGAATGGGCAAAAATCCCAGTGATAAGATGTGGCAAGCTCATAGAGACCTATCCAAAGCAACTTGGAGCTGTGATAGCTGCAAAAGGTGGCTCTACAAAGTATTGACTTTAGGGGGGTGAATAGTTATGCACATTGACTTTTTCTGTTATTTTGTCCTATTTCTTGTTTGCTTCACAATAAAAGAAAAAACATCTTCAAAAAGGTGTGGGCACGTTCTGTAAATTAAATGATGCAAATCCTCAATCCATGTTAATTCCAGGTTGTGAGGCAACAAAACACGAAAAATGCCAGGGGGCTGAATACTTTTGCAAGGCACTGTATGTCAGAGATTACGCACATATCCAAGGAGGAAACCTGCATCCGAGAGAAGAAATAACTTTTTGGTATTTTTTTTTTCAATTTATGAAAGAATCTCTGTTCTGGAGGGGAGAATAAGTGACAAGGAGGGTGTTTTTTTCCCCCTTAAAAAAAGACGTGTATCATCTTAAGGAAAGGATTCATCCTAATGCCCCGTACACACGGTCGGACTTTGTTCAGACATTCCGACAACAAAATTCTAGGATTTTTTCCGACGGATGTTGGCTCAAACTTGTCTTGCATACACACGGTCACACAAAGTTGTCGGAAAATCCGATCGTTCTGAACGCGGTGGCGTAAAACACGTACGTCGGGACTATAAGACGGGGCAGTGGCCAATAGCTTTCATCTCTTTATTTATTCTGAGCATGCGTGGCACTTTGTCCGTCGGATTTGTGTACACACAATCGGAATTTCCGACAACGGATTTTGTTGTAGGAAAATTTTATATCCTGCTCTCAAACTTTGTGTGTCGGAAAATCCAATGGAAAATGTGTGATGGAGCCTACACACGTCGGAAATTCCGACCAACAAGGTCCTATTACACATTTTCTGTCCGAAAATCTGACCGTGTGTACAGGGCATTACACTATTAAAAGAGCAAATTGAAAATAGAACTGTGCTAGAACAGCTGGAAAAGGTTGGAGCGGATAATATAACAGAGTACATCAGGAGATGGCTTTTTTATGTGTGGAATGCCCAGACAAATCCTGTCCAGATTAATTACTTATCAGAATAGAGATAACTTTTTGCAGGGAGCACATTGCCCTAGGTTCACACCTATATGTTTTTGTGAAACACATTTGCACGGGCATGGCAGCCCATTTGAAAAAATGGTGCATGCACCTTTTAAAAAAAAACGCGGTTCCCATACACGCACTTCGATTTTACATGCGTGGTGTTGCCATTCACAATGAATGGCAACCCTTAGCGTGTTTTGATTCCCGCACCCGCAGCCACACACACAGAAGTGTGAACCTAGACTTTTTTTTTTACCAATAAAGTTTTATTTAGCAAAAATGTTATTGCAGTATAACATAAGTTATGTATGATATAATCACAAATAACAATCACTTTATATCTCGTTACAAGGTTGTGAAGATCATATCTTGGATCTAGTTGTACAATTTCAACTGATGATTCTTAAACATTGTTTGTGAGTATCTAGACTCACTTTAAAATTATAACACTGTATAGTAGACAGTAACATAAATAAAGAGAAGTAAAGAAGGAGAAAAGATGGAAAAGAAAGGGATGAAGAAAGTGTGTGGGAAATGGGTGGTCTCGCTCTATGCTGATAGGGATGACTTAGAATATGTCATCTCAGTCTTGTGTTTTAGGGAATATGGTCTACAGGGAAAACAATCTTTCAAACATCCTGCGTCGTAGTGAAATCATCTGAGTATTTAAATATGAACCAAGCTCTCCACAAATTATGAAATTTGTCTGTCCTTTCTGTGGACATGGCTACCGTTTCCTCCATTCTGTATATTGAGTCCACCTCTAGGAGCCATTCTTCTAGCGTGGGTGAATGTGTTGTCTTCCAGTGTCTAGGTATGATGGTTTTTGCTGCGTTCAGCATATGTCGTACTACTGACTTTTTGTATCTACTTAGCGAGTAGTTTGAGATGTGTAACAGGCAGCATTCAGGTGAGAGAACTATGCCAGTTTCTGTTATTGCTTGTATCCTTGCACAAACGGTGTCCCAGAATGCACGTATTAATGGACAGTACCACCATATGTGCAGCATATCTCCTTTTGCAGAGCCACATCTCCAACAGTTCTCGGAGATCTCCGGGAACCATGAGTGCAGCCTGGCCGGAGTGAAGTACCAATTTGTCAGGATTTTGTATGACGTTTTCTGGTTACTTGTGCTAATTGAGCATTTGTGAGCCAGAATACAAGCATTGTTCCATTGTGTTTCAGTGAAAGATTTCTGCAGTGCGATTTCCCACTCTTGTTTATGTTTACTCTGTTGTTTGTCTTGACTAGGCCGTAACCAGCTATAGATTAAAGAGGTGGCTTTGTGTACTTGTTCTCCTGCTATGCAAACTTGTTCAAAACTTGTTTGTTCTCTCAAAAATTTTTCCTTATTCGTGGGGCAAAAAATATAGTCATGTAGCTGTCTGTATTGCCAGTGGGTAAAGTGTTTGGCCTGTAGTTCCGTCTGTAGTTTGGTAAAAGTTTTTAGTCTGCCATTCTCTAGGCAGTGTGCTACAGTCATTGGAGTTTTGTCGTCCTTATGAGGGAAAGATTTTGTCGTGTGGCCTAGGGCAAACTCTTTATTCTTAATCAGTGGGGTTAGAGGGCCTGGGGAGGACGCAAGGTTGTAAAGCTGTGAGACTATCTGAAAGACCTTTAATGTTGGTCCTATCGTGGGGTGTTTCTCTACGTCAGTTGTACGCGCTTCTTTAATCACCCATGGCAAAAATCTTAGTGGTGTTTCTGTGTTAAGGCTTTCTAGATTGACCCATGCCTTGGAATGAGCGTGACAGTTCCAGTCCAAAATGCGGGTCAAATGTGTCGCATAATAGTAGAGTTTAAAATGTGGTAAATGAATACCTCCCTCAGCTTTCGTCCTCATCAGCGTTTGCATACTAATACGCGGTTTCTTCCCTGCCCAGATGAAATCTCTGAGAGTTGCCTGTAATGAGGAAAAGAACTGTTTAGGTATTGAGATAGGCAGTGTGTGGAACAGGTATAGAGCTCTGGGAAGGACCGTCATTTTTATTGCCGCTGCTCTCCCAAACCATGACAATGGTTTAGTGTTCCACTGTTGGAGATCCTGTTGCAGAGTATTTAGAAATGGGAGGAAGTTTTGCATATAGATGTTGTTTAGGTCAGAGGTGAGCCATATCCCCAGGTATTTTATTTTGTAGTTTACCCATTTAAAAGGGGCAGTTTGACTTGGTTGCTGATAATTGTTGTGGAGTTAAAGAGATATTAAGAGCTTCAGATTTTTCGTAGTTAATTTTAAAGTTGGATATGTATCTAAATAAACGGAGTTCTTTTATCAGATTAGGAAGCGACGTGTGTGGTTGTGTGATCACAAACAACAGGTCGTCTGCATATGCCGTAATTTTATGGCAAGTCTTACCCATATTCAAACCTTTGATAGATGCATTTCCTTTTATTGTGCGTATATAGAGTTCTAGGGTTAGAATAAATAAGATTGGGGACAGGGGGCACCCCTGCCTCGTGCCATTATGGATTTTTACTGGTTCTGATAGAGATCCATTAATTTTTAATCTTGCTGTCAGATTTTGATATAGCGCCGAAATCCATTGTAGCATATTTGTCTGGAGACCCACATGTTCGCAGACTGCAAACATATAGTCCCATGCCACTCTATCGAAGGCCTTCTCTGCATCCGTAGACAGGAGAAGGCCCTCCGATTTAGTCTCTCTAAGTGAATGAATGAGATTTAGTGCAGTTATCACATTATCACGAGTCTCCCTTCCCGGCATGAACCCGGCTTGTTCAGGTCCCACGATATCTGTCAATATTCTACTAATTCTTGTTGCAATAATTTTAGATAGTAGTTTCATGTCTAAGTTGAGTAATGAGATTGGTCTATAGCTCGAGCAGAGGTTGGGGTCCTTGCCAGGTTTGGGGATGACTGTTATGTGTGCTGTATTAAATGAGGGCGGTAGGTTTTGAGTTGACGAGAGAGAGTTTAAAGCCTGTAATAAGGGCTTTGCCAGAAGGTGGGCAAAGGTCTTATAATATATAGCTGTATAGCCATCTGGGCCCGGGCTTTTCCCTGTTTTTAAAGATTTGATCGCTTGCATGAGTTCCACTTGCTCTATTGGCTTATCTATTTCCAGAGCATCATGCTCTGTAATGTTTGGGATACCACTTTGGGTTAGGTATTGTGCTATAATCTGTTTTCTCGAGCCCTCCATTGCCTCAGGTCTATGTGGAGCTGGAAGGTTGTATAGCTTTGAATAGAACTCATGGAACTCTGCCGCGATCCTATCTGTGTCATGCAACAGTTTGTCCTCCTTATTCTTTATACTCGTGATGGTAGTGGTTGATCGTATATCTCTCAGGGCCCTCGCCAAGAACTTGCCACTTTTATTGCCATGTTCATAGAAAAAACCCCTTCGAAAGAATAATATTCGTTTAGCTTGTAACTCTAATTTTTCTTGGACCTCCCTTCGGGCTATTAAAAGCTCATCAGCCGTGTTCACTGCCAACGATCTTTTATGCTGAGTTTCCAATTTTTGTACTTTGTCTAGCGCAGCTTTTAATTCTTTTGCTTTGTTCTTTTTTTTAATTGAAGCTAGACTAATGAGTTTGCCTCTTAATACACATTTATGTGCCTCCCAGATCATGATATGTGGAACCTCTTCTGTTGAATTTTCTTTAAAATATGTTTTGATGGCCTCCGTCACTGGTTCTAAGGTTACAGGGTCTGTAAGCAGGGTTGAGTTTAGTCTCCAACAGCCTTGACTTTTAGGTGCAGTTTGGAGTAGCAAAGTTATAGATGTCGGAGCGTGGTCTGATATTGTCCGTGTTCCTATATGTGCTTCCTTCAATATACTCAGGTCTCTTTGTGTTATAAACATAAAGTCTATACGGGAGTACTTGTTGTGCATTGTGGAAAAATAGGTAAAGTCTCTGTCTTGAGGGTGTGCTATGCGCCACGTGTCTTTTAGGTTTAATTTATTGAGTCAAACTCTAATCTTTTTGAGTGCACGGTACGTTATGGAGGATTTACCATTAGATGTATCCTGGAGAGGTTCCAGCGGAACATTGAAATCCCCTCCTAGTATTATACATCCAGAAGCAAACTCCGTAAGCACGTCTATCAATTTTTGGCAAAAAGTTACGTGAGCTGTGTTCGGAAAGTATACATTTGCCAGCGTGACTGGTTTCTTCCCAATTGACCCCTTAAGAAGAAGAAACCGGCCCCCAGGGTCTGCTAATTGTTGAGATAGTTCAAAACCTGCGTCTTTCCCAATTAAAATGGAGACACCTTTTGTTTTGGAATCTGTGTTGGCCGCGTGATAGGCTTTAGTAAAGTACCTGTCAGTTAGTTTAGGTATGGCATTAGCTTTGAAATGAGTCTCCTGGAAAAACACAAAGGCCGGCTTCTTCTTCCCCAGGAGCCCCAACAATTGTGTGCGTTTTTGTGGTGTGTTAAGCCCTCTTACGTTATGCGATATTACTGTTGGGCTTTTGCCCAGTGTTGAGTAGACCATGGTAGCAGAAGTTGACTTAAATGGCACAACAAGCTAGAGCTGTATAGTCAAATATAAGAAAAATAAATAAAATAAATAAAAAATAGCCTTAATCAAAATCGTATGGCTTGTAAAGTACAAGTAAGGAAAAGAAAAAGAAAAGCTAGGAAAAAAAGAGAGAGGGTGAAAGAAGAATTGGATCTCACTCTCAACAGTAGCGGAGTGAGATCTGTTTTAGTGTTAATAAACCTCTAAGTGGACCCCTAGAGGGGTGTGTTCAGATTGGGGCCTTGAGCAGGCACACCGGTGAAACCCCCACCTGGATAGGGCGTCACCAATATGTCCGCTGTTGGCTCCCACTGTGGGGGAGGTGGAGGGTACGTCTAGAGTAATATCTGCTGATATTGTCGTACACTGCCTTAGAATTTAATGAGAGTATTCCACTCAATTTAGGTAACTCCTCCTCCCTCGAACTCCTATAGTATTTCAAAAGACAAATCTTAACTTGAAAAACGACAACCGACATCTCTAAGAGATGTTAACCTTTAACTGAGAACACCTTCAGTCTATTAGATAAGCTTCAGGCATAAAATATGAAAAGAGCCTATATTTCAGCGGCCAGCAGGTTGTGAGATTCCTCTCATGTCACAGTTCCAATAATAAACTTGATGTCCTTGGCAGAACCGTGGGTAGAAGGACACATTCCGTTTTCAAGTGTCTCTGCCGGCTGTGAGCTAGTATCAACAAAGTATTGTTGAGTGTTTAGCCTCTGCTCATGATCTAGCTGTAGGGACATTTTTCACCTGGCTTTGCTTGTTTAAATACAATCAATACTTTTACCTGCCTTCAAGACTGTCTGTGACCAAATAGGTTATTGCTGCTGGCACTCTTACCAATCAAAAAGGGAACCTTTGAAAAAGTCAAAAATACAAGGCCTGTAGAACAAAACCAAAAAAAAAAAAAAGAAGGAGGAAAGAACAGAACATCCCCTAGTTCACAAAAGAAGGTGAAAAGACCTTGATTGTAGATCTTTAAGCACACTGTCGGACGGTCGGGGACCAACATTTCTTATGATTTCCCTTCTTCACTCTGGGTCAGAATCAGGGAGTAGAGCCCTCGCCACGTTAGCATGTTTTTTAGTGGAGCTGGGGCCTGGTGTATTATGCTTCTGGAACTTCCCCTTCTTGTAGGGTGGTTTGGCCGGGGTTGAGTGGGGTGAAGGATGTGCCTCTGGTATAGTTGGGGGTGTGCAGAATTCCCCGTACCATTCTGGTAAATCCATGGGTGGTATCTGTAAGTCCTGACAGAAATCTGGGAGCTCCATGGGTGTGCGTAGGAACATTTGCTTGCCTTGGAAGGTTGCATTTAGTGCAAAAGGAAATTTCCATCTGTAAGGAATGCCTTGTTTGCGCAATACCTCCAGCAGGGGGCGTAGAGCTCTTCTGTTATTAAGAGTAATAGGAGATAGATCCTGGTAAATGGAGATTTCTGTGTCATTGAAAGTGATATGTTCATTGAGCCTAGCTTTGGCCATAATGTCCTCTTTCAGTTTAAAGTTGGGTAAACAACATATTATGTCTCGTGGAGAAGCAGTGTCCGCCGGTCTGGCTCTCAAAGCTCTATGTGCTCTGTCAAAGTCAATAGGTGTATCTGTTTGGCGCTCTAGTAGTTCATTGAACACATATTGCAGAGCAGAAGTGATATTGCCTGGTTCAACCGATTCGGGGACCCCTCTCACCCGAATGTTGTGTCTTCTCCCCCTGTTGTCAAGGTCTTCCAGCTGACGATTCATTTCTATGAGTCGTGCTGAGTGGGTGTTAGTGATTTTGTCTAGGCGCGTAATCGCCTTGTCTCTCCTTTGACCCGCCATCTCAACCCCCTCCATTTTCCCTGATAGGGATAGCACATCTGCTTTAAGTTCTGTTATGGCGGAGAATAGTGTGCCTTTAATGTCTGCAGCAATTTTCCGCATAGCAGTAAGTGTGAGAGGTAGCTCCGGGGTCAGGGTGTCTCCTACCTCATCCTCATCAGCGTACTGTGAGTCCTCACTGAACTCCTCTTCCCCACGAGGCTGCGCCATCTTGGACTGGGCCTTGTTTCTCCGGGGCTGTGTTTTGAAGATGTCCGGGATGTTTGTGAACCTAGACTTAAAGTGAATGTAAACCCTCACATATACCCAGTGAAGTGAACAGCCACAGATGATACACAGAGATGAAACAAATCTCCCTACATAAGTTTTACATGTATATCTGCTGTCTTCAGCTTGCTATATTCTTTAGAAAGTGAACATCGTGTTAGAGATTTTTTGTTCCTGTTCAGCACTGGGAGTGGATTCTTGGCATACACTGTGTGACAGCTGATTGGAGGAAAGGCACACTTCCCCACTCCACATAGGCAAAGGAAGGAAGAAATGTGCAGAGCTGTGCTGTGAACAGACAAGCTCTCTGCTTATCTATTTATAGCACCCACCCCGACACAAATTTCAGGCTGGTTTTATCTTGGTTGTTGAAGAACTTGTCAGAAGTTATCATGCTGATAACAGAAGGACGGAGCAGCAGAAAGACGCTGGACTTAGGGCTTTGGAGAGAGATAAGAAAACAATACAGATATATGTGCTTGAGTCAAATTTCATGAATCAGGTTTACATCCACAGGTCTTGCTGTAGTAAAGTGTGATGTGCTATTCTTAACCTGCATAGATAAGGGTTGTTGCTAGTGAGGAACACACTTGCTATAATTTGTTTGCAAGAGGCACATGTTATGCCAGGTAAAGTGAGGTATCTACCAATTTATAATTATACTTAAGAATACATCCTTGTTGTTCTTGATGTGATGATAGTACACTTATGCACAGGCTGGCATGGTCCACTCGTATTCAAAAAGAGGTGGAGTCTAAACAGAGATGTGCATTTATATATGGTAAACTGTTTTGAAGTGATATAACTCCTTTCCAAATCGGTTTCTGATAAGCAACATGAGGAAACTTTAATAATGTTATAATGCTTGAAACTGACCTGCTTGTGTACAGTCTCCTAGCTATCGTCCTTCTTTTGGCAAGTTACTGCAAAGAGCCTGGGTTAATACAATATTCTTGTTTCCCTAAAACACATATAACTTTGTCTAGGACAGATTTAGCAGTTGGCATTTCCAATTCATCAGATTGAATATATAATTAGAAAATTTTCTTATATACTTATACTTATATTACTTGAAAAGTAATAGACATACTTCTCTTCCTTGAAGATTTAAACTTTGTTGGTTAAGATTGCTCCCAGACGAGGGCGCATGCGTGGAGACTGAGGGAACAGACATTTGTGTCCCTTACATCACAGGACCCTTCGGTACCGATATCATGGTCTTTAAAGGCCAGAAAACTTTAAAGCCATTTCTAAAAAGGAAACCTCGTCCAGGCCGTTATCCAAGATGGCGTCGGCTGCCCCCTCACAGCACACTACACAGCCCAGCCTCAAGCCTCTGTCACACAGCTTAAAGTCACAGGAATCTGCTGGTGAGTCTGACTGACACAGGGAGCTCAAAATCAGTAGTTCAATCGACTATGTTTAAACAATTTGAACGTATGCTGCAAAAAGCTCTTAAACAAACATCTGACCACATAACCGACAAGCTGACTAAGGAAATTAGAGAGCTGGGACAGAGAACAGCTGAATTAGAAGTGCGGGTAGATGAACTTGAAACTCATACTCGACAATATACTTCTGAACTAGATAACCTTAAAAGATGAGAATTTGTTGTTACAGTCCCGTTTAGAGGACCAGGAGAACAGAGACCGTCGTTCTAATTTGAGAATCAGGGGGATTCCTGAGTCTTTTGTGGACTTACAGGCTACTATGATAGCTCTCTTCCAGGAACTGCAACCTGGCATCCCTGTTGAAAGGCTAAAGATGGACAGAGTACATAGAGCTCTAGCCCCTCGCAAGACAACTGGTCCTCCCAGGGACATAATTGCTAAATGTCACTTCGTCCACACTAAAGAGCAATTACTTTCAGCAGCCAGAGGTAATAACAATCTTAATTTTCAAGGACACCAATATCAGCTCTTCGCAGACCTTTCTCCACTCACTGTTGCCAAGAGACGCGTGCTAAAACCCCAATTGCAAGTACTTATTCAATCAAATTACGTACAGTTGGGGATTCCCATTTTCGCTACGCTTCACTCATCTTCAGCACAAATATGTGTGTCGCTCTTCTGAGGAATTGCAAACAGCATTGCTTAAAATGGGCCTTGTGAATCAAATTTCATCTAGGGATCTCCCTCGCAGACGCTCTGCTTCTAGATCCCCACAGTCATCCAACAACAGTCATCAGCTGGATCTGAAAAGCCTGCTTCATCACATCAAAATCTTCACAAACGTGGTAGATATGACAATCCAATACCGATTGCTACTGATTCTATGCACTAAGTGTATTTTACCATTCCATCCTATTTCTTTTCATTTCCCTCAATAGCCTTCTAAAATTTAGGCTAGAGGTAACATCAGTTAACAATTACTCACCTGGACTCTGGCTTTTTGTTATGACTCCACTTTCATTGCTTTCTTCCAGGAAAATATTATATATATTATATATATATATATATATATATATATATATATATATATATATATATATATATATATATATATATATATTCTCATATATATTCTCTTTTTGTTTTTTTTTTGTTTTTTGTTTTTTTTTCCTTCCCATAATCTTTACTTGCACAGGACTTTAGAGTCACTAGAAATCTGCTCTTACATTAAAGTTCCTGTTTCTTCTCTTAGTTTATGAGTCTCAGCCTGGTTCAGTGTTCTCTTTATGTTTTAAAGGGACTTTTCACAGAAGCTCCCAGGAAAGTAATAGGAAATGGGACTCATCAAAATTAATATGGTTCATATATTACATATTGGATAGTCTATGCGGTCCTGATTAACTGAAGTCGATTGTAGACTACTCTTTTTTTTACATGTTTTTTTTTTTTTTAATTTAAACTTGTTTTTTTTTCCCTGCAGGTACCGTATTTATCGGCGTATAACACGCGCCGGCGTATAACACGCACCCCAAGTTTAGGAGAGAATTTTAAGGAAAAAAACTTTTAGGAGGGAAGTATAAAAGGAAAAAAAACTTACATTAAAATGCCCATCAATGCAGCCTTATCGTGTCCATCTGCAGCCTTGTTAGTGTCGGATTTGTGTCGGAAAATTTTATATCCTGTTCTCAAACTTTGTGTGTCGGAAAATCCAATGAAAAATGTCCGATGGAGCCCACACACGGTCGTAATTTCCGACAAAAGGCTCTGATCGGACATTTTCCATCGGAAAATCCGACCGTGTGTACGGGGCATTATGCCCCGTACACACGGTCGGATTTGCACATGGAAAATGTCTGATCGGAGCGTGTTGTCAGAAATTCCGATCGTGTGTACACAAATCCGACGGAAAAAGTGCCACGCATGCTCAGAATAAATAAAGAGATGAAAGCTATTGGCCACTGCCCCGTTTATAGTCCCGACGTACGTGTTTTACGTCACCGCGTTCAGAAAGATCGGATTTTCCGACAACTTTGTGTGACCGTGTGTATGCAAGACAAGTTTGAGCCAACATCCGTCGGAAAAAATCCTAGGATTTTGTTGTCTGAATGTCCAAACAAAGTCCGACCGTGTGTACGGGGCATAATCCTAATGCTACTACAAATGCAAATTTAGATAAAGCACGTCTTGATTTGGACCTATTTTTAACTGACTCAGCAGATAAAGTCTTACGCAAAAAATATCACATTCAATATCTTAAGGCTAACAAACCTGACACCTTAATGGCACGTATTCTTCGAAAAATACAACATACACAGACATCTATAAGACTGAAAACTACTCACGACACTAACACGAGTAATCCAGGTAAAATATTGGAGATTTTCCGTTCTAACCTGGCTAAACTGTATTCCTCCAACATTGACTTTGACAAAACTAAGGCAGATGACCTGTTCTCTGGTATTAATCTCCTTACTTTAGAACGAACGCAATATGATCTTTTTGAAAAACCTATTACAACTTTAGAAGTTCAAAACGCCATCAAATCCTTGAAACCCCATAAGAGACCAGGTCCAGACGGATTTTCAGCAACTTATTTTAAACAATTTTTGTCTATTCTATCTCCAATCTTAACTAGAGCTTTCAACTCTTTGTTATCCGGAAATTCGTTTAGAACTGAAACTCTGACCTCTATAATAACCATGCTTCCCAAACCTCGTTCTAATCTCACCTCCTGGACTAATTATCTCCCCATTTCCCTCCTAAATTTAGATATCAAATTATTAGCCAAGATCATAGCGACATGATTGAATGCAATTATAGGTCAATTAATACATTGTGATCAAACAGGTTTCATGCCCATGCGACAATATAAGACGAGCTCTCTTGCTTATCCATACTGCTAAAAAAAGAAAAATTCCGACATGCCTTATATCTTTAGATATTAGAAAAGCTTTCGATTCAGTTTCCTGGCCATACATGCAATATATTCTCCAAAAATGGGGGTTTAAAAATCACTTTCTAACATGGGTTTCCTTTCTTTATGCTAATCCACAGGCCTACGTTAAATACGCTGGTTATAAGTCAGCAAGATTCGACATTAGTAGGAGGAACTAGGCAAGGTTGTCCTTTATCCCCGTTGCTCTTTGCCTTACTTATAGAGCCCTTGGCACAATTAATCCGTTCTAATCCAAATGTCAAAGGCATAGAGTTGGGTGGTTACAAACACAAATTATGTCTATTTTCTTAGCTCATCCACATGTGTCGGCCCCTAACTTAATAGACCTATTAGATAAATTTGCAGTAGTCGCTGGACTTTTTGTTAATCATAATAAATCTAACGCGCTAAACGTTTCTTTAATACAAGAGGAATTTCTCCAAGCTAAGTCCCCATTACCATTCAACTGGGTATCACATCATCTTCCATATTTGGGAATACAAATCACAAACTCATTAACAGATCTTTTTTCAACCAACTACTTACCACTTTTAAAATCAATTACCGGTTTATTGAAGCAATGGTCTTCTCTTTCCTTGTCTGGGTTTGGGCGGATTAATGCCATTAAGATGTCAATTCTACCGAAATTCCTTTACCTATTTAGGGTACTCCCCATTCCAATACCTTCATACTTCTTACATCTTACACAGCGCAGAATTATGTCATTTATTTGGGGCACCAATAAACCCTGTATCCCTAAATTTACATTGTTCCTTACTAAATTGAAGGGCGGATTAGGGTTACCAAATTTTTCTTCCTACTATTACGCAGCACAACTATCCCAATTGCCTAAATACCATTCCAGTATGGAATCTCCTCTATGGGTTGCTGTTGAATCTGTTGATATTGACCCCATCTCTGTGGCTAACATGTTATGGCTCCAGCCTAAGGATAGAGTACATATATCTAATCCTATTACCAAGCATTGCTATCTGGGACAAATTTAAACGTTTGCACAATCTTTAGTCCTCACATAACCCCCTCCTTTCCTTCATTAAAAACCCAGCTTTCTACCCAGCTTGGAAATTCCCGATGTCATTCACAGCCTGGTCTTCTACTAACTTAATCAGATTGCATAATTTAGTTTCTAACAACTCATTATACACATTTTCCGAATTATGTGAAACCTTTGGACTTCCCAGAACTGAACTATTTCGATAGCTACAAAATTAAAAATGTTTATACACCCTTCCTTAGGACAGGTTCTCCACTCAACCAGATGTCGCAGTTTGAGTGCATTTGTAAGAGCGACCCACACATTAGAGGCCTGATTTCACTCCTATATCGACACATTAATATTACCTCTAATGAAACACTACCCTCATATACTGTCAAATGGTCGCAAGATATGGATCGCACTTTTGACATAGAAGAGTGGTCTAATATTTGGTTAGCTACTAAAACTTCTTCCCCGAATTGCTTTGCGTTAGAAACCAACTTTAAAGTTTTGGCACGATGGTATTTAGTACCGGCCAGAATAGCAAAATTTGTTCCATCCTATTCAGACTCATGTTTCCGGAGATGTCCAATGCCTAGTACACACTTTCATATCTGGTGGCTATGCCCGATAGCCCAAGAATTTTGGAAGAAAATATTTGAGATGGCCTCCAAAGCTCTGGGCACCTCTATTCTTCCAGACCCGGCAATGGCTCTTTTGAATCTCAAACCATCGGACCTAACACAAACTCAATTCAAATTATTCATTCACCTTGCCACTGCAGCTAAACAAACTATAGCCAAAGCATGGAAATCCCAAACTTTGGTAGTGGCTGAGGCTAAACATATGATGAACAGAGCCCTTATCTTTGCCAAAATGACGGCTATAGAAAATAATAATATAAATAAATTTTGCAAGATTTGGCAACCTTGGGTCAAATATTACTTACCAACTGACTTTGACCAATCCTTACTATTACCTTGCTAAGTTTACTCTTCTTCCTTCCATTCCATGTCATTAGACATATGCACTGCCCGGGTGGGGGCCGCACCACCACCACGAGAGACTTTCTTTCTTTCTTTCTTTTTCCATATTGACTTACTGACATTAAATTAGAGGTGAATGATACTTACCTTACATTTTTTTCTCATATGTAGATTAAAGCGTGTGTTGCTCAATTTTGGTTCTATTAATAGTATCTTACCCTTGTTTCTCCTTTCCTTTTTTTCTTCTTTTTTCTTTCCATCCTATTATCCTCATACATGAGATCATTTACCAGTATTGATACTTCAGTCATACATTGTTCATTTTTCTTATAATATCACCTTTTTTGTGTGTATAGACTATATTTGCTCTATACGTGAAGAAAACACGAGTTATTGTTTATTTACCTTGATCACTCTAATGCCCCGTACACACAGTCGGATTTTTTTCGGACATTCCGACAACAAAATCCTAGGATTTTTTCCGACGGATGTTGGCTCAAACTTGTTTTGCCTACACACGGTCGCACAAAGTTGTCGGAATTTCTGATCGACAACCACGCGGTCACGTACACCACGTACGACGAGACTAGAAAAGGCCGGTTCAGAACCAAGCGCGGCACCCTTTGGGCTCCTTTTGCTAATCTCGTGTTAGTAAAAGTTTGGTGATAGACGATTCGCGCTTTTTCAGACTCGTGGCTTTCAGACCGTTTTCTGCCGTTCAGTTTGTGCTTGTGGGTTTGTATCTGCTCTTCAGTGCGTGCAAGCAAGTTCCGCGTGACTTTAAGGAGTCATTGTATTCTTGTTCGTTCGTTACTGGTTTTCAGGTCGCTCTTCAAAGGCCTTGTTGTTCTTCAGTGCGTTCTGTTACTTCGTTCTGAGCAGCCGACCGTTTTCTAGCCAGGTTTCGTATGCGTACTCCTCGTAGAGTTCGTGCTGTGCGGGGGCTTGGTGTTGGGGTCCTGACCTTGACACAAGTCCAGTCCATGAACAGGGTGAACAGGGTGGGGAGGAGTTCATGGACCAAGAATTGGTTGCTTCAGCGTGACCAGTTCTCTCATATGCCTTTGCTCCGTGAGATCCGTGAGAATAATCCTGATGATTTCAGGAACTTTCTCAGGATGACGGACCCCGTGTTTGTTGGCTTCGCTGACCCCCTATATCAGCAGGCAGGATACCTGCATGAGGCAAGCCATCACTCCGGAGCAGAGGTTGGTCGCTACCTTGCGGTATTTGGCCACAGGGAGAAGCCTGCAGGACCTCAAGTTCGACAGGCATCTCCCCCCAGGCTCTGGGGATCATTATCCCAGAGACCTGTTCTGCCATTATCCAGGTCCTGCAGAAGGAGTATATGAAGGTAAGATTTTTATCCTTTAATAATCACATTTTATTGTATTGAATGTTTGATAATATATTGTATTTCTTTCCTCATTCCCTAATTCCCATGATTGTAATATGCTGTGAATGTCCCCTTTGTCCTCATGCATGCTGGATTTTTATGTAATTATTATTTTAGGTCCTTCATACATATTTGCCCTTCAATAACCTCCCCAGCATGGTCTCTCCTGCCCTATATTCACCTCATGTAGTCACTTAATGTATTTTATCAGCTCCATAGTAGTGCTTTACCCCAAACACCCCCTAAAATGTTTGGAACTGTTATTTTAGCTTTAAATTCAGGCAGAGTGGCAGAGGCTTTTTTTGTGGTGTCCCCAAATTTTTTGGAACCCTCCCTCCCCCAACTGCTAAGTCAGCTGATCCCAATTCTCTATCTATCCTCAATCATCTATCTGCTGACTTTGCAAAACCCATACACACTATACCCATCTCTTTACTGGTCAGATTTATGGATGAATTCCCAAAGCATGTAGTGCAAGGGCCTGCCTGTATACTTTCCAATGGTACTGTTTAAAGTTCTTGTATCCTATTATTATCTTGATAGGTAATAGCAGAATGTACAAATGTCCTCAAATGTGTACAATGTGTATTTATATCTTTGTATTATGACACTTCTTACCTGTCCAGTGGTCTGCCAATAGTGTAACTAAGGAGGGTCTGTTCCAAGTAATACCCATTATTTAGGCATTCATCTCTCAATGAAGTGAAGAGGGTTACCTGTCCAAGAGTTCCCCCCCTATAATGTTAGAAATGGCCCATGAGAGGGGGGGAGGGGGAATATGATAGGTGTACCTTATACTTTGTTGTTGTTAAATTCCCCCTAGTAAATGCTATCTGGAGGTTGACCCAGAATGTTTGTGTGTAATCTGCTTGCCATGTTTCTGTGAAAAAATAGTAATGTTTATTGTTTTTTCCTCAACAGTTTCCTTCAACGCCACAGGAATGGCAGACTGTGGCCTCCCACTTTGCCCAGCGGTGGGACTTTCCTAACTGCGGAGGGGCAATTGATGGGAAACACGTCCACATCGTCCCACCACCCAACTCGGGGTCGTACTATTATAATTACAAGGGGTTTAATAGTATAGTGATGTTGGCGGTGGTGTTGGCTAATTACGAGTTTCTGTATGTGGAGGTGGGGAAGAATGGCCGGATGTCCGATGGTGGAGTGATAGCCCAGACGGAGTTCTACAGGCGTCTCCAGAATGGCAGCTTGGACTTGCCACCTCCAGAGGACAATGTTGAAGGTCTCCCATTTGTGTTCGTGGCTGATGAAGCATTTGCGCTGGGTGACCACCTGATGCGGCCATTCCCGATGAGGACCCTCACCCCGGAACAGAGGGTTTTTAATTACCGGCTGGCCAGAGCCCGAAGAGTGGTGGAGAACACATTTGGAATCTTGGCCAGCCGGTTTCGATTATTTCTGACACCCATCCATATGGCAGAGTATAAACTGAACCATATAATACTTGCCTGCTGTGTTCTCCATAATTTTTTAAGAAAACATTCAGCAAACTATGCTGGCTCAGTTGGGCCTGAGGCCGGAAATCCAAATCCATCAAAACTGACGGCGCTTGAAAGTGGCCGTCCTGGCTTGCCCTCCCTGAGTGCCCATGATGTCCGGTTACGCTACCTGGAGTTCTTTGCGGGTAGGGGGGCTATCAATATGCCAGACAATCTGAAAACTTTTTAAAATAAAAACCAACCCCAAAAAATTCTTTGTGGACATTTACTGCTTGTGTTTGTTTTAGCTGACCCTGACAGAAATGTGTTGAGTGCAGAAAATGTCGTGATTGGGTAACCTTATAAAAAACTGTGTTGGCTGGTACTTCCTAAATGCAAAAACACATTTCACTACAAGTGCACTTGCAACTGCACTGAACCTGCACTTGTAGTGCAAAGTGTATTTTCCCTTAGGAAATAACCCCCATTTTTGCATAAAACAGCAATTACATCACCCCAAAAGTGTTGTAGTGTTGAGACAATAATCCACACATTCTTGATTAAGCCACTTTTTTATAGCTGCACAATCACATGTGCATTTACGAAAGGTTTTTAAAACAAACCAACATGTTTACATACAAAACAGCGCTCGCAAATGTATCTGTGTGATATAGTAATTTATAGACCCAAAAAAACCTTGTTGCAGCTGCAGAATGAAAGTACTGTACTTTAGTGATATATAACCAGGAAGACTGCGCTAGCAACTTGCTAAAAATAAACCGTAACAAACCAAAGCATAAATACACTATGAGAGAAATAGTGAGTATAAAAAAATATATGAAAAGACTGGACATACACCTTGCACAACACACCTAGTGCTGAGTGAAGACGTGCACGAATGCACTAACAGAATAAAATACCTTCAATGTGACAAAAAATCAAAAATGTACATAGTATACAAGTACAACTGTGAAATGATATAAATACAGTTATCGCTACACTGATACAAAAATGAGATATGAATATATGTGCTCTCAAGGATTCGCAATCACAAATGACAATGAAGCGAGCCTCTGAAAAGATGCCAAGTGGGATAGTGAAAAACAAAAATGTCAGCAATACCAAAATTGCAAACTAAAAAGTATCTATTGGTTTAAAACTCCTCCATAAGAGAAACAATTGGCAGACTTCCAGCTTATTCATCCATATGATCAAACAGGGCAGACGGTATATTGATGTTAAAGATGGTTGGAAGGAACCTTTTGAGGACCACAAGACTCGCGTTCCACCAAAAGAAAAGGAAAAAGGCATATAGTGTAAAACCTCAAGATACCATAGGGTCACCTGCGCATATGTGCGCTACTCACGGGACCGGTATGCAGAGCAGGCATTTAGATACTTGGTCGGTTCGCCGCTGGCCGGCGTGCGTTCCACCAACTCCAGGAAGTGATGTCACTGGTAACTAGTTTGGCAAACGTAGACAGGATGTTGCGTCGACGCGTTTCGCCCCTCCCCCAGGGCGTTATCATAGACTCAACATCCTGCACACGTAAGGAGTTATTTATATTATGCTCAGTGAGTGACAGCCATTTACGGCCAATGGGTGAAATATCACCCATTCCTTCCTCTATCATCATATCCTGTTGCAATCGAAACTTTAATCAGTGGTCGGAGACAAACATCTCCAGTAAACAGATATATATGCCTGTACCATTTACACAGAGAAACGGGTTTGACACTCACTGTCTTACACAAAAACAAAGTATATGTCACAACAGGATATCTAGACGAATATAAATCCTATACAGTATATGTTGAATGTCTGATTCTCTAATTATATTTTACAATAAAAATCAAATCTTTAATACGTTATACAGTATATAAAATATATAAAATTAGGATAAAAAAAATATATATGTGTGAAGGATTACACATACATATGGATAATAAATAATTGATCAAAAAATTCCTTAAATATAACACTATGCTTTGCTGATTGCTAAATCTTACACCAAGACAAATATTCAAATTGTACATTCATAAATATGGTATGGAAATATCCCAACAGATATTAAGAATTATTAATTGATAACAATATACGTAGGTGAAAAAATAAATCAGATGAAATAAAAATGGAGATAAATAAAAATAATAAAAATAATAAAAATAAAATAAAAAATAATAAATACTAAATAAAAATAAAAAATATATAATAAAAAAATATTTTGGATAAATATGATGGCACTACCAATTGGATAAAAAACAGTTTAAGTCTAGCTCAATATTCAGGCCCAGGGGGTTCAATGTACGTAATCTATGTATCCACTGGGTTTCGTTTTGTGAGATATTTTGCCTAAGGTTGGAACCTCGCCAGTGTTCCTCAACCCTGTCAATCCCACAAAAGGTGAGTAGACTCGGGTCTTGATTGTGAAATAACCTGAAATGGTTGGAAAGACCATGAAACTTATACCCCTTCTTAATCCTATTTACATGTTCATTAAGTCTTATACCCAATTGCCTAGTAGTTCTTCCTACGTACTGAAGATTACAAGAACAAGACAAAAGGTAGGTAACATGTGTGGTGCTACAGGTTATGAATTTTTTGATTGCATAAGATCTACCATCTACCAGAGAACTAAAGTGGGTGGTTTTCCGTTTGCGGAATTTGGATGTCCTACACATTACACACCTGCCACAGCTGTAAAACCCAACACTATCTAGAAAGGTACATACCTTTCTAGGAGGGTCTATGACATTGTGTGCCAGCTGGAGCCTTAGTGTAGGTGGTTTGGTGTAAATAAAATTTAGGCTGTTTTGGCAACACCTTCCTGAGGTCATTGTCCCGAAGAAGGAGGGGCCAATGTCTCTTGACAATTTTCTCTAGGTCACGATACTGTCTGTTAAATCCTGTAAAAAAGGACAAACTGAAATTTTCTTATTCCCCTTTCTCTTTGGATTTAAACAGATCGTTCCTATCCATTTCCCCAACCGTTTGTTTAATCCTCTCCAGATTCTCCGGACTATAGCCTTTTTCTTGGAATCTTTTCAAAATAATGTTAGCTTGCAAGTTGTAATCACTTAGATTGCTGCAGTTTCTCCTAATCCTAAGTAACTGACTTTTAGGTATACCCCCTAGCCATCTTGGATGGTGGCAGCTTGTCAGGGGGATATAACCATTTCGATCGACATCTTTAAAGAAGGTACAAGTTTTACAGCTGTGGCAGGTGTGTAATGTGTAGGACATCCAAATTCCGCAAACGGAAAACCACCCACTTTAGTTCTCTGGTAGACGGTAGATCTTATGCAATCAAAAAATTCATAACCTGTAGCACCACACATGTTACCTACCTTTTGTCTTGTTCTTGTAATCTTCAGTACGTAGGAAGAACTACTAGGCAATTGGGTATAAGACTTAATGAACATGTAAATAGGATTAAGAAGGGGTATAAGTTTCATGGTCTTTCCAACCATTTCAGGTTATTTCACAATCAAGACCCGAGTCTACTCACCTTTTGTGGGATTGACAGGGTTGAGGAACACTGGCGAGGTTCCAACCTTAGGCAAAATCTCACAAAACGAAACCCAGTGGATACATAGATTACGTACATTGAACCCCCTGGGCCTGAATATTGAGCTAGACTTAAACTGTTTTTTATCCAATTGGTAGTGCCATCATATTTATCCAAAATATTTTTTTATTATATATTTTTTATTTTTATTTAGTATTTATTATTTATTTTTTATTCAATTTTTTATTTTATTTTTATTATTTTTATTTATCTCCATTTTTATTTCATCCGATTTATTTTTTCGCCTACGTATATTGTTATCAATTAATAATTCTTAATATCTGTTGGGATATTTCCATACCATATTTATGAATGTACAATTTGAATATTTGTCTTGGTGTAAGATTTAGCAATCAGCAAAGCATAGTGTTATATTTAAGGAATTTTTTGATCAATTATTTATTATCCATATGTATGTGTAATCCTTCACACATATATATTTTTTTATCCTAATTTTATATATTTTATATACTGTATAACGTATTAAAGATTTGATTTTTATTGTAAAATATAATTAGAGAATCAGACATTCAACATATACTGTATAGGATTTATATTCATCTAGATATCCTGTTGTGACATATACTTTGTTTTTGTGTAAGACAGTGAGTGTCAAACCCGTTTCTCTGTGTAAATGGTACAAGCATATATATCTGTTTACTGGAGATGTTTGTCTCCGACCACTGATTAAAGTTTCGATTGCAACAGGATATGATGATAGAGGAAGGAATGGGTGATATTTCACCCATTGGCCGTAAATGGCTGTCACTCACTGAGCATAATATAAATAACTCCTTACGTGAGCAGGATGTTGAGTCTTTGAGAACACCCTGGGGGAGGGGCGAAACGCGTCGACGCAACATCCTGTCTACGTTTGCCAAACTAGTTACCAGTGACATCACTTCCTGGAGTTGGTGGAACGCACGCCGGCCAGCGGCGAACCGACCAAGTATCTGAATGCCTGCCCTGCATACCGGTCCCGTGAGTAGCGCACATATGCGCAGGTGACCCTATGGTATCTTAAGGTTTTACACTATATGCCTTTTCCTTTTCTTTTGGTGGAACGCGAGTCTTGTGGTCCTCAAAAGGTTCCTTCCAACCATTTTTAACATCAATATACGTCTGCCCTGTTTGATCATATGGATGAATAAGCTGGAAGTCTGCCAATTGTTTCTCTTATGGAGGAGTTTTAAACCAATAGATACTTTTTAGTTTGCGATTTTGGTATTGCTGACATTTTTGTTTTTCACTATCCCACTTGGCATCTTTTCAGAGGCTCGCTTCATTGTCATTTGTGATTGCGAATCCTTGAGAGCACATATATTCATATCTCATTTTTGTATCAGTGTAGCGATAACTGTATTTATATCATTTCACAGTTGCACTTGTATACTATGTACATTTTTGATTTTTTGTCACATTGAAGGTATTTTATTCTGTTAGTGCATTCGTGCACGTCTTCACTCAGCACTAGGTGTGTTGTGCAAGGTGTATGTCCAGTCTTTTCATATATTTTTTTATACTCACTATTTCTCTCATAGTGTATTTATGCTTTGGTTTGTTACGGTTTATTTTTAGCAAGTTGCTAGCGCAGTCTTCCTGGTTATAAACCAACATGTTTGTTGTACAAGAATTCTTGCAGTAGCATTATCAAAATTTGAAATATCCATTTCGGATACAACAGGCCTGTGTAAAACCAACAAGAAAGCCAAAAAACTTGAACTTACAAAGTTCACATATGGTAAAACCTGAAGGCTATATCAGACATCAGTATTTAGGAACTGGGTTTGATATAGCGTTCAGATGGGGGGAACTCACCCCTGGAAAAGCCAAATTTGGAAGATGCACACAAATTTACGAATGTCAACATGTGCTATCTGCCATCAGGGGGGATCAAGGGACGTGTTTTGGGGGAGCAAGCCCTTCCTCAACACGACTTTAGAATTGAGGAAGGGTTTGCACCCCCAAAACGCGTCCATTGATCTCCCGTGATGGCAGATAGCACATGTTGGCACACTGTGTGCATCCTCCAAATTTGGCTTTTCTAAACATTGTCAAAATTTTTGTAAGATTGGACCACAATAAAACAGGTAATTTTGTGGGTTTTAAATTCGCCCCAAAACATCAATGATGTTATTATTTTTTTTAATAACATCACTGATTTGTTGCTGTATGTTGTGTAATTCGAGATTACACCCCATGATCTCCCCGATCAGTATCTGGGCACTTTCAGATGTGAAACATTCTCTCTCCCTCACATCACGATCACCTAAAAAGAGATAAAGAACAAAAAAAAGGTCTCAAAAATCTGCCACCATCCATCTCTTTTACCTGAGCCTGTGGTCGCCGACACTCACCTGTTGTGGTGCCAATCTCCACCACATCTTCTTCGTCCTCCTGCTCTTCTTCTTGGGTTGGTGTTAGTTCCCCTTCTTCTAGAGGTGGGGGGTCTGTGGTCTCCTCGGATGAGGGGTGTCCTCCAAGTCTTTTCTCCCCTATGTAAAACAAAAATGGTATAATTAGCACACAGATATTTGATGGCAGAACTAGAAATAGGAAACATTGCTTGGAAGTGGGGTACAATTGTCTATTTTAGCCGAGTTCAAAGATGTATATTTTTTCTTGCCCTTTGTCAAGCTGCAATACTTTACCTGTTTGGTACAAACTTCACAGATGTAGCCCCCCCTATAGTATACACTGGAGCACCTGTGTGGCCCCCCTAATAAAAATGGTGTTCTGGGGTCCCACACTAGTGCTCCAGTGTCCAGATGTGAAAACAGCTGCTCAGTGTCCTCTCCTTACACACAATCTAGTTGGCATTTCATTCTAGTAACAAACCCATCTACACAAACAAATATTTGGCATCCAAGTAGGCCCCAAAAAAATGTGGGAAAATGCATATGGCCTAAACAATGGTGTTCTAGAGGCCGAAAGAAAAATGTTTGATACGAACGAATAATGGGCCCATGAACATTAAAGTTGCCCTTTTAAACGTTACAATTAAAAAAAGCATATGGAGCAGCACGAACAGAATAAAGACAGAAAGAATAGGAACACAGCACAACTACTTACTTTTTTGCAGCACTCTCCGGATCTTTCGGTACTGCTCTGACTCTCTCAACTTCAGGTCTGACCACCGTTTCCTGAGCTGATCTTTTGATCTTCGGACCCCGAAATTCCTCTCAAGACTCCTGACCACTTTCGCCATGATCTTGGCCTTTCGGATGTTCGGGTTGGGGTAAGGCCCATATTTTCCGTCATAGTCGGACTTCCTCATGATGTACACCATCTCCAACATCTCCCCAAACAACATATTTGTGGCCTTAAAACGTCTCCTTCTGGATCGTGACGTGCCTGGATCCGGGCTTTCCTCTTCCTCGTTGCTAGAATTAGCACGCACCTGCTGTAACTCCGCCATCATGCTCTTCCCCCACTGCGCCGAACGAAAAGGGGCGGGGAATAGACTAGAAAGAACGTCAGGGGCGGGCGGAGTTACACGCATGCGCAGTGTGTATAAAGCGTAACACGCGTGCGTATTACGTACGATCTGTGAGCGGAGGAAGGAGCATTGGACGTGCCGATCGTAAGAACGAAGGTAAGAGACAAACTTGTGCCTATACTGCTTCTAGATTGAGGCCTATATTGTAACAAGATTAGGAGAGTTTTGTCTGACATTAGGCTTTGTCTTGTGTTGTGTCTTGCAGTGAACATGGATATCTTAATGAGAGATACTGACTTCATGTCACTATTCATTGATATGCTAAGTGAGCTGCCCTGTCTGTGGGAGATTACCCACCCCCATTTCAAGAACCAAGCAAAGAGGAAGGCAGCACTGGTGCAATTGTGTGAAATTGTGAAGCAGGTGATCCCCACAGCAGACATCACTTATTTAAAGATTTTCATTGGTGGCCTGAGGAGCACATATCTGAGGGAGCGCAAGAAAGTCCTGGATTCACAGAGATCCGGAGCAGCAGATGACATCTATGTCCCCAGGATGTTGTACTACGACAGGCTGCACTTTCTGGCAGGCCAGACTGAACCCAGGCCATCCCTCTCCAGTCTTCCTTCCACGCTTCCTTCCCCCCCGGCTGAGGCTTCTGACGCCCAACCTGGGCCTTCCAGGCCGCATGTGGAGGAGCCCAGATTGAGCCAGGTATAGCATTCCTCTAAATATTTCTGCTTGTCCAATCAATGATGTTAACTAGATGTTAGTTGGGAGTACTAATTTATGATTGTGATTGATGATGCAAAAACTAAAACCATGTCCCTTTTTCATACACAGGGAAGTCTCAGCCAGGAGGTGGCCGGGCCGAGCCGGCTGGCTGATATCAAGGTCCCTCCACCCCCCCTGAAAACAGAAAGTGGCAGTAGGAGGAGTACCCTAGAGGAGGAGGCTATCAGATTCTTTTGGAGGGCTACAGAGGTCCTGGGAGCACCACACACCATGCAGGAGAACATTGCTGCATTCATAGCATCTAAAATGCAGAGGATGGAGGAGGGCCAAAAAGCCATGTGTGAGGCCCTCATATTGGAGGCTCTGGAGAAAGGTATGAGGGGCCAAATTACACCTCACACACATCTTTGGGATGGTCCTCCTCCTCCTCCTGCAGGTCCTCCTCCTCCTCCTCCCTCTCCTCCAGGTCCCCCCAGTCCTCCTCCAGGTCCCCCCAGTCCTCCTCCTCCTCCAGGTCCTACTCCTCCTCCTGCCACATCTCCAACTGCACAGCCACAGCCCGGAAGGAAGCGTGAAAGGAATACCAGACAGTGATTGCCCTGGGTTCAGTCTGGTCGGCCAAAAAATGACGCCTCTTGTGGTACCACAGCCTGGGGACACAGATGTCATCTGCTGCTATCCGAGTCTCTGTGAATCCCGGACCAGACTGCCCTCCCTTATATATGGACTCCTCAGGCCACCAATTTTGATGTTGAAGAATTGTCTGCCGTGGGGGTTCCAGGCTTCGCTAATTTCTCATGTTGATCCAGTGTTGCCTTCCTCTTTGTTTGGTTCTGATACCTTAATAAAGGATTTTTGTTTTGAATTATACTCTCCTATGTGTTTTACTTCAAAAATGATGGTTTGTTTGTGAGGATTCAGGTACATTTCTAATATACAATGTGAAATTAACAAGGGACACCAACAACAAACAATCTCCTGGAGATTAAATAATAAAAGATATCAATGGTTTTGGGGTAACTTGACACACAAAACACACACAAAAATATTCTGGAGTAAAAATAAAAATAACATTGAACAAAGATCAGCCTTGGAAAAAATCCAAACATTAAAGAAAAAAAAAGGCTTAAAATCCAATAAATAAATAAATAAATAAATAAATAAATAAAACTGTCAGATGTGACAACTAATAACAATATATTGAGGGAATCCCACTAAAAAAACACAAATAAAAGTTTGTGAGAAGTGTGTGTGAATATGAGCAGCAAAACTACTTAATTCTTGTCACATTATAAAGAAGAAGAGAGTGCGCTGTATTAAACCATTTTTAAGATTGCAGCGTGACGAAAGTGCTGTATCCATTGCGAACGCTAAGTTTACCAGAACGAACTGTCCCGTGTCGGAATTTCTTCTGAGCATGCGTGGCACTTTGTGCGTTGGAACAGGCCACACACGGTCGGAATTGACGCGATCGGATTTTGTTGTCGGAAAATTTTATCTCCTGCTGTCCAACTTTGTGTGTCGGAAAATCCGATGGAAAATGTCCGATGTCGCCCACACATGGTCGGAATTTCCGACAACACGCTCCGATCAGACATTGTCCATTGGAAAATCCGACCGTGTGTACGGGGCATAAGATTCGTCAAACATTCCCTCTATTCTGTAAATTGATAATTCATTATCTTAAGATCATGCCCCCATTCGTCCACAGTTTGATCCCATTTGGGGTGGTCGGGTGGTCTGGAGGCATGACTCAACTGATGTGCAGATAACTGAGGGAATTTTATTCATTTTTTTTTCTTCATTTTTATTTTTTACTTCTTAGAGTCTTATACTCTCTAATATTAGGATTGCGTTTGTTCTTGATTCTTTTTCAACTTCTTTTACATATATTTAAGCTCTTTCTTGTATTATCTAAATGAGATGGTATCAGCAATTGTATGACAATGTTTCTTAATTTCCGAATCTTATGTACATGTCAATATAAAGTTATATTCTTCCTTTTATTGTTAATTCAATAAACATATTGAACAAGATTGCTTCCAGACTCCTTTCCCATTCATTCTAAACTCAATGAAGTTTTAGGGTGGAATAACTCTATGGTTTCTCTGTTGGCTGTCTGGGACACTTTAACCACCTCCCGACCGCCCACTGTATATTGACGTCCTTTTTTTAAAGATGGATATCTCGGTAACGGCAGCAGCTGCTGCCACAACCGAGGTATCCATCTTTAGGGCAGCCGGTTCTGTACATGATAATGGTGGTCTCTGCGGTGGGATCGCCGCGAGATCACCATTATCGGCGGCGGGAGAGGTGCCACCCCCCCCCCTCCCGCCGCTCTCCCGCACCCTCCGCCGCTTACCGGAGCCGTCGGTAGCGGCGGAGGAGATCGGGTCCTGTCAGTGCTTCGGTATAGAGATGAGTGAGGCCAAGATGGCCCCCACCCGTCTCTATACCATGTGACGGCCGGAGCGACGTCATTACGACGGCTCCGCCCACTTCTCTTAAAGGCACAATTTTTTTGTGTCATTTTTTTAAACGACTTTTTTTTTTTTTTTTTTGCATTTAAGTCTAAATATGAGATCTGAGGACTTTTTGACCCCAGATCTCATATTTAAGAGGACCTGTCATGCTTTTTTCTATTACAAGGGATGTTTACATTCCTTTTAATAGGAATAAAAGTGATCCAAATTTTTTTTTTTTTTTAAAAACAGTGAAAAAATAAAGTAAAATAAATAATAATAATAAAAAAAAAAAAATTTAAAGCGCCCTGTCCCGACGAGCTCGCGCGCAGAAGCGAACGCATACGTGAGTAGCGCCCGCATATGAAAACGGTGGTAAAACCACACATGTGAGGTATCGCCGCGACCGGTAGAGTGAGAGCAATAATTTTAGCCTCCTCTGTAACGCAAAACATGCAATCTGTAGAATTTTTTAAACGTCGCCTATCGAGATTTTTAAGGGTAAAAGTTTGACGCCATTCCACGAGCGGGCGCAATTTTAAAGCGTGACATGATGGGTATCAATTTACTTGGCGTAACAATATATTTCACAATATAAAAAAAAATTGGGCTAACTTTACTGTTGTCTTATTTTTTTTTTCAAAAAAGTGAATTTTTTCCAAAAAAAGTGCGCTTAGAAGACCGCTGCGCAAATACGGTGCAAAAAAAAGTATTGCAATGACTGCTATTTTATTCTCTAGGGTGTTAGAAAAAAAACAATATATAATGTTTGGGGGTTCTAAGTAATTTTCTAGCAAAAAAACCTGTTTTAAACTTGTAAACACCTAAAATCCAAAACGAGGCTGGTTTTGAAACATATCTCTGAGGGATAATTGTAAAACAAATCTTGGCTGTTATAACAAATAGGAAGGAATAGGAGAAGAATGTGATAGTGCAAATGGATAGATCAGAAGTAAATAATAATAATCCTTCTATTATTTCTTTAAGAAATTGGCTAGTAGCACAGAATCTAGTTGCAAAAAAGTTGCTTTAAAGAAGACAAATTAACATTACTTTGAAGGGGGAGATAACCAACTACCTGGTCAATAAAACAAGAAATGGACATAGTAGCTTCTTCTAATGTAGATACATTCTATAAATTTTATAGTACTGTATACGTCTCTAAAAGGGCAGACTCAAATGAACAACTATTTAGAACAGATAATATTTCTGAATAAAATTAACTAGAACAGATAACATTGCCAGTTTTGAAAGTTAGTAAGTTAGAACATTTTTAAATTACCTACATTCTCCTTTTACTTTGGAGGAGCTGGAGGCAACCTCCTAATAATAAGGTGGGGGAGAAGGGGAGGATGTTCTTGCAGCAAGGAAAAAGACTTTTAACTGCTTCCGGACTGCCCGCCACACATATACTACTGCAGGGCGGCCCGGCTGCATGAAACAACGAATCTGTACGTTGTTTCCTCTTCCTGGGTCTGGGGCACGCACGCGCCACCAGAGACCCACTTCCGGTGTGATTGGACACAGCGGGAGCCAATCAGCGAATCCGGCGGCTGCGATGGTCACTGGCTACCCACAATCATTCGTAGGAGAGGCAGAACGGCGGTAACGCTTGTAAACAAGGTGGACCGTCATTCTGTCACAGAGGGAAAGAGAGATCTTGTGTTCCTGCTAATCAGGAACACAGATGTCTCTCTTCCTCCAGTCAGTGCCCCCCCCCCTGCGTTCCCTAGGAGCACACTTAACCCTTTGATTGCCCCTAATGTTAACTCCTTCCCTGCATTTTTTTAGCACTGATCACTCTATTAGTGTCACTGGCTCCCTAAAAGTGTCACTTAGTGTCCGATTTGTCCGCCACAATGTTGCAGTCCTGTTAAAATTGCTGATCGACGCCATTACTAGCAAAAAATAAAATGCCATAAAAATATACCATAGTTTGTAGATGCAATAACTTTTGTGCAAACCAATCAATATACACTAATTTGGATTTTTTTTTACCAAAAATATGTAGCAGAATTCATATTGGCCTAAATTGATGAAGAAATTAGATTTTTTACATATTTTTATTGGATATGTTTTATAGCAGAAAGTAAAAAAATATTGTTTGTTTTTTCACAAATGTCGCTCTTTTTTTTTTTATAGTGCAAGCAATAAAAACCATAGAGGTGATCAAATACCACCAAAATAAAACTCTGTTTGTGGGAAAAAAAGACATCAATTTTGTTTGGTTACAGCGTTGCATGACCGTGCAATTGTCAGGTAAATTAAGGCAGCGCTGTATTGCAAAAAATGGCCTGGTCATTAAGGGGGTAAAACTTTACGGGGCTGAAGTGGTTAAAGCATTACTACTAATGAGTATCATCATGAGTTCAGTGTATTACTAACCTCTACATGTGAGGTGATACTATTAGCTATATTGAAACCAGGTAAGGATGCGATGCATTCACATTCATACACCCTGACATCTGTGCTTACAGTAGATGTAAAATGAATAGCTAAAATGTTAGAAAATAGCTAGATTGCAGTTACAAAAAAAAGTATAAGTAGCTCTGTATAATATGGGAGTTCAAGTGATATTATCTCTAGATGCAGCTAAAGCATTTTATAGTATAGAGTGGTCTTATTTGTGGGTAGTGGATAAATGTAATTTTGACCCTAAGATTAAGGTTTACATTTTTATACCAGGATCCTTGTATAAGATTTAAAATAAATAATTGTCTTCTCCATTTAAATTACAATGTGGAACTCATCAAAGGGTGCCCCTATCCCTATTATTTGCAATTGCTAAACAACCATTGGCAGCGATGGTCAGACATTCTTCAGCCACCAATAGCTTTAAAGACGAGCTCCAGCTTTTCCTCCCCAAAACAACAGATGCAATGTGCATGTAAATGAATCACAACCCCAGTGTCAGATTGTGTGTAACTTACCTCTTTTAGCTGTATACAGCAGATTTCTGTGTCTGCGATGTCATTCCTCCTCCTGGCTGACTTTCAAAGTTCTCTGACTTCCTGTTTCCTTCCTTTACCAGTCATGATACTACATGTCCCATGATCCTTTGAGCCTTTGTAGCTTCAGGACAGACTATGGGAGTCACTTGTAGCAGTTCTGGCAGTTGATGTGAGCGGGTCCTAGGGTTAGGGTCGGTTCACACTAAAACGAGTTGGGATCCGACTTGTGAGCTCTCAAGTCGCCCCAAGTCGCTTTACATTGAGATTAGCATTGTAGTCAATGGGAGCGTCTTAATTTACACTACTAAAGTCGCTCCGACTTCAGAAAAGGTTCCTGTACTACTTCTATCCGACTTGTAGGCGACTTGTACCCATTCAATTCAATGGAAGTCACCTGCAAGTTGGATCCCCATCTATATGCAAGCGACTTGACAGGAAATAGAAAAAAAAAAGGTCAACAGTACACATGCTGCCCCCTCCCTCCCTTCCTCCATCACTCTGTCACATGTCACTTCCTTGAAGAACTGAATGCCATTTTGTCTTGCCAACTGTAGTAGTGAGCAGAATGTCTACCAGAGCCAGGGAGGTAGTTCACCGCGAGCCCATAGACAAGGAAAGTCTCCTAAGGCTTGTGAGACAGCGCCCATGTCTTTATGAGAAAAATGATCCAACCTATAGAGATCAAGTAAAGAGGGACAATGCATGGCTGGAGATCTGCCGTGGGTCCTTTGAAGATTGGAACATGATGACCAACAACCAACTTAGTAAAAAACGTAAGTTAACAATTTTCTTATGTCTGTTTGTTATGTGGGTGTTGCGCAATTAAACATTCCATAAGGCATTAGGCCTGATGGGACTTGGAGTTCACAAATGGAAGGGCAGACTATGGACGACTATGTTACCACTATTGTGTCCCCAAACTTGCGCGCTTTTTCATCAATTTTTGTTTCGTTACTGCGACCTGAAGCAATATCTGTGTAATGTTGCACCTCAAATCACAGAAGTGCAGGGACATACTTTGAAGTCACTGCGATTTGAGGTCGCACAGATATGCACGGTACTCATTGCAATTCATGGAGAACGACTGTGGTACGACATGTCATACGACTTTTCAGGCCCAGATCGCATGAAAAGTCGTACAAGTGGAAACATAGCCAAATCATGGTGTATGCCTTGTCATGTGACTATAATCATCGGGTACGACATGTCCTACGACTTTTCAGGCCCAGATCGCATGAAAAGTCACACAAGTGGAAACATAGCCAAATCATGGTGTATGCCTTGTCATGTGACTATAATCATCGGGTACGACATGTCATACGACTTTTCAGGCCCAGATCGCATGAAAAGTCGCACAAGTGGAAACATAGCCAAATCATGGTGTATGCCTTGTCATGTGACTATAATCATCGGGTACCACATGTCATACGACTTTTCAGGCCCAGATCGCATGAAAAGTCACACAAGTGGAAACATAGCCAAATCATGGTGTATGCCTTGTCATGTGACTATAATCGTCGGGTACATGTCATACGACTTTGGGGGTACGACTTGTCATACGACTTTTCAGGCCCAGATCGCATGATGAAGTCATCTGTATTCCTATTGCAGATTAATAATCAAGTTAGCTTTATAATGTAGATTTAAATATCTTTGTTAATATATGTAGATAATGCATGATCAATATCAATGCAGCCCAAAACAAAGTATGGTTTATTTTATTATAACAGTTTATTTATATGAAACCAACTAATAGTATGCGATACAATATCCACAGTATAGCATAGTATTACAAAATTATTACAAAATTAAACTCAATACCTATACAGGCTTTCAGCAAACAGAAAGATCAGAAAAATATATATTAAAATAACTGAGTAATGTAGTTAGGAAATAGCATCCAATTGCCATTCTACTTCACCAGCCGGTGAAACGAAGTATGAAGTAAATTCCTCTCGAACACTGTTACCATCGCTGGATCCCCTAGTAGCACTGAGGTGTGCACTCTCCAGATCATGCATAAGGGAATCCTCAAAACAGTACCCATCACGTACCCGAACAAAATTATGGAGCACACATGCTGCTTTGACAGCAATAATTGCGTTCTCAAGGTTTAAGGCAATAGGCGTGTGTAACAAACGCCATTTATTGGCAAGAATTCCAAAGGTGCACTCAACTACCCTTCTTGCCCTTGTGAGACGATAATTGAAGACTTTCTTGGGTGTACTCAGATTCCTGTTGGAGTAAGGCCTCATTAGGTGCTGCCCCAATGCAAAAGCCTCATCAGCTATGAACACATAGGGTAGTGGGGGTTTACTAGTGCCAGGAAGTGGACAGTTCTCTGGAATATGTAGCTGATTATTTCTTAGCATTAGACCAAGAGAGGAATTTATAAAAATACGGGAATCGCAGCTACTTCTATATGATCCGATATCTATATAGCTGAAGCAGTAGTTTGCATCTGCCACAGCAAGCAGTACAAAAGAGCAATATTTTTTATAATTCAAGTACATACTTCCACTACCAACAGGCTTAATGACACGTATGTGCTTGTCATCTATGGCTCCAATGCAATTTGGGAAATTGCAACGACTCCAAAATAGTCTTGCAATATCCTGCCATTTATCTTGTGTCGGTCTCTTCATAACGATTGGGTTCAGCACGTCCCATATGATTTGGCAGGTTTCTCGGATAATGTAACTGATTGTCGACCTGCCCACCAAGAACTGATAATGTAGGCTAACTAGAGAATGACCGGTTGCAAGGTACCTGAAAGACAAAATACATAATTGGTTATTTTTCTATTTCTTTTTTGCGATGTCTGCAATACAAATCAGATGGAAGGGCCTGAGAGACTGTTATAAGCGTTATTTACACAAGATCTTGGAGGCCAGAAGTAGATCGGGCTCTAAAAGGGTGGTACCCTATGTCCATGCAGATGAGCTGAGAGAGTGAGATAACATCTTTCATATTATAAAAGTGCTACTATACAGTTATATAAAGAAGGTTGTGCCTGACAGTATTATATCTTTTTATTACAGAACACAATCCAGTTGGGAAGTGGGTGAGGAAGATCACGAGGCACCTCCAGGACCTCAAGGGTCGCAGGAACAGTGTTCATTAGATGTAACTATGACCCAGGAGATGAACCCCGCTGACGATACATTGGATACACAGGAGACAGCTGGTCCTAGTCAGGTCCAAAGGCCTGAGCCACCGCAAGCAAGATCAACACGTACTACTAGACCACGTGGAAGGCGTGTTGACAACATGGGGAGATTTGCAGACCTCATGGATCATCTCAATCAGAAATTGGATGATCTGGAGTCTGAGAAGCATGGTTTCGGGGTCATGATGGCTGGAATGTTAAGAAAAATTCCAGAAGACAGACGAAACAATGTAAAGAAAGCGGTGATGGATCTACTGGATTCCAGTCTTAGAAATTAGCAATCTATTTGCTCCTCCCCAATTTTTGGACCGCCGCCACCATCTGGTCCTTATTATAATTACTCCAACCCCCCACCACCCAGAAGCCAACAGTACTATCCCTCTCGCTTCAGGCCATACTCGGATGAGTATGGCAACATGCAACATTTTTCCCGTCCACCAATCCCGTATCCATCACCGTCCCCGATTCCCTCCACCCTTGGTGCACCATCCCAAAGCCCTTCCACCAGCAGTGCGACCTCCTATTCCGAGTATCAACCCTTGTATTAGCAATTATGATTAAATATTAAAATTTACAAAATGGATCTAATGTTTGGATTATTGTAAAATGTTTATTCTTTGATTATTGTTATATTAAAATGTTTTACGAAATTTATGGATGTTTGTGTGCTACATTGTACAATTAATGTTCATTTTTGTTTTTGGGAAGAATGATAATTAGCTAGGTGGATGCAGCATCGCACCGATGTTGCATCTGTCCACTGCCGCTTCTTCACACAGAACTGAGTCAACAAACATTGTTGATAGCTCTGTTCTCTACTCTCCCTTAGCAGAGAGCTGCTGACTTTCAGTGAGCAGGTCTCCAGCTCTACTCCTCCAGACTCCTAGGAGCGCTGAACTGTGGAGTAGCATGGAGTGGCTTGATAAGAGGAGTTCAGGCAGCTGGTGGATAAAGAAGTTTAGAAGTCAACATAATGCGCTGCCTGAACTGATCTTAGTGATGACAGCGCAGAGCCGACTTCTGACCACTGTATGCTGAAAAGGGGTCACAGGAGTGCAAAAGAATTGCACTCATGTGACCCATTGGAGAAGCACAGCTACTTTTGTGCATCCAATAAAATATAGATTACCTTAGTGTAATAATCAGTCTTTCAGTAGGTGAGATACTCCTCCGAAATGATGTGTTCTGTCGCACCAGATGGATGGAAAGCAGACCAAGCAATTCATCAAAACTGTTAACAAAAAAAGATGGTAATTTACTATCTTAAAAAACACACAGCCCTATTCTCTAGGGTCATTGATAAAAAAACAGATATCTAAGATTTAGGGGCTCAGAAATACTTTATCTAGGAGTATAAAACAAATATATAAATCAAAGTGTAGTTAACCAGTGCCCATCAGCGCCACCTACCAGTGACCACAGTACTACTCATCCGTGCCTACAGTGTCACCTCACAGTGCCGCCTATCATTGCCCATCTGTGACAGCCACCTATCATTGCCCATCAGTGACAGCCACCTATCATTGCCCATCAGTGACATTAATGCCAACCATCAGTACCGTCTTATCAGTGCCCATCAGTGCTACCTTATCTGTTGCTATCAGTGTCGCCTTATCTGTGTCCTTCAGTCTCGCCTTATCTGTGCCCATTAATGCCCATCAGTGCCCATCAGTGCAGCCTCATCAGCAAATCTTTTTGAATGAGAACATTTAACCTTTTGCAAAATTATATAACGAACTATGAAACCTTTTTTTAAAAAATTTTTTAAACAATATATGCATATCCACATATAACATATTTACTTACCTTGCGATAGACATCCTGGTATAATTGAAAAACTTGTCATCATAAGCACGCAAATTATCGAACATGGCCCAGAACAGGCCTCTGGTATCTCTATTTACAATGATTGGATGTATCCAGTAGCGAAGTCTTCTTCTCATCCTTATCCTCTGCTTCCTTTTTTCCTCTTCCTCTTCCACCAACACTGCTACACCAGCTGTTATGACAGCTGTCAATAAAGAACGCAAAGACAACATTCTCGTCAGTAATAGGGGAGACTTGGAAACAGGAAGAGAACAGGAACAAGAATTATGTCACAAAAGCTGATTAGCTGTGATTGGCCACAGGCAAAGTCGCCTATACTGGGGGCGACTTGAAGTCGTGTTGTAAATTGCTACAAGTCGCGTTGAAGTCGAGTTGAAGTCGCGTTGAAGTCGCGTTGCAAAGTCGCGCTGAAGTCGTGTTGCTAATGTGTGAATCGAGGCTTATGCCCCGTACACACGGTCGGATTTTCCAACGGAAAATGTGTGATAGGACCTTGTTGTCGGAAATTCCGACCATGTGTAGGCTCCATCACACATTTGCCATCGGATTTTCCGACACACAAAGTTTGAGAGCAGGATATAAAATTTTCCGACAACAAAATCCGTTGTCGGAAATTCCGATCGTGTGTACACAAATCCGACGCACAAAGTGCCACGCATGCTCAGAATAAATAAAGAGATGAAAGCTATTGGCAACTGCCCCGTTTATAGTCCCGACGTATGTGTTTTACGTCACCAGCATTCAGAATGATCGGATTTTCCGACAACTTTGTGTGACCGTGTGTATGCAAGACAAGTTTGAGCCAACATCCGTCAGAAAAAATCCTAGGATTTTGTTGTCGGAATGTCCGAACAAAGTCCGACCGTGTGTACGGGGCATAAGTGTGGGTGTTTCTGGGCCTTCATGTGGGTGGTGAAAGGAAATTGAAAGGAATTCTGCTGCCACCAAACACACTACATTTGTCTCTGCAGTGAACAGAGTGCTGTACAGTAGGATGTGTAACCTTACAAACCATCTCTTGGACAAAAAATTTGCTATCCTAGCTATAAAGGCATGATTTGTAATGTGTATATAGTGTTTGCACATACAACACACACACAAAACTCAATTTAGTCACAAACAAATCTTTGGTTGTTGTAAAATGTATGTGTAGTCACCAAACACACCACAATTATTGTGAGCAGAAATGCACACTCCTTTTACACAAAGTGTGAATCGGGCCTTAGAAGCAAGGGATCACTACCATACTAAAATCCATGCAGTCTTAGGGCTTGTTTACATTAATGGTGTAAAAATGCAGCACAACCACAAGGTTTTACCGCCCCAAACTGCTCCGTGGCTGGGGGGGAACACATGTCACGACTGCAACACTCTTCTTCACTGCTGTGGTGGGAACTATACCTCTTGTTGTGCTTTGTGGAAGCTACTGCCTGCCACACTGGCTGCCAAACACAACCAAGTGAATGGAGTGCAGTACTGCAGCATTTAGGGGGTTAAAATAGGTGATGAGGAGGTGATACAACTTCTTCTCACCGCCTGTCAAATGCTCTCTGAAGAGTGATCCAAATGCAGATCACTCTTCAGTCTGCAAAGTAGGTGTAAATGTGTAATTCCTGTCTTGCAGCATGCCAAAGAATAATGGCTCACTGCAAGACCACAGAGGAAGGGCTATGGGAGGTTATTATGAAGGTGTTTCCTTCATATGTAAATGAATTGTACAATGGAGGGGGAATTGGGACTTTATATGAGGCGCACTAGTCGCCTCCATCCCGGTAATACCGAAGGTATATATAGAAAGGGCATGGGACTTTAAAATGAAGCAGTTGAAATGCGGAGGGTTAAAATTGTGCATTTATTGATCATAGTAGATAAAATAAAGGAATTTCATATATATACACATGTACAGATAATTGGCACAAAAATATAGACATAATCGATGGGCAAGTACACACAGTTGAATACATGATTTCACAAAGTAGATGGTAGTCAAAGTGGTATTGGTGGACCATAGCATGGGTGCCAATGGTGGCATGCCCGGTGTTAGGCGCTCCGTCTTTTCCCTGTGGCCTAGGCTCTTGGAGATGGCTCAGTGGAGGTCCTCGCCGGCGGTTAATCAATGACACATACACACATAGGTATGCTGAAAATGATTACAATTCTTTATTTCAGGACTCGCTGTTTTATGCTGTCTTTACAAGACTCTGCCCACAATTTGGGGGCCAATCAAAATGATAATACATATTAGCATATTCGGTAATTTCCAAACATTAATACATCTTGTGATATCAAAACTGGTGACCCTTGTTTTTCAAGTTAATAGGTCAAAACATTCCTTAGCCTCTGTCACTTGTCTGCTGGACAACCGCAGCTTCCCTAAAAAGTACAGAGACAAAACCGCAAACAGATGCTTCCTCTGATGAACACAAGAAAAGAGGAAAAACGGTCAGTCTGGTATATTTTAGTAACATCACAAGACAGCCTGACTTTAATCAAAAATATACTCATATTTTTCTGATTAAACAAGCAACATCTGATTTAAAGCAAAACTCTGAACATATCATAAACAGAGTGAAATCAACAATTAATCAATTATGAACTGTAATATGGAATCTCCTTACAATCCTCCCTTTGACCATTCGATATCATCGAAATGGTCATTCTACCTATTCGTCACACCTCAAGGAGTCATATTCCTCGGCTACCTTTTCATCATGCCTTAAGGAGTCATATCCCTTCTAGTGACCCTAAATCTTCTGGATGGTACACACAATTTGTTATTAACCAAGTAGGTATGAATACTATCAGAATCAGACATGTCCAGAAGCATAATGTTTTTCCTGACACAAAGGTGGAAATCATTTTGTCAGGTACTGTGTACAAAGTTCTGTTTACACGTTTCTTCCTGTTGGTGGGGGATTCGTCTCGTCGTCCAGAAAGATTTGTTTTATGCCTTCTTGAATGTCCTTCAAATCCGGTCGCTGTTCCTGAAGAGAGAAGTCTTGGGATGCTGGTGGAGGGTCAGGGGTCTGGGGTTGCTGTGGACACTTCTTTAACCGGCTGGCGTGGATCCAGGTGTTTCCTAGATCG
This sequence comes from Lithobates septentrionalis, assembly GCA_037952835.1. NCBI lineage: Eukaryota > Metazoa > Chordata > Amphibia > Anura > Ranidae > Lithobates > Lithobates septentrionalis. Next base: position 851,266 of record JBBDGP010000872.1, on the reverse strand, counting down.
GTCAGTACAGCAGTTCTGGAAACCTTCTCTATCTTCCAGGGTCCGGAGAAAATGGGTCCAACCTTCTTTTTGTGTGCCAGTTGTTTCACCAGTACTTTGTCTCCTGGGATGAAGGGATGAGTAGGTTCTGTTGAAAGAGGAGAAAAGGTGACAGAAACTTGTTCGTTCATTTCCTGTAGCATACTTACCAGATTTTTCACGTACATTTCCTGTTGAGAATAGATGTTAATGTCAGTGTTTTGATCTAAGAGGGGCAGCTCTATGTTTGCAGGAACTCCCATCAAAATCTCAAAGGGCGAGAGTTTTGTTCTAGCATGTGGTGTTGTTCTGATCTGAAATAAGACAGAAGGAAGGTAATCCAACCATCCTTTCATGGTGCCCCCCGTGGCCTTTTTTAACTTGTCCTTAATGTTCCTATTCATTCTTTCCACTACTCCTGCACTTTGTGGGTGGTAAGGGATGTGCAGTTTCCACTGTAAGCCTAGTAGCTTAGCTAAAGTCTGTGTAACAGAGGAGCTGAAGGCAGGCCCTCTGTCTGACCATATGGCCGTTGGTATTCCGAACCTACAAACCCAATGGTTCAGTATGCATTTGGCAGCAATTTTAGCAGTCTCACCTGTACACGGAATTCCTTCAACCCAGCCCGACCATTTGCATACGATCACGCAAAGGCATTTCAAATTACCCCTTTGTTTGGGCATGTGTGTGAAGTCTATTTGCAAATCTGTCAGGGGACCCAGGGGTGAGGGCAGGTGGCCATGTAATCCATGATTTTTCCCTTGGACATTGTTTTGTGCACAGGTCAGACAACTGCTGGTGAGGAGTTTTGCCTGTTTACTTAAGTTGTTTGTGCAAAAAGACTTTGTGTATATGTTTGTTAGGGCGGTGGTACCTATATGTCCTGGACCATGGAGATAGGAAAGTATGAGAACACTGCTTGATTCTGGTATTCCCAATATCTTCCCCTCTTTTGACCAAAGACCTTCTTGGTCCTTGGTCAAGCCATCCTTGACCCAAAAAGAAACATCCTCCTCTGTAGCTAATCCCTGTATTTGTGCCACAACGGTTTTAAAGTTGGGTGATGTAAAATGTTCTTTGAAGAACATTGTTGTGGGGGCTGGCTGACCAATGTATAGGGCAGCGGCTTTTTTTGCTTCTCTGTCTGCCAGAGCGTTTCCTTTGGAAACTCTGCTGTTATCTGATGAATGTGCTTTCACTTTGACGACCGCTATCCTCTTTGGGAGAAGAATTGCTTGCAGAAGTGCTTTAATTTGCGTAGAGTTAGCGATTGGCTTGTTGTCAGCGGTTTTAAATCCTCTATTCGCCCATATTACGCCATAGTCATGCGTTACACCAAAAGAGTACCTACTATCTGTGTAGATGTTTACTTCCTCATCAGAGAAAAGTATGCAAGCTCTTGTGAGTGCCTCCAATTCTGCTACCTGTGCCGAGGAGGGTGGTAAGGCTTTTGCTTCCAACACCACATCAGGTAGTTGGACAATGGCATACCCTGTCAGGAATGTTGCATCAGAGGGGCGAGAACAACTGCCGTCTATGAAGACGTCCTGTACTCCTGGTAGGGGAATGTCAGTGAGATCTGGGCGAGGGCTGGTTATTGCTGCAACCTGTTCAACACAATTGTGCTTCTGATCAGGGTCTCGTGGCAGCTTGAGCAAAGAATGTAAAAGACGGACAGTGGGATTACTTGGTGATGCGTGTTTGAGGGTGAGGTTATCAGTATTCAGAAGTGTGATCTCATACCCACTAAGCCTTTGTGCTGTCATATGCTGTGTGTTCATGTTTTGCAGAAGGTGGGTTACTGAATGAGTAGTGTAAAGAGTCAGTTCATGGCCTAATACTGATTTGTTAGCCTCCTGAACTGCCATAGCACAAGCAGCAAGGTTTTGTAGACAAGATGGCATCCCTTGTACTTGGGTAGGCAACTTTTTTGAGAGATAGGAGACTGGTCGGTACCCGGTTCCATGTTGCTGTGTCAAAACTGCAGCAAAAGAATTTCCCGATACCACACAGTATAATTGAAAGGGTTTGCCATATTCTATCAATCCCAGGGCGGGGGCCTGAGTCAGACTTTGTAACAAGGCCTGAAAAGCACAGAGCCTTTCTGTTGTCCAATCTACTGTCTTTGGGGCGGTGGACAAGGTAGCCTCCCTCAGAATGCCATCATAATATGAACAATCTGGGATCCATTGGCGGCAATATACGATTGCACCCAAGAATGAGAGCAAAGTTGCTTTGTCTCTTGGAGGACTGAGAGCCTGCAGGGCTGCGGCACGTTTGGGGGATACCAGCCTGGTTCCCTCCTTCAGAATGCATCCCAGGTATTCTACCTGACTTTGACACCATTGTGTCTTCTTCTTCGATGCTAAGTGGCCAGACCTGGCCAGGTGATGTAACAGAGATGTGGAATCGACCGCACAATCTTCAGCAGATCGACTGCACAGGAGCAAGTCGTCCACATACTGTATTAGCACCGACCCGCGCTCAGCAGTCCATGACTTAATTGTCTCATTAAGGACCATGGAGAAGGCTGCGGGACTGTCCACATACCCCTGAGGTAATCTTGACCAGGTCAACTGCTTTTTCCCCTCCCATGAGAATGAGAACATGGGCGATACCCCATCATCGATCGGGATGCTAAAATACGCGTTCGCCAGGTCTACTACTGTGTAGCAAAGGGAATCAGCAGGTATTTTAAAAAAGATGAAAGAAATATCTGCTACCAAAGGTGGCAGAGGTATAACCTGCTTGTTCACGGCCCTTAGGTCCTGTACAAGCCTCCATTCCCCATTTGCCTTTTTCACAGGGTAGATTGGTGTATTCCAGGGGCTTATGATGTGTTTCAGAATCCCTTTTGCTATGTAATCATTGATTAATGGTGTGATGCCTTCAATTTTTTCAAGTGGCAGGGGGTATTGCTTGTGATACTGTACTACAGCGTCTGGACGCATTTGTGGTGTGTAAGGTGTACAGTTAATAAAACCCACACTCCCTTTGTTGTCTGCCCATATAGCATGTGTTTCTAGAGTGGGTGGTAATGATGCAAAGAGTCCCCTGAAAGTGTGTCTCTTTGGAGCATGTAAATCGCAGAACGGTGAGCTGGCAGTGAGGGAGCCCCCTCTGTCAAATTTAATGGTGATATTCAGTTTTGAGAGTAGGTCCCTCCCCATTAAAGATACCGGGCAATCCACAAGGACAGCAAAACTCTGAGTGCACAGTTCCTGCCCTTCTGGAGTAGCCACGGGCAATGGTGGAGTGATGGGGTGGGTAACTGATGTCCCATTTATGCCAATAGAGTTTCCCTCAGTGCAGTGCGGTGTGTCATATATGGCATCATTCAAACTACTGAATGTAGCCCCTGAATCCAAAAGTAGACATATCAGGTGATTGTCTACCCGCAATAGTACCTGCGGAAGACTTTTCCATGATGGATTGTAACACACAAGGCTGAGGGACGGGACATACTCTTGGCATCCCTATTGTGGTGTCCGCCGAGTGGATGGCCACTGCATCGGAATGCGTGGGGGTGGTCTGTTGGGCTGAGGCTGGTATTGGGGTTGTGGTGGGGGTGGTTGGGGTTGTGGTGGGTGAGGATACCTGATATCCTGAAGGCGACGGGGGGTGGTGTTAAGATTCCTACCTCTCCCTCTCTGGGCGTTTGTTCTAATTCTGTAGGGACATTGGGACTTCCAGTGCCCCAGTTCCCCACAGTTAAAGCACCCCTGGTCTGGTGGGTAAGATTGCATTGGTGGATAAGGTTGCATTGTCATTATGTGGGTGGGCGGAGTCCCACCAGTTGGCAGAGTCTGGGTTGGTGTCAGGGAGGGAAAAATGCCACCCTTCTGCTCAAATACCCCTGATGTTTCTCGTGACCTAGCATCTTTCATAAATTCATCTGGGGGTTGTTCTGCCCACTTTGGATTAGTGAATTTAAGCAACTGTGTCACCTTCGTATCGCCACCAGCCATAATGGTGGTGGTGAACAACTGGGGGTTGGCGTTATCTACTGCTTTCCACAGACTATATACCCGGGTACAAAATTCATAGAACTTTTCCTTCGGTCCCTGTTTTGCTAGGACAAGTTCCTGAAGTGCAGATGAACCCTTGTATATAGCAGACCAATGATTCCCCATACCTTTCCAAAAAGACACCCAATCTTTATTTTCCTCTATGTGGGCTGTCCATAAGGCATCTACGGGATGCCCTTCTGGGCTGTCAGGGTCAACTATACTAAGAATCCCTGCTATATCTTCCTTATCCAGGCTTGTCCCTGCACTGTATTTTGCAAGGAAAGCACCAGCCTCCCTAGGGCTTTTCTTTGGGCTGGGGCATAACTCCTTTATTTTTGACAGTGTGCCTAGGGGTAGGGGAATATGCACTACCGTCTCCCCTATATGCATGAGTGGTGCTTTAAAGGTGGCACCTAGAGTTTCCTGTTCCACTTCCATTTCTCTTTCCTCAGTAGAGGATTCACCCTGCTCCCTTTCCTCCTGTGGGGGTTTCTGGCTTCTGAGTGTGGTGGATGGCTGTGAAATTATCTTTTCTTCAGCCTCCTTAATCCTTCTCGCCTTTTTCTCTAGTTTCCTCTCGTACGCCTCTAAATCTTCCCTTTTCCTCTGTATCCTTTCTTCCTCTTCCTGCTGTCTCTTATTAAACTCTTTCTGTTTCTCCTTCCACTCCTTTTCCCTGGGGCTTAACTTCCTGACTCCTTCCTCTTCTCCCTTTTCTAGGGACATTCCATCCCTTTCTTCCTTTTCCAACTTCCTAATCCTCTCTTCTGCCCGGACTTCCTCTTCCCTTCTTCTACTTTCGTTTTCCTATCGTGTAACCTGTACCTGATCAGCTGCACTATATACCATAGTAGCTAATACTGCTGGATCCAAAAATGGATACAGCTGAAGACATGGACCCAATGTTCCATCCTCCTGTTTAACCATCACATAAGGGGGGGGTGCTTCGGGTTGCTGTGAAAGGGCGGGTGAATTTACAGGTTTTGGTGTGGGGGCTTTAGTTACATACTTTGTTTTATATTTGGCTAAGCATTTATTCCATATTTTGTAACAATCTCTCATATACTGGGTGTCTTCCCATTTCCCAGGTGGGTAGGAGTGCTTGTGTACCTGACACACCTTGCTCACTTCCTTCCAATCATCCTCAGAACAGGGTCCCACTGGCCCTGGGTCATGTATCCCCAGCTGTTGGCACCTGTCTCTGACCTGTGTCCAAAACGGTTCTACCTGTGACCCCGGTAGTGTGTTTTTAACATACTCATAGGGAGATGGATTGGCCATGGTCTGGGTTGCCGCAGAATTCCCCATCCAATAACCTTGGAAGTGTATGACTAGTACAGGGACAGAGATGAAAGCAACCTGTTTGTGCTATAATCTGTTCCCTGACTTGGGAGTAAGTCCCTTGGTCTCTTATGTCAGTGGGGCTGAAATAGCTATGAAGGTTAACTCTTAGTACCCGGTGTAGGGTACCCCTTCTTGTGGCAGGAAAGACCCCCCTTGCACCAAGTCGGTATGAAAATCCGGTTGGTCTAGTGGTAAGCAGGATCCATGTCCTGTCAACACTAAGGAACAGTAAACCAAAGGTGCAATGTGGGCAGGCGGGCGCTATCTCACTACAGTCAGGCTCCTGTCTTAGGTCGTTCATTTAGTACATATATGTGTAATACAATATCTTAACAAAAAAAATCCTCTAAATCAATACAGTACTTTACATTCAGTTGTCATACACATATATCATACACTTATCTCTAATTCTCTAATACTCTATACACTCTAAATACTTACGGTGGTACCTAAGAGAAAAACAAGCAAAATCTTATATATATACAGTGGCCAAATAAAGTTACATTTACATTAACATGTTATAATAAGTGCACTTTTCAATATTTTCCCCAAAAATTGGGCGTCCACTTAGCCATTCCTTATACTACGGGCGTATTCTATACTTCCCGAGTTTTAAACACACATATATCTACCTAACACAGTCAGACCAACCTAGTCAGACTCTAAAAAACCAAAAAACCCTGCGAGCCCTTAACCCTCCAAGGGGCTACAGCCCTAGCCCGTTGCGAAGGCACAGTTATGTAAGTGGGTGGACATACAAGGTTATTTGAACAAGGCAAGCATCAATACCAGTTACCAAAAAATAGGCAAAAAGGTATAAAAATGTCTTACCTGTTCAAAACACCCCACCACTCCTGGTACCAAAACTGTTAGGCGCTCCGTCTTTTCCCTGTGGCCTAGGCTCTTGGAGATGGCTCAGTGGAGGTCCTCGCCGGCGGTTAATCAATGACACATACACACATAGGTATGCTGAAAATGATTACAATTCTTTATTTCAGGACTCGCTGTTTTATGCTGTCTTTACAAGACTCTGCCCACAATTTGGGGGCCAATCAAAATGATAATACATATTAGCATATTCGGTAATTTCCAAACATTAATACATCTTGTGATATCAAAACTGGTGACCCTTGTTTTTCAAGTTAATAGGTCAAAACATTCCTTAGCCTCTGTCACTTGTCTGCTGGACAACCGCAGCTTCCCTAAAAAGTACAGAGACAAAACCGCAAACAGATGCTTCCTCTGATGAACACAAGAAAAGAGGAAAAACGGTCAGTCTGGTATATTTTAGTAACATCACAAGACAGCCTGACTTTAATCAAAAATATACTCATATTTTTCTGATTAAACAAGCAACATCTGATTTAAAGCAAAACTCTGAACATATCATAAACAGAGTGAAATCAACAATTAATCAATTATGAACTGTAATATGGAATCTCCTTACACCCGGTAACTGATAGTATAGTTGCATACAGGGATAATGTAATCATAATAACAAACAATGATAGCATCAAAGTACAGTGGATAGAGTAAGCATCAATTGTAGCTCGACGCGTTTCGTGGGTGATGTTTTCCACTCATCAGGAGCTGATGCATGATAATCCTGTAAGATATGTACATCTAATCAACCTCAATCCGTAGGGGAGGAATGGAAAAAATGTTGGAAAAGTAGGGCCAGAAATACACTTACCAACCCTGACACTGAGCGCAGCGCATAGCGGATGGCATGGGGTAGGCCGGGGGCAGCAAGCCTCGCGGCGGGAGCTGAGGCAGCATGTAGTGTCTGAATGGCATCAGATAGTGGGGTGACACTATATGAGTAGTGAGATGATCTCCATTGGTGAAACGTGAATTGTCAGAGATAGAGAAAATCTGGGAATGGATGTTAAAGAATAATATATCAGTATACATTATAAAGATAACTAAATAAATTAGATTACGTTGAGTAATATGTAGATATTATACCCAGAAAAACTCATAAATGGAGAGTACTGGTAGCTAGTATAATGGAAATTGTAATGAAGAAAGTCTGAATAAGAAAGTATTTGTAAAAGCAACAATGTAACATGGCTTGTCAGAAAAAAGAGGAGGGATATCTGGGAAGTAATGTGTGAATATATGTTAATAACAAATGAACAGATTATGTAGAATGAAGTATGAATTAAGCAGAGTGTTGGTGAGTGATGTAGTGGAGATCGTGTGGTAAGGGGAATCTAATGAAGGAAATAACTAGTGAAGAATCTAAATGTGTGAGTGAGTAATTAAAGAAGGAGGGGGGGGGGGTTGTTAGGTGAAGGATTATAAAGAGCTAGTGCAAAAAATAGTGACAAAGTAGAACCATAACAGTGAAAGTTGGTGTAGACAGAGAGTGCTTACCTGATGCTACATGTCATGCAACTAGCAAGGTGGAAACAGCTAGTGTGCAGAAACCAACAGAGGAGACTGGCCGTGTGAGCAGCCCACTACCACTGGGGGACCTATAAGTACATGCCGCCAGCGCCACGTGCGTGAGGCCTGCGGGGGAGGGGAGCGACGTACGCACCTGAGCTAGATGATCGCTCGGTGTTTGGCGCCAGAACAACCCTCCCCCATGGCGATCACGCAGATGGTACTCCAGACGTCGGCGTGGTGACGTCGAATTCAACGTCCCGCGCATGACGTAGGGGACGTGGCGCCGATGCGCCGAGAGGCATCCGCCCAGACCTCCCAAAGGGGAGGGGGGGAGGATCCTCAGAGCGCATCGCAGCTCCCGCATTGAGGACGAACAAACCCCCACACAAAACCACACCAAGCGCATACGCAGCTGCGGGTCAGTGGCAGAGCGGTAAGGATAGGGTAGATGGCAAAGAAAGAGTTATTAATACCAAAGAAAAAAGTGTATATATAACGCAACCAGTGCCGGAAATGCCATCAATAGTACCAATGTATAAAACAGATGGAAACATGCATAATATGTACAGATTATATAGCCATTCCAGAAATTAAGCCCCACTTGGGGCATGTATTAAACCTCTCGCGTAGATAGCAGGGGAACACTGCTAATCCAACTCTTCCAAATGCTTCCATCCCGGTTAATAAATTGTACAATGGAGGGGGAATTGGGACTTTATATGAGGCGCACTAGTCGCCTCCAACCCGGTAATACCGAAGGTATATATAGAAAGGGCATGGGACTTTAAAATGAAGCAGTTGAAATGCGGAGGGTTAAAATTGTGCATTTATTGATCATAGTAGATAAAATAAAGGAATTTCATATATATACACATGTAAATGAATCACTTCAGAGAGCAGGGCTCTGGGAGGATGTGGAATCTCCCTGTTCACACTGGTCAGTATATTTAACTGGACAGGACTGAATTCTAATTGTGATCCATTCAATCCTGTCCAGCAGCAGCAAAGCTAGCTTTCTGAACAGGCTGTATATGAAGGGGTTTCCTATTTGATTTTGAATAATACTGTGATCTGTGAGGCAGGACTTGGAAGGTTTGGACTTGTCCTGTAGGTGTGACTGGGTGGGACTGAATGCTAATTAGGATGTATTCCATCCCACCCACCATCAAAACTGTAAAGAGAGTTACCTCATTTGCACAGTATCAGATTATAGAGGGATGTGTTTAGACTAGAAATGCAGCATGAAGTGACTACAGAAGTCTACATCAGACTATACAGTCTGTCACATGGTACAAAGCCACAACTAAACCCAGGATATCAGGGGATCTGCAGACAACAGAGCAACATGTTACAGAGGTATGATCTATGCTGGGACTGATCATTCCATGCAGTTCTAGTGAAAAGAAAGTTGGAGTTTAGCTTTAAAGAAAGTCTTGTATTTGGAAAAATAGTTCTATATGTATAGCTACCCCTAATTCATGGATATATAAAAAAACATGGACAGCTGCACAATTTTGCAAGCTGGCGCATGGGGATCTACCTTGTATATAACTTGATAAGTGCATGTGTGGGGGAGATAGATCTATTAGAGGCAATACTAAAGTAGTTTTTTTTATTCTCTTAATATTTCACCTATTTTCCAGTGGTTGAATAAAATTTGTAATTGGTTACGGAATTACTAAGAATAAAGAGTTTACTTCTTTTGTGCCAATTCGGGGTAAATATTCATAAGGAAGTAGCAAAGGTGGAGGGATTTTCCCTCTGGAAACAATTGTGTAATTTAAGGCTTGAGCAATTGTATTACAATGACTCCATAAAATATGGGAAGAGTGCTCTATATCAAAGTTTATATTAGTGTTTACAATTGCATCATGCAATAGGCTCGCAGGAGAAGATGAAATTTATGGGATATTATAATTTCACAGTTTTAAAGTATATGGTGTTGTCTGATCATACAAAGAGTATTATTTCCTTTGTGCTAATCCATAAATATCTAATGGAATATCCCCTGAAATGCAGAGAGCAATGGTTTTGAGACATAGACAATGTCAAAGAGGATGAATGATCAGAAACATTATGAGCGATTCCTTGTCTCAATATCGGGCTCTCAAAGAGTAACTCAGTTATTTATTGTGTATAGAAGATATAGTTTCTTGCCAGAAACTGGTTGCACAAAAGTGACTGTCACCACATCCATCAATAATAGTGGAATGGATATATTATTTATTTATTTATTTATTTATTATTTAATACAGGTTTTTAGATAGCATGGACATTTTCTGCTGCACTTTACATTTTGTACATTCACATCAAACTCCGCTCTCTGTATAATCCCGGGTGTGGTGAAAACTGGATTTGGCTACATCCATCAATAGTAGCAAAATTAATATTTTATTGATTTATTGCAGGTATTTGCATGCTACTAACAATTTGAGATGCACATTACATGCTGTAAAGTCATATCAATCCCTGCCCTCATTGTAATGATGGATGTGGCAAAATGTGAATTGCCTAGAGCTGGAAGACATAAGTGCTAGCCACTAAGCCACCATGCTGCACCAGGACATTCACAGTGAAATTCATCTTGAAAACATTTTCAAAAAATGTAGGTGAACATGGTACCTAATTGATGAGAGTATGATAGTTGCTACAACCCAGACAATTTTAGAGGGAAAAAAAGTTTCCTTTTTTGGACCAGAGGGATTGGATAGATTAGAATGTTTAATATTTTAAATATGTAAGGTTGGGGCTAGTTTGATATTTTTGTTTTGTGGATGTGGTTTGTTCTGTATTGTGATGCTTTTCTTTGTGAAAGTGACAGCCCAACCAATGCTTTCAAGTATCCCCTCATATGTAGCAGGAACAAACTCATAAATGAATAAGCCATAACCAATGGATTTACTGTATCTATAGAGTCGGTTATTGATATCTGCTGACTGTTTCATTCACCAAGAGAATGATCAACAAGCACATTCACTAAAAATCATGCTCTTAGTGATTATCAAAGCCATTTCATTCTGGTAAAATATATTAGTTGCCTTTTAGTTGTTAATGCAAGACTCAAGAAAGTGCTTGCAGTGCTCTTCATAATACATAACCTTTCCTTTAACAAAGGTGCAGAACATGGATTTTGGCATGGATGATAATGACAGCTCCTGGCTGTCAATGGTTGGAAAGGAAGCAAGGGGAGCTTGCACCCACTTTGTCGATACCAACCAGGGACGTGCAGTGAGGTCAGTGGCTGGTGAGGCACCGGCTAGTATCAGAGTCAGATAGACACAGGTTACATACGCTGTGAATGTTAGAGTGAGAAGAATAATTCTAGCACTAGACCTCCTCTGTAACTCTAAACATGTAACCTGTAAAAAAATTGAAAGCGTCACCTACGGAGAGTTTTAAGTACTGAAGTTTGGCGCCATTTCACAAGTGTGCGCAATTGTGACATGTTAGGTATGCTTTGATAACTTTGATAACTTGACGTAACATCATCTTTCATAGTATACAAAAAATCGGGCTAACTTTAGTATTTTTTTTTATTTATTTATTTAGGAAGCAGTTTCTTTCCAAAAAAAATGCATTTGAAAAATTGCTGCGCAAATACTGTGTAACATAAAACGTTGCCACGACCACCATTTTATTCCCTAGGGTGTCTGCTAAAACAATATATATAATGTTTGGGGGTTCTGAGTAATTTTCTAGGAAAAAAAATAAGATTTTTACATGTAGGAGAGAAGTGTCAGAATTGGCTTGGGTGGTATGGGGTTAATTACCATAAGTAAGTAATATACAGATAATTATTATATAATATTTTTAAGGTAATGTACTATATTTTCAAAAACTGTACTCAAGCAGGTGGCTTAATGGACAAATTACTGAACTTTGAAGTAATAACTTCCAACCAGTAATTTCACAGTAAATGGATAAATAATAAATGATTATCTTATAACACATATAGCATAATAATATATGATTTAGCTTGATTATAACAGTAGCAGCAATGGATTCTCATTCTCCCTCTTAACTGTGTGAGAAAAACATGGGATTATGGGTAAATCTTATACACATAAACACATGTTTTTTTCCTTGTAGTTGGGAGGGCTGGGCTGGAAGGGAGCATGTGTCTTTTAGACACATGCCCCCTTCTATGACACTGCAAAGAGAGGCGTGCCTCAACTGCAGCATTTTTATTGGACAGCTTGGGCCAATGGTACTTTACCATTTGTCGAAGACTCCAAGCTGTCCATTGAGCTCAGTGCTTCTGACAAGAAGTGAGGAGAGGCACTGTGAGCTCATCCTCTCAGTCTGCTGCAGAGTGTGCTTGCATTTAAACTGGCCGCTCTTCTGACAGATTGCGCAAGGAGCCCCATATCTCTGGAACCATAGATGATAAAAGGCCCAAATTTTGACCAGTGGTGGGGTAGGACTTCAGCTGAGCCGAGCTACGACTCCCTCAAAGTCGATCATTTTTTTTAATTATTTTTTTTTTTTTAATGCTTATGGCAGGTGAGGACCTGCCTCCCTTGACTGCATGTTCCTGATACCAACCACTAACGTCACCTAGTCCATTCACTTACTGTACATGGCCAGAAATCCACAGCCACATAAGCAAAGGAGCGGGGATGGGGGTGTAACATCATTGACTAAATATTGCCATGGTTATATTTGTTTGATGATGTCACCACTATCTCCTCACTTTCCCTTATATTGCTGATGACAGCTCGGGGAGATAGATCTTGACAGAAACTGTCACTGTGCCTGTATTTACACTTGAATTTTTTTTGTGAATAAGTAGGGGTACCATGTACTATGTACCCTTACTCATTTACATAAGGGGGGGGCTATATCTGGATGTCCCTTTATTTCTATAGGGGGCCTCCAAGTTCTGATAAGTCCCCCGCCCATGGACCCCCACAATCCCACAACCCCCAGGCCAAGGTTGTGAGGAACAAGCTTTGTCTTCATCAATTTTTACCTCTTTGGTGGCGTACCTTATTGGGTAAAGAACGTTCATTTTTCTGCATTTTTACTTGTGACTAAATTTTACACTTCCATTTAATTGACTGCCAACTGCCAACACTTCAGTAAGCATGTTTTTTTTAATTTAATATAATGGTTGGAGTGCCATGACTGCAAAAAAAGGAGTCATGCTTCCTAATGATAACCAGTCCACTTTTGCACAATGTAAAGGAAAGCAACAGCAACACCTGATTACTTTCTCCAGATTTTACCCAAGGCTCACAGACAACAAAAAATAATGTACTATAACTATTGGGAGCATTATTAGGCTACAGCGACAAGTACAAACTAAGGGGATGGGGAACACTACATTAGAAGAACACAGGAGCAAGAGGCATCACTTTCTATTATGAGAAACTCAGTATTACCTGACCTTAAAGAGGAGCTCCAGGCTCCCCCCAAAAAATTAAGTCAGCAGCAACAAATACTTTTAACATACTTTTAACATAGGGACACTTACCTGTCCAGGGATCCAGCGATGTCCTCACTCGAGCCGATTCTTCAATTGGTTTTGGATGCAGGCCCCAGCATCTTAAGTAAGGAAAATCAATTTCCTACTACACATGCACGAGCCATGCTGCGCTTTGTGAATGGCCCTGCAGTCCTCTGAAACCTGTGATGTGTCCCAGATGGCTGCTGGGGAAAGGAAGGGGGGACGAACATCAGGTTCAGATCACCACAGCGCAACTGACCAGAAGTGGAAGCAGGTACTGGTCAAATCCAGGTATCTGCTCCCCCCCTCCCCCCAAAAAAGTGCCAAATGGGGGAAGGATGCAAACAAGCGGAACTTCCCCTTTGGGGTGAAGTTCCGCTTTAAGTCTAGTTTGGATTTCCTGTAAAGAGTTATCATTTGTAGTTTATAATCTGGTTTAATGTCTCTCATGTATATTTTTCATATAATACAGTACTTTTTCATTGGCTTTTTTTCATTGGCTTTCATTTAGGCTCTGTTTCCACTAGTGCGACTTATTTTGCGACTTGACACATGTCAAGTCGCATGACAAATCAAAACCCATGTATTTCAATGGTCCCCGTTCTCATTGGTGCGACTCAAGTCGCAGCGACTCGAAAAAAGGTTCTTGCACTACTTTGTTCCGTCTTCGGTGCGACTTGTTCTCCATAGAAAGGTATTAAGTCGCAATGAAGTCGTATGTACATGTCTGACACCGCGACTTTGTTGCGACTTCCACGGAAGTCTACGGAAGCACATGATCTCTGCTCCTCCCAAATACATCACTTCCTATATCGATGTATGTGAGTGTGGAAGACAGCAGGAAGCATGCCTAGGGCTAAAAAAAATAAGCGACAAGTGCATGACAATGAGGAAATTATTCGGCTTGTCAGACAACGTCCGGCAATATATGACCTCAGAGATCCAGGTTACAAAGATCATGCAAAGAAGGAGAGAGCATGGTTGGAGGTGGCTCGCATATATTATGAGACATGGGACTCTTTCTCAGCCACAGAACGTTCTACAAAAAGTAAGTGGTTGATATATGCTGCTTAACACTTTCTGTAACCAATGGTTGTGTGCACTGTTTTTTCTTGGTGGGGACCGCTTCTCCTGGCAGGAGATCACAATGGTTTGGCAGGAGGTAATCCCATGTCAACACTATCTGTGTTGATGGTGTCATTTATATAGTTACTTTCCTGTAACCTGTGGCTGCAGGAAAGTAAATCTGTGTGTGTGGGTCAGCAAATAATTTTTGTCCACGGTCCTAATAATATTAAATAATATTAAGGATGGCCCTGTCAACATCCTCCAGCACATGTCAAATTATGTAGGTGTCATGGGTAATATATGTAGCGGTTGTTTTAACACCATCCATATCAATTATGCAGCCTAGCAAATGAATGACCTATAGGCAGTGACTAAATTTGTTTTAAAAAATGTATACTTTGCTTTATATTTTGTAGTGCACTCGTTACAAACTCGATGGAGAAGTCTCAAAGACTGCTACAACCGGTACTTACGCAAATTAAAAGAAGGAAGGAGTGGTTCCGGCTCTAAAAGATTAGCCCCATATGCCCATGCCGGGGATCTTGAATTTTTGAAACCAGTGTTGGAAATGCGAGAGTAAGTTATCAGCAGGCATATGTTACGAATTCTACATATCAAATAGTAATGCTTACTTTAAAAATATGTGATTTGTATTTCAGAACCCAAGCAAGCTGGGAAGACAGCACACAGGGTTTGCCAGCAGAAGATGAGGCAGAGCAAGCTGCGGAGGAGGAGGAGCAAGAACAATTCCAAGACAATGTTGACAAGGAACTGTTCGTAGATGAATCAAGGTCAACATCAAACTCAATGAATGAGGAGGATGCAGAACCAGGACCTAGCAATGTCTCTAGGCCTTTGCGAAGGTCTTCAAGGGTCAGTGCCCGGCCTGGTAAACCCATGGATAAAATTTTAGAGGTAGTCAATCAGATGTCCACTAAAATGGCAGAAAACCAGTGTGAAGACACAGCATTTCTCACTGTAATTTTAGGCATATGTAAACAGGTACCCCCTGAGAAAAAATATGCACTCAGGATGGCTTTAATGTCAACTGCTCAATCATTTGTGGGTGAGGGGCCAACAACATCCTCAGCATATATGCAGCCCCCCCTTCCCCAATATCCCCCTTATCAACAATACACTCACTTTCCAAGTACACAGTATGCTCCACCAATAAACCGTCCATACTGTGACCAGTATGGTAATATACTGAATCCCTCAAGGCCACGCATGTTGCATCCAATTCCTGACCCCACTACCTCTACCCTTGGCCCCCCAACCACTCACCAACTTAGGCAGCCTACACCCAGTCATGTTCCGCCTTTTCTGGAAAGGAAATATTACCCTGGTCCATCAGTGGATTTCCCTGGACCAACCAATAGTTCAGTTTCCGGGACCACTGAAAACAAAACATACGAGCAATTGTAATTTACAATTATTATTGAGGTGTGTTTAAGACTTGTTCTCTATTTTTTGTTTGGTTGAGGAGGCCAAAACAACAACTGTTGTAATTTTAAGTTCATGGAACGTATTTCTTTATTTTTGCCTTATTGCAAAAAGAGTTGTCTTGTAAAAAAGATTCAGATATTTTTTTATATTTTTGAAATAATTTTATTTACGTGTTTTTCTGAGAGAAATAGTTTATTATTTCACTATTTGTTGTGCTTGATAAAAAATAAACAAAATGGTGTAGTTCACCCAAACACATAACCAAAAAATTTTGTGTGCTTCCCTGCACAAAAAAAATAAAATAAAAATTATTTTGTTTACATTGTGCATTTTCGGCTTATCCTATTTTCTAATTTGAGGAAACTACCTGTTATTATGCTTTTGGATGCACTGAAACATAACATACATCAAAATAATATTCACAGAAAATGCATGACATACATTATGCTATGGCATCCTGCTGCCAGGGGACAGAACCAGCAGCAGACAGAAAATAAGATGAGAATCCCTCACGCACACTGGCACCATTGGTGGTGCCCCTACTGGCACTCCACTGTGCACCTTCCAGATCGTGCATGAGGGAATCTTCAAAAAGATAGCCATCACGAATTCTCACAAAATTGTGAAGAACACATGCTGCTTTTACTGCAGATATTGCATTCTCCATTTTTAAATTAATGGGGGTATGGAGCAAACGCCACTTGTTGGCTAAAATGCCAAAAGAACATTCTACCACTCGTCTTGCCCTCGTTAAGCGGTAATTGAAGATTCGCTTCTCTTCACTCAAACACCGATTTGAATAAGGCCTTAATAGATGCTCACTGAGAGCAAAGGCCTCATCCCCAACAAACACAAATGGCATTGGCGGCCCATTTGTTCCTGGCAACGGACAGTCCTGTGGCAGGTCCAGAGCATTTTCCCGCAACATTCTTCCAAAGGAAGATCTTTGGAAAATACTTGAGTCTGAGCTGCTGCCATATGATCCAATGTCTATATAGCTGAAACAATAATTGGCATCAGCCACTGCAAGTAAGACAAAAGAAAAATATTTTTTGTAATTATAGTATTTTGTTCCACTGCCAATGGGCATCACTACCCTCATATGTTTGCCGTCAATTGCCCCTAGACAATTTGGGAAATTGCAACGATCCCAGAAAAGTTCCACTTTCTTGCACCAATCGTCGGAAGTGGGCTTCTTCAGAACCAAATCACTAAGGACATTCCATATGTCTCGGCAGGTCTCGTGGACAATAGTGCTGACTGTAGTTTTGCCAACCAAAAATTCAAAATGCAAACTGGAAAAGGAATGTCCAGTTGCCAGGTACCTAAAATGGAAAAGTACATACATTTTAGGATAATGATACATATTGACACTAAGCTACATCAATAAACCAAAAAAACAGAGCTAGGAAGGAGGTGCCTGAGGAAGTGAAGAAGGAAGAAGAGGAGCAGGAGAAAGACACAGGTGATGTAGAGGCAGAGTTAAGATTTTAAAACCAAGCTTACGCACAATTACATGCTAGTAGTTATTTTTGGACTTCATGTAAAGATGATGAAAGAATGATGTGGATCTCCAAAAGCCACATAGAAGTTAAGAAGAAGAAACAGTAGGTATGAACATTTACCTCAATGTTATTATGAGTCTTTCAGCAGATGGAATACTGCTTCTGAAACTGGTGTTTTGGCGCTCTAGATGACTAGAGAGCAAAGCCAACAATTCATCAAAACTGTAAAGAGAAAAAATAGGGCTAGTATCTACACTGACCATGTAAGAATCAAACATTTACAAATGGAGTTACATTTTTCTAACAATTTGATCAGGTTCTAGTTAACACTTCGAGCTATTCAAAAATAAAAATACTAAAAAGAGTAATAATGACCAGGCATATACACATTTTGAGAAATATATCTGGCAGCATTTGCAAGTTGACATCAAAAAATGTTCTCACCTTCTAATTGACATCCTTGTATAGTTGAAAAATTTTTCATCATGAGCCCGGAGGTCATTGTAAAGGACCCCAAACTGGCCTCTCACTTCCCTTTGGGCAATGATGGGATGTATCCAAAAGCGATGCCTTCTCCTCCTCCGGTTATCCTCCTCTTCTTGATCTATAAATGCTGCTACAGAAGCCAAAATGACTGCTGACCCAACATACTGCATAGCCAACATGTTTGCTAACAAACATACAACACGAGACAACCAAACAGGAAGGGGCAATAAATAAGCAGGATAAGGAATTACATCACTAGGACTAAATCGCAGAACATCCAAGTCGCACAAAGTCGTAATTAAAGTCGCAACAAAACGCAACACAAATCGCAACGCACAATCGCAGTGTAAAGCGCGCGACTTTGGGGACGCAATAGTGGAAACATAGCCTTAATTGGCTTTTTGGTTATGAGGGTAAGTTGGCCATGTAAACCTTTGTTAATGTCTTTAACTGGTCTATGTCTGAATTGTAAAATGTATTTGTTTGTGGTATATTTTATCTCACAAGAGTGGAATTATACTGTACATATGTGAAGCTCATGGGGCTACTAACCCTACAGCCAAGTTTTCTTTTCAGCCAAATTTCTTGCTGTACACCATTATTATCAGTTTAGCTGGCATTACAGACTGCATGCCAAAGATTTTTCATTACTGTGCCTGTAGCTGTGATCAGAACCAGCAGCATCCAAGTTAGATCAATGCTTGTGTGTCTTTTCAGTACCATTGACAGCAGCAAGCCTATTTATTTACACTCCACACTTCCAGATCAGGGATCTGCCATTGGTGTGCAGTGATCATCATGATGGTTACTTTGTATGCTGATTACCTGGATATGCATGCTAGGTATATGTAGGGTGTGATATTGTTTAATTTATAATGTATTCCACATTCAAAAAAAGCAGAAGGCATATTGTATGGACATGCGTTTATTTTTTTATTCCAGTGCATAGTAAAATATAATATATAATATTTTACAGTTTACCGTTAGTTTTCTTTTTTTTAGACTTTTTTGCACTTTATTTTAACCTTGTGATCCTGCCAGTAACACTTTCTTTGCTCTAGGGGTGACATCATTCACTAACAGCAATGTATTTAGTGCTGTCATCATAGCATAGTAATACAAAACCTCTTCTTCTCCATAACATAGGGGGAAGGTGTTCTATAGTGTACTAACGTAGTTGGAAACAATGTAACTGCAGAACAGGCAGAGAGCACAGGAAACTATCAGCTCAAAAGATTTCTGCCAGGTATTATTTTGCACTTTTAGAACAAATATAACAAACAATTGTAATGGTATATTTAAAGTGTTTGTTAACCCAAATCAAAAAATACAATGTTAACCCCAAAAAAAAGGTCCCTTAAAGCAGATTACACAGCACAGTGCTTGTGCTGTGTAATCTTCCCCCCTCTAAACTGTAAAAAAAAAAAAAAAACCTCCCTGAACCTGCCACTTCCTGTATGCCCTCTCTATACTGACCACGATAACCAGGAATACTCAGCCCTGATCACCGTGGTCAGAGTGCGTCCCTCCGTCATATGCTGCTCTGCTCTCCTCTCTCCCTCCTCACCCCCCTCCTTCCTGACTGTCAGCCGTGTCTCAGTCTCCGCCCCCCCGCCACTACTATTAAAAGTAAAAGCCTTCAATGGTCACTGTTAGCCCCTCTGTTAGAGGCTGGCATACCACACTATGCAAGTCCTTTGTAAAAATGAGCAGTCTAAATACCTCTTTAGAGCTGTCTTCAGGCTGGTCATGTAACTCGCGGCCGCTTTACAGCTATGAGACAGAGCTTCTGCAGAGGAGACGAACGCCCATATGATCTCCCCAGCTGACATCAGAGGGTGATCATGTCCCCTCCCACAGAAGACATCCATCGGAGCTGTAAAGCGGCCGCGAGTCATGTGACCGACCTGAAGACAGCTCAAATTCGGTATTTATACTGCTCGTTTTTAAAAACTACTACTACTAGACTTTTTTTTTACAGAAACCAACAATCTAATGCACCTTTGTTCCTACCCTGATGCTATCAGAAATGACCCTATTGATACATTCACTACAGTCTGACAGCCCTCAGAATCCTACCTCCCATTGACTGCAATACCTTATAGTATTCTCCATTATGTCTTAAAGTTGACTATTTGTTTTTTTTTTATAATTGCACTGATTGTGAATTTCTGGCATGTTTACTAACTTTTTTCCTACAGCCCACTGGGGGAAGTTTGGAGATATTGCATCTATGCTCCTATTTTAACTACCTGAACTCCAGAGGGTTTATCTCCTTCATGGCTAGGGCATTTTTTGCTATTCAGCACTGTGCTACTTCAACTTGGAATTGCTTGGTCATGCAACACTGTACACAACTTAAATAATATTTTTTTTCACATAATTAGAGCCCTTTTTGGTGGTATTTAATCACCACTTGTTTTTTTTTGTGCTATATAAATGAAACAATGCCAACGATTTTGAATTAAAACACACTTTTCTTAGTTTCCGTTTTGCAAACAAATAATCTTTCTTCATAAATTTAGGCCAAAATGTAGTCTGCAACATTTCTTTGGTAAAAATTACTCAAATCGCTGTATTTTTTTAATCTGTGTGAAAGTTAGAGCGTCTACAAACTGACCGTCTATCTAATTTCTTGTGGCCCATAAATGCCAGGACAGTATAAACATGGAGAGTTTTTTATCCTTTTTTTTGTCAGTCTTTTTTTGGAAAACAAAGAAATTAAATAAAATGTGTTTTTTTTTCACATTTTTTTTACATACTATCACCACTGCAGTACAGTGCCCACACATGACTGACTGGTGTGGCAGTGTCATCGGTGATACTGACTGGTGACAGTATGTAAAAAAAAAGCAATCGTTTTTTTTTAATGTTTTAAAAATTTTTTGTATTTCTTAAATACTGTCATCAGAGTAGTTCAGTGTCACCATTTTTTATTACACTGATTGCTTGTTACAGTGATGCTCACTGTAACAGCAATCATATGAACTGTCATGAATGGCATTCATTCATGACTTGTTGTTTATTATTGTGATGCAGTGATTGGCTCACAGCTACCACATGGTACAGGTTGCTGTGATTGGCCTAGATGATCATTGGTGACCAATCACAGATCCCACAAAGTAGTAAACAATTATAGCATGAATGGATTCATGACATTCATATGATTGTTTACTACGTGCCTTGTGATTGCGGTCACAGCAGTGTGGTGTTTTGGCGGCTCACAATGGCCCTATACCGAGCACCACAATGCTCTGTGTCAGGTGGACACAGCGGTTGCAGAACACACTACTGTGTGCCCCAGGGGTGGTGCACTGTGCGCATAAGCACCCCAACATGCGGGTATGTTGTGGTGCCTAGAGGAGTTGCCCGCCAGCAGTACATTTACTGCTGGTGGTCAGCAAGTGGTTAAAGTTCTCTAAAACGAATGTAAGCCATGATCTAATGACATAAATAAGAGGGGGGAGGGCTCTTTAAAGCAGGTTGGCTTCTGTTACAAATACTTTTACAAACTCAGTTTAATGTATCATATTTTTGTATAACTATCTACAAATAGTATAGGGTCAGTCAAATTTTGCTGACTTGTCTACTTCAGTTCATATAATTAGGTAGGGGCAAATGGCTATTTTTAAACGTTCTTCTTTAAGAATAAGTATGTATTTGAAAATCTATTTTTTCTACAACAGATACATTTAGTTACAACACTTCAGGGCCATCCAAAACTGAACCCCAGTCTTCTATTTTATTTATTTTAAATAATTTTATAAAATGCTGTTCTTGCAACAAAAGAAGAGATCAGATGTGCACCATTTTATTTACAGAGAAGAGAATATGATGATCATAGCATATGCTAGCACCAAACCTTTGTCAATAAAGAATTCTAAATATAACTTATAACATGTTAAGAGGAAAAAATTTGTTTCTTTTATCGAAGTTTTGTGCTTTTCATGAAAACATTTGCACCTGTTTTCAGCATCTGTCTTTGAGTAAAATGTTGTTTAGAGGTCAATAAATATAATTACACAAGTGAAAAATGGACACTTTTACAAACATAAGATAAGAAACATTAAACTCTACATGGTATATATTAATATACTGTAGGTAAAACTCAAGGGAATATGTAAGCCATATTGATTTTCCTTTTAGATATAATATTTATCTTAGAAAGAGAAATTGACAAAATATGAAATCTATTCATGTGTACATTGTCATGTTGACATGATCCACTTATCCCTAATAGATTAATCTGAATTATCCCTTTTACAACCTGTTTTTGGTCACATAAACCTGGCATTAGGTCCTGAGGTCTGTATTGGCTCTGCATTGTGCTTATCCATATAGGCATCTTCATTTACTTTGTCCAAAGTTTTTGTTGATGTGAGCACCACTGTGCACATTTGTAATGGCGTTAGCTTACATGACCTGTAACAAGAACTACAATCACCACAGGATCCCTTTTGCAGGGAACACAGGCAAAACGTGTTTATTCTGAAACTCCTACTTATCTAATCCTATCCCATCCTCTCTAATACTCCAATTGTTTGTTGCACATATAAATATTAAGTTTACGTCTGCTGTAGCGGTGGCACGTATTATGTGTGAAGATCAAATAGCTTAGCTCCCGCTGTTATTTATGAACATTTCTTACAGTTGCTTGAGCACCATCTCAGTAAAGAATGCCTGAATAAAAAATAAAAAAATGGGAAACCTGTACCGAAGCAGGTAAAATAAAGAAGATTTTTGTTTTATACAGCCATGTACTGTATATTTACATTAACTTGTTCATGAATTTATGGAGATTTGCATAGCAGATGAGCAATGAAGGTGATGTGTCAGTGCTTACGAATGCCTGCTGCCAATATTCCTCAAATGTACCTTTGTACATCCATTTCTTTCTATTTTTTCCCCTTATTATATGAAATTGATAGTCATTACCCAAACATTTCTAATTTATTTACACACATAAAATTGCATTTTTGATGGAAAAAGAAAACCTCACCTTTCTGGAGTTGCACTGAATTACGGAGCTTCAATTCTTGAACTTAAATTGGTTGTAAATCCTTAACTTGAGAGACAGGTTGGGACCCTGGAGGAGGCTTATATACGCACACCGACAGACTCGGCTAGGGAGGCATGGCAGTCAGCTCAATCTGCGTATGAGCGATTGCTGTCCTCCACAGCGGAGAAAAAGCTGTTCTTCTCCAGGCTGGCATTTTATGAGGAAGGAGAAAGTACGGGGCGTCTTTTGGCTAGGATAGCTAACTCTCAACAACACTCCCCTGCAATAGGAGCCATTAAAACACCGGAGGGAGGGTTGGTGAGCTCCCCTGACCTTATACTAATGGAACTGGCCAAATTTTACGAAAATCTGTATCTTCCGACGGGGCAATATACCTCGGAGGAACTGGCAGACTATTTGGGTGACATTGACTTTCCACAACTCACAAGGAGT
Source organism: Lithobates septentrionalis (assembly GCA_037952835.1). NCBI lineage: Eukaryota > Metazoa > Chordata > Amphibia > Anura > Ranidae > Lithobates > Lithobates septentrionalis. Next base: position 828,094 of record JBBDGP010000872.1, on the reverse strand, counting down.
CAGAAGGAGGATCTGGATGCTCCTCTCACTCTGGATGAGTTACAGGACGCATTAGCAGCTTTCCCTAACTGCAAGGTCCCTGGGGCGCATGGGATTCCCATAGAGGTTTATAAGCAATACGCTGACATCATTTTGCCAAAGCTACTAATGGTTTTCAATGCTTCCAGGGAGAATAGACGTTTACCCCCCTCTATGACCACAGCCAACATAGTTCTTATACTGAAGCCAGGAAAGGATCCGACAGATCCAGGTTCTTATAGACCTATATCCCTTTTGCAAAGCGATATTAAGCTTCTAGCTAAGGTACTAGCGATGAGGCTGAATGGAGCCATTACGGCCATCATACACCCAGATCAGGCGGGGTTCATGCCTAATAAGTCTACGCCTGTAAACTTAAGACGGCTTTATTTGAATATGCAATCTGCAGCGGATAATCTCGGACAGAGGGCTTTACTCTCACTGGACGCTATGAAGGCCTTCGATAGCGTGGAGTGGGAATACTTGTGGGGGGTGCTTGGACGCTTCGGTTTTGGGGATGTTTTCAACTCATGGGTACGTCTGCTGTATCACAGTCCACAGGCTGCCATTAGGGCGTCGGGGGCTATGTCACACACATTCAATTTGGGGAGAGGCACGAGGCAGGGGTGCCCCTTGTCACCCCTGCTGTTCACGCTAGCTATAGAACCCCTAGCCATTAAAATAAGAGCCAATCCTGAAGTTGTCGGATTTCGATATGGCGACAGGCAAGAAAAATTGATGCTATATGCCGACGACACCATGATTTTGCTTGGTGATGTGGACAGATCTCTCAATGCAGCTATGTCAACCATATTGGAATTTGGACGATACTCAGGACTCCAGATTAACTGGACCAAATCCTCCTTGATGCTTATCGATGAGGAGAGCACGCCCCCTGACAATAGTGTAGTACCTCTGGCCACCTCGTTCAGATATCTAGGTATTCAGGTGACGCCTAGGATAAGAGAGTATGGTAGATTAAACATATCCCCTCTGCTGCAAAAATTCAGAGAAAGGATTTAAACATGGAATTCACTCTGTCTGTCGGTCGCAGGCAGAGTGAATTTGATTAAAATGATTCTTATGCCCCAATTGCTTTATGTACTTCATAATACACCCATGGTAATAACCCTTAAAACTTTCCGGATTATTAACTCCTTGTTCAGACTACTAATTTGGAGAGGGCGCTCTCCAAGGATTAAACTCGAGCACCTCCAACGCCCTAAGGACGAGGGAGGGCTAGCCCTCCCTAATCCCTGGCTCTATTATATAGCTGCGCAGCTGCAGCATCTGATAGGTACAATGTACACTGGCGCAGAAAAAGAGAGACCTACAAGTAGCTCCTCAGAAATGGTAATGCTCCATACAGTTAAAAAAGACTCTGTCCCGACGGCCTTGGAGGCCATGAACTTTGGGAAATCCAACAAGAAGTACCCGACCTATGACTTAATACAAAAAATATGGTCTAAAACTAAATATATGCAGGGGGTAACAGGATTCACAGACTACAGCCCAATATGGTTTAATGACACATACCCAGAATTAGCTAAGATGCAGAATGGGGCGATATGGAGAAGATATGGGGTGTTGTATATTAGGCAGATTTTCCAAAATGGGAAACTACACCCATTTGAGACCTTACAGAGGTTATTTGCACTACCACAGTCTATGAGGTTCTATTACTTGCAATTAAAACATGCAGTAGAGGCACAGAGTAAATCTGCGGATTGGGTTTCTTCACATACACCTGTGTTTAATGTGATTGCAGGAGCCAATAATACCAAAGGGTTTATTTCACAGTGTTATAGTATGTTACTGCAAAGCCTTTTAAATAAACATCCTTTGGGAATGCTTGCTAAGTGGGAGAGAGATGTCGGCCCGTTGGATGGGGATCAGTGGGAAGAGGTGCTACAGGCCGTGCCCACATGCTCCCTGAATGTTGCACACAGGCTGACACAATTGTACATCATATTAAGAGTTTATTATACCCCTCATAGGTTATATGCTATGGGCCTTAGACCCACCCCTCTATGCACTAGATGCAAAAGAGAACATGGGGACCTGATCCACCTACTATGGAGGTGCCCAAAGCTTCACCCCTATTGGAAAGGGGTGGTGGACACTGTCAATAGGGTATTTCAGGTCACTTTGCCTACGAATCCCAAGCACTGCTTGCTCAATGTGATAGATGAATTGGGATGGGAGGAATGTACTAAAGTGGCAATTACCAAAGCTGTATTCCTGGCAAGAAAACTAATTATGAAACACTGGATTTCTGAAGAGCCTCCTGCTCTTAAAGAATGGGTTAACGCTGTGGGGGAAATGTTAAGAAAAGACAAGGTGATATACCAACACAGAGGTTGCCCACAGAAGTTCGAGAAACTCTGGGGACCATGGCTGAATGTTCCGGGGCTTGCCCCGGTGGATTTGGTCGTGGGCAGACTGTTGGGATTTGGGACATGAGACCCTAAGTATTGGATAGCTATGGCTATCTTATCAAGGCATAGTACCTTATGAGGTTCAATTACTCCTTTTGTTTAGGATAGGGACGGACAAATGGTTTATATTGTGCAGATGTAGGTGATGAATAAAATGATATTCAGTGGATAGAGTGGTGTTCTGGTACAGGTTAGTTTAATAATGCAGCCAGTAAGACACACAAATGTAGAATGTCTGACAGATGTAAGCATTTCAAAATGTAAATGTGAAGTCGGTATGTGTATGTTTTTACATGTTTTTCTCAATAAAATATTTTTCTGGATAAAAAAAAAAAAAAGTGGTTGTAAATCCTTACATATACCCAGTGAAGTGAATGGCCTCCATGAATACATTGTACCTGTTTATCTGAAGTTTTCTCTTCTCTACATACAGTCAAAGTCCAGAATATATAAAGTTCGTCTGAGCTGTCAAAAAACAGGGGGCAGAGAGCTCAAATTACACACTCCAGAGCTCAGTGAGGAGAGCTCTGAGAGCTGATTGGAGGGAAGGGACACCTCTCCCCCTTCACACAGGACACAGGAATAGAGCTGAGGCTGTCGATCACAGGCTGTGTGCTGGAGATTCCTCCCCTGTCACCTTTTTTCTCTTGGTGTCAGGAAAACTTGTCAGAAGTGACTAATGCAGATAGCAGAAGACTGGGGGAGCAGACAAAAATGATACTTAGTGCTCTGGAATGAGACAAGTACACACTATAGAAGAATATGCTTTGTTCATTTTTCATGCATGAGGTTTACAGCCACTTTAGCTTCATAGTTGACACAGTCAGAGGAATTCATTAATGCCTTAACCCCTTCCCGCCGAGTGTACACAGATGTGCATACTCGGCTTTCCAGGGTTATACCGGGATGATGCCCGCAGCTGCAGGCATCATCCCGGTACCGTTGTTTAGAGTGGGCGATCGGCTATCCGAGTATAACAACCGATTGGTTGTTGGCTGTTATACCGGTGGAGCGGGAGGGGACTCCCCCCCTCCCTCCGCCTCCCGCTGCTCTTACTAGGCCTCCCGTTCCGTTGGGAGGCCCGATGACTAATCGGCCGCCTCTGGCGGCTGGGGGGCGGGCTGGAACGAAGCCATGGGTGGCTTCGTTCCAGCCTCCTAATCGTAAACACGGAAGCGACGTCATGACGTCACCTCCCGTTTACTCGACTGTCAATGGCGCCAGTTTTAAAAAAATACACAGTATTCAGAATCGCCGTTTTCAGCGATCTGAATACTGTGAAGTGCAAAGGAGGGAGTGCAAAAAGAGTACCTGTCACCACCTATTACTGTCACAAGGGATGTTTGACAGCAATAAAAGTCATCAAAATTTTTTTTTTAAAAATCACAATTTATAATAATAAAAATAAATAAAATAAATAAGAAAAAAAACAATTTTAAAGCGCCCCCGTCCCCGCGAGCTCGTGCAGCAAAGAAAACGCATATGGAAGTCGCGTCCGCATATGTAAACGGTGTTCAAATCACACATGTGAGGTATCACCGCGATGGTCAGAGCGAGAGCAATAATTCTAGCACTAGACCTCCTCTGTAACTCTAACCTGGTAACCAGAAAAAATTTTTAAAGCGTCGCCTATGGAAATTCTTAGGTACCGTAGTTTGTTGCCATTCCACGAGTGCGTGCAATTATAAAGAGTCTATTTACTTGGCGTAACATCATCTTTTACATTATACAAAAAAATTGGTGTAACTTTACTGTTTGGATTTTTTAATATTCATGAAAGTGTCCCTTTTCCCAAAAATTTGCGTTTAAAACACTGCTGCACAAATACCGTGTAATATAAAATATTGCAACAATCTCCATTTTATTCTCTAGATTCTCTGCTAAAAATATATATATAATGTTTGGGGGATCTAAGTAATTTTCTAGCAAAAAATACGGATATTAACTTGTAAACACCAAATTTCAAAAATAGGCTTCGTTATGAAAGGGTTTAACAACGCTTGACTGGTAGTAATTATCTTTAGAACTATCTGTGCCCAATTTAGTCAAGCATTTATTCCAGTTTCAGTAACATTGTACGGGTACCAAATTCATGTAGTGGGGCATGCCTGTGCAGGGAAGCTAAATGTAAAATGAGGTAATATCCCACTTATATGAATGATTTATTGGGTCCGACCTCCCTCCTGCATGAATGATGTTTTCACTTGCATCTGGGTAGGGTATATGTTCCATGTGGATATACTGTATATATACTATTAGATTTGTAATAGATATTATTTTTTTATTGACTGTATTTTAATTATTAATAATTACTTCTTTCTTTTGCTTTGTTTACCTTAAAGTGGTTGTAATAAGAAGGTCTTTTTTATCTTAATGCATTTTTAATGCAAACTTCTGTGTGCAGCAGCACCCCCCCCCCCCTCAGCCCCCTAATACATATCTGAGTCCCATCTCGATCCACCTAAGTTGCACGAGAGACTCATCTGCCCATCTCGCCCTCATCATTGGCTGAGACAGCAGCGGGTGTCATTGGCTCCCGCTGCTGTCAGTCAAAGTCAGTGAGCCCATGAGGAGAGAGAGGGGGCAGGGCTGAACCTGGACACACAGAGCAGCAACTCGGCTCGGGTGCCCCCATAGCAAGCTGCTTGCTGTAGGGGCACTCGGCAAGAGGGAGGGACTAGGTGCGCCAGCGAAGGACCCGAGAAGAAGAGGATCAGGGCTGCTCTGTGCAAAACCACTGCCCAGAGCAGGTAAGTATGACATGTTTTATTATTTTTAAATAAAAAAATAAGACCTTAGTATCACTTTAATGTTGTTTTATTTGGGTTTGTTTATGTACTGTTTTGTATTTTTTATTCTTGTTTTGTACTGCTTTTATATAATCCTCTTTGATGTTTGTCAGAAGGAGGTTAAGAGCACTAATTGATGTATGTGTCAGGTGCTTTTTTGTGCATTTGGAAAGCAGCACTCTTGACAGCCCCTTGTTATGAATAGGCACTTGGTTGTGTGAAATGCATCAAAGATATTGTGTATCCTAGTGCTGCTAGTCTGATAATACTGGAAATAAACTTGGTAATTGGACTGAGTCTTGTGGTGGTGTGCAGCCATTTGTTTCTTTTCTTCAGTATCCACATTGGCGAGCCAGGTTTAAGCACCTGCACATGAGGCCAGGTCAGAAAAGCTATACTCACCTGGAGCGGTGCCTTTCCTATTTAGATGAAAAAGGAATTGGGGTTGGGACTTTAAATGAGGCAATAACTGCGATTTACCTCCATCCCTAATAATTTGGAAAAAGCAAAAAGAGATTGGGACTTTGTGTGAGGCACACTGCTACATAACATGATATGAACCAATCAGTGTAAATATTATTTATTAAACACAAAAAGGCATACAGGACATAGTAACAAAGTAAAATTAATAAAATTGCATAGTAAATAGTGGGTAACATATAGACCTTATATTGCAATCAATATATAGTACATATTAAGCTTACAATAAAAAACTTAATAGACCTAGAAATGTAAGCCTGATTGTAATGGTAGCATATAACTCAACAATAATGGATTGGTGCATAATGATATTTTGATGGTAGTCAGGTAAGATGGTAGAACATGGGGGAATGTGACATTGCATCAAAGGAAAGCTCTACGCGTTTCGTGGTTAGTATACCACTCGTCAGGAGCAGATGCAGGGCTTGGGATATATCTAGGATAAATTGCCAAAATTAGTAGAGTAAAAAATAATAAATAAGAAATACGGAATTAAAAGGAAAGAGGGGGAGCAGACAAGGATCCCGACCACTTTTACCTAGTCGTATAAAAAGGTAAATTTGTATATGGTAACCATAATGGAATAATGCTAGATATAGCGTTATCCCCGGAAACTGAGGCAGTGTAGCCCTGAGGCATGGCAATAGCACCAGCAGCCAGAGAAAAGACATGTAGATAAGGATCTCCAGTGCTTAAGCTGTAGTATGTGGTAATGTATAGTAATCATACTGTAGTTGATTCCAAAAAATTCCTATAAAGATAAGCATTGGAACAATGAACTAGTGGTAGCAACTAAGTGCTGGAGAAAGAAGACACACCCAGGTGGGTAAAATACTAGGTGGGATGAAAAGAAAAAAAGAAGAAAAAATAGAAGGACCGTAGGTGAACCAAAAAAGGTAAATTACCATAGAGCTGGTGATAGCTGAGCATAGTAGCCCATAAAGTAAGGAAATGAATGTGAGAAAAAGGTGAAGAGGTATAATACAACCCAATAAGATTGGTATATAAAAGTGACGGAGTGAGGCAGGGATGGTGAATAATTGGTAAAGTGACAAACAGCCAGGTGAATAGGATGTGATGTGAAGGGGTAAAGAATACCTGAAACAGTAATAAAAGGGTAGACATGAGAAACCAATAGTGAGGAAGGGTGTACATACCAAGAATCAAGGCGCGGTGCATAGGATAGAAATAATGGCCAATGGACTATTTAGATGTCCATCACTTACCTTCTCAACCACTATAGCCATATCCTTCTAATTGGCCCCAAATAAATCTTTTTCAAAATCCTCCAACGCCCACCATTCACTCCAACACTGCTTGGTCACTTCAACATTTTGCACAGGCAATGAACATGGCATTGAATGACCCTGTCTCATTGCTAAACACATCATCAGCTATAGAGACCTGTTAATATTGTTATCCATGTTACTGTTATTTTGTTTTTTGGGGGGAAATTTGAGCTATGTTAGCTCTTTTATTGAATCAGACTACTTAGGCCAGTTTTCTTTGAAAACATAAATTAATGATTATTTGTACGCAAATAACCTTGTAGGCAGTTCACCAGTTTTTTTTTCTTTTTCGTAGATCCTGGCTACTGTAGACCAGGGACGTCTCACAAAAGGTGCAATTTTAAAGATGACTTTGTCATCTAGCCATTTAAAATGAGGACTCTTGTTACTTAAATCCTAATGCTTGCCCATTTTTTTCTGGTTTTAACACACCGACCTCAGGGACAACAGGTTCACTTGCTGCCTAATATATCCTACCCACTTTCTGATGGCATTGTAATGAGATCATCAGTGTTATTTTTTTCTGGTTTGTGAAAAAAATCTTCTAAAAAAATGAACTAAAATTTAAAAAAACAAAACAAAAAAAAGACGTTAGGAGATTTTGGTCCTTCGTGAAACAGAAAAATTTGATAAAAAAGTAAACTTTTTTTATCACTTTTGATGCATGTACCTTTGTGTTTATTTTATTTTCAGCTCCTGAATTAAAAAATTTGAGCAAATTTTGATCAGAATAAACGTTATTATAAAGCCGCGTACACACGACCGGAATGTCCGACAGAAAAAGTCAGACGGAAGCTTTTCATCGCCTATTCCGATCGTGTGTGTGCCTCATCTAGAAATAGAACATGCTCTAAATACTCCCAATGGAACCAATTCCTATCGGGAAAGCCACTCGTCTGTATGCTGTTCCGACGAAACAAAAACAACGCTTGCTCTGAAGCAAGTACGAGACAGAAGCTATTGGCTACTGGCTATTGAACTTCCTTTTTCTAGTCCCGTCGTACGTGCTGTACGTCACCACGTTCTGGACGGTCAGACTTTGGTTGGACTTTGGATTGACCGTGTGTAGGCAAGACCGCTTGAATGGAATTCCGTCGGAGTTCCATAGGAGAAACCTTCGGAGTTTATTACGACGGCTAAACCGGTCGTGTGTATGCGGCATAAGTGTCATTGCCAGTGTGTTTTTAGGTAGGAGGCAAACATAAAATAAAATGTAGACAGTCATTTGTGGGAGCTACTACAGGTACAAATAACAAAAACATATATTGTACATGTGTGGTATCTTTGTGGTAGTCAGTATAAGTCATAGCAATAGTAAGAAAATTTGTTTTGAATTGTTCTTTTGTGTTAGGTTATGGTAATAGCAAGACATTTACATTTAATTTTTTTTATATAATATTTTTATTATTATAACTATTTTTGTGGCAGGTTTCCTTTGTTTAAACAAAGGGATATATCCATTACTATTTACCAATGAATGCCCAATTAATCCCAAAAAAGGGATAATGGTTTTCAATAATATATATACAGTTTACTAATACATGTAAAAGCTGCAAAAATACAGTATGTTCAGGTGATAGTATTTGTTTTACCATCTTTATGAACAGGATAAAAAAAATTTAAAAATCAAACAACCAAAATCAGTATGATTTTTAACCTTTTAACAGGAGGTATGCTATTTCTAAAGTACATGTCCAAACAACTACCGAGTAAACACAGCAACTCGTCAATACTGTACAATAAATAGTGGGACTAAAGACTAGTAGAACTCAAACTAACCTTTATCACTGACATCCTTGTGTAGGAAATTTCTCATCATGGGAACATAGGTCATTGCATATGACCTAGAACTGGCCCCTCTGTTCTTGATCAGAATTAACAGGAAGGACTCAGTATCTGCGTGTTCTCCTCTTTGGGGTTGATTCACTAAGAGTTAATCAACGGCTAAAAATATTCAGTAAACTACTGCATGCAGTAACAATTGTACAAGTGCTCCCTTCACTAGGAACTGGAGAAAATGGAGTTAAATACCGAATGTGGTATTTGTTCGATTTAGCGGTAATTACCGCATTAGTTAATGTGGCAATTTACCACGTTGAGCTGGTTGCTAAGGAGCGGACTGGGAAGCCGGGCGCCTCATCCTTGAAAATCAATGACACATCAGCTCTCAGTGTGTTTTTTTAAATAACAGCATGGGATCCCCCAAAATCCATACCAGACCCTTATCCGGGCATGCAGCCTGGCAAGTCAGGAAAGGGGGGGACAAGCGAACGCCCCCCTCCTGAACCATGCCAGGCCACATGCCCTCAACATGGGGGGGTGGGTGCTTTTGGGCAGGGGGGCTCTGCCCCTGAACCATACCAGGGTATGTGGCGATCACCCCCCCTTTCCTGACCTGCCAGGCTGCATGCCCAGATAAGGGTCTGGTATGGATTTTGGGGGACCCCATGCCCTTTTTTTTATTTTGGCACGGAGTTCCCCTTACAATCCTTACCAGACCCAAAGGGCCTGGTATGGATGGAGGGACCCCACGCTGGGATTTTTCCATACTTTTTAATTGTCTGCTTTTTTTTTACAATCAGCTGTTAGCGGGGAAGTGGTTGTTACGGCGCGCTGCTTAGCAACCAGCTATTTGTCCCCTGACCCCTAGGCTGTTCTTTGACAAATACCACATGTGATACTGCCAGCAAAACCCTAGTGCTAATTATTGCATGCTTTTTTTACTCTCTGGTCCATTCGTGAATTGGAACTTTTTATGCGATATTTACCGGTACATTTTTTTTTGCATAAATATTGCACAATTGTTTTTTTTTTTTTGTGAATTGGACTTAATTTACTGCATGTAATAATGTATGCAAATGAATAGCATGATACCCTTATCACATGCAGTAAACATTAGTGAATGAATCCCTTTCTCTCTTCATAAGTTAGGAAAAATGAAGCCACTGCAGCTGCCACCATGAAACGCACAATTTTTTTCCATCCATCATGTCTGGATAGCACAAAGCACCACAGAACACAGCGCAAAACAGGAAGGAGATGAGAATCACCCAGGAAGCAGATGGCAGCAGATGGCAGCAGATGGCAGCAGAAACACACAGCAACAAATGATGTCACATATGATATTGTTCCATATTGGCTAATTCAAAAAAGCTGGAGCTTGAAAACACTGTAAAAAATGGGCAAAAATGCACATACAAATGCATGGCTGACAAAACACGCAAAAATGAGATGCTCAGGTGTGAATGCAGAGTTAAAGTGGTTGTAAACCCTGTTATACCACTTTTATCTACAGATAAGCCTATAACAAGGCTTACCTGTAGGTACCGTGAATATCTCCTATACTTGCACAGTTTAGGAGATATTCAATATCCCTTTCATGACTAAGCCTATTTTTGAAATTTGGTGTTTACAAGTTAAAATCTGTATTTTTTGCTAGAAAATTACTTAGAGTTCCCAAACATTATATATATTTTTTTAGCAGAGAATCTAGAGAATAAAATGGAGATTGTTGCAATATTTTATATCACACGGTATTTGTGCAGCGGTGTTTTAAAAGCAAATTTTTGGAAAAGGGACATTTTCTTGAATTTTAAAAAATCCAAACAGTAAAGTTACCCCAATTTTTTTGTATAATGTAAAAGATGATGTTACACCGAATAAATAGATACCAAACATGTCAGCCTTTATAATTGCACGCACTCGTGGAATGGCGACAAACTACGGTACCTATGAATTTCCATAGGCGACGCTTTAAATTTTTTTTACGGTTACCAGGTTTGAGTTACAGAGGAGGCCTAGTGCTAGAATTATTGCTCTCGCTCTGACGATCGTGGCGATACCTCGCATGTGTGATTTGAACACCGTTTACATATGTGGGCGCGAATTCCGTATGCGTTTTCTTCGCTGCGCGAGCTCGCGGGGTCAGGAGCGCTTTAAAAAATTTTTTTTTTTATTTTATTTATTTTTATACTTATGAATTGTGTTTAAAAAAAAATTATTTTTTTTATTTTTATTGCTGTACCAAGGAATGTAAACATCCCTTGTGACAGTAATAGGTGGTGACAGGTACTCTTTATGCAGGGATCGGGGGTCTAAAAGATCCCCAATACCTCCTGTGCACTTCAAAGTATTCAGATCGCCGAAAACGGCGACTTTGAACACTGTATATTTTTCTAAAACCGGCGCCATTGGCAGCCGAGTAAACAGGAAGTGACGTCATGACGTCGCTTCCGCGTTTACAATGAGAAGGCTGGAACGAAGCCACCCACAGCTTCGTTCCAGCCCGCCCCCACCCCCCGGAGGCAGCCGATTGGACACCGGGCCTCCCGAACGCACGGGAGGCCCGGTAAGAGTGTCGGGAGGCGGCGGGAGGTGGTGGGAGGGGAGGCGTCCCCCCCGCTCCTCCGGTATAACAGCCGAGCGGCTTTTAGCCACATCGGTTGTTATACTCGGATAGCCGATCGCCGGCTCTAAACAACGGTACCGGGATGATGCCTGAAGGCTGCAGGCATCATCCTGGTATAACCCCGGAAAGCCGAGTACGCACATCTGCGTACGGTTGGCGGGAAGGGGTTATATGTGTTGCTGCCGACATCATCGCGCATGTGCACTGAAGAAATGGTCTGCTGGTTTCTTCAGGACTCGTGGCGTGCGCGGGAGTGACATCATCGTGGCTCCCACCAATCACAGCCCTGGAGCCACAAACCCGGAAGTAACTCCAGTGGAAGATGTCAACCGTGTACTCGGAGTGCCAACGCTAATTCGGGACATTGTTCTGAGGTAAGTATTTCATAATGAGCTAGTATGTGATGCATACTAGCTCATTATTCCTTTGTCTTGCAGGGTTTGTTTATTTTTGGGGGTTTTTTTTCTGAGGTTTACAACCTTATTAATCTTGGAAAAGAAATATATTCTGAAAAAAACATGCAGGCTGTCATTGCCAACTTCTGTTGATTGAAAGGCTTGTACCTTGGGTGTTATGCTGACCTTTTGCCTCAATACTTTGGGTCAATAACCTGGAACAAGTAGGCAGAGAGGAACTTATGTTTTTTGTTTTTTTGGGCATTCCTAACTGCACACATGTGCCAGGACTTGGAATGTATTGAAGTTGGCAGATAAGCAAAGCAGCATTGCAGGAAGTACTCCTTCTGTATAAGAAGTATAAGACAGCTATGCTGCTCCAAGCAACCATACATGCGCTCCTGGAGACTCCAGCCACTAGAAGGTGGAGATATCTTAAGGGCTCGTCCAGCTTGATATTAGACAATTACAATAAAGAACGTGGAGCCGCACACTAGGAATCAGCCAAATACTGAAGTGCACAAAATTCAGCTTCAGTTAATCTCCTCCCATGCCACACACCCTAATGCATCTCTCCCTCCCACAGGCTTAATCATAGAGCTGTGTGATTAAGCCTGTGGGAGAGTTAAACACATTGGAGGGGCATGGCATGGGAGGAGAATAGCTGAAGCTGAATTTTGTACACTTCAGTGTTTGGCTGATTCATAGTGTGCGGCTCCATGCTCTATATTGTAAGTATCGCAGAAAGTGTTTTTTAAAGAAGGTCACTAATGACATTCTCTTCTTTTTTTCCCTCTTGACAGGTTTACTTTAACACTGTAGAGGAGACAGAAGCCACAAATATATATCCTCAAGGATTCTGTGGTAGGACATACTGAAGATACAGTATTTAACAAAAACATTGTTAAAGTTATTCACAGACAATTTCTCTGACAAAAGAGCCATCATTTTTGTTCTTAGGTTATCTCCCTTGTCTAAGAAGTTGAATATAAGTTCAACATTGTTCAGTAATGTCTCTACAAGGGAATACGAAGATGATAGAAAATGAAAATCTTTATTTCACCTTCCATCTAAGCACAATGAATTTTGAGACAGATGGTCATTCTGTTAAGTACTGTGTTTTGTCTTTGTGTACAATGAAAAATACATAAGCCTTCTGCTGCAAAGTGCAAGAAAGACATTTACGCACCTGTTTCAAATTATTCTGATACTATAAATGTTCTTCAAAATTGGAAAGCCTAGTGTTTTAAGAAAGTGTGAAGTGCCACAGCGAGCTCGACTAAATTGACTAGGCTTGGGTCCAGTAAGCAGCGAAAGGGAGAATGATACTTACAAATCCTGGCAAACAGCAGATAATAAAAGGAAGCGTGCATCGTAACACTGAATCTAAGCTCTCTCGAAATATTGTCACTTCTAGAACTTTCTGATAAATTCATAGAATAAAACTTCACTTTTCTTTCCGTCTGACTATTTATTTAATAATCTTTTCACATGGGAGTAAAAAAAAACTATGTTTTTTTTAGGTACATAGATGAAAGATTTCATGTGGCAATGATCCAATCTTTATGAATCATGATGACACTACAATACATTTCATGAGGTCTCCATCTTGTGGATTTCATGCCTTCCTCCCAGCCATTTCAAGATCAGATTTTTTTTTGTCAAAGTGTTATGAAGTTGTCAAATGTCTAAATGAACTCTTTTACAGAAACATCTGCCTCCTTAAGCACTTCTTTTGAAAGGCTGGCAAATTGCTGTGAAATGCACATTATCCAATAATTAACCTGCAAATATGACTTGCGTGTGGCAGAATGCCATAAGAACCAGATGTTGTCCCTGGTTCCTCTTTGTGAAGCAGGTCAAACATTCTGATTTAGCTATTTGCTTGTAGAGATAATGTGATTCATATGATACATTCTGCTAATTGTGTAACATGGCACACTGGAACTCGTTAAGTGAATTCTAAGCTGTTGCACAGCAATTACGCTTCTGTGGCAACTGTCCTCCATATATACTTGCTGAAAGGATATTCACTTTACTTTATAAGATACAACATAACATTTTTGCAATATTCCAAAACTAGAGGCACAAAATTCCATAATGCATATTAAGAGTAGCTGTTTTTAAAAAAAATGTTTTTTGGTCTTATTGTTTTATAGGCTGCCATTTTTTCACAAAAGTAATGCCGCGTACACATGGTCAGACTTTTCGACCGGACTTGTCCGACGGACGCCGATGGGCCAAATCCGGCGGACAATCCGATCGTGTGTGGGCTTCACCAGACCTTCAGCGGATTTTTCCAGTCGCAAATCTGACAGACTTTAGATTTGGAACATGCTTCAAATCTTTACGTCGTAACTCCGCCGGACCCAGAAATCGTCTGTATGCTAGTCCAACGGACAAAAACCCACGCTAGGGCAGCTATTGGCTACTGGCTATCAACTTCCTTATTTTAGTCCGGTGTACATCATCACGTACGAATCCGTCGGACTTTGGTGTGAACGTGTGTAGGCAAGTCCGGTTGTTAGAAAGTCTGTTGAAAGTCCGCCAAAAGTCTGTCGAAAGTCTGTCGGACGGGCTGTCGGACTTTTGTAGCTGAAAAGGTTCACCGTGTGTACGCGGCATTACTTACAGAATCCCCTAAAGTTGGCTTCTGTTTAAAATTGTGGTCAACACTTTTCTCCGTAGGATGAGGTTCAGGTTCAGGTTTGTCACTAAAATGGATTCATAGTGAATCCCAGAGATTTCCAAAGTTTGGGCTGAAAAGGTCACAGGTTTGCTGCCAAGAAACAACCTACATTGCAGTGTACATAGCCTTTGCCCCGGTTAGTCACAAGTACCAATAATTTGAAGGAATAGATAACACAATCATCTTTCTATAAGGATGGTCTCACAGCAGCCATATATTTAGCATGTGTTGAAGCTGTCAAGTAGTGCTGATTGTTCTATTTAGGGAAAAATACAGTTTTTTACTTTTTCGTTTTGGCATTGGTGCATGTCGCTTATGTCATGCCTTTGTTTGACAATAGCTTCCTTAATCAAATAACAGGATTCACCCCCATAAACTTCAATACAGATTGCTGCAAATTTGCTCATACCTACTGTAGACTATTCAACCAAAAAACAGAAAATGCAAGCTACCAGGAGGACATGATACACCACAGGCCCAGACAAATAACCACTGAAAGAAGCTACTTAACTGGTCTTGGTGCAAATAATTCAAAACAATATTTTTTCTTATCCATTGTTCAGTGGAGCACAGTCCACATTCCTCTTTGGCCTTCAAGGAGGATACATTGTTTTCCTTTTAAACTAACTGATGGGTGAAGAAAAGAAAGTTCAACCTTATTAAAATATATGTATAAGTTATTTTTAAGTAATGATTGCTAAAATAACAATATTAGTCTTAACCCTATAAGGAACATTTCGGTCTATGGCCTATTTTATAAACAGTTGGTTTCTACCATGATTTTTGATTAAATCAAAATGCATTGTGTATAAATCTGCTTATACAGTGTCTGTGGATCAACTAATCATTTTGACATGTGGTTGTCACTGAATGCAATTGCTGCTTATGGTTTTTTTTTTGTTTTTCATCACATGCTCAATTAGAATTTTTTCAGATTTATGACAAGTTACTTTGAGGACAAGCAAGTTGTAAGGCCAGTAGTGATTTTCTGACATGCTGTATTACAGTTGAGATTGTCTCTCTTTATCCTTCCTAAGCTTAATCTGCTACCACTGCCATGGCAACAGGTAAACACCATGAAGACACACAATAATGGCATAAGCTGTAATGGATAATTAAAGGGACCTTGTCACCAGACCATTTATATGAGCTAAACTACTCTCAAAAGATGAACCTTTAACAAGGGAAGAGCAAAGTACAATGTATACTATGCATTTTAGGAGCACAAGGACATGTCATGTTTTGTTATGTATGTATATGCCCGCCTAAAATGTACAGTATGTCAAAGCAAATTTTTTTTTGTTTGTTTTGGAAAGTGCGAAAGAACTGTCAGATTTTTATCAATATCCTGGGCTCTGTTCGAGAAATGAACCCTCACGTCCTGTCCTTCTGACAATGATTTTATCAAGCAGGAAGTGAGGGAAAATGTCCAATAGGAACACAGACAAAAATAAAAATAAGATCGGGGTTCTATCCTTCCTGAACTCTACTGAAGAAATGCATTTTGTTCAGTTTGTGTTGCTTTTAGAAGTTTTCTTGGCTTCCTATCTGATAAAATGTGGTCAGCAGGACAGGAATGAGAGCATATCTCTTTAACAGTGCACTGGATAGCAGTAAAAACCCGATGCTTAAAAGTAGTCAAAGGATGAGAGTGCAGCAAATGCTTGCTTTGTCTGAATCCAGCTCAGTGTAATACTCAATATACTCTTTTTTTATTATATTATTATTATTATATTATTTTTTATTATATTTGTTATATTCTACCACAAACCCTGAGCGGGGCTGGTGAACATCCAAAATGTGTTGGGTACTTCTGTGACTTTTACTACTTTTACATTTGTGGTGCTCTTATTCTTTGACCATTTTTAAGCATCAGTATTACAGTGACCCAAATTGACCTTACTAAAAAACAGATGAACAGATAGCTGCCCTCAATTGGGATCTGAAAAGTACTAGTTGTATCGCAGTCCAGCGCACTCCATCCTAACCTAAGAAAATAATTTGGCTGGACAATATCCCTGTATAAAAAGATGTTCCACGTGCCCACTTCTTTTAAAACATCACCCCGCGCCAAGGACCGCACCACTGGCAATATAAAGGCAACACCAATAAATTTATGTTCTAATAATCAGCAGCTACTTCAACAAAAATAATACAAATAAAGGCAATATGATACTTTTAAAATGCAGATATAAAGTCTTTCAATATTGCAGCAGCACTTCGTGCCCAGATCACCGGGACATTTTTTCATATATAGTCCTTTATATAGAACAGACAGTATGGTGAGGATCCTTTGTGCTCTATGAAATCAGATGTTTCTTCCACCAAGCCTAACACGACATGCAGAGAACCCCTAATGAAGTTGCACTCACCAGAAATTCAGTAGGTATCAGCTTTAAACGGTATTAATAGATCTGCACCGATTCTCACAATGACCACCAGATGTCAGCATTGCCCTCGGTAGCTCCAATTAATATATGTGGGAGAAATGGAATGTCCACATAGTGTGATATTGCTAAAAACACTTTATTTTAAAACATCCAGATTTCCCCATAAGAAATAAGCATACCAAAGAATAATAATATACAATGAGCAGATAAGAAAGTGTACTATGCCTGTTGTGTATCCAAAATCGGGTAGGTATTAGGAGCATTCGTCATGTAGAGCTGTACCACTTCCTGATTCCTCCCTAGTCTGCGGAGCGCAAACGTCACTTCCGGTAGTTCACGAACTGACGCGTTTCGTCACTTCCGGACTTCGTCTGAGGGCGTGAACTACCAGATGGGAAGCTGATACTTATAGTAGTGACAGGTCTAGCAACCAATCAGAGGAACGCAACATCAATGAGGACAAGAACTCACGCCCACACGTGAATCACTGTCAGCAACGAGTGAAGCATCATGTGTCCCAATGATTTACACGGCGCCAGACGAGCACCTTACCGGACTGAGATGGAAGATGACAATGAAAGAAATGACATGCGGACTGAATGCATAAGTGTTCCACTTAATACAATACATAGTTGCTGTGCATTAAAAACATTTCTTTCAAGTACAAAGGCGCAACAAGGTTTATACGCAATGGCTAAAATAACAATTTGTAACGGTTAAAATATCTACTTATGATATAACGCATATGTTTAACAATTCATCTTGTATAAACATATTCTTCAATAAATATATTCATGATACATATTGTCATTAAAATTGTTAGAGAGAGAAAAGAGAATCAGGAAGCGGTACAGCTCTACATGACGAACGCTCCTAATACCTGGCCGATTTTGAATACGCAACAGGCATAGTGCCCTTTCTTATCTGCTCATTGTATATTATTATTCTTTGGTATGCTTATTTCTTATGGGGGAATCTGGATGTTTTAAAATAAGGTGTTTTTAGCAATATCACACTATGTGGACATTACATTTCTCCCACATATTTTAATTGGAGCTACCGAGGGCAATGCTGACATCTGGTGGTCGTTGTGAGAATCGGTGCAGATCTATTAATACCGTTTAAAGCTGATACCTACTGAACTTCTGGTGAGTGCAACTTCATTAGGGGTTCTCTGCACGTGGTGTTATGCTTGGTGGAAGAAACATCTGATTTCATAGAGCACAAAGGATCCCCACCATACTGTCTGTTCTATATAAAGGACTATATATGAAAAAATGTCCCGGTGATCTGGGCACGAAGCGCTGCTGCAATATTGAAAGACTTTATATCTGCATTTTAAAAGTATCATATTGCCTTTATTTGTATTATTTTTGTTGAAGTAGCTGCTGATTATTAGAACATAAATTTATTGGTGTTGCCTTTATACTGCCAGTGGTGCGGTCCTTGGCGCGGGGTGATGTTTTAAAAGAAGTGGGCACGTGGAACATCTTTTTATACAATTATTGAGTTTTTTTTCTCTGCTGCCATGGACGTACTACGGTATCTAAGTAACAGACACATAGATGTGGACGCTTTGTTCACTAACTATGAGCCCACTACCACACAGACTAATTATAATGGAGCAATGACGGCACTTGGCCATATTTTAGAAAAACAAGTACGCACTTGGTGGGACATATGTAGTCTTGAACAATACGTCAAAGAAAAGGTCATCATAAGAAGCCTCAGATGGGACATTGCCCAACTGGATGGTCTAGATGACCAGGGCTCTGCCCAAGAGTGGCTTGACTTTTTCAACGGTGTGGGTTTCAAATTACAAGAATTAGTCCTCCAAAGGAAAAAACGCAAAATGGCCAATTTAGAGTTAAAAATTAATGATTTACAACAACAATTAGATCCTATTAAGGATACCCAACAAATTATCGATTTTAATGCTAGAATACAAAAGAAATTGGGAAAAATAGATAGAGACACACAAAAAAAGAAGATAAAGAAATACCATAGAGATTTAGAGAATTTTAAAATTAACTCCATTTACTCTTGGCAACAAGTACCTAGCACAAAGGAGATAGTGGAGAAATCCATTCCAGGGCCACCGGCTCTTTTAAAACAGCCGGGACGCCCTCTACCTTTACCGGTGTCAACATCCACTAATCATTATGCATACAATAATGCCTATGTGGATAACATCCCATATGAGAATTCCCCAGTCAGGAAACCAAGGGGAACTGGAAGGAAGAATAATCAAAATGGCTATTATCAATCTGAGACATATGACATACCTGTACATAATAGATTTCAACCGTTACAAGAATACCAAGAACATCAAGGAAATTTTGCCAATCCTCCACCACCCCGTCCTTTTTTAGGGAGGGGTATTTCAGGAAGGGGTCGGAACCAACCTCCACGCAGAGGAAGACCACCATCATACTCCCAGCAGTGGGTCCAGCACAGGGGCCCTCAATCCCAGGATCATCACAAGGCCCCTCATTGGAAGGATCAACAATCACGACAAATGTTGGACCACCCACAACACCCATATACAAAGGAGGAAAACATCTGGGCTGCAGGGCAGGATCTAGGGCCCAAAAAAAGAAGAAGAAAATCGGAATAGAAGGCATCTTTAATCTTACTCAGAAACAATTAACACACAAAGAGATGAACATTCTGAACCTCGGTTTAAAATGTGGTTTGAAAAAACCAATTAACAAATTTGATGTTTTCTTTGACACCCACAAATACATTAGGAAGTTAAATATTAAAAAATATTTTTTGGGATGCAGTCCGAGCACAACAGCTGTAGCTCAAAGGTCCGGAGGGGTAGTGGATAGTGGCTTGAGGAATAAGTCTCTTTTCAATCCCCTCAATAATCCCAACCATCAAGTGGAGGTATTCAAGGGATTGATATTACGGGACTTGGAGCAACTTAAGCCCAATAAGGGGGTAAATATGAGACATATCAGCGAGGGGATCACTTCACTGGAAGAACGAAAAGATATCATCATAAGGCCGGCAGATAAAGGCGGAGGAGTGGTGATACTCCCAAAAGAGTTCTATCATGGTCAGATAATGGATATGCTTTTGGACGAAGTCACGTATAAACGTCTAGATAGGGATCCCACTCAATCATATAGGGATCAGCTGGAAATTTTGGTACATATGGGTTCAAGAAGCGGGGGCCCTAACGGATAAAGAAAGAAGATTTATTTTACCATCTAGAAGTCGTATCCCCACACTCTATACCTTACCAACGATCCATAAAGACTCTCTCAACCCACCAGCAAGACCTATTGTCAATAGCATCGATTCGGTCTCTTCTAGAATGGGCCAGTATCTGAACCGTTTTCTACAAAAAAGTGTTATGAACACCCGCTCATATTTAAAAGACACCAAAAACTTTTTGAATTGTCTACAGAGTGTCAATTTATCAGGCAGACAGCATATACTTTTGGTTACAGCGGATGTATCCTCTCTCTACTCCATCATACAGCATGATGATGCCCTACTAGCACTCAATTGGGCACTCAGTCAGAGAGAGGACCTCCCTTTTAACCAAAAGATCTTCCTTAGAAATGCTCTGGACTTCTGTCTTAGCCATAACTACTTTTGGTACAATGATGCATTCTATTCACAGCAAAAAGGCGCTGCGATGGGCGCGAAATTCGTGCCCAGCATCGCAAATTTATTTATGGCGGAATGGGAGGATAAGACCATCTTTAAAGAACAACGTCCAGAGCTGATCTTCTATAAACGCTTCATTGACGATCTGTTCTTAATTTGGGACAGCACATCCGTTTCACTAGAAGTGTTCATACAGTCTTTGAATAACAATAATAACAACATAAGACTTACCTCGGAATGGCATAGAGACGAAATCAATTTCCTTGATGTCAATATATACAGGGTGAACGATAAGCTAGAAACGAAGGTTTATTTCAAAAAGACTGACAGGAACAGCTACTTACCCATCTCAAGCGGACATCACCCACTATGGCTCAGAAATGTCCCCAAAGGTCAGATTATGAGGGTGAGAAGAAATTGTTCTGAAGATGCCCAGTTTTTTGCCCAATCCAGGATCCTCACGGACAGATTCTAAGCCAGGGGTTACGATCCAGAGATGTTAAATAAGGTGGTTGAAGAGGTAGCTGAAGTATCTAGAACTGCATGTTTACAGGAAGCAAATTTGACTGGATCCGAGGCACCATCGGCCGAGGAAAATCGCAATAGAGAATGGGGCTTCATCTCTCAATTCTATACTCAGTATAAGGAAGTAGAAGAGATTTCTAAAAAGCATTGGCACATTCTCTTGATGGATAGGACACTTTCCACTGCATTACCTACTGTACCTCAGTTCATTTATAGGAAAACCACAAGTTTTGGGGATAAAATAGTAAAAAAAGTAATGGACCCTCCTAAGCGCCCCCAGACATTCTGGGATCGAAATGGCTTTTTTGCGTGCAGGAAGTGCAAGGCATGCAGAGAGGTATGTAGGCCGCTCAGGGGTATAGATAGCTTTGTTTCCCAGGTCAATAATCAAAATTTTGATATTAAACAGTTCATCACGTGTAATAGTACTTTTGTGGTGTATGCATTAAAGTGTCCGTGCGGGCTGATCTATATAGGCCGCACAAAAAGACTATTGCGCTTGAGAATTGCTGAGCATATACACAATATCAAAATAGGATATAAGGACCACAACGTCTCATTACATTTTAAATTGAAATACGAGAGTGACCCCACAGGATTAGAATTTTGGGGGGTGGAACATCTCCAACCTCATTGGAGAGGTATAAATCGCATTCGTGAATTATCTAAACGCGAAACTCGATGGATTTATTTCGTAGATGTGATCTCCCCCAGGGGCCTCAATATCGAGTTATATATTAACTGTTTCATCAGTGACACCTAGATATGCCTTAATTTAATTTAATCTAATTTAATCTAATTTTAATCCTATTACATGAGTATTTCTATTTTGTCTCATTTAAACGTATGATTATCTCTATCAATTAATTCTATATAGCCCAATTTTTATAATCCAATTTTTATAATCTAATTGCTTATAATCCATTACTTTTATAGATGTTTAATCTATTGAGCACTAATAGGGCATTTATTATGGTTTTTAGATGTATGATGTCACTTATAACTATGACACATTTTTTACATAATATGCCTAATGCCGCGTACACACGAGCGGACTTTAAGGCGGACTTTGCCCGGCGGACTGGATTTCGTCGGACAATTCGATCGTGTGTGGGCTCCAGCGGACTTTGTTTGCTCAAAAGTTGGACGGACTTAGATTTGAAACTTGTTTAACCACTTGAGCCCCGGACCATTATGCTGCCTAAGGACCAGAGGTCTTTTTCCAATTTGGCACTGCGTCGCTTTAACTGCTAATTGCGCAGTCATGCAATGCTGTACCCAAACGAAATTTGCGTCCTTTTCTTCCCACAAATAGAGCTTTCTTTTGATGGTATTTGATCACCTCTGCGGTTTTTATTTTTTGCGCTATAAATGGAAAAAGACCGAAAATTTTGAAAAAAAATGATATTTTCTACTTTTTGTTATAAAAAAAATCCAATAAACTCAATTTTAGTCATACATTTAGGCCAAAATGTATTCGGCCATATGTTTTTGGTAAAAAAAATGTCAATAAGCGTATATTTATTGGTTTGCGCAAAAGTTATAGCGTCTACAAACTAGGGTACATTTTCTGTAATTTACACAGCTTTTAGTTTATGACTGCCTATGTCATTTCTTGAGGTGCTAAAATGGCAGGGCAGTACAAAACCCCCCCAAATGACCCCATTGTGGAAAGTAGACACCCCAAGGAAATTGCTGAGAGGCATGTTGAACCCATTGAATATTTATTTTTTTTGTCCCAAGTGATTGAATAATGACAAAAAAAAAAAAATATTTACAAAAAGTTGTCACTAAATGATATATTGCTCACACAGGCCATGGGCCTATGTGGAATTGCACCCCAAAATACATTCTGCTGCTTCTCCTGAATATGGGGATACCACATGTGTGGGACTTTTTGGGAGCCTAGCCGCGTACGGGGCCCCGAAATCCAATCACCGCCTTCAGGATTTCTAAGGGCGTAAATTTATGATTTCACTCTTTACTGCCTATCACAGTTTCGGAGGCCATGGAATGCCCAGGTGGCACAAAACCCCCCCAAATGACCCCATTTTGGAAAGTAGACACCCCAAGCTATTTCCAGAGAGGCATATTGAGTCCATGGAATATTTTATATTTTGACACAAGTTGCGGGAAAGTGACACATTTTTTTTTTTTTTTTTTTGCACAAAGTTGTCACTAAATGATATATTGCTCACACAGGCCATGGGCATATGTGGAATTGCACCCCAAAATACATTTAGCTACTTCTCCTGAGTACGGGGATACCACATGTGTGGGGCTTTTTGGGAGCCTAGCCGTGTACAGGACCCCGAAAACCAATCACCGCCTTCAGGATTTCTAAGGGTGAAAATTTTTGATTTCACTCTTCACTGCCTATCACAGTTTCGGAGGCCATGGAATGCCCAGGTGGCACAAAACCCCCCCAAATGACCCCATTTTGGAAAGTAGACACCCCAAGCTATTTGCTGAGAGGCATGGTGAGTATTTTGCAGCTCTCATTTGTTTTTGAAAATGAAGAAAGACAAGAAAAAACTTTTTTTTTTTTCTTTTTTCAATTTTCAAAACTTTGTGACAAAAAGTGAGGTCTGCAAAATACTCACTATACCTCTCATCAAATAGCTTGGGGTGTCTACTTTCCAAAATGGGGTCATTTGGGGGGGGTTTGTGCCACCTGGGCATTCCATGGTCTCCGAAACTGTGATAAGCAGTCAAGAGAGAAATCAAAAATTCACGCCCTTAGAAAGCCTGAAGGCGGTGCTTGGATTTCGGGGTTCCGTACGCGGCTAGGCTCCCAAAAAGTCTCACACATGTGGTATCCCCGTACTCAGGAGAAGCAGCAGAATGTATTTTGGGGTATAATTTCACATATTCCCATAGCATGTTTGAGCAATATATCATTTAGTGACAATTTTGTGCAAAAAAAAAAAAATTGTCTCTTTCCCGCAACTTGTGTCGCAATATAAAATATTCCATGGACTCGACATGCCTCTCAGCAAATAGCTTGGGGTGTCTACTTTCCAAAATGGGGTCATTTGGGGGGGTTTTGAACTGTCCTGGCATTTTATGCACAACATTTAGAAGCTTATGTCACACATCACCCACTCTTCTAACCACTTGAAGACAAAGCCCTTTCTGACACTTATTGTTTACATGAAAAAGTTTTTTTTTTTTGCAAGAAAATTACTTTGAACCCCCAAACATTATATATTTTTTTAAAGCAAATGCCCTACAGATTAAAATGGTGGGTGTTTCATTTTTTTTTTTCACACAGTATTTGCGCAGCGATTTTTCAAACGCATTTTTTGGGGAAAAAACACACTTTTTTAAATTTTAATGCACTAAAACACACTATATTGCCCAAATGTTTGATGAAATAAAAAAGATGATCTTAGGCCGAGTACATGGATACCAAACATGACATGCTTTACAATTGCGCACAAACGTGCAGTGGCAACAAAATAAATACATTTTTAAAAGCCTTTAAAAGCCTTTACAGGTTACCACTTTAGATTTACAGAGGAGGTCTACTGCAAAAATTACTGCCCTCGATCTAACCTTCGCGGTGATACCTCACATGCATGGTGCAATTGCTGTTTACATTTGACGCCAGACCGCCGCTTGCGTTCGCCTTAGTGCGAGAGCAGGGGGCGACAGGGGTGCTTTTATTTTTTTTTTTTTTTCTTTATTATTTTTTTGCTTTTTTATCTTATTTTTAAACTGTTCCTTTCATTTTTATTTTTTTTTATAATCATTTTTATTGTTATCTCGGGGAATGTAAATATCCCCTATGATAGCAATAGGTAGTGACAGGTACTCTTTTTTGAAAAAATTGGGGTCTATTAGACCCTAGATCTCTCCTCTGCCCTCAAAGCATCTGACCACACCAAGATTGGTGTGATAAAATGCTTCCCCAATTTCCCAATGGCGCTATTTACATCCAGCGAAATCTAAGTCATAAAATGCTCGTAGCTTCCGGTTTCTTAGGCCATAGAGATGTTTGGAGCCACTCTGGTCTCTGATCAGCTCTATGGTCAGCTGGCTGAATCACCGGCTGCATTCTCAGGTTCCCTGTTGAGACAGGAGAGCCAGAGAAAAACACGAAGACGGTGGGGGGGGGGGCATTCCCTCCCACGGCTTGTAAAAGCAGTCTAGAGGCTAATTAGCTGCTAGGATTGCTTTTACATGAAAGCCGACCGCTGGCTGAAAAGAATGATACCAAGATGATACCTAAACCTGCAGGCATCATTCTGGTATAACCACTCAAAGTTGTGAATGGCGTACCTGAAGACAAAAAAATGGTTAACAATAAAGCACAGTAAACGGTAAAGTATAAAAAATTGCATACCTGAAAAGCAAACATGATAAAACATAATAACAATAAAACATTGCAGAATAGAATACAGTAAAAAGAGCAGAACAATAGAGAGAATAGAGAGAGAGAGAGAACAATAAAACGACAACTATTTTTTTTTATTTTATATATATATATATATTTTTTATTTTTTTTTTTACACTTTTTTTGTAACTAACTTTTATAACTGTAACCGGTTCCAGGTTCGGGTCTCTCAAAATGCGATGGCATCTTGGGAGACCCTGTGAAAGTGTGCCTAGTCTGTGCAATGCTGTACCCTACGCTAATACTCAACTAGTGTATGGTAGCGTTCAAAACATTCACCAATGCAAAGACCAGGATTGTCAGGACAGGAGGGACAATAATAGCGGGTGTCACGCCTATATCCGCGCTAGCTGCAGACACAATATCTTTTTTGGGGGCGTTCGCTGGGTAGGGGTACTCGGGAGGACATAAAGAAAATGCCTCTCATGCAGCCGACTGCATTTGGTTGGGGATGTGAATGGGGGAAGTACGGGCGCTGCAGAAGCGGTGGGTTCCCAATTAGGATTGGCGAATGCAGTAGGAAGGGCACTATGGGCACGACGGGCCTGTGTTTGTCTTTCTGGTGGCAGCGGGACACTACTTGTGCTTGCCACCTCACCAGCTTGAACTGCACTTATGGGACTCGCCACGTCACCAAGTGTTACTGCAGTGCTGGTTTGACTACGACCGGGGTGTACTAGGCCGCTGGCGCTTGCCAGTTCACCAAAACGCTACCAAAAAATCTGTTAGCGATCGCAGGGATCAGGCCTGACTCTGCGAACGCTGCAGTTATGCGTTTTAGTCTTTTGTAAGTGACAGTGATCGATCGATACTGCACTTGGGTGGGCTGGGCTGGGCCGGGCGGAGGGGCAAAACGCAGGTGCTAGCAGGTATCTGGGCTGATCCCGCTAACACTGCGTTTGTGAGAACCCTAAACTGCTGGGGATGCTAGTATAGATCTGATCGGATCAGATATTGATCCGTTCAGATACTATACCACTAAGGGTGGTGTACGGTGCGTGCGTGGGTGTTAGCGGTACTGGCGCTAACCTGACGCTGCCTGGGGCTGGTGCTTGACAGTTCACCAAAATACTACCAAAAAAACTGTTAGCGATCGCAGGGATCAGGCCTGACTCTGTGAACGCTGCAGTTATGCATTTAGTGTTTTGTAAGTGTCAGTGATCGATCGATACTGCACTTGGGTGGGCTGGGCCGGGCGGAGGGGCAAAACGCAGGTGCTAGCAGGTATCTGGGCTGATTCCGCTAACACTGCGTTTTTGGGAACCCTAAACTGCTGGGGACACTAGTATAGATCTGATCGGATCAGATATTGATCCGTTCAGATACTATACCACTAAGGGAGGCGTATGCTGCGTGCGTGGGTGTTAGCGGTACTGGCGCTAACCTGACCCTGCCTGGGGCTGGTGCTTGCCAGTTCACCAAAATACTACCAAAAAAACTGTTAGCGATCGCAGGGATCAGGCCTGACTCTGCGAACGCTGCAGTTATGCGTTTAGTCTTTTGTAAGTGACAGTGATCGATCGATACTGCACTTGGGTGGGCTGGGCTGGGCCGGGCGGAGGGGCAAAACGCAGGTGCTAGCAGGTATCTGGGCTGATCCCGCTAACACTGCGTTTTTGGGAACCCTAAACTGCTGGGGACGCTAGTATAGATCTGATCGGATCAGATATTGATGCGTTCAGATACTATACCACTAAGGGAGGTGTATGCTGCGTGCGTCAGTGTTAGCGGCACTGGCGCTAATCTGACGCTGCCTGGGGCGACGCATATCACCGCCGGGCGATCAGGGGGCTAAACCTTTATTCGGTAATAAACGGCGGGTGCCCTGACACTATAAAAAATAAACAAACTAACCAGCGTCAACCGTAACGGTTATACGGTGATCAGTGGTGAAAGGGTTAACTAGGGGGCAATCAAGGGGTTAAAACATTTATTCGGTAGTATATGGGGGTCCCTGACGCTATAAAACGCTGACGGCGAACCTAAATATTTATGTCCCTAACTAGCGTCACCAGCGACACTAATACAGCGATCAGAAAAATGATCGCTTAGTGACACTGGTGACAGGGGGTGATCAAGGGGTTAAAACTTTATTAGGGGGGGTTAGGGGGGTACCCTAGACCTAAAGGGGGGTAATACTCACTGTCCCAACACTAACTGTCACAAACTGACACCAATGCAGTAATCAGAAAAAAAAAAAAAACTGCTGGTGTCAGTTTGTGACGGGGGGGGGGGGGGGTGATTGGGGGGGGATCGGGGGGCGATCGGGGGGGGGATCGGGGTGTTTTGTGTGCCTGGCATGTTCTACTGTGTGTGTGTGTGTTGGTGCACTCACATTGATGTCTTCTCTCCTCGGGCCGGAACGGAAATTACCGACCCGAGGGGAGATGACATCATTTCCTTTGCTGCTGTTTAGCATACAGCAGCAAAGGAATGATTCGATTGGCCGGCGGCGATCGCGAGGGGGGGGCCACGAACGGATGGTCTCCCCCTCACCACCGATCGCCGGGGCACAAAGGACGACCGCCTCGGGCACCGGGGGGGGTCCGATCGGACCCCCCACCCGCGGAAGACAAATCACGTACACTGTACGTGATTTTGCCTGTCCGTGCCACTTTGCCGACGTACATCGGCGTGAGGCGGTCGTCAAGTGGTTAAAATTTATCCGACGGACTCTTCTTTCTAGCGGACAAACCGATCGTCTGTGTGCTAGTCCGACGAACTCAAACTGACGCATGCTCTGAAGCAATTACAAGACGGAAGCGCTCGGTCTGGTAAAACTAGCCTTCGTCTTGAAGCTAGCACATTCCTCTTCTGTGGTCTTTTAATACAGCCTTATTTTAGGATTGATAATGCGAGAGGAATGAAGTTGTTTTTCTGCTTTATATTCACACCGAGTTCTTAACAAAGGCAAAATCATTTTTCACAAGTGCTAATTCTACATTGAATTCCACAGAAAGAGCATTTTGAAGTGCCTTCGCTGTGGATCCGAGGGGCATATGCAAGGAAGCCCAAAAAAATGCAAATAATTTTTATTTAACATGATTTTCTGAATAAATCAGCAGAGCTTCCCCGAATTTCAGCTCTTCCCCTCAGATTTACAGCGACTGCACTTCCAACAAGTGCACTTGCTGTGCAATTTCTCAAGTGAACTTTTCACTATTACTTTTCACTTGATATTCTAAATGATTTAGCCTTTTGTCAAAAACACACATAGGGGTTGATTTACTAAAGGGAAAAAGACTGTGCACTTTGTAAAGTGCAGTTGCCCTCTGCAAGAGCAGTTGCTCCCAAGCTTTATTAAATGTGAAGCAGCTCTGCTGACTTCCATCATCCAATCATGTGCAAGCAAAAATGCTTTTTTTTATAATTTTCCTTGCACAGGATTGGGTACTCTTTGCAAAGTCAAGCTTTTAACTAATTTCTGATGCTCTGGAGCAATTGCACTTGCAGAGGGCAACTGCCCTCTGCAAAGTGCACAGACTATTTGCTTTTCTCAAATCAACCCCATAGTCTTTTGGACCTGTACCTCCCTACTCCCAAAGAAAATGGCGTTTTTTAATCAAAACACATATGCAAGAATGTAAGGTAACCAAAAATTTATTTATTTTATTATAAAAAAAATTAGGAAGGCAACACTGGAGACACTTTTAGAATCTGGGAAGCCTTTCGTCCCCCAGGACACACATCAAGTTTGAGGACAAGAAAATTGGTATTTTGCGACTATAGGGAGCACAGGGAGCACAGTCAGACCAGACAGAAGCCAGGCAATCACTTTCGACTCTTCCGTGGAGACTTCCCTCCACGCTTCTCTGCAGCCTTCCCTCCACGCTTCTCTGCAGCCTTCCTTGGAGGTTGTGCCTCTGGTGGTGTACTTGGGGCAGGAGGAGGAGGAGGAGGAGTGGCTTCATCTGCCAGATATGTGGTAGCAGTAAGCTCCCCTCTCAAGCCCTTCTCAAATGCCTTAAAAATTAGACCGTCACAGAGGAGGCGTTGGCCCTTTTCCAACTCCAGCAATCTGCTGGCTATATAGGTGCCATACGCCTCCTCTGCATTGGGTGGTTTGCTGAGGATGAGGCTTGCTTCCCGTATGAGGGCTAGGGATTCCTGCTCAGTTGGTGTCATTCTCCTGGGCCTTTTGTGGAGAATGCGGAGGGGAGGCACCTGACACTCTGTGCGGCTTCGACTTGGCCCAGCCACAGCCTCCTCCTCTCTCCCACTGGGCAAGGCCTCCTCCTCTCTCCCACTGGGCAAGGCCTCCTCCTGGCTGAGGTCATCCTGTGTAAAAAAAAGGGACATAGTTGTAATTTTGTGTTATGCAATCACACACAATTTTCAGCTCATGACTTTCAAATATAATTACACAAAATAGTAAAGGCTATCTATTTGACACCACCATTATTTCAGATGATCAACAAGATCTGAAGTTAAGTATATTTTTGGCCACTACTGTCTAGTGATATGTCTACATATTAATCTTTGTGCAGAAGTCATTTTTTATGAAGCACTTTCAAAATTAACACATTAACATCATTAATAACATTTACACAATCCAAAATTTAAAAAGAAAGGATACCTGGCTGAAGCTGGGCGCATCAACTTCATCAATGCTGAAAAGGCCCAGTTCATCCTGGGACTCCTCAGCTGGGGTGGAGGTGGATGGAAGGCTGGAGGGAAGAGTGGAAGGAAGGCTGGAGGGAAGGGTGAGGGGAAGGGTGGAAAGTGATTGCCTGGCTTCGGTCTGGTCATCCAGGAATCGCATTTTGTTGTAGTACCACAACTTGGGTACATATACTTGGTCAGCTGCTGCCCCGGATCTGAGCGACTCCTGGATTTTTTTGTGTTCCCACTTATACATGTTTCGCAAGATACCAA
Source organism: Lithobates septentrionalis (assembly GCA_037952835.1). Lineage (NCBI taxonomy): Eukaryota > Metazoa > Chordata > Amphibia > Anura > Ranidae > Lithobates > Lithobates septentrionalis. The sequence continues at coordinate 797,775 of JBBDGP010000872.1, read as the reverse complement.
TCTTCTTGTCCACAAACTTGAGGTCTGCCTGGGGGAGTCGAGTCTTTACAAACTCTAAAAGTGTGCCCAGTGTTGCCTTCCTAACATCCCTATTATAATATAGGGGGTGTTTGACCTCCCACAGGTTTTTCTTGTCCTCATAGAGCTCAATAAATTGGCACAAAAATTCTTCCTCTTTAAAGGGATTCATTTTTTCTGCAAGACAAGACACAAGATCCAAACTTAAATGTCAGTCCCAAATCACAGGATTAGTTTTGGTTGTAATCTAGGGGACACATACACACACACACACACACACACACTTTAATCTTACCTTCGTTTGTGACGCTCGCTACTTCCGCACGGACATACGTAGGCCATCGTAATAGCTTTATATACACTGCGCATGTGTCATGCTCCGCCTGCGTCGCCCGCCCCTGACGTTCGTAAGTACGATTTGGCCCCGCCACTTCACTCTTCATTGCGCAGTGGGAGTAGATAGCAAAAGATGGCGGAGAGAATCAGTGGAAGTAGCGCGGAGGAAAGCCCGGAGCCCCAAACATCCACATCCCGGAGGAAATATAAGGCCACCAACATGGCTTTTGAAGAGATGGTGGAGATGGTGTCCATATTGAGAAGGGAGGACTACGATGGCAAAAAAGGACCGTACACACGACCGAATATGAGGAAGGACAAAATAATGTCCTCAGTTGTCACCGCTCTTGAAGTAAAATTTGGTACAAAACGTTCGAAAGAACAATTGAGGAAGCGGTGGTCTGACATCAGAAGTCGGGAGCCAGAACAATATTGGCGAATAAAGAAGCTGCTTAAAAAAGTAAGTACTTGTGTTTTACTATTGAGATACTTAAAAAAGTAAAAAAAGTAAGTACTTGTGTTTTACTATTGAGATACTTAACTTGCATGCTGATCCTTATTTTTGGACTTTATTCAGCATCGTTCGTGAAGACCGTTCTTTAGAATATATATGATACTTTAGAAAGTGACGTTATTTTTTCGCCAAATACGATGGGACAGGGTTGGACATACATTTATGTCTTGCTAATTTGTCAAATTCCCACAATTAGTTGATGTGGTGTAGATGTGTTTGAAATTATAATGCTTCTTCAAAAATGATTAAGTGTAATGTAGGGACAGGACACAGCAGCTGTTTCCACATCTGGACTCACGAGCACTATAGTGTACTATGTGACCATAAATACATTTTAGAGGGGTTATACACATAGGAGATCATTGAGGTGTCTGCATCTGTGAAACTTGCCAGAAAATGAGCATTGTTTATAATTGTTGTTTAGAGGTAATGTTCATCCTGTCTTCAAAATTTATTATGATGAAAAATTGGCCACAACTCATAACCAACGTTTAAGTTTATTTATTAAAAGCTAAAATATCAGTGTGTTTTAACTATACCTTTTGTTCAATTCTCATAGGGGAGAAAAGACTCAGACAACAGTCCAAGGATCTCAGGACCCCCCAAGTCACCAGCCTGAGGCAGAAGATACCCCAAGCCCCAGCCCAAGACCACGCCCACCCGACGACCTTGAGGAAGGAGAGGTGGAGGAAGTGTGCGAGGTTTCAAGCCCACCAAGTGAGTGACTGACACCCCAGCTTGAGTTACTGTATTTTGGCGTGCATATTGTAAACCTTGTTTTTATTCACTCATTTTAGGTGAGTTTCTGGTTGTGGAAGGCCAAGCGGCAGAGCCCTTCACCACAGACAGTGCGCAAAGACTGATTGGCAAGATAATGCTGTGGAATGGCCACATCGATAAAATGCGTGACCAAATTCACAGCATGCAACTTCGCCTGGACTCCATGCAACAGGAAATGAAGAACATGATTGATGTTTTGGGCCGAATATAATCACGTTTGGCCTAAAAACATCAATCATGTTCTTCATTTCCTTGGGAAGTTTTTTTTGTGCAAAAATTGTTATTTTAATTTTTGGGGTATACCCAAATTTACATTCTGATGCACACGGTGTGTCATCATGTGCTATCTTCCATCATGGGTTAGCAATGTACTTGTTTTGTGTTTGCAACCCCTTCATCCTGAAAATTCTTTGGTGGTGAGAGGAACCAAAAAAGGGATTGCACACACAAAACACGTACATTGCTCACCCATGATAGGAGATAGCACATGTTGACTTGACCCTTTTGTAAAGCTCAATTTTGAGCATATTTAAAATGAACAATTTCCAAGGGTGACATCACATGCACCGTTCTCTAAATGTTGAACTTTGTAAGTTCTTTTTTTTTTTTGTTGGTTTATAAAAACACTGTTGTGTATGTAAATCTTTTTATAGAAAGGTCTATATATTTGTGAAAATATGCCTTGAATAATTTAGTAAAAAAAAATTATTTACACAACGTAAAATAATTAAAAAAAAAAAGAAAAAAAAAAAATTATCAAAAATGCACCTTTCAATGTGCACAAAGTAAATATTTTTACGGAATACAATGTGTGTGGCTGATTCTTGAAGTCAAATTTTGTGGTTTGTTTTTGTGGGCCTGATTAACTACAGCTAAATGCAGTTGACACTACTACAAGTGCACTAGGAGACAGACATAACTAAATGTAAACAACAATAAAAACAAGATATTTAGAGAAAAATATTTTATTTTTAATTTTTGGAAGAAAATTACAGCTGTTGCTGAATAGCAATGGCCCCCCGACCATTAAAATAATTGACATAACGGTCACGCACTTGACGTGCGGTTCGGGGGGCCAAGCCAATACGGCCAATTTCTAGGCCTGTCAAAGTGCTATCCTGTTCCAGTCTGGCCTCAGGCCCAACAGAGGATATATATGTTGCTGAATGTCTCCTTAAAAAGTTATGCAAGATGCAGCAAGCAAGGATGACGTAGTTTAGTTTATAGTCCGCCAAATTAATTGAAGAAAGGAATAAACGGAACCGGCTGGCCAGAATCCCAAAGGCATTCTCCACAACTCTTCTTGCTCTGGCCAGCCGATAATTAAATACCCTCCTCTCAGGGGTGAGTGTCCTTTGGGGGAACGGCCTCATCAAGTTCTCACTGAGAGCAAATGCTTCATCAGCAATAAAAACTGAGGGGAGTCCATCCACATTCTCGTCATCAGGTGGCAATTCCAGGCCACCGGTCTGGAGACGATGGCACAGCTCGGTCTGTGCAAAGACTCCTCCATCAGACATCCGGCCGTTCTTCCCCACATCCACAAACATAAAGTCCAAATGTGCCGAGACCACCGCCATCAAAACTACACTATGGAACCCCTTGTAGTTATAGAAATAAGACCCCGAATGCGGTGGTGGCACAATCCGGACATGCTTCCCGTCAATCGCCCCTACACAGTTGGGAAAGTCCCAATGGTCAGCGAACTGGGAGGCCACAGTCTGCCATTCCTGTGTACTTGAAGGAAACTGTGGAGTGCAAAAAAAATAAGATAAGGACTTTAAAACATAAATTGTATATCAGATTACACCAAAACATTAGTAAACAACAGCAGTCAAACATTATTAATATGTGTGTTTGTAATTGAAATGTTGAAAAACATAAGGCACACTTATAAGATTAATCACCCCCTCTGATGGCCCATTGATACATTTGAATGTGGGGGGAGGGGTTCTAATTAGGGCCCGAAACACACCTGACTGGTTGAAACATTTGTGGGGTGGGGAGGGGTTCTAATTAGGTTAACAAACACACCTGACTGGTTGAAACATTTTAGGGGTGGGGGAGGGGTTCTAATTAGGTTAACAAACACACCTGACTGGTTGAAACATTTGTGGGGTGGGGGAGGGGTTCTAATTAGGTTAACAAACACACCTGACTGGTTGAAACATTTGAGGGGTGGGGGAGGGGTTCTAATTAGGTTAACAAACACACCTGACTGGTTGAAACATTTGAGGGGTGGGGGAGGGGTTCTAATTAGGTTAACAAACACACCTGACTGGTTGAAACATTTGAGGGGTGGGGGAGGGGTTATAATTAGGTTAACAAACACACCTGACTGGTTGAAACATTTGAGGGGTGGGTGAGGGGTTCTAATTAGGTTAACAAACACACCTGACTGGTTGAAACATTTGTGGGGTGGGGGAGGGTCAAACAAGACAATGGAGCAGACAATATACATTGTTCAAGGGACTATAGGCTAGAGATATAAATGGACCCAGGATTGCATGGTGGGGAGGTTAATGAAAGAAAATATGCATGTAGGGCAATAAATGATTAAAACAGGCATGCATGAAGATAAAGGGGACATTCACAGCATATTGAAAGCTTGGCAATTAGGTAAGGACAGTTATACAATACATCAAAAAACATTTAATACATATCATGTAATGTTAAAGGATAAAACTTACCTTCATATATTCCTTCTGCAGGACCTGAATAATAGCAGAACAGGTCTCTGGGATTATGATCCCCAGAGCCTGGGGGGAGATGCCTGTTGAGAACTTCAAGTCCTGAAGACTTCTCCCTGTCGCCAAGTAACGTAACGTGGCAACTAGCCTCTGCTCCGCACTGATGGCTTGCCTCATGCAGGTATCCTGCCTGCTGATATAGGGGGTCAGCATAGCCAGCAGACGCTCAAAGACGGGGTCCGTCATCCTGAGAAAATTCCTGAAATCCACAGGATTATTCTCACGGAGCTCACGGAGCAAAGGCATATGAGAGAACTGGTCACGCCGGCGCAACCAATTCTTCATCCATGAACTCCTCCTCGCCCTGTTCATGGACTGGACTCGGGTCAAAGTATTAACCCCAACACCAAGTCCCCACACAGCACGATCTCGAGAACGAGAACGTCCACGCGACATGGCTTCAAAACGGTCGGCTGCTCAAACAAACAAACTTATAACAAACGCACTGAAGAACAGCAAGGCCTATGAAGAACGACCTGAAAATCAGGAACGAGCGGACCAGAACGGCCTGCAAGGCAGGTTATGAACTGACCAACAAGCACTGAAAAGAAGATACAAACCTCACAAGCACAAACTGAACCGCAGAAAACGAACAAAATAAGCTGAAGTGTGAAAAGCGCGAATCGTCTCTAACCAAACTTCTACTAACACGAGATAAACACGAGATTAGCAGAAGGAGTCCAAAGGGTGCCGTAGTGGGGCTTGAACTTCCTTTTTCTAGTCCCGTCGTACGTGCTATACGTCACCGCGTTCCAAACCAGCGGACTTTTGCAGTGAGCGTGTGTGGCCAAGTCCGTCCGTTTTTAAGTCCGGCGCAAGGAGCCAACAAAGTCCGACGAAAAGTCAGCCGGGCAAAGTCCGCCGTAAAGTCCGCTCGTGTGTACGCGGCATTATGCTTCAACATATAATTGGGGCTCTTAACGATTTTAATGACAATATGTATTATGAATATATTTATTGAAGAATATGTTTATACAAGATGAATTGTTAAACATATGCGTTATATCATAAGTAGATATTTTAACCGTTACAAATTGTTATTTTAGCCATTGCGTATAAACCTTGTTGCGCCTTTTGTACTTGAAAGAAATGTTTGTAATGCACAGCAACTATGTATTGTATTAAGTGGAACACTTATGCATTCAGTCCGCATGTCATTTCTTTCATTGTCATCTTCCATCTCAGTCTGGGAAGGTGCTCGTCTGGCGCCGTGTAAATCATTGGGACACATGATGCTTCACTCGTTGCTGACAGTGATTCATGTGTGGGCGTGAGTTCTTGTCCTCATTGATGTTGCGGCTCCTCTGATTGGTTGCTAGACCTGTCACTACTATAAGTATCGGCTTCCCATCTGGTAGTTCACGCCCTCAGACGAAGTCCGGAAGTGACGAAACGCGTCAGCGGCGTGAACTACAGGAAGTGACTTTTGCGCTCCACAGACTAGGGAGGAATCAGGAAGTGGTACAGCTCTACATGACGAACGCTCCTAATACCTACCCAATTTTGAATACGCAACAGGCATAGTGCACTTTCTTATCTGCTCATTGTATATTATTATTCTTTGGTACGCTTATTTCTTATGGGGGAATCTGGATGTTTTAAAATTAAGTGTTTTTAGCAATATCACACTATGTGGACATTCCATTTCTCCCACATATTTTAATTGGAGCTACCGAGGGCAATGCTGACATCTGGTGGTCATTGTGAGAATCGGTGCAGATCTATTAATACCGTTTAAAGCTGATACCTACTGAATTTCTGGTGAGTGCAACTTCATTAGGGGTTCTCTGCACGTGGTGTTATGCTTGGTGGAAGAAACATCTGATTTAATAGAGCCCAAAGGATCCTCACCATACTGTCTGTTCTATATAAAGGACTATATATAAAAAAATGTCCTGGTGATCTGAGCATGAAGCGCTGCTGCAATATTGAAAGACTTTATATCTGCATTTTAAAAGTATCATATTGCCTTTATTTGGACAATATCCCTACTTAAAATACTTACAGTATAGAAAAAAAATAAAGGAAACATTTTGCTATTTTGTTATGTTCCTAAAACCAGAACAAAAAAATTAAACTTAAACTTACTTATAAAAAAAAAAACTTTATGGAAATAAAAATTCATTTATATGGAAAATGTTGATTATCATCACTGAAGCAATTTGCAAAACATTTTAAAATGTAAATTCCAGAGACAGAGCTTGCAGAGCTAGGTGCACATAATTATTTGTTGCCCCAAGTCGCTTGGCTCTTTTTATTGCTGCTGAAAAGCTTATCAGTAACAATAGTAATGGCAAATACAAGTCCAGTCCAATGTCTATTAGCAAGCGTCACAAGACCTCTCCAATGCAACGTGTATGTTTGCATTAAACTTTCTAGAACATTGTGATCTCACTTAGCATTAAACTGACACTAGCAATACATTATAGTTCAGCAAGTAATTACCTTCTGTATCAGTGCACCTAATGTGTGTCTGCAGATGAAAATTTCACCACAGATGTTTTACATAATGGGGCATTAAAATATAGATTGTATATGCAAGGATTAATTTCATTGCAGCCTAAACTGGAATTTGCTTCATTGCTACAAGCACAGAATTAAATCTGCACAGCGTGATGAGAGCAATGAATATATAGATACTGTGATTTCTTACTGCATTGCCTAAAAAATAATGCATTCATATTCGTGGATTGCATTTTCGAAAGTATTGGTAAGTTATTATTTTTCTAATCCTTGCTAATGCCCTTCCAGAACAGAGATCCAACTAAACCAAAGATTAAAAAAAAATCCCATGATAAAACTATTCTACCTATCTGAAAAACTGAGGTTAGGTACCCATCCAAGGCCAGTTAAGTTAGGTATTGTCTCTGCATTAAATGCTACTTTTTGCAGGATTACCTTCTGACAGAGCTCTAAGGGCTAATGTACACTGCTAAAAAATGCACTGCACGCATATCCACAATGTGTACATTTTTAATCAATCTGAACATAGCTATATGATATGCTATGGGCCAATACATAAAGTTTCGCACAACTCTAATCTGGAGCTGTTTCCAGCTGAAAAAAATAACCCTTTTAAACTTGGCTAACTGAAATTGCAGTTTTACAGCAGCTCAGTCCTTTTAGAAACGTAAAGTGGTTGTAAAGGCAGTGCTCACAATTCCTGCAAACCCCTCTGTTATGACAAAATATACTACATAGTGTGTGTTTTTTTTCAATTCTTCTGCTAAATATCTTATTCCACCTCGCCAATCTGCAGTCACATGGCCATCCGCCGTTCTCCTTCCCTGATCTATGGACTACAGGGGGAGGGAGGGGCTGAGATCCCACTCTGACGTCTGCCGAGTGGTCACGTGACCGCAGATCGGCAAGGTGGAGTAGGGTATTTAGCGGGAATTTTTTAAAAAACACAGACACTGTAGTATATTTTGTCATAGCATTGGGGCTGGCAGTAATTGTGAGCAGTAACTTTACTGCCACTTGGAATAGCAGCAGGAGAGGGGGGAGTGACTCACACACAGGAGCTGACAGGCAGGGATGGAGGGGGAGAGGGGAGAGAGGAGAGCAGTGAGCTGTAGGAGGCACATAACCTGACCATGGTATTATGGATCAGCAGCCATGATTACCATGGTCAGGACACATAGGGGGACACAGAACCAGGCAGGATCAGCCAGGTTTTTTACAGCAAAGAAAAGGAAAACTGGAACTGCACAAGCACTATGCCGTTGATCATGCTTTAAAGGAACATGATTTTTTTTTTGGGTTACAACCCCTTTAAGTATTGCTACAGATAACCTGTGCATAGGAAGGTTGGGCCTGCTTAACTTTCTCCCAGGGACATTGGCAAGCAATAAGAGAGACAGAGAGGAAAGAAGAAGAAAGGAGAAGAGAGGAACAGCAGGCATTTTCTGGAGGCTCAGTGTGCCCAGAGAGAGCCACGCTACTGATTATCCGTCTGTGATAGGGTTAGTGTCCCTCTTATGTTGGGGAAGTGCTGGTATCTCATATGGTATTTTATCTGTGCTTCTGCTAGTCAGACCTGTTAGAGTACAGAATTTGAGCCTGGAACTACTCAAGATATTGCATTGAAGAAAATAGAGTTAGGCTTATTCAGGAAGTAATGCAAGTTTACTGCTTTTAAAGTTGTTTGCAGAAGATAGTCCTGCACTACATCTACAGTGAATGATCAGCTTTTCAGTGCCATTTATTTTCATTTCCCACTCACATAAAAAGAGAGCAGATTGATGTATCACCTAATAAAGACACCGATAGCCACTGCTTCTTGGAACCTGTTGCCAGAACCTGCATTGTATTTATGTATTTGTCAAATACAGTCACATCCATGGAGCCATCCATCCATGCTCAGCAATACCCTGCACTACTCTGCAATGCCCTGCAATACTCTGCAATACTCTGCAATACCCCGCAATACTCTGCAATACTCTGCAATACCCTGCAATACTCTGCAATACCCTGCAATACTCTGCAATGCTCAGCAATACCTTGCAATACTCTGCAATAATCTGCAATACCCTGCAATACTCTGCAATGCTCAGTAATACCCTGCAATGCTCTGCAATGCCCCACAATACTCTGAAATACCCTGCAATACTCTGCAATACTCTGCAATGCCCTGCAATACCCTGCAATACTCTGCAATACTCTGCAATACCCTGCAATGCCCTGCAATACCCCGCAATACTCTGCAATACTCTGCAATACCCGGAAATACCCCGCAATACTCTGCAATACCCTGCAATACTCTGCAATACCCTGCAATACCCTGTAATACTCTGCAATACCCTGCAATACCCCACAATACTCTACAATACCTCGCAATACCCTGCAATACTCTGCAATACCCCGCAATACCCTGCAATAACCCGCAATACCCCACAATACCATGCAATACCTGCCATACTCTGCAATACCCAGCCATACTCTGCCATACCCAGCCGTACTCTGCACTACACAGCCATACTTTGCAATACTCAGTGATACCCAGCCATACTTTGCCATACCCAGCCATGCGCAGCCATGCTCGACCATACTCTGCCATGCTCAGCCATACTCGGCTGTACTCGGCCTCTGTATGTGGCCAGACTGTGGAAGTCTCACACATGTGGTATCGCCGTACTCAGGAGGAGTAGGAGAATCTATTTTGGGGGGTCATTTTTGGTATGTACATGCTATGTGTTAGAAATATTGAATAAATGGACAACTTTGTATTAAAATAAAATGCGTTTAAGCCACTTCCCGCCCGCCGGCCGTTATACGACATCCTTGATTTTGTGCGGGGATATCTGAATGATGCCTGCAGCTACAGGCATCATTCAGATATCAGCTTTTTCAGCCAGCGATTCCCTACATATAAGAATGATCATAGCAGCTGTTCTGCTGCTTGATCGTTCTTACGGGAGGCGAGAGGCTACACCCCCCCTCCTGCCGCGCTCGGGTGCTTCTATCGACTCACCGCTACGATCGAAGCCAGGATCTTTTTTTTTTTTTTTTTTTAATTTCAGGCTTCCCAGCCTAGAGGTGAGATGTGGGGTCTTATTGACCCCATATCTCACTGTAAAGAGGCCCTGGCATGCCATATTCCTATTACAAGGGATGTTTACATTCCTTGTAATAGGAATAAAAGTGATCAAAAAATTTATTTTTTGGAAAAAAGCATCAAACTAAAATAAATAAAGTAAAATGAACAATAAAAATGTTTTTTTTTTTTCTGTGTCCCCGTGTGCTCGCATGCAGAAGCGAACGCATACGTAAGTCCCGCCCACATAAGAAAATGGTGTTTAAACCACACATGTGAGGTATCGCGATCGATAGAGTGAGAGCAATAATTTTTGCCCTAGACCTCCTCTGTAACTCAAAACATGTAACCAGTAAAAAATGTTAAAGCGTCGCCTATGGGAATTTTTAAGTAGCGAAGTTTGGCGCCATTCCACGAGCATGTGCAATTTTGAAGGGTGACATGTTAGGTATCTATTTACTCGGCATAACTTCATCTTTCACATTATGCAAAAACATTGGGCTAACTTTACTGTTTTGTTTTTTTTTAAAGCACAAAACAGTTTTTTTCCCCCAAAAAAAAGGGTTAGAAAAATTCCTGCGCAAATACCGTGCGAGATAAAAAGTTGCAACGATTGCCATTGTATTCTGTAGGGTCTTTGCTAAAAAAACATATATAATGTTTTGGGGTTCTATGTAATTTTCTAGCAAATAAATAATGATTTTTACATGTAGGAGAGAAATGTCATAATTGGCCTGGGTGCTCCAGAACGCCTGAAGGTGCTCCGTGCATGTTGGGCCTCTGTATGTGGCCATGCTGTGTAAAAATCTCACACATGTGGTACTGCCATACTCGGGAGTAATAGCAGAATGTGTTTTGGGGTGTAATTTGTGGTATGCATATGCTGTGTGTGAGAAATAATGCCGCGTACACACGAGCGGACTTTACGGCGGACTTTGCCCGGCGGATTTTTCGACGTACTTTCCGACGAACTTTCTGAATGAACGGACTTGCCTACACACAATCCACCAAAGTCCGTCGAATTCGTACGTGATGACGTACGACCGGACTAAAACAAGGAAGTTCATAGCCAGTAGCCAATAGCTGCCCTAGCGTGGCTTTTTAGTCCGTCGAACTAGCATACAGACGGCGGACTTTTCGACCGGACTCGATTTCAACGGATAAATTTTAAACAAGTTTCAAATCTAATTCCGTCCAACTTTTGAGAAAACAAAGTCCGCTGGAGCCCACACACATCGAATTGTCCGACGAAATCCAGTCCGCCGGGCAAAGTCCGCCGTAAAGTCCGCTCGTGTGTACGCGGGATAATCTGCTAATATGACAATTTTGTGAAAAAAAGAAAAAGAAAAAAATCTTGATTTTGCAAAGAATTGTGGGAAAAAATTAAAACTTCAAAAAACTCATCATGCATCTTTCTAAATACCTTGGAATGTCTTCTTTCCAAAAAGGGGTCATTTGGGGGGTATTTCTACTTTTCTGGCATGTTAGGGTCTCAAGAAATTAGATAGGCCGTCAGTACTTCAGGTGTGATCAATTTTTAGATATTGGCACCATAGCTTTTGGACTCTATAACTTTCACAAAGACCAAATAATATACACTGATTTGGGTTATTTTTACCAAAGATATGTAGCGGTATAAATTTTGGCCAAAATATATGAAGAAAAAATTACTAATTTGCAAAATTTTATAACAGAAACGAAGAAAAATGCATTTTTTTTACAGAATTTTCGGTCCTTTTTTTATAGCGCAAAAAATAAAGAACCCAGTGGTGATTAAATACCACCAAAAGAAAGCTCTATTTGTGTGAAAAAAAGGACAAAAATTTCATATAGGTACAGTGTTGCATGACTGAGTAATTGTCATTCAAAATGTGAGAGCACCGAAAGCTGAAAATTGGTCTGGTTATTAAGGGGGTTTAAGTGCCCAGTGGTCAAGTGGTTAAAAACACCCTCCAAACTGCATCAAATAGTGGGTGTGGTCAAATTTCACTAACAGTGGGAGGGTCTTAACAGGGCCATTAATTACCAGGGTTACACACAGACTGCAGAGTTCAGGGAGGGGTTACACACAGACTGCAGAGTTCAGGGAGGGGGTTACACACAGACTGCAGAGTTCAGGGAGGGGGTTACACACAGACTGCAGAGTTCAGGGAGAGGGTTACACACAGACTGCAGAGTTCAGGGAGGGGGTTACACACAGACTGCAGAGTTCAGGGTGTGCTACATAAATAGTGCAGAGTTTAGCGGTGCGCTACACGCAGTGTGCAGAATTCAGCCTTCTTCCACAGCTGCTTACCTCTGCATCCCCCATCCACATCTCACGTTTACCCCTCTTCAGCTCTGACCTCTGCATGCAACCCCCTTTTACTGCCCCCATCTCCTCCCCATCTCCTTAAAAGCTCCACCATCTTCCATATGTCTTCTTTTTGTTGCTGTATTAGACTGAAGCACCACAGCCAGCTCTAGTACCTCCCCACATACAGTAGTTGGTATACCTCCCAATTTTTTGAGATGAGAATGAGGGACACCTATCAGCAAAAGTATGCAGGCATAGGACACACCCCTTGCCACGCCCCGTTAAAGGAGAATTGCACAAAAAAACAAGATTGGTTAAACCCACAAGTGCTTTTTTTACCACTACTATTCCTTTATATTGGCTTTTGGAATTTACGAATGCAGCAATTTAGAAATCAGATGAAAGGTTTAGTGCTGGAAAATACTTTTTGATACTTAAAAAGTGCATTTTATATACATCTATATAGATAATACCAAAATGAAGGACAAATGAGGAGGAATGAGGGACAGAGGGATATTGCTCCAAATCAGGGACAGTTGGGAGCTATGTGGTTGGCTCAACCTCTCTCACTTGCGGGGGAGATCATCCAGTGGTGATGTTGGCATTTGCACTGCACCCCGTGTACCTGCATCTCCCTTGTACCCATCCTTCACTCAGTGGGAGACACTCAAGAGATCTGTGGCAGCTGTTGGGGAACAAGCTGTCACTTGTAAGCATAGAAGCCGGACTTTTGTGTTTTTTAAGTAATAGTGGTCAGCAGGGAGCAGAGCGCCTGAGCCAGAGGTGGTGGAACTGAGTTGCACCAGGTTCCAGCTGAAAAAAAGCCCTGCCTATGCCTAAACGTATTAAGACAATGAGAAGATTACAGGTGTCTTGCTTAAAACAGGAAATTGTCTTCCCTTTTTTTTATTATTTTACTGACCTGTGCTGGAAAAAATACATAGATATAAGGTTCAAATGCTGTGCATAAAGATCTGTCATACTCTATGAGCATTACTGACCAGTGTTTGTGACACTCACTTGTCTACAGAAGCTATATGCTAGACAGAATCCCCTCTTCTTGCCCTCACACCCCTTATCAATAGTGACAGGGCTGACTGAAAATGAGCGCACTATGTGATAGCATGAAACACATATTCAAAGCACATCCCTGACAGAGACATGAAGCTCTTTTTATTGAAACCCTAGCTATGCTATCATCATATGATTTTATATGCGCTGCACCGTTTTTTATACATTTGAGTGTTATTGGGCTTCAGAATTTCCCAGGTGTTAAGCTGGCATATTCATTTATTCAGTAGTATTATAAGGTTTGCGCTGATTGTATATTTCTTTATATATGCACTAATGGCTTTCACAATTTGATTGTACAATCCCTTGAACAATGGCATCACTTTCCTGAGTTTAAGTAAAGATGAAAGCCAGATAGGTATAAAAGACACAAATAAATGTAGCTAGATATTCAATATTAAATTATTAAATGTATTTTTAATGTAACTAGTGTGCATTTCTAAATTTGACTTTGTATCAGCCTCTTCTTTTACTCTATGCAGCAGCATAGGGTAAAAGGGCAATGCACTGACAAATGCACTGACAAGGAACATGTTCATAGGAGGAGTGAGCATAGCGAGCAAAGAAATGACCTCATAAGTCTCCTGCTGCTCCTTCCCTCCAGTTAGGGTGGAGAAAAGGCAGGTAAAATGGCTCTGGCTCTGGTTACACGTATTTTATCTGTGTATTTAACTGTGTGCCTGAAATTGAAATTGCCTACAATATCTAATATAGGTTATTTTTTTGCAAATAGCACGGCTTAAGGTGTGTGTGTCTTTTCAGCTCCCCCTCCACTTCAGGACTCCTAATCCACTCATCCACGACCATTCCAAACTCAGGCTGCACTCTGTAATGTTAACTATTTCTCATAGTAAGGTGTCGGCTTCAGTTCAGTCCCCGCCCAATGGCCATGCCCCTCTGATGCATTTTACATAAATTGGGTATATCGTAGAGGTCTTCCCTACGATTAAGCCCAATTTAGGTGAAACGTGTCAGAGGGGTATAAGCAGTGGAGCTGAAGCTAGTGAGGCCTGAGTTTGGAATGGTCGTGGATGAGTGGATTGGGAGTCCTGAAGCGGAGGGGGAGCTGAAAAGACACACACACTTTGAGCCGTCCTATTTGCATAAAAACAATCTATATTAGATATTGTAGGTAATTTCAATTTCAGGCACACAGTTAAATACACAGATAAAATATGTGGCTGCACTCTGTAATGTTAACCATTTCTCATAGTAAGGTGCCGCCTTCAGTTCAGTCCCTGCCCATTAGCCATGCCCCTCTGATGCATTTTACCCAAATTGGGCTTAATCTTAGAGGTCTTCCTTATGATTAAGCCCAATTTAGGTGAAACGTGTCAGAGGGGTATAAGCAGTGCAGCTGAAGCTAGAGAGGCCTGAGTTTGGAATGGTCGTGGATGAGTGGATTGGGAGTCCTGAAGTGGAGGGGGAGCTGAAAAGACACACACACATTGAGCCGTGCTATTTGCATAAAAACAACCTATATTAGATATTGTAGGTTATTTCAATTTCAATTTCAGGCACACAGTTAAATACGCAGATAAAATACGTGTAACCAGAGCCAGAGCCATTTTACCTGCCTTCTCTCCGCCCTAACTGGAGGGAAGGTGCAGCAGGAGACTTATGAGGTCATTTCTTTGCTCACTCTGCTCACTCCTCCTATGAACATGTTCCTTGTCAGTGCATTTGCATGAAGCACACCTGATTGGCTCCTAGTCTTGCCTCTCCATCTCCCAGAGTAAATGCTGCTGTATAGGGTAATAGAAGAGGCTGATACAAAGTCAAATTTAGAAATGCACACTAGTTACATAAAAAATACATTTAACAATTTATTATTGAATATCTAGCTACATTCATTTTTGTCTTTTAAACCCACCTGGCTTTCATCTTTACTTAAACTCAGGAAAGTGATGTCAGATGAGTCAGATGGGCTCCTTTTGGGACCAGCCCCTAAAAGCAGAGCAGGAATCAGCCATAATAGATATTGGTCATGGCTACTTATTCATTTACAATTTTTTTTTGCATGTATATTAAATTGAACCTTTCTATTTTTCCTAACATGTAAAACTAATGGGACCTTAATGGTCCATTCCATCAGCTGTTTTAAACACAAAGTGTTTTTTTCCCAAAAGCAGATTAAACAATTTAAAATTGTGTCCAAAGTCAACAACTATGTCCTCCTTTCTATCCACCCTCTGAGCACTGACACATGACTGTCATGGGAAGGGCAGAGCTGTCTTTGATGAGCAGTCTATGATAGACATCTTTGTTTCACCTTCTCTATTTTGTGACAGAAAGAAGATGCTAACTCCAAAATGGTAACAAGTAAACCATTCTGGGAATAAGCTGGAGTGACGTTTTTATTCACTGATTATGCAGCTTATTGTTTATAAGTTGAACAGTTCCCATTTAATACATTTACTTCAAACACTGGCAAAGAGAACATTTCCTTTAAGTATTTCCATGAAATATTAATAGAAACACTTTTGCTATTACTATAGCAATTCTGTTTCTTCTGTGAAAAGCTGTTTTTTTTTTCTTGAAACCTGAGGGGGTAATTAACATATTGTGCACAAGATAAACTAATGGTATGTTATGAAAACCCATGGATCTAGTGAAAGTTTGTTACATTTATTGAATACTGACTGGAAGAATCTATTGGCTGCCTGCAGTGCGTATTAAAAATTTCAATGACACCATATGACTATAAGTCGTAGGGTCCCCTAGAAAAGTCACTATACCTCACAGCCACTGCAAATTAGTGAGGAAGGTTGTGTTTGGATGAAACTGTGTGAAGTGGTGTATGAAGCCATTGCCACTGCTTACAAATAAAGATTATTATTAGATACCTCTGTTCACCATGACAACAAGCTCGCACATCATGAATATAATCAGAACAAATGCAGAACATCAAAGCATATTACAAAAGTAAATCAAATACCAGAAAATGTAGCTGCAGGTATAAAAAAGATAATTGTGACCTTCAATTTCATGTTATAGCTACACTAAAATCAGTGAAAAATATTTTAGAAATGTTGTTTAGCAATTTTTCCCTGAGAAACTGAAACTGGTAATGAAACTAGCCAGTAAAAAGTAATTCTGATAAAACTATTATTCATTTATTGGTTAAATGAGAGTGAATTGAATCATCCACTATCATTTACAATGACACAGGAAGAGTGTGACTCTCTGTTTGGCTTCAGAAATGTTAGGTGGTGAGTGTGACAGGGCTAAGTAGGCCAGGAAGAAGGTCAGATCTCTGGAGTATAGGATATAAAAATACACTAGGAGGATCAATTTACTGGCATCCACCGGTATATATCCTTTTTTAAATATAGTCTCTAATGTGCAACAGTACCCAAAACATACTAGACATAACTTTAAGATAATATGTGCCATAAAGGCATTGTACACTTTCAATTGTTTTCAATATTTTAACAATATATTAGTGTAGTTCTATTCCCTGTGCTGTTTGTTTGCCTTACCTTGTAATGATGGGCTTACATATTATGGCTGAAGTTCGTAGTATCATGGCTGATCCATTCCGCCATGTCCATGGTTTGCTACAGCAAGCCTATCCCTATTCGCCAAAACGACAAGAGTACTTTCTGTTGTGGTTCATGCAGCATCCAATGCATGCATTGTCATCCAATCTGTGCCGCATCACAAATGTGGGAGTGCTGATTAAAAAAAAAATCTTTCAGCTGCTGCATAGTATGCCCTCTGTGTGTCTTTGGATGTTCTGATTGCTTATGTCTGTGTCAAATCAAATTACTTTTGTACTAGTGATATATATATATATAATTATATATTAATTGTTGACCATTTTTAATATTAATTGATATAATAAAGTTAATTTTACATTCGTGGAAAGGCTAGTCTTGGCTGGTGTCTGTATTGCCACATTTCTTTCTTTCCTAAGTTCATGATTATGTCTGTGGCGACACCCACCCATATGGCAGGATTTGGCATCCTCAGTATCTAGTGGACTCCCACAACCAATTTTATGATTTATTTATTTCAAATCGAATTACTACATCTGAAGAGCACTGTATTGAGAAACCTAGGGACTCTGGGCTATGTAGTATTTTTACAGGAAATGTCCATTCTTAGACTACAGACCGGGGTCATGCATTAACCTGTGCAGTGCCATGTTGCATGCCTCATGTTTGAACACAAACAGAACAAAATATTTTACAGCGCACACATTCAAGAATGACATTTCCTGCAAGTCTAGTTAAAAACACCTGGACATATTCAAAAAATACGGGGGTTTGGTCACACTATATGGTCATATAGTGCTAAGCCCACTTACTGCTAAAAAGTACCCCGAATTAGTGGCTCCTACTCTAGTAATAGAATGTGCGCTGTAAAATATTTTGTACTGTTTGTAGGTCTTATAGCTGCACCATCTTGAATTTAAACAGATTGTAGGGTGTGCCACCCAAATATGTTTTTGAACACAAACAGAAACATCTGACACAGCAATGTGAGGATTTACTCTTCTATAGGTTTTGCATAGAGTGCAACAAATAACATCACAAAGCAATACGATCAATGCACATCTTATGCAGGTGAAAAACACAAGTTGCAGGGAGGAAGGTTTATAATGCCTTTAAAGTGTAAGTGCAGCCATATCTTTTTTTCTTCAAAATTTTGGATAGAACGGGGAAGGCCAAGAGAGTTTCTTCACTGCCTGTCAATCTGATAATGGTTTACCAGACAGCAAGTGAAGGGAAATCTCCAACAGCAACATACCAATTTTAACTAGAATAAAATTGTTATTGCAAATTTTCCCTCACTTCCTGTTTAGTGAAATCATTGTCAGCGGGTGAGAAAGTGAGAATAAACCTCTCTAACAGCCTGAACCCTGAATGGTAGTAAAAATCCAAAAGGAGTTTCACTTCTTTCCCACTTTACATACACTTTAAATAGCAGTCACAAAGGTTATCTATCCTTGGTCCATCAGTACAAATAAAGCCGATTATATCAAGCTAATATAATTATAAAAGCTGGAGGTCAGTCTCATAAAATTATGTTTTAACTTGCTGGGATCCTGGGAAAATAAGAGACATATTGCTCTAAAGTGAAGATTATATTCATAAATTAAAACTGAAGTCTAGCCAGACAAAAAAAAAAGACCCAAATAATGCATTCTGGTATTGATTAATACATCATTTAATGCATTTTTTTAAATGTAAGCAGCAAAAGTACCTGCTTAGTGTCAACTTGGTGTCAGCTTCTAATAGTCCTGAATAGAGTAGAGCTCATATTGAGGAAAACAGCACAAGAAACCAATCAGTCAATCAGTTGGGCTGCAGTGCTCATAGAAGGAAAGTCTTTCTTCTTTTTACTGGAAGAGGGGGGACACAACCAGTATGTGTTACTTTGCAGCAAAAAGGCATGTGTCCTGCCTTGCTAGACATATTTGTACTGTGTAGCAGAGCTTGGAGTTTCCTTTAAACTGGCCCAGTAAAAACACCAAAAGTGTCTACTTATGAGATTATTAAACCTAGGACAATATTAGTATAGGAAAAATAGATTCTCCTTTACCTATATAAATCTAAAGAGAATATTGATTTTACCAAAAAGCAAACATTTGATATAAAGTAAATCTGATTAATTAGTTACCAGTTTTCCTGAGATAACTAGCCTTTGTGACCTGCTGATGAGGTTCTTCAAATAATTTATGCCATAGAAAGCCTAATGCCCCGTACACACGGTCGGATTTTCCGATGGAAAATGTCCGATCGGAGCGTGTTGTCGGAAATTCCGACCATGTGTGGGCTCCATCGGACATTTTCCATCGGATTTTCCGACACACAAAGTTGGACAGCAGGAGATAAAATTTTCCGACAACAAAATCCGATCGCGTCAATTCCGACCGTGTGTGGCCTGTTCCGACGCACAAAGTGCCACGCATGCTCAGAAGAAATTCCGAGACGGTACAGCTCATTCTGGTAAACTTAGCGTTCGCAATGGATACAGCACTTTCGTCACGCTGCAATGTTAAAAATGGTTTAATACAGCGCACTCTCTTCTTCTTTAGAATGTGACAAGAATTAAGTAGTTTTGCTGCTCATATTCACACACACTTCTCACAAACTTTTATTTGTGTTTTTTTAGTGGGATTCCCTGAATATATTGTTATTAGTTGTCACATCTGACAGTTTTATATTATTTTATTTATTTTTTTTGGA
Source organism: Lithobates septentrionalis (assembly GCA_037952835.1). Classification (NCBI taxonomy): domain Eukaryota; kingdom Metazoa; phylum Chordata; class Amphibia; order Anura; family Ranidae; genus Lithobates; species Lithobates septentrionalis. Next base: position 778,277 of record JBBDGP010000872.1, on the reverse strand, counting down.
TTTTCAGCCTTTTTTTTTCTTTAATGTTTGGATTTTTTCCAAGGCTGATCTTTGTTCAATGTTATTTTTATTTTTACTCCAGAATATTTTTGTCTGTGTTTTGTGTGTCAAGTTACCCCAACACCATTGATATCTTTTATTATTTAATCTCAAGGAGATTGTTTGTTGTTGGTGTCCCTTGTTCATTTCACATTGTATATTAGAAATGTACCTGAATCCTCACAAACAACATTTTTGAAGTAAAACACATAGGAGAGTATAATTCAAAACAAAAATCCTTTATTAAGGTATCAGAACCAAACAAAGAGGGAGGCAACACTGGAGAAACAGGAGAAATTAGTGAAGCCTGGGACCCCCACGGCAGACATCAATTCTTCAACATCAAAATTGGTGGCCTGAGGAGTCCATATCTAAGGGAGTGCAGTCTGGTCCAGAATTCGCAGAGATCCGGATAGCAGCAGATGACATCTGTGTCCCCAGGCTGTGGTACCACAAGAGGCTGCATTTTTTGGCCGACCAGACTGAACCCAGGGCAATCACTGTCTGGTCTTCCTTCCACGCTTCCTTCCGGGCTGTGGCTGTGCAGTTGGAGATGTGGCAGGAGGAGGAGTAGGACCTGGAGGAGGAGGAGGACTGGGAGGACCTGGAGGAGGACTGGGGGGACCTGGAGGAGAGGGAGGAGGAGGAGGAGGACCTGCAGGAGGAGGAGGAGGACCATCGCAAAGGTGTGTCTGAGGTGTCATTTGGCCCCTCATACCTTTCTCAAGAGCCTCCAATATGAGGGCCTCACACATGACTTGTTGGCCCTCCTTCATCCTCTGCATTTTATATGCAATGATGGCAGCAATGTCCTCCTCCATGGTCTGTCGTGCTCCCAGGACCTCTGTAGCCCTCCAAAAGAATCCTATAGCAGCCTCCTCTAGGGCACTCCTCCTACTGTCTGCAGATCAGCAAGCCGGCTCGGCCCGGCCACCTCCTGGCTGAGACTTCCCTGTGTATAAAAAAGGGACATGGTTTTAGTTTTTGCATCATCAATCACAATCCTAAATTAGTACTCCCAACTAACATCTAGTTAATATCATTGATTGGACAAGCAGAAATATTTAGAGGAATGCTATACCTGGCTCAATCTGGGCTCCTCCACATATCGCCTGGAAGGCCCAGGTTGGGCGTCAGAAGCCTCAGCCGGGGGGGAAGGAAGCGTGGAAGGAAGACTGGAGAGGGATGGCCTGGGTTCAGTCTGGCCTGCCAGAAAATGCAGCCTGTCATAATACCACATCCTGGGGACATAGATGTCATCTGCTGCTCCGGATCTCTGTGAATCCAGGACTTTCTTGCGCTCCCTTAGATATGTACTCCTCAGGCCACCAATTAATATCTTTAAATAGGTGATGTCTGCCGTGGGGATCACCTGCTTCACAATTTCACACAATTGCTCCAGTGCTGCCTTCCTCTTTGATTGGTTCTTGAAATGGGGGTGGTTAATCTCCCACAGAAAGGGCAGCTCCCTTAGCATCTCTACGAATACTGACATGAAGTCATTATCTTTTAATAAGATATCCATGGTCACTGCAAGACACAACACAAGACAAAGCCTAATGTCAGACAAAACTCTCCTAATCTTGTTACAATATAGGCCTCAATCTAGAAGCAGTATAGGCACAAGTTTGTCTCTTACCTTCGTTCTTATGATCGGCGCGTCCAATGCTCCTTCCTCCGCTCACAGATCGTACGTAATACGTACGCGTGTTACGCTTTATACACACTGCGCATGCGTGTAACTCCGCCCGCCCCTGACGTTCTTTCTAGTCTATTCCCGCCCCTTTTCGTTCGGCGCAGTGGGTGAAGAGCATGATGGCGGAGTTAGAGCAGGTGTGTGGTAATTATAGCAACGAGGAGGAGGAGGAGGAAAGCCCGGATCCGGACACGTCCCGATCCAGAAGGAGACGTTTTAAGGCCACAAATATGTACTTTGGGGAGATGTTGGAGATGGTCGACATCATGAAGAAGTCCGACTATGACGGAAAGTATGGGCCTTACCCCAACCCCAATATCAGAAAGGCCAAGATCATGGCGAAAGTGGTCAAAAGCCTTCACAGGAATTTCGGGGTACGAAGATCGAAAGATCAGCTCAGGAAGCGGTGGTCGGACCTGAAGTTAAGAGAGCCAGAGCAGTACCGAAAGATACGGAGAGTGCTGCAAAAAAGTAAGTAGTTGTGCTGTGTTCCTATTCTTTCTGTCTTTATTCCGTTCGTTCTGCTCCATATGCTTTTATTAATTGTAACGTTTAAAAGGGCAACTTTAATGTTCATGGGCCCATTATTCGTTCGTATCAAACTTTTTTCTTTCGGCCTCTAAAACACCATTGTTTAGGCCATATGCATTTTCCCACATTTTTTTTTGCGCCTACTTGGATGCCAAATATTTGTTTGTGTAGATGGGTTTGTTACTAGAATGAAATGCAAACTAGATTGTGTGTAAGGAGAGGACACTGAGCAGCTGTTTTCACATCTGGACACTGGAGCACTATTGTGGGACCCCAGAACACCATTTTTATTAGGGGGGCCACACAGGTGCTCCAGTGTATACTATAGGGGGGGCTACATCTGTGAAGCTTGTACTAAACAGGTAAAGTATTGCAGCTTGACAAAGGCCAAGAAAAAAAATACATCTTGGAACTCTGCTAAAATAGACAATTGTACCCCACTTCCAAGCAATGTTTCCTATTTCTAGTTCGGCCATCAAATATCTGTGTGCTAATTATACCATTTTTGTTTTACATAGGGGAGAAAAGACTCGGAGGACACCCCTCATCCGAGGAGACCAGAGCCCCCCCCCTCTGGAAGAAGGTGAAATACCCCAAACCCAAGCTGAGCAGGAGGAAGAAGAAGATGTGGTGGAGATTGGCACCACAACAGGTGAGTGTCTGCGACCACAGGCTCAGGTAAAAGAGATGGATGGTGGCAGATTTTTGAGACCTGTTTTTTTTTTCTTTCTCTCTTTTTAGGTGATCGTGATGTGAGGGATAGAGAACGTTTCACATCAGAAAGTGCCCAGATCCTGATCGGGGAGATCATGGGGTGTAATGCCGAACTGCAAAACATCCAGCAAAAAATCAATGATGTTATTAAAAAAAATAATAACATCATTGATGTTTTGGGGCGAATTTAAAACCCCACAAAATCACTTTTTGGATTGTGGTCCAATCTTTTAAATTATTTTGCAATGTTTTGAAAAGCCAAATTTGGAGGATGCACACAGTGTGCCAACATGTGCTATCTGCCATTGCGGGAGATCAATGGACGCGTTTTGGGGGTGCAACCCCTTCCTCAATTATAAAGTAGCGGTGAGGAAGGGCTTGCTCCCCCAAAACACGTCCCTTGATCCCCCCTGATGGCAGATAGCACATGTTGACATTCGTAAATTGGTGTGCATCTTCCAAATTTGGCTTTTCCAGGGTGATTTCCCCCCATCTGAACGCTATATCAAACACAGTTCCTAAATACTGATGTCTGATATAGCCTTCAGGTTTTACCTAATGTGAACTTTGTAAGTTCAAGTTTTGTGGCTTTCTTGTTGGTTTTACACAGGCCTGTTTTATCTGAAATGGACATTTCGAATTTTGCTAATGCTACTGCAAAAATTGTTATACAACAAACATGTTGGTTTGTTTTAAAAACCTTTGGTAAATGCACATGTGATTGTGCAGGTATAAAAAAAGTGGCTTACTCAAGAATGTGCGGATTATTGTCTCAACACTACAACACTTTTGGGGTTATGTAATAACTGTTTTAGGCAAAAGTGGGTGTTATTTCCTAAGGGCAAATCCTCTTTGCACTACAAGCGCAGTTTCAGTGCAGTTGCAAGTGCACTTGTAGTGAAATGTGTTTTTGCATTTAGGAAATATATATATATAACTTTAAACAGTACCATTGTAAAGTATACAAGCAGGCCCTTGCACTACATGCTTTGGGTAATTCATCCATAAATCTGACCAGTAAAAGAGATGGGTATAGTGTGTGTGGGTTTGGCAAAGTCAGCAGATAGATGATTGAGGATACATAGAGAATTGGGATCAGCTGACTTAGCAGTTGGGGGAGGGAGGGTTACTAAAAATGATTTGGGGACACCACAAAAAAAAGCCTCCGGCACTCTGCCTGAATTTAAAGCTAAAATAACATTTGGAAACATTTTAGGGGGTGTTTGGGGTAAAGCACTACTATGGAGCTGATAAAATACATTGTTAAGTGACTACATGAGGTGAATATAGGGCCAGGAGACACCATGCTGGGGAGGTTATTGAAGGGCAAATATGTATGAAGGACCTTAAATAATAATTACATAAAAATCCAGCATGCATGAGAACAAAGGGGACATTCACAGCAAATTACAAGCATGGTAATTAGGGAATGAGGAAAGAAATACAATATATTATCAAACATTCAATACAATAAAATGTGATATAAAAGGATAAAAATCTTACCTTCATATACTCCTTCTGCAGGACCTGTATGATGGCAGAACAGGTCTCTGGGATAATGATCCCCAGAGCCTCGGGGGAGATGCCTGTCGAGAACTTCAAGTCCTGCAGGCTTCTCCCTGTGGCCAAATACCGCAAGGTAGCAACCAACCTCTGCTCCGGAGTGATGGCTTGCCGCATGCAGGTATCCTGCCTGCTGATATAGGGGGTCAGTGAAGCCAACAAACGGTGAAACACGGGGTCCGTCATCCTGAGAAAGTTCCTGAAATCATCAGGATTATTCTCACGGATCTCACGGAGCAAAGGCATATGAGAGAACTGGTCACGCTGAAGCAACCAATTCTTGGTCCATGAACTCCTCCCCACCCTGTTCATGGACTGGACTTGTGTCAAGGTCAGGACCCCAACACCAAGCCCCCGCACAGCACGAACTCTACGAGGAGTACGCATACGAAACATGGCTAGAAAACGGTCGGCTGCTCAGAACGAAGTAACAGAACGCACTGAAGAACAGCAAGGCCTGTGAAGAGCGACCTGAAAACCAGTAACGAACGAACAAGTTTGAGCCAACATCCGTCGGAAAAAATCCTAGGATTTTGTTGTCGGAATGTCCGAACAAAGTCCGACCGTGTGTACGCCCTATAAAGGTGCTCCTTGGATTTGGGGGCCCCTCTGTGTGGCTAGGCCGTGCAAAAGTCTCATGCATCTGGTATTGCCACACTCAGGAGGAGTAGCAAAATGTGTCTTGGGGTGTATTTCTAAGTATGCCAATATTGTGTGTTAGAAATATCCTATTCATTTACAACTTAATGTAAAAAAAAAACATTTTTATTTTCGTTCCTGCATTTTCCAAAAACTTGTGGCAAAAAATTTAATTTTTAAAAGACTCACTATGCCTTTCAGAAAATACCATGGAATGTTTGTTTTCCAAAATGGGGTCATTTTGTGGCTGTATCCACTGTTTTGGTGCTTCAGGGCCTCAAAAATGTAAAAAGGTAGTCTGGGAATTAGATGCATAATTTATGGCCCTGGAACATGTGAAGGTGCTCCTTGGATTTTGGGCCCCTCTAGGCATCTAGGTTGTGAAAAGCCTCACAAACGTAGTGTCCTCATACTCAGGTGGCATAGCAGAATGTAATTTGGCATCTAATTGTAAGTATACCCATGCTGTGTGTGGGAAATAACGTGTTAAAATTACAACTTTGTGAGAAAAAAAAAATTCTTAATTTTCAAAAAAACAAAAATTACAATTTAAAAAACTCACAATGCCTCTTGTCACAAGGACACTTGTACTGTCTACTTTCCAAAAGGGGTCATGGAGGGGTTGTACTGTCCTGGCATTTTAGGGCTTTAAGAAATGAGATAGGCAGTCAGTACATTAGGACTGATATGTTTTCAAGTAGATATTCCATAGTTTGTAGACTCTTTAACTTTCACACAGACTAAATAATATACAGTAAAAGCTTGGATTCCAGGCGTAATTCTTTCCAGAAACATGCTTGTAATCCAAAGCACTCATATATTAAAGCAAATTTTACCATAAGAAAAATAATGGAAACTCAGATGATTCATTCCACAACCATGTATTCATAAGTCCTCCAGTTTTTTATTCCATATAAAGCGATTATAGCAATATGATGGGTTGTACCTTCATTAAATGTAACCATAGTGCTACACTTAAAAGGCACCTCTCTTCTCTTTTATACTCAGTTGTGTCCTTATGCAACTCGTATATCAAGACATTGCGCATTTATCAAGTTAAAATTTATTAAAAAAATTAGCTCGTCTTGCAAAACGTTCTCAAATCAAGTTACTCGCAATCCAAGGTTTTACTGTACACTGATTTGGGTTATTTTAACCAAAGAAATGTAACAGAATATATATTTGACCTAAATTTATGAAGAAAGAGTATTTATTTGCAAATTTTTAAAACAGAAACTAAGAAAAACGTGTTATTTTCACAATTTTTGATATTTTGTTACTTAAATAGCTAAAACAGTGGCAAATAAATACTTCCAAAAGAAAGCTCTATCTGTCTCAGAAAATTATAAAAAATGTAATTTGGGTACAGTGTTGCATGGCTGAGTAATTGGCGTTTAAAGACTTGAGGTGGTTAATAAACAAAAGCAACAGCATTTGACCTTCTTTTCTGGAAATTACCAGCCTAGCACACAAATATTCAAGTTGGTATACCTAATGCAAGAGTACTCTGCAGCTAGAGGGGAACCAAAACAGCATCATGTTGTGCAAAAGAACAAACAACAAAAGATTCCTCTTAATCCAGCGCTGGGGGGTGATGGCTAAAAACCACTTGAGGCATACCTCAGAAAAGTCAAAAAAAGGTCTATGCCACAGTTTGTGATAAAAAGATCTATTGTAAAATCAAAGTCAAAGGATTCCAAGAATGGAAAGGGTTAAAATATGGCTGACAGACAATCTATGTTAAACATCATGCTTTATTATGAACCTCGTTCTCACCCAAACCTCAGAAGATTGACTCAGGCATATCAAGGCCAGTGCTGGGGGCAACCAAAAGGTGTGTAGTCGCCAGATGTCGCATGGGCATCCACCCAGTGGAAGGGATGACAGGCCACTGGTTGAACCCGTAAGGGTCAGTGATGTGGAGAGGCCCCCAATGGACCAGACAGAGGACTCCAAACTGCCGGATGGTGCAGCTGGTGTAGTCAGGTGGTGTGCTGGATGTAACGTCGTCAACACAGAGCACTGTCAATCCGACTCACCATCATGAGGATTGGGATGAAACATAGATGCAGTGGTAGAGCAGATGGAAAGCTGTCAGGAGGCTGTAGTAATGACAACACATTTCAGGCATGGCCCTTTATCAAATTATAACCCTTTCCATTCTTGGAATTCTTTGGCCTTGATTTTACAACAAATATTTTTATCGGAAACTGTGGCATAGACATTTTTATGACTTTTCTAAAGGTATGCCTCAAGTGGTTTGTAGCCATCACACCCCGAGTGCTGGATTAAGAGGAATGTTTTGTTGTTTGTTAAAAATAAAATTTGACTGTGGTAGGATATATATTCCTGTAAAAAATGTTTTGCTGGTAAGCTCCCTTTATACTAATTTGGCAGACAACATAGAACAAGCTTAATTTCAAAGTAAAAGCAAACCTTTCCTGAGAGACACATGGCAACTGTCATTGCCAATCCCATTCCAAAGGTGTTAGTTGTCTGGCTAGAAAACATACCAAATATTTTAATAAGGTTTGAGTCAATGACCTGGAACACATAAACATAACTGTAAAGTCAGACATGCTCATTTGTATTCATATTCCAGGATATGGGACACAAAGTAATGAAGTAAGGGGTAGGGTGAGCAGCCAGGAATGAAAAGTAACAACATCATCGTGTACCTTCTATTCCTTTATGCCTTTGTGCAAGTTTTTTATTAATTCTTTAATAAGAAGGCCAGAAAAACATAAAAAAACAATGTTGCCTTTAAAATCAGTAAAGGGCAAGTACATTCAAAACTACTACTTAGATGTTAGGTTGGTGCTTTAGAGCAAATACAGTAAATCTCTACCCTCCCTGTTGGCTTTGTAATTTGTATTTTATTTTAGAAAGTTTGAAGTTTGGAGTCAATAAAGGGTGATGCCCTTTACTGACATACTTAAGTTATTAAAGATGCAAGCTTTTGGTATAACTTAGATACACGTTTCAGGCTTTACTCTACTACTACTTTCTACTACTGCTGTTATATTATAGAAAATTTAATGGAGGAGTGGGAGCACCCAAAACTGCAACATGAACAGTGACGGCCCGTTCATACGGGGCGCAGGGGTGCCACCCCCCCATCCATGCATCTGTCCCCCTAATCTACATGTGGGGCACTGGATACATGGATTACAATAGGGTTTTTTTTTTGAGGCACGCGATTAGAGCCAGAGGCTCTAATAGGTTTCACAAAAAGGGTCGGCTCGGGGCGCACCTGCTTGTGTGACTATAGTGAAAGATTATTCGTTATTGTCACACTGATTCTCCTCCCTGCCAACCAGGAAGTGGGTCATGAGACCCATCACCCAATTGGCCGCCTAGGAGGAGGAGGGAGGAGAAGCACAGTGCACGGAGAAGAGGAGGGAGGAGACACATGGTGTGATGCAGGGCAGGAGGAGATGCAAGGGAAGCCCGGAGCCGCTGTGACCTAGATGGGGTAAGTGCGGAGCCAGTGACCCCACCAGGGGAGCTGGTGGGAGGTGACCTGGTGCCCAAGACCAACCGGTGGGGTTGCTGTGGGTGCATTGTTTGCCACCCCCCAAAAAAGTATACCACTAGCTGCCACTGAACATGAACAAGAACAAAGTTCAGATCGTGGGGAGATCTTATTGAGTGCACCTTCAAGAAAAAATACATAGTCAGCAAAATATTCAGATCAATATATTCTACTTATAATTGAAACATATCTCTTTAAATGTATTTTAAGATGTATTTTAAGATGCTTCTAGTCAAATTGCCTGGGACCTGACTTTGCATTGTCTTCACATAATTTGCTACACACCCAAGATCAGGAGCAAAATCTGAAGAAGGAGTTGTTTAAGCAGCCTAAAAGAGAAGGGACATAGGAAGTAGATCAGCAGTGTGATGTTGCTAGCTCAATGAGCAGGTAGGCATCATCAGGAACTTGCAAAGTGGATAATGTCTGACTGTATAATAATGCAAAAGTATGTGGATCAAAACATGACTATGAATAACAGCACAGTGCTTGTGCTGTGTAATTTGGCCCCCTGTATCACCTGAAATACCTGGCTGATCCTTCCTGGTTCTGCCCTCCCCCCCTGTAAACTGACCATCGTTTATCATGTTTGCCGAGCCCTGGCACCGTGGCAATCAGTTAATATAATAAAGGGGATTGTAGAAATTACACTCCATGGCTAAACAGACATTTTAACCCTCCCCTTCCCTAAACCCTATCACTTAACAATAAAAAGTAGTACTTAAAGTAGTAAGCACCCAACTTTTTTAAATAAATGTATTATGTTAACATACTCACAGTTTCCCTTGTCCTTTTTTGTGTAGAACCACTTATATTGTTGCCTGCTTACTGTCACCAACTCCAGATTTTACAGCGTCACTGCCTGAACTTTCAGGAAGAATGGGGGCATGTGCCCTTTTTACTTCACTGCACTAAGGGGAATAGCTTTCTGCCCTAGGTTTTGCCCTAGGTGTTGCTTTGGATGCGGCCAGCATCAGGTGAGAGTACACATGCAAAGGAGCTTTATGGGCTCCTTTAAGAGAATGGACCCATCTAAAAACAGGAGCGTGGGAAGCAATGATTTGGGCAGAGGAAATACAAATGAACCTCAGGATTTTAAAGGCTAAGTCCATCTTATATACCAACATGTAACATGGTTCAAAGCTGCTCCTAACCCAAAACTTTCAGAGTTCATGGGTTCTTCTTCCAAATAGGTCCTGCCACTTTTTCAGTTTTGCATGACTGTGTATCTCTCCTCTTTTATTCACAGAGATCTGTAAATAAAAAAACAAGTTCTATCTGCCATCACAGCAAAGGAACTTGTAGTTATCAAGGGAACACAAGTGCAGTGATTACTGCACTCATAGTACATTGACACTTCCTCCAGCTCTGTAACCAAAAGTCCATACCTTGGATAACGTGCAATGCACCCACAATTCACTGATTGTGGTTGTATTGCTTTGAAGGGTCATTTGCAAAAAATAAAAAATAAAATGATAATACTAACAATAATTGTACATTTTTTTCTACAACTGTGGATGCATTTATTTATTTATTTTTGCAAAAAGACTTAGCCTTTAAGGAAAATACAGCAAGCATTGTAAGTGATGAGGTCTGTAGCACAATATGAATTTTACTTCAGAGGTTTTAATAACACTTTAACCATTAATACTTAACATAACCCTAAAACTTAACCTTCACTAACCCTAACCCTAAAAAATAACATCTAACATGTAACATAAACCCTGAAATGAATACCCAATATTAACAGTAATTTATTTTACAATCCCCAACTTTAAACCCAGCATTCAAGCTGGCCTGACAATTTTCAGTTTCAACCACTCTGAAATTCCCTGAAATCGCAAGGTAGAAGGTAATCAACAGAAATTAGGCAGTCTACCTCCCAGGAGCTCATTTGACTACCAGAGTTTTGTCAACTTTGAAGTCGAAACTGGGTCTGTGTTTATTGAATTCAAATTTCAATGCGTAAGATTGTAATTTGAGATATATTTTGTTTTTGCAGTATTTTTTTTTTTTTAATATGTTAATCTTTCGGACAATTCTTTCCAAAATACATAATATGTGTTATTTATTAACAAAACACAACTACAATTTTAGAAGCATTGTAAAGTAGTACCATCATTATACAATGCAGTTTAAGCACTTGACAACTGGGCACTTAAACCCCCTTCCTAACCAGACCAATTTTCAGCTTTCGGTGCTCTCACATTTTGAATGACAATTACTCAGTCATGCAACACTGTACCTATATGAAATTTTTGTCCTTTTTTCACACAAATAGAGCTTTCTTTTGGTGGTATTTAATCACCGCTGGGTTCTTTATTTTTTGCGCTATAAAAGAAAAAAGACCGAAAAATCTGTAAAAAAATGCATTTTTCTTAATTTCTGTTATAAAATTTTGCAAATTAGTCATTTTTCTTCATATATTTTGGCCAAAATTTATACCGCTACATATCTTTGGTAAAAATAACCCAAATCGGTGGATATTATTTGGTCTTTGTGAAAGTTATAGAGTTCAAAAGCTATGGTGCCAATATCTGAAAATTAATCACACCTGTAGTACTGACGGCCTATCTAAATTCTTGAGGCCTTAACATGCCAGAAAAGTACAAATACCCCCCAAATGACCCCTTTTTGGAAAGAAGACATTCCAAGGTATTTAGAAAGATGCATGGTGAGTTTTTTGAAGTTGTCATTTTTTCCCACAATTCTTTGCAAAATGAAGTTTTTTTTTTTACTTTGTTTTTTTTTTACAAAATTGTCATATTAGCAGGTTATTTCTCACACACAGCATATGCATACCACAAATTACACCCCAAAACACATTCTGCTATTACTCCCGAGTACGGTGATACCACATGTGTGAGACTTTTACACAGGGTGGCCACATACAGAGGCCCAACATGCAGGGGAGCACCTTCTGGCGTTCTGGAGCTCCCAGGCCAATTCTGACATTTCTCTCCTACATGTAAAAATCATCATTTATTAGCTAGAAAATTACATAGAATCCCAAAACATTATATATGTTTTTTTAGCAAAGACCCTGGAGAATACAATGGTGGTCATTGCAACTTTTTATCTCGCACGGTATTTGCGCAGCAATTTTTTTAACACTCTTTTTTGTAAAAAAAACTGTTTTGTGCTTTAAAAAAACCAAAACAGTAAAGTTAGCCCAATGTTTTTGCCTAATGTGAAAGATGAAGTTACGCCGAGTAAATAGATACCCAACATGTCACCTTTCAAAATTGCATGCGCTTGTGGAATGGCGCCAAACTTCGCTACTCAAAAATCCCCATAGGCCACGCTTTAAAATTTTTTACTGGTTACATGTTTTGAGTTACAGAGGCGGTCTAGGGCCAAAATTATTGCTCTCGCTCTACCGATCGCAGCGATACCTCACATGTGTGGTTTAAACACCATTTTCATATGTGGGCGGGACTTACCTATGGGTTCGCTTCTGCATGCAAGCACACGGGGACAGGGGCGCTTTTAAAAAAAATATTTTTTTATTGTTCATTTCACTTTATTTATTTTAGTTTGATGCTTTTTTTCCAAAAAAAAAAATTTCTGACCACTTTTATTCCTATTACAAGGAATGTAAACATCCCTTGTAATAGGAATATGGCATGACAGGTGCTCTTTACAGTGAGATATGGGGTCAATAAGACCCCACATCTCACCTCTAGGCTGGGAAGCCTGAAATAAAATTAAAAAAAAAGATCCTGGCTTCGATCATAGCGGTGAGTCGGTAGAAGCACCGGAGGGCGGTGGGAGGGGGGGACATCCCCTCTCGCCTCCCGTAAGAATGATCAAGTAGTTGAACAGCCACTGTGATCATTCTTATGGTGTAGGGAATCGCCGGCTGAAAAAGCTGATATCTGAATGATGGCTGTAGCTGCACCCATCATTTAGATATCCCCGCACAAAGTCAAAGACGTTGTATGATAGCCGGCGGGCGGGAAGTGGTTAAAACACATTTTTTTCTTTTAACACAAAGTTGTCCATTTATACAATATTTCTAACACATAGCATGTACATACCAAAAATGACACTCGAAAATAGATTCTCCTACTCCTCCTGAGTACGGCGATACCACATGTGTGAGACTTCCACAGCCTGGCCACATACAGAGGCCGAGTACAGCCGAGTATGGCTGAGCATGGCAGAGCATGGCTCGGTATGGCTGAGTATGGCTGGGTATGGCTGGGAATGGCTGAGTATGGCTCGGTATGGCTGAGTATGGCTGGGTATGGCTGGGTATGGCTGGGTATGGCTAAGTATGGCTCGGTATGGCATGGTATGGCTGGGTATGGCTGGGTATGGCTGGGTATGGCTGGGTATGGCTGATTATGGCTGAGTATGGCGGGGTATTGCAGGGTATGGCTGAGTATGGCGGGGTATTGCAGGGTATTGCAGAGTACTGCAGGGTATTGCAGAGTATGGTAAGGTATTGCAGAGTACTGCGGGGTATTGCAGAGAATTGCAGGGTATTGCAGAGTACTGCTGGGTATTGCAGTGTACTGTGGGGTATTGCAGAGTACTGCGGGGTATTGCAGAGTACTGCGGGGTATTGGAGAGTATTGCGGGGTATTGCAGAGTATTGTGGGGTATTGCAGAGTATTGCAGGGTATTGCGGGGTATTGCAGAGTACTGCAGGGCATTGCAGAGTACTGCAGGGTATTGCGGGGTATTGCAGTGTACTGCGGGGTATTGCAGAGTATTGTGGGGTATTGCAGAGTATTGTGGGGTATTGCAGAGTACTGTGCAGTGTACTGCGGGGTATTGCAGTGTACTGCAGGGTATTGCAGAGTACTGCGGGGTATTGCAGAGTACTGCGGGGTATTGGAGAGTATTGCAGGGTATTGCAGGGTATTTCAGAGTATTGAGGGGTATTGCAGAGTATTGAGGGGTATTGCAGAGTACTGCAGGGTATTGCAGAGTACTGCGGGGTATTGCAGGGTATTGCGAGGTATTGCAGTGTACTGCGGGGTATTGCAGAGTATTGCGGGGTATTGCAGAGTATTGCGGGGTATTGCAGAGTACTGCAGGGTATTGCAGAGTATTGTGGGGTTATTGCAGAGTATTGTGGGGCATTGTAGAGTATTGTGGGGCATTGCAGAGTATTGTGGGGCATTGCAGAGTAGTGCAGGGCATTGCAGAGTATTGCACAGCATTGCAGAGCATTATGGATGGCTAAGCATGGATGGATGGATGGTTGGATGTCACTGGTTAGCGCTGTGGGCACTACACATCCAGCCCACAGCGCTGCAGCCATCCATCCATCCCCCTCTCCGCTCACAGTGTACCGATCGGTACACAGGAGGGGAGGAGAGGAACCGGCGTCATCAGATGACGCCGGTCTGTTTACATGTGATCGCTCCGTCATTTGACGGAGCGATCACATGGTAAACAGCCGCGATCAGCAGCCATTTACTGGGTTCCGTGATGTTCGGGTCCGGTCACGGATGTGTTCGGGTGCGCGCCCCAGGCGGCGCGCAAAAGGGGAATTCTGGGAGGACGTCATAGTACGCCCTCCCAGAGTTAAGCAACCGCCCTGCAGCCGTCATTTGGCTATGGGCCGGTTGTTAAGTGGTTAAAGGCTATATTCCCCTTTTCCAGGAAATATACTATTCAGTCAAAGGGTATACCAGCAGGTATCAAAAGCTGTGCAGCTTTGTAAAATGTTCATTATTTTTATTGTCATACCTGTAGGCCATTTCGAACTACTGGAAGTTTAGCTGAAAACTCCCAGTTAGCAACCTAAGGGCTAGTTTACACTTGCTTCAAAACATGGCTTCGGACAGGCTTTGTTAAAGCTCTCTAGACATCAGTCAAAGCCCCTGTCACTAAAAACAATTGTTAGCTTACAGTCCTGTTTACACCTGCTTTTGCTTGGTGCTTCGATGAGGCTTCGATGAGGCTTTGGCGAGGCTTTGTGGGGCTTCGATGAGGCTTGGTTGGGGCTTCAAGTGAGCTTTGCCATAGACTTCTATGGAGGCTTTAAAGACGCTTTGAAGCACCACTTAAGCTACATGGGGTATAATTTTGAAAACAAAGTCAAAGCAAAGCAAAAGCAGGTGTAAACAGGACTGTAAGCTAACCATTTTATTTAGTGACAGGAACTTTGACTGGCGTTCAGAGAGCTTTGACAAAGCCTGTCCGAAACCTTGTTAAAGCCGAAGCAAGTGTAAATGAGCCCTTAATGTCCTGCCTTTTTGCTAAGATGCAAAAACAGTTGATTTTCAGTCCAGTAATGCAGGGAGTGAGTGTCTAACAATTTTAAGATCCTAGCAACAAGATGTGGATGTAGCAGGACGCGGAGGTTGCTAACTGGGAGTTGTTTGGACAGGTTTCCTGAGGGGGCCAAATGGCCTACAGGTATATAAATAAAGCAATGAACCTTTTATAGAGCTGCAGATGTTTTTAAAATCTACTCAGGGTCTCTTGACTGCACTGGCTATTTTCTGGAAAATGTGAACTTAAGCTTTAAATAAAGTTAAACAAGGTTAAAGGAAAATTGTGGTTAAATTAAAAGTTGAAACAAAAAACAAGGAATTTCATAACATTTTCCACCATGTTTGATTGAGTAATTTAAAATCTATCTCCTTTTTAGTCCATTAAAATCATTTTATGTCTTTAATTCTTTTGTGATTTCAACAAGAAATTGAATTCAAAGTTTGATCACTCCCCCAAATTGCCATGTGTAATTCCAGCAGTAATCTGAACCATCCAAACTTTTACCCTATTATCACTTTACGCTAACCCATAACTCAATAACTGACATGCCCTTACAGTCGATTGCAATGCACCAAAATCACAGATTCAAAAACCACCAATAACACTGACCATGACCTAACCTCCAACCAAATTTTTTGCACAGATTAAAGGGTCCAGCCAAAAAATGCACCAATTCACGTGTCACAACATATTTTAAAAACACATGAAACTTCATGCATATTCCAGCCTAAGGGAAACAAATTATGTGATATCTCCTTGTATGGCCAGATGAAGAATAAGAGGGGAAAATCTTTGGCTAGCTTCATTACGCTATCTATTCAAAAATACTCCCCAGTGTCACATTTCAGTGTACATTACAAAAAATGTAGTGTTCAATAAATAATAAAGTAGGATTTTTATAGCTTATGATGCAATTATATCCAACGTTTACTGTCCAGAACAGTTCTTTTCCCTACATAATGTTGTTTTCTTATTAGTTGTGTGCTAAATCAGCAGGGTAATAGGGGCAGAAATCCTGTTGTGCAAACAAATTGCAGCCATAAAAGAGAAGACTCTGTATTTGCATATTCATATAAGACTTTCTAATCTATATCTCACTTCTCTTTTTTTGTGGATATTTGTTTTATTGTTCTTACCAGTAGCTTTTGTGTCTACTGGATAATTATTTCAAACTTACATCATTTGAAAAGTATTCTCCAAGGTTGACTTAAAATAAAAAGTAAATAAATTGATGCAGAGTAAAATGCAGAGATGAAGCATCTCTTCTGTAGCCAGGTCCTATTCCAAAGAGCTCGACTTTTTGCTTCACACAACACCCTGTCTGTATAGATACAGTGCAATTATGCCGTTTCTTATCAAAGCTCTCTTATCTTTCATAGAAAATTTAACTGGCGCTTGGCAGCAAGTACACATGGTTAGACATATTTATCAAGCAGTTGAAATGTATTTTTATTCTGAGGACTTCCATTTAAATGTGAGTAGCTCATTCTCAGTGAAAGACTTGTACATTGCATTCATACACTGATCTGTCACCTCTTTTTTTTTGTATGTTAGTCATATTAGATCTCTTTTTGTAATGGATAATTTACAGGATTTAAGCTGCATAGGAAATCATTCTTTATAGAACTGTGTAAATTATATTTACCAGTGCAGATAGTGGTTTGAAACATATAAAGGCCTCAGAGGTAGATAGAGCAAGAGAGCGTTTTATGTGTTTGAGTGGATAAAGCATAGAATTTCCCATCCAAGTGCTAGCAATGCAGAAATGAGTCAGTGAATACCTCCTAAAGGTTTTTTCCTATATCTGCCTCTGTGCATATAAGAAATTGATTTTGTGTATATGCCCATTTAGAATATAGAGTGGGCATAACGCTTGATCAGTCCATAAAATCTGTGTACACTTTAGCACTTACCCTAATTCAGTTGTAGTACAACCGTACCCTAATTTTCCAAAAAAATGTGCAAAGACTCTTTATAACCAAATTATTTTACACTATTTATCTTACAATATCAACTAGAATAAAATATCTTAATTACTGGTGTTCCTGCCAAAGACTCCCCCTTTTCTCAAAAAGGATGTCAACAATGTAGGGACTGCCGGAGAATTCCCCATAACATTGTCTATTTCAGAACCTCACATGGCTTAAGTTGCCCATACATGGTACCAAATTCAGCAATTTCAGTAGAAACCAGCTGAATTTCGATCCACATGTGACCACTGCAGTTGAATAAAAGTCGATATACGTAGCAATTGACTTGTGTTTAACCATCCTGTCAGATAAAAGCTGCTTCACCAATACTGCAGGCAATAGGCTGTAGTGCTGTTCTGTGTATTCTGACAGCAGGAGATTCTCCTCGCTGCCAGAATACAATAGAGTGGCAGGGGGAATTCCCTGATCAACCTCAAATGTGTGGATGGGGGAATCGGGCAAGCTTTTTTTTTTTGTTCAACCTATTGGCTGAATGATAAAAAAACTGAAGCATGTATGGCCAGCTTTAGCCATCACATTTGCTGAAAAGGAAGGTTATCGGTGTTGTCACTACTGGACTCTGCTGGAGTAAAGACCTTACCAGTCTGTGTAATGATGTTACGGGGGAAAGAAGAGGATTATTGTACTTATCAGAAGGGGGGGGGGATATATATTGTCATTTACTGGGAGAAGGGAGAGGAACTTTATTTATCAATGTCTATAGGCATTGAAACATCATCCTAGACCATT
Source organism: Lithobates septentrionalis (assembly GCA_037952835.1). Taxonomy (NCBI): domain Eukaryota; kingdom Metazoa; phylum Chordata; class Amphibia; order Anura; family Ranidae; genus Lithobates; species Lithobates septentrionalis. Next base: position 760,603 of record JBBDGP010000872.1, on the reverse strand, counting down.
TGTTTTAGTTTTGATATCATGCAAGGTGTTACATGGGTAATCAGTGCAAGAACCAGTCCGTTAGTTACAGCCTCAGCTCACGTTGTTTTTCTAATGAACTCCCTAATCCAGCTTCTGGGTTTGACACTACTTTATATGGCTCAGCCCTAAAACCAGAAACATGTTTGCTTATAAAATTGTGTAAAGTCTGCCCATAAGGATTTCAAACTCTTCACTGACTTCCAGCTAGGCAACTTTAGTTTTCAGTGGGAGATCATCCCAATGTTTCTCTCATGGTACTTTATCCAGTTCCCTCCTGCCCTATAGCAAAATGACACTCGGGCAGGTCTTTTGCCAATCTGGGTGGATGTCATGGTGCATTCTCTCGAATCACACCACATGTAGAGCTGCGTTGTGGTGGGGTCTGTCACCAGCTATATCCATCGGACACAGCCGATGACTGATCAATGTACCGGCCCGCTGCCGGTACCATGTGATCGCTGTGTAATGCAAATCTGTAGTTTGCAATAAATCCTTATTAATTTGCAATTAAAGTATTTGCTACTGTATTGTGCTTTTTTGATAGTGGTAATAATAGCAGCATCTGTAAATGAAACTACTTACAAGTGTACAGTGTTGCCAACCTTCCTAGCAGAATGCCAAAAATTTACTGACAACACCAATTTTTTTACCGACAAAACTCATGAAATGAACTGACAAAGCCACATATTTTACTGACATTTCATAAAAGTATAGAAAATGAAAGTTTTCAGTGCAAAACAGTGCAAATATCAATATGTAAGCTACAGACATGTAGCTAGTGCAATTAGCATGAAGCAAAAATTGCATTTCTCCTTTTACATGAAGGTCAGGTTAATATAACTCAGCACAAGCTCGCCCGAACCCAGCCGGCTTGGTAACTGCACATGTTCCAGAGTCAGCCGAAGACCATTTTTATTAACGAGCAGCCACCCTCGGTAATAGACTTTTAATGGACAGCTTGTAAATCAGCCAAAATTTGCAAACTATCTGAAAATTTACAGACGGTTGGAAGCCCTGTAGCCTTTTCTACTTCAGAAAAGTGAATACATGATCACGTGCACAAAGTGCAAAAAGAAAAATATATAAAAGCCAATAATTACTGGGTTTCTGCTGCTTCAATCGTGGTTATAGAGTCTCTTTCAGTACTTTCTGAGTCACGGTATGTACAGGTATATTAGAAAGAGTGAAGACAGAAGACAGAAATCCTTATCTGCAAATATCTTCTTGATCAATCACTCAGAAGGAATTGAGGCCTCTGAATCATTAGGACAGCCAAGCAGTTAGCATTTTCATCAGGTGATATCAGCTTTGGAAGCCTACACTTTCACTCAGAACAGATTTCCTTTAACTTACTCTATCAGTAAATGTCATCAAAAACATTCACAAGCAAGTTTCATCACAGATGCAGCACAATGGTGTATGTTAGCTACACTTGCAATGCCCTCTGCACTAGACCTTGGCAAAACAAGAATTTCAGAGTATCTTATTATGCTCAGCCTTTAATACAGTATCTTTATTTATGGACAAAGGAATAGGTGAAATTACAATATTACACGTGAATTTTTTTACCTTTTAAACTCTTGTAACCTGGCATGTTGTTGACGATAAAAAGAAATAATCAACTAAAAAGCAAAAAACCTAAATGAAAAAGTTAGAAATGATGCCAGTCATTTGCAAAATAATGTATTCGTATGCTTTACAGGGTTCATTATTGAACTGGACTGATTTATGCTGTTTTTCCAGCAGGAACATAAGGGATATGCACTAGCTGACTAGCAGAGCCAGAAGTATTGACAGCTAAGCTGGCAAGGGTACTATCAGTTATGAAAATAATAACGATAAAGATGTGACCTTGTTGTTTTTCAAAGTGAAGTTATATCCCAAGTGATTGGTTTATTATAGTGGCTTAGTAATTTATTCCTGCAAAATCTAAAGATTTTCTAGGTCTGCAGTAAACAACTGTCATAATTTTGTTATTTGCAGACATTCTAATTGAATTCCAAAACTGCAGAAATCAAACAGCTATTTCTAGGATGGCTAGACCTGATGATATGAGATTTTGATTTCCCAATCGACTGGGTGAAATAGACAGAAATAAAGTAATGCTGAAAAGAAAAAAAAATCAACACTGTATATGTATGGTTTTAAATCAGTCCTACCAAAAAGCTACTAATTTTCTGCTGCAAAATGCACAGCCTGCAAATGAGGCTAAAGTCAAGAGGTAAATGCAATACATATTAATATATTTGGCTTCGGGCTCAAACAAAAACATTTAAAATGCCTCAGCTGTCAGACAGCCAATTCAGCATGCTAACATTGTATGACATGAATACAGCTGGAACGCCAGCTAGATATTCAACCATATAAAATCCATCTCCAGGAACTCCAATAAGGGACACATGTAAATGAGTTGTCCCATTTTAATTATTTTCAAATGCATTATTCATGCTGCATATTGCTAGTGACCAGTGGATAAAATGTTATTCTTATAGGGTCTCGTGTAGGAAAGGTACGCTGATGGTAATATTTGTTGTTGCTCATAGCAAACAATCAGCTTCCTTGGTTTATTTTTAACCCTGGTTTTTAAAAATGACAACTGATATTTGTCACTCCCAGCATACATCAGGGACAGCATTTTTTGTATATAATTTGCTGTAATGTTATATTTTGTGAACTACATGACATGACATTTTTTTAAAGGAAGCTATGATGTATATTTAAAGTGTTCACATTGGATTGTTCTCGAGACGTTTAATTTAACATACAGTATTTTTTAAATATTTTTTATACACGTTTGTTGTTTCAATTTTGAATTATTGTGTTTTATATTACACATTTATTTATATGTGTTTTGACTCTGTAGGATTTATTTACTAAAGTAGAATAGGTTTTTTCCTTTGCAAGTGATTGTGATTGTGGTGAAATTTTACTTTGCAAGGAATGCCCAATCATGTGTAAAGAACTCCTTTTTTTAAATGTATTTCTGCTTGCGCATGATTGGATGATGTCAAGCAAGCTTCACCTCATTCACTAAGCTAATGGAAAATCCCCTTGAAAAGTGAAAAGCCCCTTTGCCTTTAGTAAATCAAGCACTGCATATCTTCAAAATCTGCATACTTGCTGAAAAAAGGTACAGGGTAAGCCAACCACTACTAGACCATGTGCAACATAAATCTGATTTATGAAAAAGTGGATAAACAGATTTACAACAGAATATAACAACAACTTAAAGTGTTAACTAAAGTAAACTTTATTCTTCATTTTGATAGCGTAAGGGAGGGTCATAACCCCTGTCAGAGGGTCATAACCCCTTTTTTTGCCATCTGTCCCATAGGGGAGATTTCCCTTCACTTCCTGTCCCATAGCCAAAACAGGAAGTAAGAGTAAATCCCTCTAAAGTGAGGGAATTCCAGGGTGTCACCAGGGTTACCAGAACTAGTGTCCCAATTTGATCGTTTCCCCTCTATAACTGTTCTGATGTCAACCCAACATTTGGGAATCTCTTTTACTTTCACTTTTGATGATTAGAATAAACAGGACATATAAAGAGGGTGAATTGTGACCAAGTTATGAACATTCAGATATCTACATGTTCGTAAAAAGGAGAAAATATACTTCAAAACAAACCCTAAATGACCTCTGTAGTTGCAGATAATGTGGAGAAATTCATTTTCAAATTTCACAATATAAATTGTTGTTATATTAGAGCTAAAAAGACTTGCTGGCTGTCAATGCACTGCTGGCAGGAGGAGCTGAGCAACCAAAAGAAAGTGAAATTAAAACTGAAAAACCTAAAGTGGTTCTAAAGGCAGAAGGTTTTTTTTATCGTAATGCATTCTCCCCTGATCATTCTCCCCTGATCCTCTGTCTGGACAGTGCTGATTGGCCCTCACTCTCCCAAGGGAAAAAAAAAAAACTTTCTAGCAATACACACCAAACTGAGCGTATGCAGCCTGAATCCTGCCCTGTTCTATCACGAGATGGGTTGGAGTCAGTTAAAGATGAGGAGGATCAGAGAAGACAACTTCACACAGCATTTATACACAATGCAGAGGATTAACTCCTTAGGTTACACAGTGAGTATAACAAGCATGCCATATTGCATATACAGACTGATTTTACTGTTGTGGGTTTAGTAACACTTTAATAGTTGAGTTTACCCTGCTCTCTTCCCTCTCACTACCAGTGAATTGGCAGCTTGCCAGTTATCTAATACTTAGGGCCCATTCAAACCACTCTGTGCTAACAAAGCTGTTAGCTCTGGGATAACAAAAATGTTGTAGACCTGATTTTTGGTCCATTGACATGCTTTAGGCAAATTAGGCAAATTAATAGGCTATCTTAATTCAATATGCATTAGTGTGTGTGTGTTAAATATACTTTAATAGACTGCCCCAGTGTGAAATGGCAGCCTCCATATCTTCATGCATTGTTTCGTTTTCAGGCAGAAAGATTTTGCCACGATTTTTACCGCGATTTTGCACAGGTTAAAAACGCCTGTAATCTGACCAAAAAGAAGCTCATGTACTTTTTTGAGCTTTAGGTGTCTTGCTTCAGGCATTTTGCTTCAGGCTACAAAACACTTAGATGTAAACAGGGGCCATTTAAATTAATGGGATTTTGCTTGTTGGGTGTTTTTTGGGTGTTTTTTTCTGGCGTTTCTACAAGTGTTTTACGAGCTGAAAATGCTCAGGTGTGAATGCAGACCTTAGTCTACTATTCTCAAGTTCAAGCAGATACATTCATAATTTTTGCATGTTTAAATATGTACACAAGTGATTGTTACAAAATTAATCTGATGGCATAAAATCGCATTAAAATCAGTTCCTTTAAGTCATTACTGGGGTCTTACTATGTGTACTTTAATTATTCTTCTATATTACTTTGTAAATACCTGTCATCAAATCATCATAGCTGTACAATTAACGTGTTACCCTCAAATAAACCTTTAATTTTATATGAAAAGATAGCACTTAATTGTGCTATTACTAATAAGATTTACATAACATTATGAACTATAAAGCCTAGTAAAATACTATAGCTATTACTAACAAAGATTCTTCACAGCACATCTTAAGACAATCACAAGTCATCTCCTAATTATGTTTGTTTTTAGCCAGCTACATCATAGAAAACTAAATCAATAAGTGAATGACTTGCAAATTAGCATAGATTACAACAATCTGCATGACTGAACAATGCAATATAGGTCCCTAACCTGTGGAGATAATTGAAAACTGTGACCTCTGGGGTATGCACTGAGATATAACCTTCAAACAGTTCTCCTACATATAAATGTTTTCACATATTCAGTATTCAGGGATTGGAATGCAGAATGTACAAAAAAAAGAAAGTTAAGTTTAGTCTTGGCTGTGGTGTGATTAAAAAAAGAACAATGTAAAAAAATAGACATAATGTTGGATCAACATCAAAAGTATGCTGCAGATATATACCTTTAGAGCCTCACTAACTTCCCTCCACCCAGGCGGGGAAAGCTCCAGGCCTAGTCACCCACATGCCTCTCCATGCAGCAGGCATAAAGAGAGACAGCTTAGCAACACCCCCCTAGGCCTAAGCCAGGGAAGTCAAAAAGCCCCTGTGCAAGGTCACAAATATTTATACCCTTTCCTATAATAGTGCACTGGCAATGACATTTCCAGTGTTTGGCTGAGAAAGAATAGGAGGGGGACTGAGCCAGGACAGCTACAAACTTGACCTTGACTGATTACATCCAAGTGGCCTGAATTTAGCAAGATGCTCCAGCTTTAAGTAGGCAGGTTACCTAGCTTTTATAATAAGATTTCATCTGTAGATGAAAATTCATTTCTGTGTATGAAAAACTGTGGCAAAAACCTATTATATTTAACTGTAAGAAATCATTCAAAATGAGGCAAGGGTTTTAGATGTATTCTATACCCAGCACCTAGAGGTTTCAGGTCAAGTATGAGTTTTAGAGGGAAACTCCTCACAATAAAAAGAAAATGTGTAAGGTTCTCCTAAAAAATCTATACCAGATCTATAATCCAAACTTGCAACCTGGCTGGGAGGATGAATGCACACTCCCCTCCTGAACCATACCAGACCAAATGCGCTCAATGCGAAAGGGAGGCTACTTCAACATGTGGGGGCTCAAAGCACCTTGTCCCCAAGTTGACGAAGACAAGGGCCTATTCCCCATTACTCTTGCCTAGTGGTTGTGGGTTTCTGCCAGCAAGGGGCTTATCGGAATCTGCAAACCCCCCATTATTAATAAGGAAGCCCCCAAATACCACCCCTTAGGTTAATGAACAAGGGGTGCATAGTACCCCTACTTTTTCACAAAAGTAGTAGCCTTGAAATAAAGACACCCAAACCATTGGCAAGTCCTTTATTTAAAAAAAGTTAAATCCCCAAAAAAGTTTCTCATAGATCGCCAAAAATAAACAAAACCCGACACAAGAGACCAATCCTACCATCAGCTATACAAAGTAAGGGGTGGGATAATGGTGACATCATTGACCAATATGGCCATGGTTAAAAGAGAAGTGAGATTTAACAAAAACAAACCTACATACTCACCTAGGTGTATGCAGCATCAATCTGATGCTGCAACTGATGCTGCATCTGCCCCCCACTGCCTCTAGACTAAGAACTGAGCAATCAAAGATAGCTGATAACTCAGTTCTTGCTCTTCAGTGAGCAGAGAGTCTGTCTGGCATTTTTTTAAACTTATAACAGTTAAAACTATCAAGCGCTTTCCCTCTAACAAGTCTTTGCTGTTTGTATGCTCAATAGATCACATGTTCCCTCATATCCTGTTCTATTTTATGCCTGCCAATTAAACAGGAGGCATGTGAAAATCTCAGCCAGCGATAAGAAGGGACATAGACAGTAATTACAACTAGACAGAAATTTTAGCCCTTCCTTGGTCTACTCAAAATGTAAAAAAAAAGTATTGATAATAGTGTCCTGTACGAATTAGCAAGTTTCTATGGTTGGGTTAAGTGTTATGCCCCGTAAACACGGACGGACTTTGTTCGGACATTCCGACAACAAAATCCTAGGATTTTTTCTGACGGATGTTGGAAAGTTGTCGGAAAATCCGATCGTTCTGAACGCGGTGACGTAAAACACGTACGTCTGGACTATAAACGGGGCAGTGGCCAATAGCTTTCATCTCTTTATTTATTCTGAGCATGCGTGGCACTTTGTGCGTCGGATTTGTGTACACACGATCGGAATTTCCGACAACAGACTTTTAGGATAAGGGTACGTTTACAAAGTTAAGAGTTAATTGTTAATTTGAAGTTAAGGGTTAAATTGTGGGTCAGACTGTTAGGGCGGATCATTTTTTTATTTGTGTCAGAGTTTACTGTGTTAAGCCAGCCATACATGATTCATCAGAGACCTGTCAAATTCCTGTTAGAGGGTCATAACCCCTTTTTTTCCATCAGTCACATAGGGGAGAATTCCCTTCACTTCCTGTCCCATAGCCAAAACAGGAAGTAAGAGTAAGTCCCTCTAAAGTGAGGGAATACCAGGGTGTCACCAGGGTTACCAGAACTAGTGTCCCAATTTGATGGTTTCCCCTCTATAACTGTTCTGATGTCAACCCAACACTTGGGAATCTCTTTTACTTTCAGTTTTGATGATAAGAATAAACAGGACATATAAAGAGGGTGAATCTCCACAACGTAGGCACTGACAGGGGAAAAAAAATGGACAGGTGCCCACTGTAACCAAAACAAAAAAAAAAGTTTAGCTATTAGTTATATTTTAACAACTCAGTGTAGCCTAATACAATTTCTTAAGGTACTTGCATGTCAAGAAAAGCAGCTCAGAAGCAAAGGACACAAATTAGAATCATCTAACTGCATACTGTATTTAACTTCCTTCTGAGGTAGATATCATGTGCATGATCCCTGAAGTCACTAGGAATTAATACAATTCTAGTCTTATACATACCCTAAAAGAGAAGAAAAAAACATCCCTGCCATGAAAGGAGCAATCTGACAACATAATTAACCTGACCATTCACAGCAAAGAAAGATCACTATACCTAATTTAAATTGTATGTAAATTTGATTTGATTATTTTGGATAGAATGTGAAAGGGTTAGAACCTTTTACTTTTTACCAAATGTTTGTATCTGTGTCCTCCATAATGGGCTTTTACCACTCTCTTCGGTAACCATTGTCTACCTTACAAAAAGTTGCAAACTGTTCAATTCTGTAGTGAAAGGAAAATCCAAACAAGTGGTAAAAATAAATCCTTCAATGAGGGCATGTGTTCTGAATATTCCCGAACTATGGATGATCCCCTCTTACTTCTTCCTGTGTCTCTGGGAAATTGCTTTACAAAACGGCAGGCAGAATGTGGAACTATAGTCAACACCTTTGCCATTTCAGGTTTGCATGTATCAGCCAAACCCACATCTCCTGAGTTATAATGCTAAATGTGAACCAGAATAACCCAGAATATTATTTTAAATAATACTTACCAAATGTCTCACATAATTTAACAAATAGTGCTGAGCTGCATGTACCTGGGCTCACTTCTAGACAGGCTAAGCAACCATTACTAAAGTTCAGGTGTCAAATACGAATCCTACTGAAGTCAGCTAGAGTCAAATGTTAAAAAAACAGACCATTAGCTATGCCAATAAGCAAGGTACTGCCAAAAAATTGCATGGGGAGGCTTGTCACTGCTCTAAAGGACATGTGCTAAAACCATTTTTTTTTAATCCATTTGGCAGGGAGCAAGAATTTTAGTTATGCTTAATATAAAACATTAAACATTCAAAAATTAATTTAATAATAATAATGCAAGCTTGTGCAACTGGGCAATGTATACAACCTACTACAGCAAAACTATCAATTACAATAAAAAGACAGTTCCCAGCTGCTTCATTCTGTCTGTAAACAAAGTGGCCAGAGATTCCATACCTCTACACCAGAACCTTATACTAGATAAAGATCTGATATAGATGTTAATGGAGGATCCCCACACAAAAAAAAAACAGCATTGCTGGAAATTCATGCCTATTGACATTACTGGTTGTTAACCAGTTCCCTACCGCCATATAGTAAAATGACTGTGGCAGGAACCCTTCGTCCCTCCGGGCGAACGTCATATGACGTCCTCGGCTTCCCGGCATTGTGTAGAGCACGCGTGCGCCGCATCACTGGAGACCCGATGTGCATGCCTGGCAGCCGCGATTTCCGGGAGGCACCCGCGATTGCTCATCACAGAGCAGGGAACGTGGATCTGTGTATATAAACACACAGATCCACGTCCTGTCAGGGGAGAGGAGTGTCACGGTAGGCAAGTCACCTCCGTCCGCCGGGCCGCTGGGCGCATGCGCGGGGGGTTACTGCTGAGACGTGCACCCGTGCGCGGCCTGATGGTACGGCGCGCGCGGGTGCACGGCGGCCCGCGGGTGCGCGCCGTCGCCCGTGCGGGTGCTCGGTAGCGCGTCACGCTGACGCGCTCACTGGGAGGTACTTTAGATGACACCAGCACCCAGTCGGGTTGCTGGTTTGTCGTCAGCTTCCCTGCCTGTGTTTGAATACCTTGCTTGCTGTTACCTGTTGTTACCGACCCTCTGCCTGGATACCCGACTACTCTGCTTGCTTAATACCCTGACCCCCTGCCTGGATACCCGACTACTCTGCTTGCTTAATACCCTGACCCTTGGCCTGGATACCTGACTACTCTGCTTGCTGGATACCCTGACCCTCTGCCTGGACACCCGACCACTCGTGCTTGTTATACCCGGATTCTCTGCCTGGAGAAAGTCCACCTCTTGCTGCTGCCCTCCAGACCTCTGGCCTGTTACGGGATCACTCCAGACCAGTTGGACTTCCTGTCCTCTGCCTTGCTCGCAACTATACCTTCCACGGGGCTGACACCCCCTTGATCCCCTCAGTTCCAAGGACGTCCTTGCCATCAGCTTGTGCTCTCTTAATCTCTTCCCTTGCACCCTCAGGCACTTCTTCAGAAGACTCTCCACTCAAGTCATTCTACAGCTTACCGGAGACCCGTGCCTCTGCGTGCCTCCGATCCCCTGTCTCACTCTCGGGGGTTCGGGTGCGCGTGGTCGTAAGGGCAAGCCGCTCTCGGCATCTCGGCCTCGGTGAGTATTGTCGTGACAGTACAAACCAGCCAGATGTCCGAGGCCGACAGAGCGCGCTCTCCCTTGGAGATCTTATGCCAACAAGTCTCCGCCTTGGCTGATTCAGTACAGAGGCTACAAGAGGGATACACACAAGTGGATAGTCGCCTCCAACAACTGACGGGGGCCTTTCCCCCTGCTGCTGCAGCTCCCGCACCTAGTAATGAAGGACCGCTCCCTCAGGCCACTGCTAGTCCTACAGTAGTAATGGCACTTCCGGAACCTAGGGTTCCCACTCCGGAACGGTTCTCAGGGGACCGTAAAAAATTCAGGGCCTTCAAAAACGCATGCACTCTTTACTTCGCGTTGCAACCTCGAACCTTCGCATCAGAAGTGGTCAAGGTGGGATTTGCAATTTCCCTGTTGTCAGAGGAACCCCAGGCCTGGGCACACAGCCTGATGGAATCAGGAAGTCAGGTGCTTAATACTATTGATACCTTTTTTGAAAGTATGGCCCAACTATATGATGACCCACAGCGTATGGCCACCGCTGAAAATATCTTACACCGCCTAGTCCAGGGAAGGAGACCAATTGAGGACTACACGGTGGAATTCCGTAAGTGGGCGGCCGACACTGACTGGAATGAGCCAGCCTTACGTCACCAGTATCGCCAAGGTCTGTCGGAACTCCTCAAGGACGAATTAGCCAGGATGGAGACTCCCGCATCATTAGAGGAATTAATTCAGGCAGCAACCAAATTAGATCGGCGTTTGAGGGAACGTCGGTCTGAGCGATTCCAAAATCCTCGCCCAGCATGGGCAACCCCAAGACCCCAATCCGTTCCAGGATCTTCACCCATTACAGCTGGGTCTACTGCACTTTCTGATCCCGAACCGATGCAGCTGGGTTTAGTACGCCCACCGCTAACCTCAGAGGAGAGACAGCGTAGACGGCAGTCCAACTTGTGTCTCTATTGCGGGGGTGCCGGCCACTTCCTGCGCAACTGCCCGATAAGGCCTAGTAAGTCCTTTCAACCTAAAACAATGACCTACCAAGATAACAATTCCTCTAAGTCTTATGTGATGTTGTTTATCTCGTTACAGCTACCGGAAGGGGAATCCCGCCTCCCGGCGATCATTGATTCCGGCGCATGTAGCTGCTTTATGGACGCTGCCCTGGCCCGAACCTTGCATGTGCCTCTACAGCTTAAGACACAACACTTACAAGTCCACTTGGCAGATGGGTCTCTTCCCAGTTCAGGCCTAATCACCCAGGAGACTCAACCTATTCTGGCCACTACCGAGTCAGGACACCAAGAACTTTTACGCTTAGACCTCATCCACTCTCCCATGTTCCCAGTCATTCTGGGATTACCTTGGTTACAAGCCCATGACCCTCTTATCCAATGGAGCTCGAAGACGGTCTCTTTTCCTTCCGCCTACTGTTCTCAACACTGCCGCCCTCAGAGATCCCAGATCTGTGCTACGATCTCAGCTCCTCCGATTGACCTCCAGCATGTTCCCCAGGAGTATCACGAGTTTCAAGAAGTCTTCAGCAAACAAATGGCCGATTGTCTTCCACCTCATCGGCCATACGACTGCCCAATCGACCTGTTGCCAGGATCAGAAATTCCTTTTGGGCGTATCTTCCCTCTTTCCGAAACAGAGCTGGAGGCCCTTAAACAATATATAGATGAGAATCTAAAAAAAGGGTTCATCCGTCCCTCATCTTCACCTGCCGGAGCAGGTATCTTTTTTGTCGGTAAGAAGGACGGTTCCCTTAGGCCCTGTGTGGATTACCGGCAGTTGAATAATATTACTGTCAAAAATCGGTACCCGTTACCGCTCATTCCAGAGTTATTCCAACGCTTTAGGTCAGCCAGAATCTTCTCCAAGTTGGATCTCCGAGGGGCGTACAACCTCATCCGAATCAGAGCTGGGGACGAGTGGAAGACAGCTTTCAGGTCAAGGTTCGGGCATTTCGAATACTTGGTAATGCCCTTTGGGCTCTGCAATGCCCCGGCTACGTTCCAACACCTAGTGAACGACATTTTCCGCAAATACCTAGATGACTTCCTCGTAGTCTACCTGGATGATATCCTAATTTTCTCCCCTACATTGGAACTGCACAGGGATCACGTCAAAACAGTTCTGACCATTTTGAGACAGCACAAGCTCTACCTAAAAAAGGAGAAATGCGAATTCGAAAAATCAGTTGTGCAATTTCTAGGGTTTATCATTTCAGCAAACGGAGTGGAGATGGATCCTCAAAAGATACAGGCTATCCAGGAGTGGCCAGCCCCCTCTGATAAAAAAGGGGTTCAACGCTTTATCGGATTCGCTAACTTCTATCGGAAGTTTATTGCCGGATTCTCTACTATAGTGGCACCCATCACTCAGCTAACACGCCGGCACGGATCATTCCAGTGGTCCCAAGCAGCACAGGAAGCTTTCATGAAGCTAAAGGATCTGTTCAGTTCCGCTCCTATTCTCCGGCATCCTGATCCTTCCCATCCGTTCGTGTTGGAAGTGGATGCATCAGAAATAGCCACGGGGGCAATCCTTTCTCAGAGACAGGGACCCAAAGCCATCTTACACCCAGTCGCATTCGCTTCGCGGAAACTCAGTGCAGCAGAATTAAATTATGACGTAGGTGACAGGGAACTGTTGGCCATAAAATTTGCCCTGGAAGAATGGAGGTACTTACTTGAGGGGGCGCTCCATCCGGTGATGATTTTCACCGATCACAAGAATCTTGAGTACCTCCGAACAGCAAAACGCCTCAAACCCAGACAAGCCCGTTGGGCCCTGTTCTTTTCGCGCTTCAATTTCCACATCTCTTACAGACCTGGCAAAAAGAATGGTAAAGCGGACGCTCTCTCCCGAATGTTCTCAGCAGAACTCCAGACCTCAGAACCAAGTACAATTCTAGCACCTCACAACTTCCTTGGTTTGACACAGACCGACCTGATATCTTCGATCAAGAGATCATCCGATACATGTACCGATCCAGAGATACAATCCCTAAGGAAAGATGAGGGTCTCTTTTGGGTCCGGGACAAAATTTTTGTGCCTCAACAAACCCGGTTAACCACTCTCAAGATGTGCCACGATCATAAACTGGCTGGCCACTTCGGGGTTAGGAAGACAGCTGACTTAGTCTCTCGCTCCTTCTGGTGGCCAGGTTGGAGACGGGATTGCAGCGAATATGTGGCCTCTTGTCTCCGTTGTCAGCGCAGCAAAGGTCAGAATGCCAGATCCTGGGGTTTACTTAAACCGCTCCCTATTCCGGAACGACCATGGTCCGACGTGTCCATGGACTTCATTGTGGATCTGCCAGCCTCAGAAGGCTTCACTACCATTTTTGTTGTGGTCGACCGTTTGTCCAAAATGGCCCACTTTCTACCCATGATCGGTACTCCCTCCGCAGCTGAAACAGCCAATGTTTTTCTGAAGGAGATCATAAGGCTGCACGGGGTACCAAAGAATATAGTGTCTGACAGAGGTGCGCAATTCACATCCAAATTCTGGAGGGAACTTTGTAAGGCCCTGGATATTAGAGTATGCCTCTCATCAGCCTATCATCCGCAGAGCAACGGCCAAACGGAGAGGACAAATCAGACTTTGGAGCAGTATCTCCGTTGCTTTTGTTCAGGATCCCAGGATGATTGGTCAAAACTTCTTCCATATGCAGAATTCGCGTATAATAACTCAGTTCACGCGGCTACCAACCAGACGCCCTTCTGGGCCAACTGCGGGTTCCATCCCACGTTCTTGACTAAGGACATTCCTGAGGTAACAGTTCCTGCAGTACAGGACAGAATAGTATCCTTACAAGCCAATTTTCAGGAGATTCAAAGCATGTTACGTAAAGCTCAGAGGATCTACAAGGAGCAGTATGACAGAGGCAGGAGGGAGAATCCAAAATTTAGCATAGGGGAAGAGGTCTGGTTATCCACCTCCAACCTCAAGCTGCAGTTACCATCCCGAAAACTAGGACCTAAATTCATTGGTCCTTTCCCTATCAAGAGGATTATCAATCCTGTGGCCATGGAATTAGCCTTGCCCAAGACGTACAGGATCCACCCTGTCTTTCATGTATCTTTATTGAAACCTGTTGCATCCAGTCCATTTCCAGAAAGAGGAGAGGTTCCTCCCCCACCAACCAGGGTGGACGGTGAGAACGAGTTCGAGGTGGAGGCTATCTTGGGTTGTAGAAGGAGAGGCAGACAGCTACAATACCTAATCCAATGGAAGGGATACCCACCTGAAGACAATTCATGGGAACCTGCGAAGAACTTACATGCTCCTCGTTTGATTCGAACCTTTCATCAAAACCACCCGGAGTTGATGTCTAGCTTGGGCGTCCGGTGTCCGCCCCTAGGAGGGGGGCACTGTCACGGTAGGCAAGTCACCTCCGTCCGCCGGGCCGCTGGGCGCATGCGCGGGGGGTTACTGCTGAGACGTGCACCCGTGCGCGGCCTGATGGTACGGCGCGCGCGGGTGCACGGCGGCCCGCGGGTGCGCGCCGTCGCCCGTGCGGGTGCTCGGTAGCGCGTCACGCTGACGCGCTCACTGGGAGGTACTTTAGATGACACCAGCACCCAGTCGGGTTGCTGGTTTGTCGTCAGCTTCCCTGCCTGTGTTTGAATACCTTGCTTGCTGTTACCTGTTGTTACCGACCCTCTGCCTGGATACCCGACTACTCTGCTTGCTTAATACCCTGACCCCCTGCCTGGATACCCGACTACTCTGCTTGCTTAATACCCTGACCCTTGGCCTGGATACCTGACTACTCTGCTTGCTGGATACCCTGACCCTCTGCCTGGACACCCGACCACTCGTGCTTGTTATACCCGGATTCTCTGCCTGGAGAAAGTCCACCTCTTGCTGCTGCCCTCCAGACCTCTGGCCTGTTACGGGATCACTCCAGACCAGTTGGACTTCCTGTCCTCTGCCTTGCTCGCAACTATACCTTCCACGGGGCTGACACCCCCTTGATCCCCTCAGTTCCAAGGACGTCCTTGCCATCAGCTTGTGCTCTCTTAATCTCTTCCCTTGCACCCTCAGGCACTTCTTCAGAAGACTCTCCACTCAAGTCATTCTACAGCTTACCGGAGACCCGTGCCTCTGCGTGCCTCCGATCCCCTGTCTCACTCTCGGGGGTTCGGGTGCGCGTGGTCGTAAGGGCAAGCCGCTCTCGGCATCTCGGCCTCGGTGAGTATTGTCGTGACAAGGAGAACTGATCGTATGTTCCATGTACGGAGGAACACCTAATTGTCTCCTCCCCTCATCAGTCCCCTCCCCCCGCAGTTAGAATAACTCTCTAGGACACACATTTAACCCCTTCAGCGTCCCCCCCAGTGTTAACCCCTTCCCTGCCAGTCACATTTATACAGTAATCAGTGCATTTTTATAGCACTGGTTGCTTTATAAATGTCAATGGTCCCAAAATAATGACGCTATAACTTTTACGCAAACTAATCGATATACGCTTATTAGGATTTTTTTTACCAAAATTACATAAACTAATACATATCGGCCTAAACTGAGGGAATTTTTTTTTTTTTTTTTTAAATTTGGGATATTTATTATAGCAAAAAGTAATAAATATTGTGCTTTTTTTTCAAAATTGTCACTCTTTTTTTGTTTATAGTGCAAAAAATAAAAAACGCAGAGGTGATCAAATACCACCAAAAGAAAGCTTTATTTGTGGGGAAAAAAAACTATCAAAATTTAATTTGGGTACAATGTCGCATAACCCAGCAATTGTCATTCAAAGTGTGACAGCACTGAAAGCTGAAAATTAGCCTGGGCAGGAAGGGGGTGAAAATGCCTTGTATTGAAGTGGTTAAGTTAATCTTTTCACAAATAATTTAACAAATATCCTGGCCAGCCCTCTGGACCCCACTGCACATAGTGGCCATGATGTCCTGTGCTGCCAGTGTAGCAGTCCATACATTGTACACCACAATACACAGCATGTATTATGTATTATGTATTATGATTATCCTTCATAACGCTTGCAACCACCCATCAGTCAGTGCAACCACATGACAACGCTGACCAATGAGAAGCACTTCTGTTCTCAGGACACTTTACCTGAAGTTGAAGACCCAGATGCACTTCTCATTGGCATGCACAGTCACATGACTGTGATGACCAATGAGTGCTTACCATTGCGAGCATTATGATGGATATTCGATCTGGATCGGTGTATTGTGGTGTACGGTGTATGGACTGCTACACCAGCAGCATAGGGCATCATAGCAGCTAAGTACAGCAGGGTCCAAAGGTTGGCAAGGATATTTGGAGTTGGTTCACCTTTTCATTTTTCATGAAAGGTGAACTTACCCTTTAACATACCAACTGGTATCCTAACAATCATTGACAGTTACAGTAGAAGCTATCATGTATAATAACTGTAGCAATACTATGTTTAAGCATGTTGTTTGGCTCCAGACAAATGGGTAAATGTTCAGGCATTCGTCCAAATGCCCAGACAGCCGAGGTACAGTCCAAACTTGTGTTCAGACCAAATCTTAAGTTTATCCCTAATCTCAAATCAATGGGTATCTTCCAACTGATAAAAACATTATGACTATCCTGCACTTAGTAGAGGATAATTAGAGGCCAGCATTGTACTTAAATACGAACAACTTTGTTGGTATGTCTATGCCACCATGCCTGTGTGTATTAGAATGGGCTACGCAGACCCCAGTTTCAATGTTGGCTACTTTAGCATTGTATGGGTCTTACATATCTGCCTTTATATAAATGTAAATGCATAAACATAAGATATTTAACGCAGTGTACAGCTCCAGAGCCAAAAGGTCTAATGAGCTAAGAAACATATTTTGTACTGACAAGAGAGTAAACACTAAACACTAATTTATTCTGAGTGCTGGATAGTATTGTATAAGAAAGATTTACCTCTACGCTTCACAGATTTCCCCCAGGATTTCCATTTCAAGATAAAACCTTCAGATAAACTTCCTCATGCAAAAGCATTCTGCTCTGTGATGCTAATCAACTGAATCTGCGTTTCCCTTTGTTTGCCATTTGACAATGTTCTTCAAAAGCAATGTCAAAATTTTGTACATGATAATAATGGCGACAAAAACATTAAGTTGCTGATGTTACATATATTTTTTCCTATAGATGTTGAAGTATTTTATTACAAAGAGGAACATTATGCTATGAAATAACAGTGAGTCAAATTGAAATTTACAGGTAGATATCAGTATAGTTTCTCTCCATTAAGTGACAAGTCTGATAAATGTACTGTCATGCACCTAAATGCCAGCGCTTTGTGGCCGTGCATCAATTAACATTTAATTTGACTTTTACAGCCTCACTGATCACCTCTTTTCATTCCTTCAATAATAATGATTGTTATTGTTCAGCAGTGACTATTCATGAGTAGCTCAATAGCTCACAAACAACATTTTACAATAATGAACCCAAATAAAAATAGCTAGCAACTGATCCTAAAAGCTAGCTACAAATGGCACAGAACTGGTAAAAATAAACTGACGCTGCAAAACAGTACAGTGGAACCTCGGAATACGAGCATAATCTGTTCCAGGACTATGTTCGTAATCCAATGTACTCGCGTATAAAAGCGAGTTTTCCCATTAAAGTCAATAGAAACGAAAATAATTCGTTCTGCATTGACTTCAATCGGATGTAATACCGCATGCGGCCAGAGGCGGGGGGCGCCGGAGAGCCTCGGAAATGGCCGAAAACTCCCGAGGGACACTTCGGCGGACCTCGGCAAACCTTGGAAAGACTCCGTTCACAATCCTTTCTGAGGTTTGCCGAGGTCAGTCGAACTGTCCTCGGGCCCTTCCGTGCATTTCTGAACAGCGCCGACCGGCTACTTTCGGCTCTGCTCGGCTCCGGCGCCCCCCACCTCAGGCCAAAAGTGGTACTGCACACCGCTTTTGGCCTGAATCCTGCTCATTTTGCAAGACAACACTCGCAAATCGAGTTAGGAGTTTTAGAAATACAGTGCTCAGTTTGCGAAACGCTCCTTAACCGCGTTACTCTCAAACCGAGGTTCCACTGTATATTGAAAAGTTAGATAATGCACAGAGGACAAAAATGCCTAATGCCCCCTACACACGATCAGAAATTCCGCCAGCAAAAGTCGGATGTGAGCTTTTGGTCAGAATCTCCGACTGTGTGTATGCTCCATCGGACTTTTGCTGGCAGAATTCCAGCCAGCAAATGATTGAGAGCAGGTTCTCTATTTTTCGGTCGGAAAAAGTTCCTATCCGAAAATGCGTTCGTCTGTATGCAATTCGGACGCGCAAAAAAAACACGTATGCTCGGAAACAATTCGACGCATGCTCCGAAGCATTTAACTTCATTTTCTCGGCTCGTCGTAGTGTTGTACGTCACCACGTTCTTGATGGTCAAAAGTTCAGAGAACTTTTGTGTAACCATATGTATGCAAGGCAAGCTTGAGCAGAATTCCATCGGGAAAACTATCCAAGTTTTTTCTGACGGAATCTCTGATCGTGTGTATGTGGCATTAGGGTGGTAGAAAGGTGGCCAGAACCCCACAAGAGACAAACATGGGAGCAGCTACACCACACAAATTTGGTATCAGCCCCCTTTACATATTATACATGCAGAACTTCTTCCTTCGTAAAGGTACCAACCCATTAAAGTTACAATGTCCCTCCCCTTTTGGTCACTGTATGTGGCCACCTTTTAAATAAGGCAATAGCAAAATTAGAAGAAAAAAAGTTTTGCGCTAGGTGCTAGACAAAATTTAGTGATGCAAAATAAGTGAAAAAAAAGTGAAAAAACCCTGTGAGGGAGATCCTGCAGCTAAGCACTGTAACCCCAATACAAGGGCACATACAGAAATATAACAGAAAGAGAAAGTGCAGCGCTGGATATAGTATCAAAATGAGTGAATGTGGAATTATACACATATAGATTAGTTAAACCAAAAAATGTTATTTAGATCATTACATTAACCTATAATAGTGAAAAAACTAACAAGTGATAATAACTAGTAGAGGTTTTGCGCCATACAAAAACGTGTAAATAATGAAACACACAAATTCAAATATAGAATTAAATTAAAGTTCATAGATAGAATGAATTTGAAGGAACAAATCCACAGATAAAGTCGTGCAGAGTTTTGAAGCTGTATGATCCACCGCTTATATAGCCCGTCATCAGATAATAAGGATTGAAGGCTTACCAGAAAGCCTGCGACCGCCTTTATTCAGGGGGGTCAAAACAGGCTCAGTAGTGGAGGAGAGACTCCTGGCGGTGTCCCACAATGGAATCCTTGGACTGTCCGGCCGGTCTTCTTCTCAGGCAGCTAGTTAACAGTAGCGCAGGCACCAATCCAAAGGAAATGCTCCCAGGAACGCTTCCAATCCTTCTACAGCGCTGGAGTCACGGCTTTATGTATCGAGGGAGCAAACGCCGTTGCTGTCAGAAGAAATAAACCCATGCTGCAGCTGAATGGCATACTGGTTCGCAGGGTGGAGGTGTTTCTTTGAGATGGAAAGTGTCCTGGGATGTGCTGTTATCTTGTTTCCGGCTCGGATTTCATTCCTTCAGGCATCTGGGTATGGATGGGGTGCTTCACATTGTGGCATTAAGAACTGAATTTGGAAGCCTATCTCTTTTTGGATATACCTTCACATCGTATTTCAAAGAGCACCAGTCACTTGTTATATTTCCTCGTTTCTGCATGGGACTTTATACATAACTTTTGTGTTCACGCATGATATTGTTTATATGTATTTCGGAATTTTTTTTGCACCGTATAGCACTCATATTATATGCAATTCATTAAGCGCTGCAATTTTGTGTTTATTCATTCATGCGATTCACCGATGCTTGCAAAGATATTGTAAAAAAGAAATACAAATTTCTCAAGGAAGTGACGCAAAATAGGGCTTAAAAGCCAAACCTGATCCAGATGAACTGACAGCTTATCAAATATTACCCACATCCTCCCGGATTTACAAATATTTCTGTGCTTTATGTGGATTTGCTATAAAAAATTTGTGGGCATAGCTATAGAGTTTTGGCTGGAGCTATACCTAACCATTAACAGATGTGCTGTATATTGCCATCCTTAGAAGATAACCATGCACAGCACTACGTGATGCCACTATATTAAAATTCACTCATAATAATTAATAATTATGTCATTGGCAATGCAAAGTGATTGCAACACAGGGTTGGAAGAAGAACTTCCAATGTTTTGAGAAGAAAAGGAACTTTACAGTGCACATATACTGGGCCACTTGAATGGTATGTGTCTTCAGCACTCATCAAATGATCAGAACTATAAATGCTCTCATCAAACACTCCTATGTGCAACCATAAATGTTCTCATCAAACACCCTTGTAGAATCAAGAAATGTACAACAGTCTGTGAGAAAAGTGATTATGTTTTTAAGTATGCAAAATACATTTTCCTTTCAGGTTCATTTTGTATTTTAAGAAACTATGCTTTGCAATTTAAAAAAACATAAATGTACTAAGCAATAAGTTTGGCCATTCAGCTGTTGTGTACCCTGTTGAGTCATTACGCAGTTTTCCTGCTAAAATATATTATTAGCTTTAACCCTTATATATTTGAGTAGGCTGTGAGAAAAACTGCTTAAATTTAGTTTGTTTATTTGAAAAAAAGGATTTGCACAAACAGAAATAATTTGCTGGCAAGCATCGAAAATTATACATAACAATATATTAGTGTTTGCTTTATAAATATGAGTGGGCTACCACAAAGAAAACAAGCTCTGTCTTGCTCTGCCGGATGTAGACTGGCAACCAGTGTTCCTCGTGTGTCTCTTTATCAGAATAAATATGAGAACATACTGTTCTGCTTATACTTTTACAACAGAACAGATTACTCATGCATTGGAATGCTAAACAATACTTACAAGCTATTAAAAAAGAAAGAAAAATACAGGTAACGTGTGCTATCTTTTTTTTCCTTTTAACCAGCCAGTATGTGGCTTAAACAGAAGAATGGGATCACAGCTCTGAAGTGTGTGGTGATAAGTTAAAACATTCATGTAGAAAATGTAGAAAAAAATGTTAGTTCTATAGTTCTACAAGGGTGGATCCCCTAGCATGTTACCACTTAAAGTGATTGTAAACAATCACCGTGTAAAACAATTCATTCAGTTTAAAATAGAAATGAAATGTCAAAACAGTGTGTATAGATATAAAAAAAATATATAAATATCTTTTTTTCCCCATTTTGTATAAGTGATCACATAATCTCTGTTCTCAGCTGCATAAGGAGCTCAGAGAGCTGGGGGAGAAGAAACAGCAGCACACTGGTATCCCCAGTGAAAGGCTTTGCAGGATGGGGGGGTGTCAGGACAAGACTGATCATTGGATTAGGGCAGGCTGAGTTCCCAGCACAGCCAAAACACTGACCAGGCTGTACTCTCCTACTTGGTCCGTTTTAACAGGAAATCAGAGGGACTGGCAGGAACATCAGGAATTTCACACAAAGGAAGCAATACAAAGAGAACAGGATACTTTTTCATACAAGTAGATGGTACAGCAAGCACATAATTGGGTTTACATATTCATTAAGAAAAAAAATATATGTAAAGTAGTGAGTGTACAGCTTGTATAACAGTGTAAATTTGCTATCCCCTCAAAATATCTCAACACACAGCCATTAATGTCTAAACCGCTGGCAACAAAAATGAGTACATCCTTAAGTGAAAATGTCCAAATTAGGCCCAAAGTGTCAATATTTTGTGTGGCCAACATGATTTTCCATCACTGCCTTAATCCTCTTGGGCTTGGAGTTCACCAGAGCTTCACAGGTTGCCACTAAAGTCCCCACAGATGCTCAGCAGGGTTTAGGTCTGGAGACATGCTTGGCCAGTTCATCACCTTTACCCTCAGCTTCTTTAGCAAGGCAGTGGTCATCTTGGAGGTGTGTTTGGGGTCGTTATCATGTTGTAATACTGTCTTGCGGCCCAGTCTCCAAAGGGAGGGGATCATGCTCTGCTTCAGTATGTCACAGTACATGTTGGCATTCATGGTTCCCTCAAGGAACTGTAGCTCCCCAGTGCTGGCAGCACTCATGAAGCCCCAGACTATGACAGTCCCACCACCATGCTTGACTGTAGGCAAGACACACTTGTCTTTGTTCTGCTCATCTGGTTGATGCCTCACACACTTGACACCATCTGAACCAAATAAGTTTATCTTGGTCTCATCAGACCACAAGACATGGTTCCAGTAATCCATGTCCTTAGTCTGCTTGTCTTCAGCAAACTGTTTGCAGGCTTTCTTGTGCCTCATCTTTAGAAGAGGCTTCCTTCTGGGACAACAGCCATGCAGACCAATTTGATGCAGTGTGTGGCATATGGTCTGAGCACTGACAGGATGACCCCCCACCCCTTCAACCTCTGCAGCAATGCTGGCAGCACTCATATGTCTATTTCCCAAAGACAGCCTCTGGATATGACGCTGAACATGTGCACTCAACTTCTTTAGTCGACCATGGTGAGGCCTGTTAAAGCGTTGTATAGTCTTGGCCACCGTGCTGCAGCTCGGTTTTAAGGTTTTGGCAATTGTTTTGTTTACATAGACAGACTGTAAGTAGAAGTGATCAGCGCAACTGATCTCAAATTTCCAGGCTTGTTGAAGGTTCCCATTCTGGATGGTGTTAGACCAGCCTCAAAACTCCATATGATGGTGCCAAACTATCCCTTCGGGGCTCCCAATTACACGGTCATCTCATGGTTCAAAAAAACAGCCTCCCATAGTGTAAAACGTATAAACAATACACACTTATTCAAAAGCCAAATGGATTCTTACATTAAAAGCAGTTTAAAAGAGCTTGTAAAGTGCAAACATGGCATTACAGACACCTCTTACGTCACTTCTGGTTCACCCTTTGTATCCGGCCACACCCTACGTGTTACGTCACGACACATGACTTCATCAGGGAAACCGGATTGGCTGTCAGATGCTTCAATTTATATATGAAAATAGGAAGTGTATTGGCGGCCATTTTGTTGGAGATAATGTCTCTACCATTATAGTGGCCATTTTCTCGGTTAGTAAAAACAGACTTGGGCGGTCCCTTTGCTGGAGATCACATCTCCAATGCAATGGCAGCCATTTTTCAGGTAGAAATGGCAGATGCGAATAATAAGACTAAAGTGTATGAACTAACAAGCATGAATGAGTGTATAACTGGCCAGTACTAAAAAAAAACACAGAAATGTGGCAATTAAAAGTGGTGGTAAGGAAGTACATATAATGTTGCAGAGCTCCCAATGTATCAAAGATAATGAATAAGATAGGTAAATAAAATGAGTAAAAATTCATAAATACGACATACAGTGAGGCCAAAAAGTGTGTATATAATACCGACCTCTTAATTGGGACTCATGGATAAATAACACTAAATAGCAAATAGATAAGATGCCATGAAAGATGTACCAAAATGCATGCCAGGAATGAGGCATAGAGGTGTATAATCACAAAAATCAATATCACCAGATAAAAATCAAAAATTGCTTAAAAAACAATTCAGGTCAAATTTAACATTGAGACCATCTGGTGTGAGAGTGTGACGAGTGTGTATCCATTTAGATTATTTCTGACTAATAGATCTGACCTTGAGTGCCCCCCTCCAGGGTTTGTTGTATCTTTCAATACCCCAGAACTGCAAATGCGTGAGGTCTTTGTTATGTACCTGCGCAAAATGTCTGGATTCATTATGTATAGGGAAGCCTTTTATAATATTTAGAACATGCTCCCTGATCCAAACCATAAGGGGACTCTTAGTCCTTCCCACATACTGTAGGTTGCAGCTACATTGAAGAACATATACTACAGTGTAGGCAGGAAAAACAATATTTACAGGGATAAAACCCATTTCCAGTAAAAAAAAGTGTAACCCCTAATTGGAGGTGTGTTAAGTACCTGGTAGTAGAGCCTGACTTGTAGGAGAAGACCTCTCATACAACGCTGGTTCAGGAGCCACTGGAGTGGGGACAGTGGTCTCGTGAGCACAGTGGGGTAGGAGTGCCTGTTGAAGTAGAAGTCTCTGATGCTGGAGCAGGTAAGATCCCACAGGGATGGCTGGACTGCAGATCAGGTGGAGACTGGAGGCAGCAGGCTGGAACACTGGAGATGCAGAGATCACTTGGAGCTGAAGCTGAAGGTGCAACAGCAAGAACAACAGTAGGCACAAGCAGGGTCAGACGGTCCGGATCAGCAGGTAGGTAAGACAGGCAATAACAGCAGGCAGGAGCAGAGTCGGTAGACAGGCATAGGTCGGCAACGGTATCAGGCAGTAGCAGTAGAGTAGTCAGGCAAGCCGGGTCGGATGGGAGCGGGACGGATGGTCAGACCAGCCGGGTCAGATTAGGTAACAATCAATCAGGTGCAGATTACAGGAATCACAGAGCTGAGACGAAGCAGCAATGTGCCAGAGGCACAGGGGAACATTTATGTGCACTTTGGCGCCAAACCAGGGCGCTAATGCCCGAGCGCCGCGCTGATGCCTGGAAACAGCAGGATCTTGCTGCAAAGTTCGTACAGGAGCGCGCCGGCGCATAGGCGCATGCAAACGCCCAGGTCTGGAGCCGGTGGTTCCCTGACAAGGTGGTTCAACGACATTTTGCACGATAATGTCTCTCAGAGTAGGTGCTCTCTTGTATACTATATTAGGTTTGTCCAGAAGAATGCTGTTAAGGTGTCTGTCACTCTTCAGTATATGCCAGTGTCTTTTTACTAGCTTTTCTATTTCCCTATGTTGGATGTTATAATCCAAAACTAAGGAAGGAGCTTCCAAATTCCATTGATGGTTATTTTTATCTTGTAGCATTGCTGTTCTATGCATTTTCTTAATAGCATCAATCTGGTTTTGTATAAATCCATCGGTATAGCTTTTATCCTTAAACCTATTCTATACATAGACAGACTGCTGTTCTGTCTGTGTAACGAACGATTGCCGAGTGCCGGTGGCAGAAAACCTCCTGGGGCACACATGTGCGCCCCATACTCGGAAGTGCAGGATCACGTATATATACAATACGTGATCCTGCGCAGCGCGGACGCCCTGCTCCTTGGAGTCTTTGTAGAATGCAATTTTATATTCTTTCATATGTGAGTGCATTTTTAAGAAATTATATAGTTTTAAAATTTATATGGAGAGCACTATGGTCTATTTGTGTGCATTTGAATGGCAACATTGTAATCTGTTCCTGAAGCTGGCTATGATGTAAAAGGAGGTTTTTAACCCTCCAGTGTAGCTTATCCCAGTTGATTGAAAGAGAAACTACCCATTTTGACCTTTTATAAATCAAAGGGTCTACTAAGGAGGTGAAATTTTGTCCAGTTGGTTCACGGTGAAGGATTGCACAATTTTTACTGTAATGAGTTTATGCAAGATGAATCCAGTCTTTTTCGGTTGTTGTACTGTATAGGAGCACTTTGTGGCACTATTGACTACTATTAAAGCATGCATTTGTTTTGTAATTGTTTATGTTGTAACTGCTATTTACCTGTATGCATATTAGTAGCCTCATGGAAGTGGGTCTTTCTTTATTCATTAGGCCACATATATGCGCAGTTGCTTTTGTGCTGCAAGCGCACCACACAGCCCACTCCTGGCACAGAGACCAGGCTATCACCAAGAGCCCTGGATCCTGTACTATTATTTGGGACCTGGGACTCCTGGTTCCCAGTCAATTGATTGCTGTGATAGTTATCATAGTTCAGTTATCAGTCACTGTGCAGCCTGTCCCCGTGTTTTCTTTATCTTCTGAATGGATGCACTGGGGTTGATTTACTAAAGACAAATAGACTGTACACTTTGCAGTTGCCCTCTGCAAGGGCAGTTGCTCCAGAACTTAGTAAATAAGATAAAAATTCAATCACGTGAAAGGAAAATTTTAAAAACAGCATTTTTGCTTGCACATGATTGGATGATGGAAGTCAGCAGAGCTTCTGCTTATTTACTAAGCTCTGGGGCAACTGCACTTGCAGAATGTAAAAAATAAAGAAAAAAATAGCTAGACCAAGGTTTGATATCAGTCAGTGTCAGGGTTAGTGTTAGGGTCAAGGTAAGGGTCAAAGGTCAGGGTCAGTATATTTTGGGTAGGTAATTTTAGGTAGGATAAAAAATAAAAAATACACATAATTTTTTTCTACTACAGGTACAAACAACAAATAACATACACATCTGTTGTATCACTGCTATCATCAAGAGCAGGTGAATTTATTTTGGGTTGTTCTATGGTGGTAAATTATGGTAATAGCAAGAAATATAAAGCTACATTTAAAATAATATATATTTTTTACTATTTTGGGACATTTTTTCTTTGATAATAAAAAAGTCAGGGGATTTTCATTAATATTTACCACCAAAAGAAGGCTTTTGTCCTGTAAAAAACAAGGCATAATTCACCAGGATACACTAAGTATCTGTGATGATGTGTATAGTTTTACTAACGCATGTCAAAGTTTTAAAATTGTGTTCACGCATTAACATTCAGTCACCAAGGGGTTAAATAATTATTATTAATCAGTTATTTATCAGCGCGGTGCAATTTTCTTCTTATAATTTGTAAAAGCGTGTCATAACTTTAAGCACTGCAGCTTAGTTTGGACTGCAGTTAGTAGTCAATGACTACATTAGTAAGTGTGAGCATTTTTATTTATTAAAGTAGGTATGTTTGTCTGTTTAAAAAGGAATAACAGCCGACAGTCATGTGTTTAATTAGCCAGAGAGGGAAAAAGTGTGAGAAAGAGTAGGCACCACGTCTGAATGACAGCAGTGGTTGCTGGCTCCAGCATTGAGGAAATCAATGCGAGTCTGTATTGAGAAGCTGTGCAATTTCTGTAAAACTGGTCACAAACGAATGCTCATTTGCACAGTTAATCCAAGTTCCAAATCATCAGATCCTATTAATGTCAGAAAAGTTTTTCAATACATCAAACTTTTTTAAGAAGGTAAGAAATCTCACAATCCTTTTTGGCAACCAACTGGATTAATCCATTTACTCAATTATACTGCACTAAAAAAGTGAACTTGTTTTACTGCTTTGGATAATTCTGACAGTCGCCTTTAGGCACATTGATAAATCAGGCTCATTGCATGAGATATAGCTTAGAAACCAATTCACTGCAAAACCTTTATCTATTTCAAACTATTGAAACCACAAAATCTAAAAAAAGAGACATGTAGATTGGCCTTGAGCCTATACATGATTTTTTACTACCAGTATATATAAATCGCAGGGATTTTTTTCAGGTGGAACTTGCTGGAACTCAGTTCCACCACCTTTGGCTCGAACCCTTTGGTGCCTGCTCACCACAATCACTTTCTGTGCTTACAAGTGACAGCTCTGCATTCTGTGTGTAACCCCCCTGAACTCCTGATTTACTGTCTATATTGCCAGATTATAATGTATCAGTTCTGTGCCTTTTCAGATAATAGATCAGAGGTAATATCTTGTGTAAAATGGTTATGTGCTTTCTTTAGGATTCTTCTCGGAATTCCTCTGCTATGAATATTATAATGTTCCTGTCCTGAGAGTGATCATCGCTTATCTGTCAAGCATTAATAGCTCATTTTTCATCTTTATGTCATTTGCTTTACATTTTCCTACAAAAGAATTTCAACCAAAATATACTAATTTAATAATAGGGTGAAAAAGCATATTTCAAGAATTTCATTTTCCATCCAGCACAAACTACCCATTCACAAGTATTACATGCTCTCTACTGGGTCATATAATTTTGCAAAATGTTTGCAGTAGAGATCAAGCGGGAACCCAAGATTAATAAAAATCATGGAGGTAATTACGAATTAATTTACCATTACTAAAACTGCATATAAAGTAACACCAAGAGCTGCTCTTTATTAGCCTAACCTAATTGTGTTATCCCTACAGGACTTCCTCTAGACGTAGTGCAGCAAGCTATCTGCTGGAGTACCTAATCCTGGCACATTCTATGAGCTCTGTAATGTAATTTGTAATCTGAATGACTGACAGCTGAAAATGTCATAGGAATATGGAAAAGGCATCCCTTACATAGAAACATATTCTTCTCGAAAGCTACAAATAAAAGACTATTGAATTAAATTTAAAGGGGTTGTAAACCCTCATGTTTTTTCACATTAACCGCTTCAGCCCCGGAAGATTTTACCCCCTTCCTGACCAAAGCACTTTTTGCGATTCGGCACTGCGTCGCTTTAACTGACAATTGCGCAATCGTGCAAAGTTGCACCCAAACAAAATTGATGTCTTTTTTCCCCCACACAAATAGAGCTTTCTTTTGGTGGTATTTGATCAACAAAAAAAGAGCGACAATTTTGAAAAAAAAATCAATATTTTGCTATAATAAATATCCCCCAAAAATATATAAAAAAATCTATTTTTTTCCTCAGTTTAGGCCGATATGTATTCTTCTAAATATTTTTGGTAAAATCTCAATTAGCGTATATTGATTGGTTTGTGCAAAAGTTATAGTGTGTACAAAATAGGGCATAGTTTTATGGCATTTTATTATTCTTTTTTTTTTACTAGTAATGGCGGCGATCTGCGATTTTTATTGGGACTGTGACATTATGGCAGACACGTCGGACAATTTTGACACATTTTTGGGACCATTGGAATTTTTACATCAGTGCTATGAAAATGCATTGATTACTGTAAAAATGTCACTGGCAGTGAAGGGGTTAACCACTAGGGGGCAATCAATGGGTTCCCTAGTTTGTGTTCTAACTGAAGGGGGGATGGGACTGTGCAGGGGAGATGACAGATCCCTGTTCATACTCTGTATTCTCCGTGTGACCCGAGCGATCGCGGGAGCCCAGCAGTGATCGTGACCGCCGGGCATTCGCATCAGCTCCATGGGTGAGCAGGGGGCGCGCACGTGCCCCCTAGTGGCCACAGGGCGAAGCGACGTTACATAATGTTGTTTCGCCCAGCCGTGCCATTCTGCCGCAGTACAACTGCGGCGGATGGTCGGCAAGTGGTTAATGCATCCTATGCATTAAGGTGAAAAATCTTCTGTCGCTGACCAGCCCCCCACCTGAGCCTTTCGTTCCCTCGGCGGAGACATGCTCTACCTCTCTGCCCAGGGTTCTCGGCTCTTGATTGTATAGATTGATAGCAGCATAGCCATTGGCTCCAGCTACTGTCAATCAAATCCAATGACGCAGTGCCCCACCAGTAATGCCTGTCAGCGCCCTTCAGATGGCTAACAGTAATGCCTGTCAGTAGCTCCTCATCAGTGTTGCCTATCCAGTGCCATCTGTCAGTGCCCGTCATTGCTGCCTATCAGTGTCCATCAGTGCCGCCTATCAGTACCCATCAGTGCCACTTATCAGTGGAACCTATTAGTGCCCATCAGTGCTGCCTATCAGTGCTCATCAATGCCACCTATCAGTGCCCATCAATGCCGCCTATAAGTGCCCATCAGTGCCCATCAGTGCCGCATATCAGTGCTGCATATCAGTGGCCATCAATTCTACATATCAGTGCCTCCAAATCAGTGCCCATCAGTGCCACCTTATCAGTGCCACCTCATCAGTGCCCATCAGTGCTGCCTTATCAGTGGCCATTAGTGCAGCCTCATCAATGACCATCAGTGAAGGAGAAAACAACATTTTATAATAGAAACAAAGAAAAACTTTTTTTTCCAAAAATGTTGGTCTTTTTTAGTTTGTTTACCAAAAAATAAAAACCTCAGAGGTGATCAAATACCACCAAAATAAAGCTCTATTTTGGGTACAGTGTTATATGACCGCACAATTGTCATTCAAATTGCGACAGCGCTGAAACTAAAAATTGTCCTGGGCAGTAAGGGGGAAAGGTGCCCAGTATTGAAGTGCTTAAACAACATTTCATAAGATTAGAACAGCTGGGCAGTGAAAGATGGCCAATGATTACTTACTGTAGGTAGTTTAAAAAACAGACTATTTTCATATATATTTTTTAACTTTTTCCAGTACACCCTGCCTCCATTGTCAGAATGACAATTTGGTCTCCCACTGCAGCCTTCTGGGATATCTAGTTTACATATTCCAGGTGGTTTTATTTCCTCCATTTATTGAATAATATGTAAACAAAGAGCTAGATCTTGTGCATGCGCAGACAGAAATCTGGCACCTGTCTGTTTACATATTTTTCTATGAATGAAAAATAATGCCTCTTGGGATATGGTATGTCAATATTCCAGAAGGCACTATTATCCTCTATTCATTAAACAATATCTGAACAGACACAATACCAGATCTCTGCTAGATCTGCTGCAGCATCTAAAAGGAAGATGGTGGAGCGGTGCAGTACCTGGAGTAGGAAAGCAGTGCCAAAAAAATGGACAACACCAAATCCACTAGGCTTGTAGGTATATTAACCACTTCAGCCCCAGAAGATTTTACCCCCTTCCTGACCAGAGCACTTTTTGCGATTCACTTTGCAAAATGTCAAAATTGACATCCTTTTTTCCCACAAATGGAGTTTTCTTTTGGGGGTATTTTATCGCCTCTGCGTTTTTTATTTTTTGCGCTATAAACAAAAAAAAGAGCGACAATTTTGAAAAAAAAAAATATTTTGTACTTTTTACTATAATAAGTATCCCCATTTTTTTTAAAAAAAAGCTATTTTTTATATTGATTGGTTGGCGCAAAAGTTATAGCATCTACAAAATAGGGGATAGCTTTATAGCATTTTTATTATTTTTTTTTTTTTACTAGTAATGGCGGCGATTTTTATCATGACTATGACATTATGGCGGACACATCGGACAATTTTGACACATTTTTGGGACCATTGGCATTAATACAGCAATCAATGCCATAAAAATGCATTGATTACTGTAAAAATGTCACTAGCAGTGAAGGGGTTAACAGTAGAGGGCGATCTAGGGGTTAACTGTGTTCCCTGGGAGGTGACTCTAACTGAAGGGGGAGGGGACTGACTAGAGGAAGTGACGGATAGTGGTTCCTGGCTAATAAGAACACACGATCTGTCACTCCTCTCAGAACAGAACAGGGAAGTGTGTGTTTATACACACTGGTCCTTGTTCTGTGTCTCCTGCTCACGATCGCTTGTGGCCTGCAGTCATCATGGCACCCCCGCTGTGCAGTCCGCGTGCCTGCTATCCATACCCGGCGACCCGATGTATGGCTACGATGGCTCGTGCAGGGAAGCCAGCCTGCCGCAGTATAACTGGAGCGGCTGGTCGGGAAGCGGTTAATCCAACATAACAATTTATGAAAAGTAAGGGGGGAGGGGGAATTAAAGTTCCTGTACTTGTGCATTCAATAAGCCTGAGTAAAAAATCCTTATGACGTGCAAATGCAGTATTCTATAGGAGCCAATTAGATTTCGTAAATTATTTCTCATGCCCAAAACCTAGTGCAGTACTGTGCACAAAATTTTTTGAGTCAAGAATGCATTTTGACTTCAGTTAAAGGTTAAAACCCATATGCCCCCCCATCCCAAACTTCAATCCATCCCACCTATCCTCACCCTCTCCTAACCTTTACCCCATCAAAAACAGCAAAACATGAAAGCACACATAAAGCCATATTTTTTCCTAAAATAAAAGAGTTAAACTTATCTGTTCTGTGCAATGGTATTGCATAAAGAGGTCCCTCACCTTCATTTCTGCGGTCCTCCCCTGGTGTTTTCAGCTCCTCTTCTTGTGCTAGTGCCCTCATTGCACGCCGACTGCTTTGGGGGCCTTCATGCGAGTGTGATCCTGAGCCAAGCTGTGTGTATGTGTCTATATAGACACACGCAGCGCAGCTCAGTCCCACCCACCTCTTCTTCCTCACAGGATTGGATTGACAGCAGCAGGGTCAATAACTCCCACTGCTGCATCTGTGTCCTGCGAGAAGAGGAAGAGGGGAGAGAGTTGCTGTAGATGGGCACCGCTCTGGATCGAGAGGGGACTTAGGTAAGTGTTTGGGAAGGAGATGAGCAATATAACTACTGGGACATTTTTTTACCATAATGCAGAGAATGCATAAAGGTAAATAATGTCCTGACTTTAGAATCACTTTAATGCAGATCTACTGTATGCAATCACATTTCTAGAACACGCTTATTTAAATGTCTCTTGCAATTTTTTTCCTTATAGAACACTACATCAAGGGACATTTATACTTCAAAGATACTGCTCTGATGCAAACATTTTAATCAATTTACATTTTTAGTTCATATAGTACATCTGTAGCGTGATTATTTATTGATCTGTATTAGCTGTATTATAAATATGAATATCATTTCCGCTTCTAAGTTTTAATATACATGACAAACCTTTTAAATTGAAATATATCCTCAAAAATGTACACAGTGAAAAAACCTTGAATTTTATTTATCCCAAATGAATAAATGAATTAATAAATACCATGTAGCATACTCTATAGAATAACATTGTCTCAAGCCCCATACACACTATCAGATTTTCTGTTGATTTTTGTCTTCAGATTTACCAAAACCATGTAGTAAAAGGGCCTCCCTGATTGCATACAAATTGAAACTCCTAAGGTTTGACCTCATATTATATGGTTTTGGTAAATCCGAAGGAAAAAATCAGCAGAAAATCTGATAGTGTGTATGGGGCTTTAGTGTAGAAAAATTTGTGCTGGACTCATTTCGATGTGCAAGTAGTAAGACTGAAAAATAACCATAACGCCCTTATGCGAACTGAAAACTTGGTATTAGAGCTGCACAATTAATATTTGGCTAATAATGCGACTTCTGATTTCTCTATCTTAACACTCTGGGAAGCACATAAGCCTGTGCTCCGTGGAGTTTATACTCGCCAGGCCTCTTTTCTTAAAAAAGAAAAGTGTATGCTGCAGCAAAAACTAGAAGCAGAATTTAATTCCTCCCATGCACTCTTCCAATTGAATCCTACTTCCATTACTAAAATGCAATTAGATAAAGTACGTGTTGATCTCGATCAGATTGCGATTCTTCCCCCCCTCGTGATTTTAACAAAGCATTTTTCCAATTCTATGCAGAGTTCTCTGCTCACAGCTGTCTAAAAAAAAAAAACAGGCAGCCTGCCAAGTTTATGACAACATCACTTAGACAGAAATAAGGAGAAACAAAGTAACACTTAGTCCTTTTAGATCAAAGGGGTGAACCTCAGTCTGTAAATGAGAGCCACTTAGTTTAACCACTAAAAGACTAAACCTTTTTCTGACATTTGTTTTTTACAAGTTAAAATCTGTAAAATCACTTAGAACCCCCAAACATTATATATATATATATATATATATATTTTTAGCAGAGACCCTAGAGAATAAAATGGCAGTTGTTGCAATATTTTATTATATATGGGGAGGCAGGGAAAATGCGATTATTTTCCCTGCCTCCCCATATATAATAATTTTTTAAGGATGGGATGCCGTATCTATTAGGAAATTCCACCCACCACCTCCTAATTTTGCAATATATTATGTCACACGCAGCGGTCTTTCAAACGCAATTATTTTGGAAAAAACACATTTAATGAATTAATAAAAAATGAAACAGTAAAGTTAGCCCAATTTTTTTGTATAATGTGAAAGATGATGTTACGCCACGAGAGCTGTGAGAGAAGTGTGATCTTTATTCTAAGCAAAAAAATCCGGATTCTTATTTTGGTCAGAATCGTGCAGCTCTACTTGGTATTATTGTTTGCTTACATATTTAGCCTAGTGCTTTTATGCTCGCACTAGACACCCAATGAACATGTCCTCACATACCAAGACTACTGGAGATATGAATTCCATATAGTGTAAACAACATGGGTATATGGCATTGCGTTGAAGATGTACATACAGTTGTTTGTTCATTTATGAAAGCAGAAGTGCACTGTAGCAACTGTTTCAAGAATACACAATAATACATATTGTATGTACTAATGTTTCTTTAATGAATACTGCTTTGCTGTTAGTTAAAATGATGCATTTATTGATTTGAATTATTTCAAGGTTAGGCTTGTCAACTTTTGCACTTCCACAGTTAGTCAAGAAAGCCTGAGAAGGGGGCTGGAGCAGTAATACTTATCTAGTTACACATTTTTACAATAGTGTCTTCCTCCACAGAGGATTGTTTTTACATATTGGGTGCACATCATGACTATGGTTCAATAAACAGACTTTATTTACTATGTGAAAATTGTTCATTATTACATACATGTATTCAATTTGCACTTTGTTTAACTATCTATTCATTTTTTCTTGTCAATTTTGTTTATTAAAATTCAATAAAATACCAAAACAAGTTCAAAGGCAGTACATGAAATTAACATGTCAGAGTATAATAAGAGGTTATAGCTCCACTATATAATTAGAAAAAGAAAAGAGAAAAAAAGGGCCTATATTGCACAACTTATTATAGGATTAGTAGTGTAGAAGATAGTTTTGTTAAATTAGTCGAGAGGGGTTAGGACCAATCACAAGCAATAAGAACACAGCAAAGTCTCAGACTAATGATAAGTTACTATTATCAAGAGTGCTTGTCAAGAAAAAGAATGAGAGGAAATTATCACCATTATGTAAATTAAAACATACAAGAGCTTATGTCAGTAGTGTTGTAAAATTAATAAGAGTAACATAAAGGTATTGCCATTTGAACTTGAAGAAAGGAAAGATAAGAAAGAGGAAAAGGGTACATAAAGGGTAGAAGAGAGCATAAGATAGAAAAGGAAGAATAAGCAAGGAGAAATAAGAGGAGGGATAGAGGAATCCCTGGGGTAAAGTGTGGTATTAATCATATGATGTGAAGTGAGAAAATGTATAAGTAAGTAAAATTACCAAGGCATCAACAAAGATTCATCAAAATGAAGAGGTAAATAGTGAGTCACCCATGGGAGCCACATTTTCTTAAAGTCACTTATTTTGTCTTGAATTGTAGCTTCTATTTTGGCATGAATCATAGCTTGATTTATTCTATTTTTGGTTTCAGATAATACCAAGTTTGGTGATTTCCAGGCTTTAGCGATAGTTTGTTTTGCAGCTGTAATGACCTATAGAAAAAGTTTAAATCGGTTACGGGAAAGAATCATTGGTTTTAAATTTAAAAGTGCTATCAAGGGATCAGGAGGGATAGGCACTACAAATAAGGTTGAAAGCATACTAAATATGTCTTTCCAGAATCTTTTGACTATCAGACAGCTCCACTAGGTATGAAAGTATGAACCTAGATCAGTACATCCACGAAAGCAAGATGAGGAGTAATTGGGAACAAACTTCGCAATGCTGGCAGGAACCAAATACCAGCGTGTGAGCACTTTATAATTAGTCTCTAATGCTGTCATATTTTGCAAAGATGATTTTGTAGTATTCCAAATCCTGTCCCATTCAGTTATTTCCAGCGAAAGTCCAAGATCAGACTCCCATTTAGCTACATACGAGGGTGGATCAGAATAAGGTTTAAGAGTAAAGAGTCAAAATAAGTCCTTTTGTATGAGGGTCGTGTATGCATATATTTTCAAACCGTGACAATTTATCGAGTGTAATTTTTCCTTGAATAAAGGGCATAAATTTTTTTTTATCTGTAGATATCGAAAAAGTTGGGAGTCCATATATTTTACATAGATCAGGGAACGATGTAAAGGAATTAAAAGATATAAGATCATGTAGTCTGGTTAATTTAGAGGTGGTCCATGTTTTAAAGGAAATAGGAAAAGTCCAGGCAGGATAAAAGAGAGGATTTTTAAGAAACGATAAGAGTGATATATGTGGGGATTGTAGGCCATGTACTGATTTAAATTTGTCCCAAAAGGAAAGAGAATGCTTAGTAACTGGATTAGTGAGCTTTTTGCGGTCTGGAGGTTGCAAACATAATAGATTAGATATAGACAATGGATCACAATCTATAGATTTCAGGGATACCCAAAGCAGGATTTCAGTGGTAGTGTGATATTTGGAAATTTGTGCTAGATGGGCTGCGTGATAATAGGTAAATACATTAGGAAATCCGAGACCGTCTTTACTTTTTGGAAGATGGAGGGTATAAGGCAGGTAAACATGGTTTTGAAGGACTCCAAACAAAATTTGTTATTTTACGTTGCAAGATTCTTAAAAAATATGCTGGAACAGGAATAGGCAGGACCCGAAAAAGATAAAGGATTTTAGGTAAAATAGTAATTTTAATTATGTTGATTTTGCCTATCCAAGATATACGGAGAGAGGACCATTGTGTTAACAGAGTAGTAATTTGGCATAAAACAGGTGTGAAATTGGCTATATAGCGTTCAGAAAGGTTGGGTGTTAGAGTGTCTCCTAAATATGGGAGACGATAAATGGACCACAAGAAAGGGAGAGATGTTTGTGCTTGTTGCACTTCCATAGAGGATAAAGAGACATTTAGCGCTGTAGATTTTTGGGGGTAGATGGTTAGGCCAGAAATGTGAGCAAAATGATCAAGTTTCTGAATAAGGTTAGGGGCAGAGCTATGTGGGCAGACATAAATATCAAAATGTCATCAGCAAATAGACATATTTTATGCTGATATCCAGCTAATTCTAGCCCTTTAATTGAAGAGTCAGAACCAATAGACTGGGCAAGGGGTTCTATGAGTAGGGCAAATAAAAGTGGAGAAAGTGGGCAACCTTGACGAGTACCTCTACAGATATTAAAAGGGTTAGATTTATATTCTGCATATTTTTCATAGGCTTTAGGTTTATCATATAATGAAGAGATCCAATTGAGGAAATGAGGGCCAAATCCCCAGCGCTGTAAGACATATGTTAAGTAGGCCCATGAAACCGTATCAAATGCTTTTTTGATGTCTAGGGACAAGAAGCAAAGAGGGATTTGTCGAGAACAAGCAGCATGAATCAATAATGTTTCCCTAAGTATATTATCTCCCGACTGGTGCATTGGAATGAAGCCTACTTGTGTAATAAAGAGCCTATTATATTATTTAGTCATGTTGCTAAGACTTTTGCTAGAAGTTTAATATCTAGGTTAAGCACAGAAATAGGCATATAGTTGGAGCAAGATGTGTCATCTCAGTGTGGTTTAGGAATCATTGAAATAATAGCTGTTAAAGTTTAAGTTCGAAAGGAATGACCATCAAGAAGGGAATTAAGGGTTTTGGATAATGATGGAGCTAGAATATGACCACAGTTTTTATAATATAAGGCGGAAAAGCCATCTGGGCCTCGATGATTCTCAAGGCAATCTCTATGGGCCAAGGGAATAGTCGGAAGATTGATTTGGGAGAAGAAAGAATCTGCAGAAGCTTGATCTAAAGGTTCATCTTTTTTATATAGGGAAGCAAGATGTTTTTGGAAGGTATGAAGGATTTTCACAGGATTACTGGTGTACACATCTTGGGAAAGTTTCAAATGTATTGGTTTATAACGCTGTTTTAATTTTTTAAGGGCTCAGGCTAAGAGTGTATTAGATTAATTGGCTTTGAGGTAAAACAGATGTTTAGATTTATTTAATACTTTATTCGCAGAGTCTGAGAGGAAAAGACCGAGATCAAGACGTGCTTTATCGAATTGCATTTTGGTCACGGAAGTAGGATTCAATTGGAAGAGTGTATGGGAGGAATTAAACTCTGCATCTAGTTTTTTGCTGCAGCATACGTTTTTTCTTTTTTAAGAAAAGAGGCCTGGCGAATACAAACTCCACAGAGCACAGGCTTATGTGCTTCCCATGGTGTTAAGGGAGAGATATCAGAAGTCTCATTATTGGCCAAATAATCTTTTAAAGCTTTTTCTAGATCTATATAGTGAGAAGGATGAGAAAGTATGGAATTATTAATATGCCACGTGGGATCTTGTGCCTTGGGAATTAGGGAGGTAAAAGTGGTTAATACTGCACTATGGTCAGTCCATGTAAAATAAATTATAGCTGAAGAAAGGATTTCAGGAGTCATACCTATTGTGATTAAAATATGATCAATTTGAGGAAATGATTTATGAGGATGAGAATAAAGGGTAAATTGGCATTTTGCAGGGTTCAATTCACACTAATGTCCCGTACACACGGTCGGATTATCCGATGGAAAATGTCCGATCGGAGCGTGTTGTCGGAAATTCCGACTGTGTGTGGGCTCCATCGGACATTTTCCATCGGATTTTCCGACACACAAAGTTGGAGAGCAGGAGATAAAATTTTCCGACAACAAAATCCGTTGTCGGAAATTCCAATCGTGTGTACACAAATCCGACGGACAAAGTGCCACGCATGCTCAGAATAAATAAAGAGATGAAAGCTATTGGCCACTGCCCCGTTTATAGTCCCGACGTACGTGTTTTACGTCACCGCGTTCAGAACGATCGGATTTTCCGACAACTTTGTGTGACCGTGTGTATGCAAGACAAATTTGAGCCAACATCCGTCGGAAAAAATCCTAGGATTTTGTTGTCGGAATGTCCGAACAAAGTCCGACCGTGTGTACGGGGCATAAGAGTCTAATAGAGAGTGTTGCTGAAGTAATTGTGGAAATGAATGTTTCTGAGAAATTGGGGTTATGGGAATTGGGGATTTATCAAGAAATGGATAAAGGACTTGATTCGAATCTCCGCAAATTAATAGTGTGCCCATTTTATGAGTTTTAACCACCTGTAGTAAATGAGAAAGAAAATATGTTGGAGTTTTGTTTGGAGCATAATAGGAAACTACTGTAATTGGAGATTCAGATATATAACCAGTTAGTATAAGATATCATCCTTCAGGATCCTTAATTTCTGTCCAAAAAAATGGGAAAATGGTGCAGTTCGATGAAATGCCACCAATACTCCTCTTTGTTTGGTTTTGGCTGAAGCCATGTAAACTTGAGGATACCAAGAGCCAAAGTATTTAGGAGTCGTCGTCATAGCAAAATGGGTCTCTTGGAGACATACGATATGTGCTTTTGTTGAAGCCAAGGAGAGAAAAACTTTAGTACGCTTTTGCGGTATATTAAGACCCTGTACATTTAAAGTAAGTACATTCATTGGAGCCATAAGAAGGTAACGAGAGAAGTATGATCATAGATTTTATTTGTGAATTGTATGGCCACAAATACCCAGGGGAAGGGCAAAGACCAGTAGAGGAATAGAAAGAGGTTTATAAGAAGAAGTGCAGAAATAACAGTCATATGAACAGTTATCAATACAGTTAATTATGCAAACGACAAATAAGAATTAAGGTGTACTGGGTGAGTGAAATATATGGACCCAGAGGCCATATGACTATCCGAGGGTATTCTCCACAAGCACAGGTGGCAGAAATACCCAAGAATGGGAAAATAGGGAGAGCAGCGACAAGCTCTCGAGACTATAACAGCCATAACTTGAATATATAAAAAAATTAATGGAGTATATTGACACCCAATATTAGTTTAAAATAAGCAATGAGTAAGGGAAAGTAAATGGGAAAAAGGGGGGTTGTCAATGGAAGGAATGGGAATACGGAAGGGGGGAAAGGGGAAGGATAGGGGTATAGTGTGTCGACATAAATATTTTAATATAAGAAGTTAGTTAAGAAACCAGGTCTGTTGCATTAGTAGTTTAAATGATCGGAAACTCTAAATAAATCAGTATTTAGAAGAGTTTCTAGAAGACCCTTACATTTTTACATATCTACATAGAACCGACTTAGGTAACTAATATTATGAAAGTTACTAAAATTCTTTAAGGGAGTAAAAGGTTATGCCGATGTTTGTGGGTTTTAAAAAAAAAAAAAAAAGAAGATATATTGTGCAAGTTCTCCCACTTAAAAAGATGAGAGAGGCCTGTAATTGTCATCATAGGTATACCTCAACTATGAGAGACAAAATGTGGAAACAAATCCAGACAATCACATTGTCTGATTTTGAAAGAATTTATTTGCAAATTATGGTGGAAAATAAGTATTTGGTCACCTACAAACAAGCAAGATTTCTGGCTCTCACAGACCTGTATCTTCTTCTTTAAGAGGCTCCTCTGTCCTCCACTTATTACCTGTATTAATGGCACCTGTTTGTACTTGTTATCAGTATAAAAGACACCTGTCCACAACCTCAAACAGTCACACTCCAAACTCCACTATGGTGAAGACCAAAGAGCTGTCGAAGGACACCAGAAACAAAATTGTAGACCTGCACCAGGCTGGGAAGACTGAATCTGCAATAGGCAAGCAGCTTGGTGTGAAGAAATCAAATGTGGGAGCAATTATTAGAAAATGGAAGACATACTTATAATCTCTCTCGATCTGGGGGCTCCACGCAAGATCTCACCCCGCGGGGTCAAAATGATCACAAGAACAGTGAGCAAAAATCAGAGGAACCACATGGGGGGACCTAGTGAATGACCTGCAGAGAGCTGGGACCAACGTAACAAAGGCTACCATCAGTAACACACTACGCCGCCAAGGACTCAGATCCTGCAGTGCCAGATGTGTCCCCCTGCTTAAACCAGTACATGTCCGGGCCCATCTGAGGTTTGCTAGAGAGCATTTGGATGATCCAGAAGAGGATTGGGAGAATGTCATATGGCCAAAGTAGAACTGTTTGGTAGAAACACAACTCGTCGTGTTTGGAGGAGAGAGAATGCTGAGTTGCAGCCAAAGAACACCATACCTACTGTGAAGCATGGGGGTGGCAACATCATGCTTTGGGGCCGTTTCTCTGCAAAGGGAACAGGACGACTAATCTGTGTACATGAAAGAATGAATGGGGCCATGTATCGTGAGATTTTGAGTGCAAACCTCCTCCCATCAGCAAGGGCATTGAAGATGAAACGTGGCTGGGTATTTCAGTATGACAATGATCCCAAACACACCGCCCGGGCAACGAAGGAGTGGCTTCGTAAGAAGCATTTCAAGGTCCTGGAGTGGCCTAACCAGTCTCCAGATCTCAACCCCATAGAAAACCTTTGGAGAGAGTTGAAAGTCCGTGTTGCCCAGCGACACCCCCAAAACATCACTGCTCTAGAGGAGATCTGCATGGAGGAATGGGCCAACATACCAGCAACAGTGTGTGACAACCTTGTGAAGACTTAGGCCTCTTTCACATGAACGATCCGTTCAGGTCCGCCTGTCAGTTTTTTAGGCGGACCTGAACGGACCCTCCATAGACATCTATAGAGGGTCGGATGTCAGCGGTGACATGTCTGCTGACATCCAACCCACTCTGATCCGAAAAAGGTGTAACGGAGGAAAAACCTACCTTTCCATCCATTTTCGGATCGGATCGGGTGACGACGAACTCTACGGTCCGTCATCACCCGATCCCCCATAGAGGAGAGCGGCACTGTGACAGGTCTCTCATAGTTGAGGTATACCTATGATGACAATTACAGGCCTCTCTCATCTTTTTAAGTGGGAAGTATATGCTTTAGTTCAATTAAAAGTGAACTTGAGATAATAATATCAACGGATATCCATTTATCAAAAAATTTCAGAACATTCACAAAATAGAAAATCCAGGAAGAATAATGAGAAGTAATAATCAGTCCATTGTGTCCATGGTATCTTTATCAGGAGAGTTGAAGCGACTACGCTTAGAGGAACTTTGTTGGCTTCTATCATCCTTGGTGTTGGAGGATTCACTTGCAGAGAGGAATGCAGCACATCTTCGAGGACCATCAGTAGTAGATGACTTGTCCAGGGGAAGTAAATCCTGTAGCTTGTTTTGCAATTCATCAGAAGATCAACAAGTGTATTTGATACTTTGGTAGGAGAAGCACACACAAAACGGGAAACCCCATTGATAAGATGACTGGTGTTGCTGAAGAATTTGAAGAAGTGGTTTCAAAGCACGTCTTTTAGCAACTGTCATTGGAGAAAGATCAGCAAAGAGTTGGTAAGAATTCCTTTGAAAAGTGAGAGAATCTTTTCCATGTGCAGCAGCAATAAGTTGTTCTTTGGTGCGAAAAAAAATGAAATTTCGCAATTATAGGCGGGCTTTCAGTTTTGCGTGGTGTTAAAGCTATGTGAATCCTGTCTTGTTCTAAATGTTCGACTGGAATTGCTGGCTGTAGCTCTTGGAATAAGGCAGTTATTGTAGACTGAAGATCAAGTATTGCCTCAGGAATTCCACTAAATATGCAAATTAGAGCAGCGTGCTCTCTTTTCAAAATCCTCTAGACGTGTTTGTAGAGTAAGATTTTCTTCTTTAAGGTTTTCCAATTCACAAACGTAAGATTGAACGTTTGTTTCTACATCTTCAACTCTATATTCTAGGTCTGAGGTGCGTTGACCTAATTCACGGATTTCTTTGGTTAGACTATTTGTAATATGGTCAGATGTTTGTCTTAAAGCCTTCTGTAAAATCATTTCAAAATGTTATATTATATTAGGATGCAATGAGTCTGCTTTTATAGATTGGGAAGAGGTATTATAATCACTGTCAGACTCCTCAAAATCCTCTAGGGGCTGCTGTTTCTGTTTAGCAGCACGAGTTAAGCCTGTGTGTGGAGATAGGGGCGGCGGTTTACTATACCTCGACGAAGGTAGGTAGGTCGGGTGAAGCTGGAAAACGGAGCTGTGCGGGTGTCTTATCAGGCTGTAAAGTCTCTGGAGATACTGTACGGTGCTTCAGCGGGACATGTCCATCTCTGGCAGTTCCACGCATGCACCTCCCTTCTATTCAGGTTTTTGTCTTCTATGTGCTCACTTTGCCTCAAGGTATAAGTCACTAAGACATGTTGATATGAAAACAAATTTACCCCACAAACAAATGTACTCCCTTTTGTTGTTAGCCCTGCCATAGTGGCAGCTTCAAGGTCTTCCAGCAACCAAGCAGAAGTTAAAGACTTTAACCACTTCAATACAGGGCACTTATACACCTTCCTGCCCAGACCAATTTTCAGCTTTCAGTTCAGTCACAGTTTGAATGACAATTGCGCGGTCATACAACACTGTACCCAAATTAAATTTTTATCATTTTGTTCCCACAAAAAGAGCTTTCTTTTGGTGGTATTTGATCACCTCTGCGGTTTTTATTTTTTGCTAAACAAATAAAAAAAGACCGAAAAATTTTTCAGACACGAGTGAGGAAAAGCCGATCACCGGCTCTACCTATTTACATCGTGATCAGCCATGATTGGACACGGCTGATGACGTGGTAAAGAGTCTCCATCAGAGACTCTTTACCTAGATTGGTGTTGCAGCGGCTCAATATCCTGTGGACGTCATATGACGCTCAGTCAGGATATTGAAACCACTTTGTCACCGTCATTATGCTATATGGCGGGCGGAAAGTGGTTAATTTGTCATTAGTACTATCATGGTACAATCACCATAAGAAAAGATACATGAATTGTGTTAGATGACACAATATAGCAATAGTTTTAGGACTGAATAAAGGTCAGTTTCCTTTTTCTTTTGATTTGTCTAACATGCCAAACATGTGCTAAATTCTTTCTTCTAAGGTGGACATGTTACAACCCTTTGTCTTTCTTGGTATGTTACTCTCAAAGAAGATATATGTGACAAATCTGTGAATATTTGTACTTCAGAAATGACAGTAGATAAATGGATTTCTCTGGAGGTTTCCCATCATCCTCCACTGTTAGCCTTTTTTCAGTACACATTGCATTGTAAAATTTGATTCTCACCATGAAGTAGTAAGACAACCCTTGATTTTTTTATTCCCTAGGAAAAGGAATGTCATAACTAGCATACACTTTTTGCAATTTATATAGTAGATTTAGGTGTTTTATATTCATAATTTAGTTAAAAAGGCAAACACTAAACACGTACTCAAATAGTTTGAAGGGACATTTATTCTTTTTATATTTTAATATTATATTTTACTTTTTTACAGCTAATTCTAGAACTCAATTTTAAAGGTTTTTAAAAGCATACGTTTAAAACAATAAGCATGCAATTTTAAAAATCTGCCTAAGCAGATGTGGGCCTTGATTACAGACTATTCATATTGTTATAATTTTGTTATTCATGCACTTTGAGGCGTCACGTGAATTAAAACAAGAATGTAAGGCATTAAAGTGTATGTAACCCCGAATTTTTTATTTTTTTTATATCATACTGACATATATAGAGTATAAGATTTCCTATCATTTGAGCCCAGTCTTGCCACACAGAGTTAATCCATCTCTGAGCAATCCTCTTTTATTGTATGGATGTGGTGCAGCGCTAATCCTAAGTATAAAAACTCAGATGGTTTAAAATGGGGTCATAATTTACATAGCAAAGTGTATAGAAATAATAGTGAGCAATAAATAAAAGTATAAGAACAAATGAGAT
This sequence comes from Lithobates septentrionalis, assembly GCA_037952835.1. Classification (NCBI taxonomy): domain Eukaryota; kingdom Metazoa; phylum Chordata; class Amphibia; order Anura; family Ranidae; genus Lithobates; species Lithobates septentrionalis. Next base: position 716,306 of record JBBDGP010000872.1, on the reverse strand, counting down.
AATGAATAAAATAATGAATGTCACTAACCAGTGAGTGCGATATGCTAATAAAATAGCGTGTTATAAACTTAAATCTCTGAGGTAAAAAACTAATAAAACGTAGATAACAAAGACCAGTGTATATAAATTATATATGACCAGAGGGCTCTTTATCTCATCCTCCTAGAGGCTCCTGCGCATCCCTCACCGTCACAGTGAGAAGCAGACGAGCTCGCCGCTCGTCGGATACAATTGTCTTTTCCTAATTGCTAAATGTGAGTACCTGTTTTTTTGCCTAAATAAAATACTATCGTTGAAACGGAATTACACTATTGGGCTCTTTCTCCACTTCATTATCTTTTATACATTCCTGCATCGCACCTGAGGGAACTTAATCCTAGGACAGTGAGGGATGTGCAGGAACCCCTAGGTGGATGAGTTAAAGAGCCCTTGGTCATATGCTGTTGCCCCATTACTGTGAGGACGGTGAGGGACGCGCAGGAGCCTCTAGGAGGATGAGATAAAGAGCCCTCTGGTCATATGCTGTTGCCCCATTGCTGTGAGGTAAGGGGCCATTACCCACTGAAGTGTTTGCACACGAAGAAGCACGAGTTTTCAAGTCACTTGGCACTTTAACTGCCACATGCGCATGCCAGCACATCATTGTCACAGAGTTCACTTTATTCATAAGGACATTTCTTTTCGTGTTAATACCTTTTATATAAAGACTTTATTTTTTGGGATATCATTTCATGTACCTAGGAGTTTTTTTGGTTCTTTTTGCACATTTTTTGCACTGTATATAGGTTTGAATACCAAACACTGCATGTACTTTGAGGTGTAGCCAAGTCTAATACGCACAGTGTCTACACACTGCACATTGTCACTTTTGAACTTTATATGCATTTAAATCAAGCTGTACTGTATTTATATATAATTTATATACACTGGTCTTTGTTATCTACGTTTTATTAGTTTTTTACCTCAGAGATTTAAGTTTATAACACGCTATTTTATTAGCATATCGCACTCACTGGTTAGTGACATTCATTATTTTATTCATTATCTCATTTGTTCTTATACTTTTATTTATTGCTCACTATTATTTCTATACACTTTGCTATGTAAATTATGACCCCATTTTAAACCATCTGAGTTTTTATACTTAGGATTAGCACTGCACCACTCATCCATACAATTAATCAAAAGGTCAGGTGTTTACCCGAATAGGTGCATGCAGCTTTTCCACCTCCAGCCTTTTTCCATACTTGATAGCGCAGGAATATCTCTGACAATCTATTACAATCCTCTTTTATTGTTCAGTGAGAAAAATCTTGACAAACTGAGAAAAACTTTGTCAAATACTCCCCCTTGCTGTGAGTGACAGCCTAAGACACAGGCATTATTTTTTAATTACCTCCCCCACTCCTTTCTTCAGCAGCTCTGCAAGGATTGGCTGTTCCACACCTCAGCATGATTTGGCATGCTGAAGTCATGTGGTTACTTTCCTGTCTTTTCACTGGATGTTAGAGATCATAGCAGAAGTTCAGCAGAAGTTCAGTGTTAGAAATACACAGGAGAAAATGCATATTGACAAGGAGTGTAGAGGTGGGCGGGGAGTCTACTGACATCACGACTCCACCCACCGAGCTCCAGACAACAGACCCACCCACAGAATATGCAGTTTTTCGGGTCTAATAACAGACAGGAGGGAGACATTTGACAGGTAAAGATACATGCAGGAGGCATGTATATCCTTATAGATAACCCCTATGGCAGTAGTTTAGAAAGGATGACATTGGGGGTACATCCACTTTAAAGCAAATTGTAACTTTTCGCTGTATTGTATACTTTTGTTTTGCATAATTCACATATATACGTATAGCAACTGGATAAAATAGCCAATGTGTTCATTTTAAAACTGCAAGAAAGTTTAATTGTATATGTCTAGAATGTAACCTACCATTGAGTCAGAACAACAATCCTTACCACTGCCAAAGCATGGAAACTTTCTGTACTTTCCATAACTTCTTGCTATAGCTAGCATGCCTCAAAGATAAAAATTGCCTTTTGGAAGGCTTAATTTCTTGTTTTGTAACTGATTCAACTAAACACTGAAGCTAAAATATGCTTTTGGTGGCAGTATGTGGCCTGCTTTACTGTATGTGCAGAGGTACTTTTCTATTGCACAGACCACCAAACAAAATAGAGGTGGTTTTGTGTTTCTGATAGAGCTTTTTGACATCAGTCAAAATTCGTTGTACTCCTTTTCCACGAATGTACTCTTCTTACTCAATGTAGCTGCAATGTTTAAATGTAGACAGAATAAGGAAACTAGGTGGGACAAAAAGTTATTATTTAGTCAAGTGCTTTATATAGAAAATACAACCAGGGGAGGAGCCTAATATGGTAACAAGCTTTACATTTTTTTCTTCTCAAATTTTGTCTTAAATGTGTACAGCAGTGTATTCTTTTCACCAATATTTAAGGGTGCCAATTTTAATGATGCCAGCAGTTTGCGTCTTTTTTTAAGTTTGAATAAAACTGGTAAAATATGCATATCTGGCTGTAATACTTGTCTACAGTCTCTGTGTAGCATCTTCATTGCATTTGGAATGACTTGATTTATATGTTTAAAATAAATGTTGTTTTATATTTGATAATTTCTGCAGTTTTTATTTTTTGCACTATAAACAAAAAAAGAGTGACAATTTTGAAAAAACACAATGGGGGTTATTTACGGAAGGCAAATCCACTTTGCACTACAAGTGCAAACTACAAGTGCAAAGTGCACTTGAAATTGCACCGAAAGTGCACTTGGAAGTGCAGTCGCTTTAAATCTGAGAGGTAGATCTGAAATGAGGGGAAGCTCTGCTGATTTTATCATCCAACCATGTGCAAGCTAAAATGCTGTTTTTTATTTTCCTTGCATGTCCCCCACTAATCTACAGCAACTGCACTTCCAAGTGCACTTTCAGTGCAATTTCAAGTGCACTTTGCACTTGTAGTTTGCACTTGTAGTGCAAAGTGGATTTTCCTTTCATAAATAACCCCTGATATTTTGTACTTTTTGCTATAATAAATATCCCCATTTTTTTTTTTTTTAAAGGGAATTTTTTCTCAGTTTAGGCGGATATGTATTCTTCTACATATTTTTGGTAACAAAAAATTGCAATAAGCGTATATTGATTTGTTTGCGCAAAAATTATGGCAACTACAAAATAGGGGATAGATTTTTAGCATTTTCATTATTTATTTATTTATTTATTTATTTTACTAGTAATGGCGGCGATCTGCGATTTTTATTGGGACTGCGACATTATGGCGGACACATTGGGCACTTTTGACACATTTTTGGGACCGTTGGCATTTATACAGTGATCAGTACTATAAAAATGCACTGATTAAGTGGTGGAGAAGGAAGTCTCTCGATTCCCTCCCCCCTACTGCCCTGATTTTTCACTAATTTCTCGGAATTGTCCCCCTTAGGGGGTACGAGGGTTCCTGGGGAGAGTTCGTCTTCCTGAGATCAAGTGTGAGTTCCTCGACCTGGCACAGTGTGCTCCCATAGGGGTGCCGGGTTGGGGCTCATGCCATGAGTGGCAGATTGAGGTGTTTTCTATAGATCCTTATTTGAACTAGAATGTGTTCCGAGACAAGAAATGCATGAACAGAGGTGCTTGGCAACGAATCCAAATGTTTTAGTATCTCCTGTATTGACACTGCTCTAATTCTAAAGCATAAACTTGACAAAGTATAAGTCTGTTATGTATTTCTGCTTTTTCTCAAAATAAAAACCTTTTGAAATAAAAATGCACTGATTACTGAAAGAATGCAATTGGCAGGGAAGGGGTTAACACTAGGGGGCGATCAAGGGGTTAACTGTGTTCCCTGTGTGTGTTTCTAACTGTAGGGGGAGGGGACTGACCTAGAGGAAATTATAGAACATGATTCCTAGCTATTTAGTACTCACGATCTGTCTCTCCTCACAGAACAGAACAGGGATTTTGTCACGTACCTGGTGAGTTTTGAGCCGAACCGCAGAGAGAGACCTCCCCTACGGCTCCCACTCACGGCCCTCTGGAAATGGGACAGAGAGCACAGGAGTGAGGAGTGGTATGGGTGCCTGGCAGGATCAACAGCAGGTGAGTAGGCAGAAGACTGGAATGCTGGACTGGAACCAGAAACAGCTGCAGGCATGTAGACTGGAGACTGGATGCTAGACTGGATTTAGGAACACAGCAGGCAAGTAGACTGGAGACTGGATGCTGGACTGGAACCCGGAACACAGCAGTCAAGTAGACTGGAGACTGGATACTGCACTGGAACCAGGAACAACAGCAGGTAAGCAGACTGAAGACTGGATGCTGGAATGGAACCAGGAACAACAGCAGATGAGCAGACCGAGAATGGATGCTGGACTGGAACCAGGAACTACAGCAGGTAAGCAGACAGATATCAGGGATCAGGCAGAGGGATCATCAAACAGGCCAGTGATCGGTATCAGACGGACAGCAAAGGTACCAAGGATCAAACAGGAGAATAGTCAGGGCAAGCCGGAGGTCAGATGCAGGCAGATAGCTGGGTAGGCCACAAACAGATAGCCGGGTCAAATAACAGGTAGTCTCAGATCAGGTAACACACACAAAACGCTGTAGAGCAGACAGCGGAGACTGAGTGTGACAGGCAGGTTTAAATAGCCCGCCTGGCACCGCGCCCGTGTGCACGCGCGTGTGCACAATAGCGCCTGCAAACGCGCACCAGTGAGCCTGGGACGCTGATTAATGGCAGGATCTTCCTGACATTGCCCCCCCAAGGGGCAGCCTCTGGATGCCCCTTCGGGCAAACCTTTCGGGATGGGATCTTTTGAAGGATTGTAACAGGTTCTCAGCATGGATATTACCCTCGGGCTCCCAAGAATTTTCTTTGGGTCCAAACCCCTTCCATTTAATCAGGAATTGATCTTGATTATTTCTCCTTCTGTAGTCCAAGATGGACTCTACCTTAAATTCCTCCTCGCCATCTACCAAAACAGGATCAGCGAGATCCATACTTCGACCTGGAAATGGATTAGAAATGGAAGGTTTTAGTAATGACACATGAAATACCGGGTGGATCTTAAGTGAGTCAGGAAGTTCTAGTTCATATGCCACTTCATTAATCCTCCTTCTGACAGGGAATGGCCCCAAAAACTTAGGACTCAATTTCTTTGAAGGGCAGGCCAACCTAAGATTCATTGTGGATAACCATACCCGGTCTCTTGGTGCAAGTAACAGTTCGCCTCGTCTTTTCTTGTCAAAAGTTATTTTGTTGTGTTCCTGGGTCCTGGCCATGGTTTCCTGTAAAATTTGGTTGTTGGAGGCAAAGAAATTAAATTTTTCCTGAACTGCAGGTACTGTGCATTCAGGAAGGGAGTTGGGTAAAAATGAAGGATGGAAGCCATAATTGGCGAAAAATGGAGTTTGTTTGATAGCGGAATAGATGGAGTTATTGTAGGCAAATTCAGCCAATGGAAGCAAAGAAATCCAGTCATCTTGGGCAAAAGAGGAGAAACAACGTAGGTATTGTTTGAGAGTTTGAGTCGTTCTTTCTGTTTGCCCATTGGTCTGGGGATGATAGGCAGAAGAGAACGACAGTTCAATATTCAGGGCTTTACACAAAGACCTCCAAAATCGGGAGGTAAACTGTACCCCCCGATCTGAGACGATATTGGCTGGTACCCCGTGGAGTCTGATGATTTCTTTAATGAACACTTGTGCTGTTTCTGAAGCTGAGGGAGTACCCATCATTGGAACAAAATAAGCCATCTTTGACAGTCGATCCACGATCACACAGATGGTGGTGAGGCCCCCCCCGCCGGGGGCAGCTCGATAATAAAATCTATGGATAACATCTTCCATGGCCTGTCTGGGACAGGTAGAGGTCTTAGTAGCCCCCAAGCCTTGGTTTTGTAACCCTTACTCCTGATGCAGGTTGTACAGGATTCTACAAATTTTTTTCAGTCCTCACATACCTGAGGCCACCAAAAAGTACGTTGTACCAGGTCATTGGTCTTGGTTATACCAAAATGCCCAGCCAGTGTGTGATCGTGACAGAGCTCCAATATGAACACTTGTAGGCCTTTGGGGTATATAAATTTTGTCTTCGTGCCAAAGCATCCCATCTCTAACCTGTAGTTCTGACCCAACGGGAGATCCTAGACCTGCGGAAACTTGCTTAATTTGTGAGAGCAGATTTCCTTGAAGTAGAAAAAATTCCCCGGAGACAGGAATTTTCTTGGGGGGTGAACTTTCTTGGGGTTTGTGGAATATCCGGGATAGGGCATCAGGTTTAGTGTTCTTGGAACCAGGGCGATAAGTGACGTGGAAGGAGAACCTAGAGAAGAAGAGGGCCCACCTGGCTTGTCGTGGCTTCAGTCTTTTTGCAGATCTCAGGTACTCTAGATTCTTATGATCCGTAAAAATTAGGACTGGATGTGCGGCTCCTTCCAGAAGGTAGCGCCATTCTTCTAATGCATTTTTTTTGCTAACAAATCTCTGTCTCCAACATCATAATTTCTCTCTGTCGCTGATAGCTTGCGGGAGAAGAAGGCCACCGGGTGCAGTAGGGCCCTGGTTCCTTGTCTTTGGGACAGCACTGCTCCCACAGCAATTTCGGATGTGTCTACTTCAAGTACAAATGGCAGAGAGGAATCTGAATGCTTAAATATGGAGGCAGAAGTGAAGAGACCCTTGAGGGTATCAAAGGCCTCTTGAGCTTCAGAAGACCAGTGAAAACGTGTTCCCTGTTTGGTTAACTGGGTAATTGGAGTGATAATGGCTGAGAACCCTTTAATAAATTTCCAATAGAAATTGGCGAATCCAACAAATCGTTGGATTCCCTTCTTGTCTATTGGGACTGGCCAATCCAATATTGCAGCAATTTTTTGAGAGTCCATTTTAATGCCCTTACTAGAGATGATTAACCCCAAAAATGGTATACTTTCCTGCTCAAACTCACACTTCTCTGCCTTTGCATATAAGCCATGCTGTCGAAGCCGAGCCAACACACTCTTGACGTGCCTGCAGTGAGATTCAACGGAAAAAGAAAATATTAGTATATCGTCCAGGAAGACAATGACAAACAGATCTAAAAAGTCCCGTAAAACGCTATTGATGAAATACTGGAACGTGGCGGGAGCATTGCACAACCCGAAGGGCATCACCAGGTATTCAAAATGCCCATAGCGGGTACGAAAAGCATTTGTCTCCGTCCCTGATACGGACCAAATTGTAGGCTCCGTGGAGGTCAAGTTTAGTGAACACAGTGGCAGTTCCAAGTCTCTTAAATAGTTCTGGTACCAGGGGGAGAGGATAGCGTTTTTTACTGTAATGTTATTTAATTCGCGGTAGTCCACGCATGGTCGAAGGGTATGGTCCTTCTTCTGTACAAAAAAGATGCCTGTGCCTGCTGGGGACATGGACGGGCGAATAAAGCCTTTCTTTAAGTTTTCGTCAATATATTCCTTTAATGCCCCTTGTTCTACCTCTGTCAGGGGAAAAATCCTTCCGAACAGAATCTCCGCTCCGGGGAGCAGCTCGATAGGGCAGTCATAGGGCCGGTGGGGTGGTAAAGTCTCTGCCCCCTCTTTACTAAATACGTCTAGACAGTCGTGGTAGGCTTCTGGAATTAACTGACGTATACTGGTTTCTGTGTCCAGATATAGTAAGGTAGTGGCCCTAAGAGAGTCTTGGGACCCGCAAAACTGTTGACAATAGGGAGAAGAAAAGGTAACCTCTCCTGTGGCCCAGTTAATGTCAGGGTTGTGTGCTTGTAACCAAGGTATGCCAAGGATTAAAGAGAACAAGGGTGAAGCAATAATGTCCATTCGCAGCAACTCTTGGTGAGAGTTGGAGATGGTAATGGGTATTGCAATGGCCTCTTGAGTGACAGGTCCGGATTTGATCGCGGACCCATCAGCCAGGTGGATGGAAAGCCCATGGGCCTTTGGAAGAAGGGGAATCTGATGTTTTGCAGCAAAAGAGGAATCCATAAAACAGCTGCAAGTTCCGGAATCAATAAGGCGGTTATTTGCAGAGTCTTTCCTGGGAGCTGTAATGAGACAGAGAGGGCAAGGTGAGAAGTGATCTTGGCCACAGGAACAACAACAGTGGACAAGGAGAGACACTTACGGAGCTTAAGAGGGCAGTTCCTAACATAGTGTCCAGGTTCCCCACAGTACAGGCACAAATTATTCATCCAACGGCGTTGATGTTCTTCCTGGGTGAGGGAAGGCCGGAGGACCCCTAACTGCATGGGTTCAGGTGTGTTGAACGTGGAGGTAGGTGGAGCCGGTGGGGTATGACTAGGAATCCTTGGAAGCATCCAGGTTGGACGAGAAAGTCCTGTAGCCCTCTCCGCCCTACGTTCCCTTAGGCGTCGATCGATCTGGATGGCCAAATCGATCAATGCCTTCAGAGTCTGTGGTACGTCAACTCTAGCTAACTCATCTTTCAGGGGGTCAGAAAGTCCCATGCGGAACTGGTAGTGGAGAGCGGCATCATTCCAACTTGTATCTGCGTTCCACCATCTGAACTCAGCCACATAGTCCTCTACTGCCCTGCGTCCCTGCTGAAGAGTTCGTAGTGCAGTTTCTGCGGTTACTGAGAGCTGCGGGTCTTCGTATAACTGGGCCAAGGCATCAAAGAAGGTGGTGAGGTTGGTCAAGGACACATCCTTTTGTTCCAGAAGATGATGGACCCAGGTTTGGGGATCACCTGCAAGCAAGGAAACCACAAAGCCCACCTTGGTAACCTCCAGGGAAAAGGTGCGTGGTTGGAGGGCGAAGAACACTTTACAGGAATTGCGAAAGGCCCTGAATTTACTTCGATCTCCGGAGAATCTTTCAGGTGTCGGAACTCTAGGTTCTGGGGGAAGCATCACCACAGTTGGAGAAGGCCCAGCTGAAGAAGAAGCGGAAGGGGCTCCCTGGACCCCGGTAGGGTTAGACAGGGCTAGTACCCATTCTTCCAGCTGGGTGTACCCTTGCTGAATATTCTTGACTGCTTCAGTCAATCCTGCCAGGTGTACACACAGCTCCTACATGGGAGAGGTTCTCGGCTCGGCCTCAGACATGGCTGTCTGCTACTGTCACCTAGTGGGTTTTGAGCCCGAACTGCAGAGAGAGACCTCTCCTACGGCTCTCACTCACGGCCCTCTGGAATGGGGACAGAGAGCACAGGAGTGAGGAGTGGTATGGGTGCCTGGCAGGATCAACAGCAGGTGAGTAGGTAGAAGATTGGAATGCTGGACTGGAACCAGGAACAGCTGCAGGCAGGTAGACTGGAGACTGGATGCTGGACTGGAACCAGGAACACAGCAGGCAAGTAGACTGGAGACTGGATGCTGGACTGGAACCAGGAACACAGCAGGCAAGTAGACTGGAGACTGGATACTGGACTGGAACCAGGAACAACAGCAGGTAAGCAGACTGAAGACTGGATGCTGGACTGGAACAGGAATAACAGCAGATGAGCAGACCAGAGACTGGATGCTGGACTGGAACCAGGAACTACAGCAGGTAAGCATATAGATATCAGGGATCAGGCAGAGGGATCATCAAACAGGTCAGTGATCGGTATCAGACGGACAGCAAAGGTAACAAGGATCAAACAGGAGAATAGTCAGGGCAAGCTGGAGGTCAGATGCAGGCAGATAGCTGGGTAGGCCACAAACAGATAGCCGGGTCAACAGGTAGACTCAGATCAGATCAGGTAACACACACAGAACGCTGTAGAGCAGACAGCAGATACTGAGTGTGACAGGCAGGTTTGAATAGCCCACCTGGCGCCAACAGGGATGTGCCGTGTGCACGCGCGCATGCGCAATGGCGCCCGCAAACGTGCACCAGTGAGCCTGGGATGCCGATTAATGGCATGATCTTCCTGACAGATTTGTGTGTTTACACACGTCCTTGTTCTGGCTCTCTTGCCCATGATCACTCGTGGCCAGCAGTCATCGCGACCGTCAGCCACGAGCATCGGCACCCTCCAAGTGCGCGCCTGCTATCCTGCTTAAAGGAGCCGATGTATAGCTATGACGGCTCACGGGATCGTGCCGACCTGCCACCGTATAATGACGGCGGCTGGTCGGCAAGCGGTTAAACTGTATATTATAATGTTTTAATGAAACCCTTAGGCTCGGTTCACATATATGCAGAATGGGTGTTTTAAACTGCATCCGATTCTCATAACATGTGAAACAGACCAGCTTTCAATGGAGCCAGTTTACATGCAGGCCAGTTGCAGTGCAAATTAGAAAAGCATTCTGTTTATTTTTCAATCCGGTTCAGGTGCGATTTCAATATCAAATTTGCACCTGAATCGCACCTGAACTGCTGAATGGAAACCATACCGAGCTCTGCACAGAAACTGGACCCACATACATGCCTTAAAGTGATTGTAAAGGCTTGTATTTTAATTTTTTTAAATAACAAACATGTTATACTTAACTGTGCTATGCAAGGGTTTTGCACAGGGCAGCCCCCATCCTCTACTTCTGGGGTTCCCCCGGCGGTGCTCCTGACTCCCCCTCTTCATTGGGTGCCCCCACGGAGAGCTGCTTCCCTGGGGGCACCCATGCTCAAAGCAGATCCACCCTTTAGGTACACAAAATGTCTCATTGCAGCTAAAGATGTTAACCTGAGAGTGGTTTGATATAATTCTGAAATTATATCAAACCATAATTCTGAAAGTGCAGCATCAGGCAATATACAGTATATTAACTGGTTTACCTAGGAAATGATCTATAGTTCTGTTTCATCAGCCTAGTGATCTCCCTGTGAAAATGTATGATGAGGCTGGTAGGATTAGTATTACCTGTTCTAGAGTTTCAGCAGAAGTGGTGATACTCATTCATTTAGAAGGGTCGGGGAAAGTACAAATATCCCTCAAATGACCCCTTTTTAGAAAGTAGACAGTCCAAGGTAATTAGTAAGAGGCATGGCAAGCTTTTTGAAGTTGTAATTTTTTGGCACAATTTTTTTTTTAATTAAGTAAAAAAAATATATATTTTTTTACATTTCTTTTTTTTTACATACTGTCACCAGTGCAGTACAGCGTCATCATATAACTGGTGTGGTGGTGATCAGGAGAATTGACTGGTGACAGTATGTAAAAAAATAAATAAATAATTACCACTTGCCCTCTGGAAGATTGTATACTGGGTATACGCTGTGGCCAGAGTGTGAATATCATATGACTCCCTGAAACAAACCCTTTGGATGGTACAATAAGTCATAGATAGACAATGGTGTACCTGTTCGGATTTCTGTTGTAATGAGATTGATTCTATGCATACTGTATGTCTTGTCCTTGGGCTTTGATCACCATAGACAATGCAACATAAATAGAGGTTTTAGTAACACTTGTAAAAAAGAATCGTATAAAATTTACTTCTGCAATATTCTTGCAGATATATATCTGCAGCTCTCTACATTTTAACCTTTGTACTTTGCCTTAATTTCCAATTGCTAGTTTCATAAATGTAATTAGGATCTTCCGCTTTGCTTTCACTTTCTCAAGACAGACAAATGTGTGCGCGACATTTGAAGTAATTAACTTAAAAAAAAACCATTAGAATTGTTCTCTATCCTAACAGAACTTTCTTGTGTCAAGTAGACAAAATGTTAAAGTGTATCTGAGCCGAAATAAATGTATTATTCCTTAATATGATCAGATGACTCTAATTCTGATTTAATTTCAATTTTATCTCTAGGTCACATGTCATGCTGTGAAGAAATTATTAATATTGCAGCATGGAGTCTTTACTATGTTACAGTAAAACATTTCATTTAGATATGTCTCCTAATTAAGTTTCACCTGCCTTGAACCTTTCAAATGCCTTGCATGAGTTGGATAATATTGAAAGCAGACTTTTCTATGCAAATTAAACCATGATTGAATCATATCCCAAATCTTAGGATCTGGCATATCAGCAGAGAACTTTAATGAGATTTAGATCCATTTTAAAGGAAACCCGTATTGAAATAAATATGTAGGCTCCTTTTTTTAACTTCTCTTTCTGAAAATGCTAGTTGCCAGGCTGTAATGTTGATGCATTGACTGTAAAAAAAAATATATATATATACATATAGATAACAGAAACTATAAGCAAGAAAGAGGAAAATAAAAATATGTAAGAAATATTTCTACCAAAGGTCTCCGGTCCAAATAAAACATTCAATCTATCTTGGTGGCAGATGTAATTAAGATGCTAGATAATAGTCACTAACGTGCATATACAAAAAGCATTGCAAGGAGCAAAGGGCAAAGTACAGTAACCGAAAGCAACCAATTCAAATTCAGTTCATGAAGAAAATTACAATATGGATTGTAATTGGTCACTATAGATATTGCATTTGGCACAATGCTTCTAATCTTATTGTATTTAAATTGTTATTTGGCTTGTGGGATATTATATGTACAGCATGGTATAATTGGTTTACATGTATTTTTATGTACATTAAATTTATTTTGTTGAGTAGAGAAAGTAGTGTTGCATTAATTAACAACTTCAATACTGGGCACTTTAACCCCCTTCCTGCCCAGGCCAATTTTTAGTGTAACAGGTATGTTGTCAGCAAGACATACAGGACACCCATAGATTATATGTTGTATGTAAGACTATTTGTTATGCAGTTTCTCCTTATGGCCACAAGATGGCGAAAGGGAGAGGCTGACCTTTCCTTTCTGAACATGGCTAGACACCTGACACTGGAAAAAAAAAGTTTCAGGAAGTGTGTGAAGGGAGGTACCAGCCTTGGCACTGAGGGGTGAGGAGAGCATGATAGGAGAGGTGAGGTGACAGGAGTGTGTGTGAGGTATAGAGGAGAGAGGAAGGGAAGCTGAAGTGGCTGACAGGACAGAAATACCAAGCCTCAAAAAGCCCTTTTTGCTGTGTGACAGTCTAATCCCAACAGAGGGGACAGAGGACAGGAGTGGTGAGGTAACAGGACTGTGTGGTGAAACTCCACATAAAAGAGAGAGAGAGACAAGCTTTTCCTGAGACGACCGGGAGAGCGCTGCCAGGAGACTGAAGGGAGCCAGGAACGGTGTCACCACAAGTTCCGCCACCGTTCAGTGACCCAAGGCCACCCAGCCCAGCAGAGACGACCCATACCGCTTCAGGGATTACAACATCCATCCAGGTCGGCCGCTGTCCGGTATCCTTCTCAGTTCCATTACCAATCACCTGGATCAGCCGTCAGGAGGTGATCCGATGCCTTACTACATCGCTGGAGCAACAGGGGCCTGAACCAGCATCTGGGATTACCGTTGTGTCATCGCACAGAGGATTGGTGAACATCCTTCTTGACACTGTATTGACACTGCACGCAGACACCAATTTTCCTTTCTAGTATCCCAGGATGCTTGTTTGGAGCTGCCATCTTTATCAGTTTGTCCTTTAAATCTCGGAATATTCTAGATGATTACTGTTCCACGAGAGCTTGTTTAAACCTACTCTTAAAACAAAGGCCCCACCGTTTGCTAGCAGAAGACACTAGTATTCTTCACCCCAGGATCTGCAACGTTATGGAACTGTGTTTACTGCACCTGTTTAACCCATTTTTTTTGTTGTTGATCTCTCAGTGGTGTTCGGGGCCCAGAAGGAGCTGAGCAGTTGACAAACCTTCTCTCCTCCCTCTCAGCGCCTGTGTTATGGGTATATAGATTATTGTCTTTTCTATACCTACAGTTGCTAAATATTTGTATATACAAAAAAATTTGCGCCAACTCTCAAAAAATGAAGCAGCCAACACAACAACTTGACCCGTGTATATGTGAAAAAATATATATATAAAGTGTGGCGCTAGTGATGATGCCTCGTGAGAGGTAGTGTTAACCTTATCAGGTGTGTATAAAAAAAGAGAAAAAGGAGAAGGGGAGGGGTTAGGGTGAGGGAGATATCACTTTACCCACCCACACTTCCCCATAGGTGAGTTCAACAATAATAAGAAATACGTGCAAAGATATATCTATATCTGTATGCTAAATATGTGAGGGTATTAAAAGATAGATGCTCCGTATCCTCACAGATAGGGAGAGCCTATCAGGCTGGTACCTGGAGGTTCAACTCCAGGTTCTAATCAAACAAAAAAAGAAAATCAAAGCACAAAATGTTGTTGAGGCTAATACAATGATGTATACCAGGTATTCTGCCTCCCGAAGGAGAGGGGGGCTAAAATAAAAAATGTGTAATCAAAAGTCCATCAAAGTGATAAGTACATAAATGCAAGCATATTTAAAGTCCACCATCCACGCGTTTCGTCCTCCCCAGCAGAAGTCTTTGAGGACGAAACGCGTCGGATTTCTGTGGATTTTACCCTCACCATCACCTACTGCGCAAATTTTTAATCTTGGGACTCTTTACTATGTTTTGAGCCTAGTTTTTACCGCCCCATTTTTTTGTACCTTACTGCAAAAAGCTTATTTTAATAAACGTCGCCACGTTTAAGAAAGATTCACACTATGTGGAAGTTTTTTTCTTTTTTTCTGGTTTCACCCACAAAAATGGTGCTGGCTGCTGAGAAATAGGTTTTCATCATCTGAAGATTTTTGGTTGACCCTGGCTTCCAGCCGTGCCCTGCCAAGGACGCACCACTAGATGACATCTGGGAAAATTCATCGAGCCAGAGGCGTGCCTTCCGGTGCCACCAGGGAATTCCTATCCAGGAACGACATACAGCTTCACAGCACCTCACCGCTTGACGGTACAAAGCTCGTTTGACTCACCGCCAAGGGCCTGTGAGTCCACCTGATCTGGTAAGGGCATTATATATCTGTTCCTTTTGGGCCAAAGTCACCACTCTAAGGGAAGAACCTACCTCTGAACAGGGATACGTTCAACAGTCCCTGTTTTCTACAGCCTTTTTGAACTCTTTACACCTAGATTGACATCCAGTCATCCCATATCTAAGATGGTGGACTTTAAATATGCTTGCATTTATGTACTTATCACTTTGATGGACTTTTGATTACACATTTTTTATTTTAGCCCCCCTCTCCTTCGGGAGGCAGAATACCTGGTATACATCATTGTATTAGCCTCAACAACATTTTGTGCTTTGATTTTCTTTTTTTGTTTGATTAGAACCTGGAGTTGAACCTCCAGGTACCAGCCTGATAGGCGCTCCCTATCTGTGAGGATACGGAGCATCTATCTTTTAATACCCTCACATATTTAGCATACAGATATAGATATATCTTTGCACGTATTTCTTATTATTGTTGAACTCACCTATGGGGAAGTGTGGGTGGGTAAAGTGATATCTCCCTCACCCTAACCCCTCCCCTTCTCCTTTTTCTCTTTTTTTATACACACCTGATAAGGTTAACACTACCTCTCACGAGGCATCATCACTAGTTGCTAAATATTGAAGGTTGTCCTTTCCATTGAATGGATTCTCTGCATAAAGTTTTAACAGTGCTGTAAGTTTCCATATGTTTTCATGATAATATATTCAACTTGTTTATCACTACCAGGTGTGTGTCTGCTTTTGGTGATAATCCACAGCCAGTATAACCGTATTTTCTACATGTGTCTTTACATGCGTTTGCAGTAATTTTATAGTTAACTAGGTGTGCCAGAGGGACCAATGTCATTCTTGGAGTTGAGGTGGAGATCAGAGAACCCAAATTCACCAAGCGGCTCTTTCGGGGGTGGCACTACATTAGCTTTCAGCGCTCTCAGTCGCACTTTGAACGACAATTGCGCGGTCATGCAAAGCTGTACCCAATTGAAATTTTTATAATTGTTTTAAGATAGAGCTTTTTTTTGGTGGTATTTTATTACCACAGTTTTTTTTCTTTTTGCAAAAAAAACAAATAAGGCAGAAAAGTTTGAAAAAAAAGTTTTTCTCAGTTTCTGAAAATTTTGTAAATAAGTAATTTTTCTCCTTCACTAATGTACGCTGATGAGGCTGCACTGATGGGCACTGATAGGCTGCACTGATGGTAAAAAGGTTCAGGGGTGGAGAGTGGAGATTGGGTACATGGAAGCAGGTACAGACAGCAGGAACAGGAGGATAGGGATGAGGTACACAGGAAGCATACTGTAATGGGATATACAATCAATAATCAATTATTTTATCTCTTTAATATTATATTATGAGTATAATATGTATTATTAAAATTATTATTATTATTATTAATTAGCAGATAAATTACTTCATTCTAGAAGCTTGCAGAGTATGTCTCTGCATAGAATGTGCATTTGTAATTTTTGAACTACCCTTACATATTATGATGTATTTTAATTGAGGTAAGAGTTCAATAACAGAAAGTCACAAATGTGTTTTCTGACCTTGGCATAAGAAACAATAGCTCCAATGCTAAGACAATTGTCTTCTAGCCTTGATATGATGATATCTAATTAAGACAAAGGCTAATACAAGTACATGGTGCCATTATTATATGAATTTTGGGGATAATTCAAAGGTAACAATTATGATTTTATTGTTCAAATTATTATAAACAGGGCCTATAAGCCCATACTCTTTGAACTACCTTGAATTGCTTGTTCCCAGCCAGCCAAATAAAACTACTTTATATTAACTCCTGCTTGGCATTAATCCTTCATTTATTTAACTTCAAAGTATAGGCAGCAAGATCTGGCAAGGTGCAGCGGGTAAGACACATCAGGGACAGGGCAAGAACAAGGATCAGGTTCACAGGAGGCAGGAGCAGGATGAATGGTAGCAGAACAGAGCAAATTAGCACACAAGTAAAACACTGAGGCACTGAGACATAAGTGGGGAGGAGCTGAGTATCCTCCCAGTAGCTAGCACCATGTGCAGACTAATAATTCCTGGAACCTGCTGGCTGCTGGAAGTCACTGGCTGGTGATCACCAGAACTGCACATTTCAGGTTTGTGTTCACCAGTACCACCAGCAGGTGAACCAGCTTCTAATAGTGCCCCCTTTTAAGAAGTGGCCTTAGGATGCTCCAGCAGGCTTTGGCAAATTAAGTCCACATTGCTCCCCGAGACTTCTGCATAGTGCCATTTAAACAGGCAGTCCTTTAAAAGTTATTGACATTAAGTAAGGTAGCAGTCTAAGTCCATGTGACATAAGAAAAGTCTATATTTTCATAATACCATGATTTTCTAGGGAATCCTGATTCTAGAGCGTGTCCATTAAGAAGAATCTGTGTTGTTGATCTCACAGACAAAGTGCCTCCCTGCCAGGGTTCAGCAACTAACTGGTTGCCCTCCGCCAGGGTTTGTCAACAAACTGGGTGTCCCACTGATGGGGTGCATCAAAAAATAAGATGCCCTGTTGCTGGGGTCCAACAACAGACTGGTGCCCAAACAAATACTTGCCAAAGTTGATTCAGTTAGGACGATGATCCGACTTTGATCTGACTTCAATGATATTCAATGGGTTGTAGTAGGATCAAAATCTGACCAAAGTAGTGCAGGAACTGACTTGTGTTGGACCAGTTATGATGGCTTTCATAGGGAACCATTCATTTATACACGTCATGCAACATGTGCTCCCAATGTCGGAGTGTATGTCATACCAGTGTGAACCCAGCCTAAAACCTGAAAGCTGATTGGTTACTATACACAGCTGCACCAGATTCTGTGTGCACCAGTTTTAGTAAATCTTCCCCAAATTGCATATAAACAATGTACATATATACACTAAGGGAAAAATATTAAACGCAACACTTTTGTGTTTGCCCCTATTTATCATGAGCTGAACGCAAAGATCTACAACTTTTTCTATGTACACAAAAGGCCTATTTCTCTCAAATATTGTTCACAAATCTGTCTAAGGCCCCTTTCACACTTATACGACTTATCCCACGATTTTGTACTGCAAAATTGAATGACAAGTCATTCTCCATGATTTTCAATGACTACCATTCATATTGGCACGACTTTAAGTCGTGCCGACTTGAAAGTAGTCCCTGCACTACTTTGGTCCAACTTCTATGTGAGTTGTACTCCACAGACCTCAATGTTAAACACTCAAGTAGCATGCAAATCGTGCCTGAATAATATAGACACGATTTCAGTACGACTTTGTAAGCACAAGCCTGGCTCGCTGATCGGGAAAGGAAAACTTTTTTTTCCTTTCGCGATGAGGAACAGGCAGTGTTGACAGCTGTCTGGCATGAATCCTGAGGAGGAACGCCTCGCCAAGTTTTAAATGAAAAAACTGCCGTGGGTTCCCCCCCAGGGTCATACCAGGCCCTTAGGTCTGGTATGGATCTAAGGGGAACCCCCTACGCCGAAAAATCGGCGTGGGGTCCCCCCAAAATCCATACCAGACCTTTATCCGAGCACGCAGCCTGGCCGGTCAGGAATGGGGGTGGGGACGAGCGAGCGCCCCCCCCCTCCTGGACCATACCAGGCCGCATGCCCTCAACATGGGGGGGTGGGTGCTTTGGGGCATGGGGGGCACCCTGCGGGCCTCCCCACCCCGAAGCACCTTGTTCCCATGTTGATGAGGACAAGGGCCTCTTCCCGACAACCCTGGCCTTTGGTTGTCAGGGTCTACGGGCAGGGGGCTTATTGGAATCTAGGAGCCCCCTTTAATAAGGGGGCTCCCAGATCCCGGCCCCCCACCCTATGTGAATGAGTATGGGGTACATCGTACCCCTACCCATTCACCTAGGGAAAAAAGTGTCAATAAAAAACACAGTACACAGGTTTTTAAAGTAATTTATTAGGCAGCTCCGGGGTCTTCTTTCGACTTCGGGGGTCCTCTTCCGACTTCGGGGGTCTTCTTCCGACTTCGGGGTCCTCTTCCGACTTCGGGGGTCTCTCCGTCATCTCCTCCCGGTGTCCTGATCTTCTGCCGACTCCTCCGCTATCTTCTGCAGCTCAACTGCTAGCGGTGGCCCGGACTTCTGCCTTCTGCCTTCTTCCTTCTTCTTTTCTTCCAATGTTGACACGACGCTCTCTCCAGCTGGAATGGTCTCTGAGCGCACCGCAATTGACTTATATAGGTGGTGACCCTGCCCCCTTATGAGGTCACTGTCCCAGGGCATGCTGGGACTGTGCCGTCATAAGAGGGTGTGGTCATCACCCGGTGACCACGCCCCCTAAAACGTCACAGTCCCAGCATGCCCAGGGACTGTGACGGCATAAGGGGGCGGGGTCACCGCCTATATAAGTCCGTTGCGGAGAGCTCAGAAACCGTTGCAGCTGGAGAGAGCGTCGTGTCAACATCTCTGGAAGAGAAGAGGAAAGAAGATGATCCAGAAGTCCGGGCCACCGCTGGCAAAAGAGCGGCAGAAGATAGCGGTGGAGCCGGCAGAAGATGCGGACACCGGGAGAAGACGCCGGAGAGACCCCCGAAGTCGGAAGAAGACCCCGGAGCTGCCTAATAAATAACTTTAAAAACCTGTGTACTGTGTTTTTTATTGACACTTTTTTCCCTAGGTGAATGGGTAGGGGTACGATGTACGCCATACTCATTCACATAGGGTGGGGGAGCCGGGATCTGGGGGCCCCCTTATTAAAGGGGGCTCCCGGATTCCGATAAGCCCCCCGCCCACAGACCCCGACAACCAACGGCCAGGGTTGTAGGGAAGAGGCCCTTGTCCTCATCAACATGGGGGCAAGGTGCTTTGGGGTGGGGGGGGGCCCACAGGGCGCCCCCCCCATGCCCCAAAGCACCCACCCCCCATGTTGAGGGCATGCGGCCTGGTACGGTCCAGGAGGGGGGGCGCTCGCTCATCCCCACCCCCATTCCTGACCGGCCGGGCTGCGTGCTTGGGTAAGCGTCTGGTATGGATTTTGGGGGGACCCCACGCCGATTTTTCGGCGTAGGGGGTTCCCCTTACAATCCATACCAGACCTAAGGGCCCCTGGGGGGGAACCCACGCCAGTTTTTTTATTTAAAACTTGGCGTGGCGTTCCCCCTATGATTCATACCAACTACTGTATGTTTTCATTTGTTAATGCCAAAAATGTGGCAAAGTTGTACAAAGTAGTACTGCTCCCAAATCACGGTAAAATCGCGGCAAATCGCGGCAAAATTGCGGCCGCGAAATCACGGTAAAATCGCGCGACTTTGAAGTTGTAAAAGTGTGAAAGGGGCCTAAATCTGTGTTAGTGAGCACTTCTCCTTTGCCGAGATAATCCATCTACCTCACAGGTGTGGCATATCCAGATGCTGATTAGACAGCATGATTATTGCACAGGTGTGCCTTAGGCCACTCTAAAATGTGCAGTTTTACTGTATTGGGGGGTCCAGGGGGGTCCAAAAACCAGTCAGTATCTGGTGTGACCACCATTTACCTCATGCAGTGCAGCATATCTCCTTCGCATAGAGTTGATTAGGTTGTTGGTTGTGGCCTGTGGAAGGTTGGTCCATTCCTCTTCAATGGCTGTGCTGTTAGATATTGGCAGGAACTGGAGCACACTGTCGTTTACGCTGTTTCAGAGCATCCCAAACATGCTCAATGGATGACATGTCCGGTGAGTATGCTGATTAAACAGCATGAAGTTACCTAAAGTTACCTACGTGATCAACCTTGCATCTTCACATTCCTGTTTATATCTTTCTGTGACATAATTTTTTAATAATTTGTACAATAAAAAGTCTTTAATTTTGTGTTGTTAACCGTGTTTTTTTTTTAAATAAAAATAACAAAACAGGCCTATACTTGCTTGCTCTATGCCCCGATCCTCTTCTTCTGGGGTGCATTCTTAATGCATAGAATGCATTAAGGTGAAAAACCTTGAGGCTTTACAACCACTTTAATTGAACAAACACTCCAGTTTTAGTAAATCAACCCCTCAGTGTCTATTTGCAGGATTTGTTGATACAGATGCTGATGTCAGTGCTCCTACAACAGAGATTAGGACTGAGTTGTCAAATGACAGCTGGGATTAGCTCTGAATTGCAGGAATGCTGAAAGTCCTCCTGAAAAACAGGCCTGCAGATGACAATGGCTCCAGTACAAATGTCTCACACTCCTATACAGATTCAATCCAGCGACCCTTTTTGCTGCTAGGCGAGAGTGCTACCCACTACACCACTGTGCTGCCCATATACATGTCGAACATGCTTTATTTGTGTATTTCTATAAGGAATGCAGGCATTGTTGTTTATTGGCATCATATATGCCATCTGTTTTAAAAATGCTATTTCTTCCAATAAAACTTTCATGTTGAAAATCACAATACGCTATCAACATGAACAATGCAGATCAATACAACATGTGTCTCATCAATAGTTTGCATTAAATAGATTGTCTATGGTATTGCAGGCACATTACATATTAAGCAGCAATAATTCACGGTGTTAAATAATTTTCTTCTACTAGATTGCATTCTAATAGATCTGAAATATTACATTTCATTGACATAAATGTATTGTATTGAATATTTGTTATTTATGAGGTCTGAGAGAGAGAAAAATTATGCTCTTTGAGTTGTTTTCTCCCACTTTCATTCTCAGAGGTCGATTACAAAACAAATAAATTAATGATTGTAAAGGTGCTTGAAGAAATAACCTGCTGAACGAGCTATTCTAAGATTGCATTTCAGTTTGAATACATTTAATGTTTTAATTTATACCCAGAGACAGCCTTCTTTGGAATACAAATAATTGGAGCCAGAATTCATTTAAAATCTAGGCTATTTTGTGCAGCAAAATGAAACACTTTCAGACCGGGATATGTTTATGGAGATTTGAGTAAAGCGTTTTGTTATGAGAACAGACACTTAAAAAAATGTTATCTAAAAAAAACTAAAGACTCCATATTAGTATATTTATGGAGACAAAGATTTTAGTCACTTTTAGATATGGGATGACACCCTCCTATAGTATAGCATAATAATGACCTACTTTTGTTGCATAGCCAATATGGCTACCTAGGCAATGTACAGGAAAGGAGAAAATATATTTAACCGGTTTCTGACCTGATGTCACGCAGATATACTGCGGCACAATGGCTCTCCTGGGCGAAATCCCGTGCGGGTACGTCCTACCCTTTTTCGGCCACCAGAGGGCGCGCACGCCCGCTGCACAGTGGGGGACCCGAAGCGCATGGCCAGTGGGCATTATCACCGACGGCTACATGCAATCGCGTGCACGAGTGCCAGCATGGGGATTTGTGTGTGTAAGCACACAAATCCCTGTGCTGTCAGTGGAGAGGAGCCATATTGTTTGTTCCTACTAAGTAGGAAAAACAATATGTCTCCTCTCCTAGTCAATCCTATCCCCATACAGTTAAAACACAGTGAGGGAACACACAATTAACCCCTTGACCGCAAACTAGTGTTAACCCCTTCCCTGCCAGTGAAATTTACACAGTAATCAGTGCATTTTTATAGCACTGATCGCTGTATAAATGCCAAGGGTCCCAAAAAAGTGTCAAAAGTCTCCGATCTGTTCGTCACAATGTCGCAGTAATGCTAAAAAATCGCAAATCACCCCATTACTAGTAAAAAAAAAATCTTAATAAAAATGCCATAAAATGCCATAAATCTTTCTCATAGTTTGCAGACACTATAACATTTGCGCAAACCAATCAATATATGCTTATTGTAATTTTTTTACCAAAAATATGTAGAAGAATATATATTGGCCTAAACTGATGAAGAAATTTGTTTTTTAAATTTTTGGGGGGGATATTTATTTTAGCAAAAAGTAAAAAATATTGTTTTTGTTTTTCAAAATTGTCGCTCTTTTTTTGTTTATAGCGCAAAAAATAAAAACCGCAGAGGTGATCAAATACCACAAAAAGAAAGCTCTATTTGTGGGAAAAAAAGGAAGCAAATTTTGTTTGGGTACAGCGTTGAATGACCGCGCAATCGTCAGTTAAAGCGACACAGTGCCAAATTGTAAAAAGTGCTCTGGTAAGGAAGGGGGTAAAATGTTCCGGGGCTGAAGTGGTTAAAGCAAACCATCCAGCCATTGTAAAGTCTTGTCTAAAAGCAGCCACATTAAGATGCCTGCTATGACCTTTATCTGCAAAAAGCCTTCTTGTTTGAAACATTCTAATTTAGTTTCACCTTTTGTACTGGAGTTTGTTTTGCCTAGTTATCTTTGTGAATGGAATTTCAAATATTTCTAGCCTATTCCTATTGATCTGAATGCTTTGGAGATTTGCAAACTTTCTTTGCGAAGAATCCCACACATTTACTTTCTTGAATACTATGACACATATTAACTATGCCCTGTGGGTAGGCACTACTGTGTCACAGATTTCACAGAGCCTCCCTTCTGAACTACAGAGGCACTGAGGGGAGGAGTTTCAGGAGGCGCAGTCAGTACAGGAATCACAGCTTGCAGGCAGCAAGGTACCATGGGATATGTAGTCATTATAAATTGAAAGTAAACAGCAGAGGCGAAGCTGCAAATCATTGAGAGAATCCAGGAAGCTGTGGAGAGAGATGTGCCAATGAAACAGTTTTGTGGATAGGTTTACTTCCGCTTTAACTTTTATTGATAAGTGACCTTTGTAATCACTGTACAGTCTCTATCAGTGCCTCCACTCAATTGGGTCTTGTGTGTGTGCAAGTGGGACCATAAATTGAGAATAACTTTGCCCCAAAGCATTGTACTTACTTAGCCCCCTGCAGATATGTAATCATTCATTGATGTCCTAAATTATATTGCAGAACATTAGAACAGGAGTTGGAATGTCCACAAAGGCAGCTACAGATTCTCAGGCTGACGGTCCTTGGAGGTCCTTAGGTAGAGCTCATACTTCCAATGCAATACAGCAGAATGAAGTAGCATCCAATACAACAGAGGTCCCTGTGTCTTCTTTGTACCAGGTAGGTACCTGCATCATCAGATGGTGAAAGCTCTACTGTAACTTCATGGTCTCCAGCCCCTGCATTCCTCTGAGCAGAAACAGCATGGGGGAGGTCCTCTTAGATCAAATGACACAGAAGTTTGCACAGCAAATTTGTGAAAGCCAGGTCCCACCCATTGATAGCAAACCCCTTAAGAGTTGGCAAGCCAATGCTTCCTCTCTGACTCAGCCCTCTTGATCATGCAACAGAGTGGAATCCTGGCAAAACAATAAAACTGTACATCAGAAAGCGACTTAAAACATATCTTAACAACCACATCCCTACATTTTTATTAGTTTTTCAATGTTTTGAATATACTGTTCCTTTAAATCTATATTAAACCTCTCTGTATTGTTATAATCAAGGATAACCCCCATCCACAACTCCTGTGTTAAGAACCTGTAATTCCCTATTTTATCTGCAGTTTCATCTGCTGAGGAATGAAAATTAAATACATTTTTTATCCTAATGTTTAGACTTCATTAGTACATAGCTTACTACAAAAATCTGCAAGACATGAGTACTGTTTTTTTTAGTTGCAGACTCCTATAGCTTGCCTGTAAAATGTTAGATACTTAGCATGTCAGAACCAATATAGTAAGATTGAAAGTTTAAAAGGGAGTTCCAGGCTAAAATAAAAGTAAAAGAGAGGGGCAGTGGGACTTTAAATGAGGCATGGGTAGGTCTTTGAAAAAGTCTAGGATACCTTATGTTAAATTAACTATCACCACCCCTAAAGGGGCTTAAAAGCTGTATAGCCATAGAGAACTGCTAATCAAAGAAATGCATAGACATCAATTCATGAGTAATATAATAATAATAATAATAATAATATAATGCATCATAATATACAATACATAAATCATGCACATCGAGGCACAATAAAAATAGTAGTCATGTTGATAGAAACGTTGTTTATAAACGCTGTTTGAAAATAATTGATACAAGCAATCACAGTTCTAAAATGGGTATACAAAAAAGGTGAACAAGGTATTCCGAATAACAATGTTAGTAAGTATAAATGGTATACGATAGAATTCATAGATGAACCAAACTTGAAATGGCAACCCTGAGTGTAGACTCTAC
This sequence comes from Lithobates septentrionalis, assembly GCA_037952835.1. Taxonomy (NCBI): domain Eukaryota; kingdom Metazoa; phylum Chordata; class Amphibia; order Anura; family Ranidae; genus Lithobates; species Lithobates septentrionalis. Next base: position 691,435 of record JBBDGP010000872.1, on the reverse strand, counting down.
GCGTTTCATGGCGTTTAAAGCCAATCATCAGGAGTGGGATGCATCAAGAGATGACTAGAAAAATAAATAAAACAAATCAATAAATAGATCATTGAAGTCTCAATTAGAATCATGCTTACACAAGGTAAAGCAGGTATTTTAGAATATATAAATACACATTACCTTTTGGCAACAACCCAGTACATAACCCAACACTCTAGTGCCAGCTTGGTTTTACATTTTACTTTCCTTCATTCACAACATTGTTCTATATTTTATTTTTTTATTTTTATTTTATTTTTAATTTTATTTTTTTTGACACACTCATCCCCATCTCCTTGTTACACATCTCCTCCTCATTATTCTTTTTTCTTTCATTTATTGCAGAACTTCATCTGTGGCCCATACATGTATGCCTCCTACTTGGGAAGTGTGTTTTGGCTGTCTGGCTCTCTCCCTGGCTGCTGTTCCTCTCTACCCCCTCTCCGATTCTCCAGCCCCCATGGAGACTTTCGGTTTGGGGGTTAGCCTTGTGTGTCCTTGGCCTCAACCCCGGGGGAGACAGCTCTCTCAGGGCCACCTTCATTATTCCACAATTGGACTGTTGGGTTATGTACTGGGTTGTTGCCAAAAGGTAATGTGTATTTATATATTCTAAAATACCTGCTTTACCTTGTGTAAGCATGATTCTAATTGAGACTTCAATGATCTATTTATTGATTTGTTTTATTTATTTTTCTAGTCATCTCTTGATGCATCCCACTCCTGATGATTGGCTTTAAACGCCATGAAACGCGTAGAGTCTACACTCAGGGTTGCCATTTCAAGTTTGGTTCATCTATGAATTCTATCGTATACCATTTATACTTACTAACATTGTTATTCGGAATACCTTGTTCACCTTTTTTGTATACCCATTTTAGAACTGTGATTGCTTGTATCAATTATTTTCAAACAGCGTTTATAAACAACGTTTCTATCAACATGACTACTATTTTTATTGTGCCTCGATGTGCATGATTTATGTATTGTATATTATGATGCATTATATTATTATTATTATTATTATTATATTACTCATGAATTGATGTCTATGCATTTCTTTGATTAGCAGTTCTCTATGGCTATACAGCTTTTAAGCCCCTTTAGGGGTGGTGATAGTTAATTTAACATAAGGTATCCTAGACTTTTTCAAAGACCTACCCATGCCTCATTTAAAGTCCCACTGCCCCTCTCTTTTGCTTTTTAATGTATATACAGGGATGGAGACATGGTTATGGTAATTGTGGGGCCCAATCAGGTCAACTGCTTTACAATATGTTTATTTGGGTGGAAGACACCCGTTTCCCTCTTTGACCTGTCATGCCCCACTTCACTAACGCAACTACTTAATCTGGGCTTTTAGTCCCAAGAGCTATTTTTACGCTGGCATCCGCTTTCTTACTTCCTCTTCATTTGGTCCATTCAGTAACCTACTCGTTCTCTGGATCACTGGCTATTTCAATTTAGTCTCTACCCTCTGTTAGTTCAGAGATACAGTCCACTCTTTATCTCTTCCTTTTGTTTTTTCCATTACCTGTTTGGCACGCCCCACCCACAGGGTGGGTGGTCCTTTTTGATTGATCTCTCTTCCCCCGGGGTTGCGATGCGCCCAGCTCCTTCTCCCCCCAACCATCTCTTCAGCGATGGGGGCGGGGCTGGATCTTGGCGCATCGGCGTCATGCCCAGCATGCCGCTGGTGCGGTGTCCTTCCGACGCCGACCTGCGTTTATGCTCCCTCCATCTCACTTAGGCTTGATGGGCGGGGATGAACTGCTGCTGAGATCTCTGTGCCTCAGTTGGTTGTCTGCCCCGTCTATTTCTTTGGCCAAACGTGATTGCATGACGTTGGCTGGGACACGCCCCCAGGCTGAGGATACAAAGGTCGGGATGAGCTGGCAGTTCATTCCACACTTTTTTCTCAGGAGGAGAGGATATATGGGTCTTCATCCACACCTCAGGTAATCAGGCTGTTTCTCTTCATTATCACACACCTATTCACATCATGCTTGATTTCTCTTTACACAGGTGTGCATTATTTATTTATTTATTTTTATGCCTTTCATTTAAATACCAACACATTGGCAACATGCTAGTATACATTATTTATATATATCTTTTGTTTGTTGGTTCTCACCACCCAGTTATTTTTGGGGCAGGTGTCAGACATACACTCTAGTGCCAGCTTGGTTTTACATTGTACTTTCCTTCATTCACAACATTGTTCTATATTTTATTTTTTTATTTTTATTTTATTTTTAATTTTATTTTTTTTGACACACTCATCCCCATCTCCTTGTTACACATCTCCTCCTCATTATTCTTTTTTCTTTCATTTATTGCAGAACTTCATCTGTGGCCCATACATGTATGCCTCCTACTTGGGAAGTGTGTTTTGGCTGTCTGGCTCTCTCCCTGGCTGCTGTTCCTCTCTACCCCCTCTCCGATTCTCCAGCCCCCATGGAGACTTTCGGTTTGGGGGTTAGCCTTGTGTGTCCTTGGCCTCAACCCCGGGGGAGACAGCTCTCTCAGGGCCACCTTCATTATTCCACAATTGGACTGTTGGGTTATGTACTGGGTTGTTGCCAAAAGGTAATGTGTATTTATATATTCTAAAATACCTGCTTTACCTTGTGTAAGCATGATTCTAATTGAGACTTCAATGATCTATTTATTGATTTGTTTTATTTATTTTTCTAGTCATCTCTTGATGCATCCCACTCCTGATGATTGGCTTTAAACGCCATGAAACGCGTAGAGTCTACACTCAGGGTTGCCATTTCAAGTTTGGTTCATCTATGAATTCTATCGTATACCATTTATACTTACTAACATTGTTATTCGGAATACCTTGTTCACCTTTTTTGTATACCCATTTTAGAACTGTGATTGCTTGTATCAATTATTTTCAAACAGCGTTTATAAACAACGTTTCTATCAACATGACTACTATTTTTATTGTGCCTCGATGTGCATGATTTATGTATTGTATATTATGATGCATTATATTATTATTATTATTATTATTATATTACTCATGAATTGATGTCTATGCATTTCTTTGATTAGCAGTTCTCTATGGCTATACAGCTTTTAAGCCCCTTTAGGGGTGGTGATAGTTAATTTAACATAAGGTATCCTAGACTTTTTCAAAGACCTACCCATGCCTCATTTAAAGTCCCACTGCCCCTCTCTTTTGCTTTTTAATGTATATACAGGGATGGAGACATGGTTATGGTAATTGTGGGGCCCAATCAGGTCAACTGCTTTACAATATGTTTATTTGGGTGGAAGACACCCGTTTCCCTCTTTGACCTGTCATGCCCCACTTCACTAACGCAACTACTTAATCTGGGCTTTTAGTCCCAAGAGCTATTTTTACGCTGGCATCCGCTTTCTTACTTCCTCTTCATTTGGTCCATTCAGTAACCTACTCGTTCTCTGGATCACTGGCTATTTCAATTTAGTCTCTACCCTCTGTTAGTTCAGAGATACAGTCCACTCTTTATCTCTTCCTTTTGTTTTTTCCATTACCTGTTTGGCACGCCCCACCCACAGGGTGGGTGGTCCTTTTTGATTGATCTCTCTTCCCCCGGGGTTGCGATGCGCCCAGCTCCTTCTCCCCCCAACCATCTCTTCAGCGATGGGGGCGGGGCTGGATCTTGGCGCATCGGCGTCATGCCCAGCATGCCGCTGGTGCGGTGTCCTTCCGACGCCGACCTGCGTTTATGCTCCCTCCATCTCACTTAGGCTTGATGGGCGGGGATGAACTGCTGCTGAGATCTCTGTGCCTCAGTTGGTTGTCTGCCCCGTCTATTTCTTTGGCCAAACGTGATTGCATGACGTTGGCTGGGACACGCCCCCAGGCTGAGGATACAAAGGTCGGGATGAGCTGGCAGTTCATTCCACACTTTTTTCTCAGGAGGAGAGGATATATGGGTCTTCATCCACACCTCAGGTAATCAGGCTGTTTCTCTTCATTATCACACACCTATTCACATCATGCTTGATTTCTCTTTACACAGGTGTGCATTATTTATTTATTTATTTTTATGCCTTTCATTTAAATACCAACACATTGGCAACATGCTAGTATACATTATTTATATATATCTTTTGTTTGTTGGTTCTCACCACCCAGTTATTTTTGGGGCAGGTGTCAGACATACACTCTAGTGCCAGCTTGGTTTTACATTTTACTTTCCTTCATTCACAACATTGTTCTATATTTTATTTTTTTATTTTTATTTTATTTTTAATTTTATTTTTTTTGACACACTCATCCCCATCTCCTTGTTACACATCTCCTCCTCATTATTCTTTTTTCTTTCATTTATTGCAGAACTTCATCTGTGGCCCATACATGTATGCCTCCTACTTGGGAAGTGTGTTTTGGCTGTCTGGCTCTCTCCCTGGCTGCTGTTCCTCTCTACCCCCTCTCCGATTCTCCAGCCCCCATGGAGACTTTCGGTTTGGGGGTTAGCCTTGTGTGTCCTTGGCCTCAACCCCGGGGGAGACAGCTCTCTCAGGGCCACCTTCATTATTCCACAATTGGACTGTTGGGTTATGTACTGGGTTGTTGCCAAAAGGTAATGTGTATTTATATATTCTAAAATACCTGCTTTACCTTGTGTAAGCATGATTCTAATTGAGACTTCAATGATCTATTTATTGATTTGTTTTATTTATTTTTCTAGTCATCTCTTGATGCATCCCACTCCTGATGATTGGCTTTAAACGCCATGAAACGCGTAGAGTCTACACTCAGGGTTGCCATTTCAAGTTTGGTTCATCTATGAATTCTATCGTATACCATTTATACTTACTAACATTGTTATTCGGAATACCTTGTTCACCTTTTTTGTATACCCATTTTAGAACTGTGATTGCTTGTATCAATTATTTTCAAACAGCGTTTATAAACAACGTTTCTATCAACATGACTACTATTTTTATTGTGCCTCGATGTGCATGATTTATGTATTGTATATTATGATGCATTATATTATTATTATTATTATTATTATTATTATATTACTCATGAATTGATGTCTATGCATTTCTTTGATTAGCAGTTCTCTATGGCTATACAGCTTTTAAGCCCCTTTAGGGGTGGTGATAGTTAATTTAACATAAGGTATCCTAGACTTTTTCAAAGACCTACCCATGCCTCATTTAAAGTCCCACTGCCCCTCTCTTTTGCTTTTTAATGTATATACAGGGATGGAGACATGGTTATGGTAATTGTGGGGCCCAATCAGGTCAACTGCTTTACAATATGTTTATTTGGGTGGAAGACACCCGTTTCCCTCTTTGACCTGTCATGCCCCACTTCACTAACGCAACTACTTAATCTGGGCTTTTAGTCCCAAGAGCTATTTTTACGCTGGCATCCGCTTTCTTACTTCCTCTTCATTTGGTCCATTCAGTAACCTACTCGTTCTCTGGATCACTGGCTATTTCAATTTAGTCTCTACCCTCTGTTAGTTCAGAGATACAGTCCACTCTTTATCTCTTCCTTTTGTTTTTTCCATTACCTGTTTGGCACGCCCCACCCACAGGGTGGGTGGTCCTTTTTGATTGATCTCTCTTCCCCCGGGGTTGCGATGCGCCCAGCTCCTTCTCCCCCCAACCATCTCTTCAGCGATGGGGGCGGGGCTGGATCTTGGCGCATCGGCGTCATGCCCAGCATGCCGCTGGTGCGGTGTCCTTCCGACGCCGACCTGCGTTTATGCTCCCTCCATCTCACTTAGGCTTGATGGGCGGGGATGAACTGCTGCTGAGATCTCTGTGCCTCAGTTGGTTGTCTGCCCCGTCTATTTCTTTGGCCAAACGTGATTGCATGACGTTGGCTGGGACACGCCCCCAGGCTGAGGATACAAAGGTCGGGATGAGCTGGCAGTTCATTCCACACTTTTTTCTCAGGAGGAGAGGATATATGGGTCTTCATCCACACCTCAGGTAATCAGGCTGTTTCTCTTCATTATCACACACCTATTCACATCATGCTTGATTTCTCTTTACACAGGTGTGCATTATTTATTTATTTATTTTTATGCCTTTCATTTAAATACCAACACATTGGCAACATGCTAGTATACATTATTTATATATATCTTTTGTTTGTTGGTTCTCACCACCCAGTTATTTTTGGGGCAGGTGTCAGACATACACTCTAGTGCCAGCTTGGTTTTACATTTTACTTTCCTTCATTCACAACATTGTTCTATATTTTATTTTTTTATTTTTATTTTATTTTTAATTTAATTTTTTTTGACACACTCATCCCCATCTCCTTGTTACACATCTCCTCCTCATTATTCTTTTTTCTTTCATTTATTGCAGAACTTCATCTGTGGCCCATACATGTATGCCTCCTACTTGGGAAGTGTGTTTTGGCTGTCTGGCTCTCTCCCTGGCTGCTGTTCCTCTCTACCCCCTCTCCGATTCTCCAGCCCCCATGGAGACTTTCGGTTTGGGGGTTAGCCTTGTGTGTCCTTGGCCTCAACCCCGGGGGAGACAGCTCTCTCAGGGCCACCTTCATTATTCCACAATTGGACTGTTGGGTTATGTACTGGGTTGTTGCCAAAAGGTAATGTGTATTTATATATTCTAAAATACCTGCTTTACCTTGTGTAAGCATGATTCTAATTGAGACTTCAATGATCTATTTATTGATTTGTTTTATTTATTTTTCTAGTCATCTCTTGATGCATCCCACTCCTGATGATTGGCTTTAAACGCCATGAAACGCGTAGAGTCTACACTCAGGGTTGCCATTTCAAGTTTGGTTCATCTATGAATTCTATCGTATACCATTTATACTTACTAACATTGTTATTCGGAATACCTTGTTCACCTTTTTTGTATACCCATTTTAGAACTGTGATTGCTTGTATCAATTATTTTCAAACAGCGTTTATAAACAACGTTTCTATCAACATGACTACTATTTTTATTGTGCCTCGATGTGCATGATTTATGTATTGTATATTATGATGCATTATATTATTATTATTATTATTATTATATTACTCATGAATTGATGTCTATGCATTTCTTTGATTAGCAGTTCTCTATGGCTATACAGCTTTTAAGCCCCTTTAGGGGTGGTGATAGTTAATTTAACATAAGGTATCCTAGACTTTTTCAAAGACCTACCCATGCCTCATTTAAAGTCCCACTGCCCCTCTCTTTTGCTTTTTAATGTATATACAGGGATGGAGACATGGTTATGGTAATTGTGGGGCCCAATCAGGTCAACTGCTTTACAATATGTTTATTTGGGTGGAAGACACCCGTTTCCCTCTTTGACCTGTCATGCCCCACTTCACTAACGCAACTACTTAATCTGGGCTTTTAGTCCCAAGAGCTATTTTTACGCTGGCATCCGCTTTCTTACTTCCTCTTCATTTGGTCCATTCAGTAACCTACTCGTTCTCTGGATCACTGGCTATTTCAATTTAGTCTCTACCCTCTGTTAGTTCAGAGATACAGTCCACTCTTTATCTCTTCCTTTTGTTTTTTCCATTACCTGTTTGGCACGCCCCACCCACAGGGTGGGTGGTCCTTTTTGATTGATCTCTCTTCCCCCGGGGTTGCGATGCGCCCAGCTCCTTCTCCCCCCAACCATCTCTTCAGCGATGGGGGCGGGGCTGGATCTTGGCGCATCGGCGTCATGCCCAGCATGCCGCTGGTGCGGTGTCCTTCCGACGCCGACCTGCGTTTATGCTCCCTCCATCTCACTTAGGCTTGATGGGCGGGGATGAACTGCTGCTGAGATCTCTGTGCCTCAGTTGGTTGTCTGCCCCGTCTATTTCTTTGGCCAAACGTGATTGCATGACGTTGGCTGGGACACGCCCCCAGGCTGAGGATACAAAGGTCGGGATGAGCTGGCAGTTCATTCCACACTTTTTTCTCAGGAGGAGAGGATATATGGGTCTTCATCCACACCTCAGGTAATCAGGCTGTTTCTCTTCATTATCACACACCTATTCACATCATGCTTGATTTCTCTTTACACAGGTGTGCATTATTTATTTATTTATTTTTATGCCTTTCATTTAAATACCAACACATTGGCAACATGCTAGTATACATTATTTATATATATCTTTTGTTTGTTGGTTCTCACCACCCAGTTATTTTTGGGGCAGGTGTCAGACATACACTCTAGTGCCAGCTTGGTTTTACATTTTACTTTCCTTCATTCACAACATTGTTCTATATTTTATTTTTTTATTTTTATTTTATTTTTAATTTTATTTTTTTTGACACACTCATCCCCATCTCCTTGTTACACATCTCCTCCTCATTATTCTTTTTTCTTTCATTTATTGCAGAACTTCATCTGTGGCCCATACATGTATGCCTCCTACTTGGGAAGTGTGTTTTGGCTGTCTGGCTCTCTCCCTGGCTGCTGTTCCTCTCTACCCCCTCTCCGATTCTCCAGCCCCCATGGAGACTTTCGGTTTGGGGGTTAGCCTTGTGTGTCCTTGGCCTCAACCCCGGGGGAGACAGCTCTCTCAGGGCCACCTTCATTATTCCACAATTGGACTGTTGGGTTATGTACTGGGTTGTTGCCAAAAGGTAATGTGTATTTATATATTCTAAAATACCTGCTTTACCTTGTGTAAGCATGATTCTAATTGAGACTTCAATGATCTATTTATTGATTTGTTTTATTTATTTTTCTAGTCATCTCTTGATGCATCCCACTCCTGATGATTGGCTTTAAACGCCATGAAACGCGTAGAGTCTACACTCAGGGTTGCCATTTCAAGTTTGGTTCATCTATGAATTCTATCGTATACCATTTATACTTACTAACATTGTTATTCGGAATACCTTGTTCACCTTTTTTGTATACCCATTTTAGAACTGTGATTGCTTGTATCAATTATTTTCAAACAGCGTTTATAAACAACGTTTCTATCAACATGACTACTATTTTTATTGTGCCTCGATGTGCATGATTTATGTATTGTATATTATGATGCATTATATTATTATTATTATTATTATTATATTACTCATGAATTGATGTCTATGCATTTCTTTGATTAGCAGTTCTCTATGGCTATACAGCTTTTAAGCCCCTTTAGGGGTGGTGATAGTTAATTTAACATAAGGTATCCTAGACTTTTTCAAAGACCTACCCATGCCTCATTTAAAGTCCCACTGCCCCTCTCTTTTGCTTTTTAATGTATATACAGGGATGGAGACATGGTTATGGTAATTGTGGGGCCCAATCAGGTCAACTGCTTTACAATATATTGCTAAAATAAAAGTAGGCCTTGAACAATAGAGCACCTCAACCCCCCCCCCCCCCCCCCCCATTTTTGGATATCGTTTGTGTTTTTTTCTTTGTTTTGTACCTTTTTTTCTTCTCCAGCAGGACTTCCATCCTAGGTACGTCATTTCCACATTTGCATCTGCCCCTCCTGCTCCCCCCCGCTAATTGCTGCTGGGACCTGTGTGTCCCCCAGAAGACGACAGGACCATTCAGAAAGCGTAGCGCAACTCACGCATGCGCAGTACGAAACCGGCTGTGAAGCTTGAAGGTTTCCCTTCTGGTTTCGCTTACTCACAATGCTGATGCCTGCACCCGAGCCGATGGATGAATCGGCTTCGGGGGGGGGGGGCGACATCATGGGATCCCTGGACCGGTAAGTGTACTTATACTAAAAGTCAGCAGTCATAGTATTTGTAGCTGCTGACTTTTAATTTTTTTTTAGAGGCTGGAACTCCATTTTAAACACATACATTTTTAACCACAATGCAGTGCTTGTGCCCGTGACTGTGGCACTGCTTTGTAAAGATACAATGTATTTGAGCTATGACTTTAAGGAAAGCTGTATCTACATGACTGGTACTGGGGAAATCCTAAGACATGCTGTAGGTGCAGAATCAATTATGGAGGGTATGTATTGGTCCTTTATAGTGAATGTATTTGCATAGGTATGTTTGTTTTGTTTTGTTTTGTTTTTTAAGATAATGAGATTTTTGTGTTGGCTGTATTTATTCACCACTCAATTGCCTTTAAATGCCTTACCTAATTGCCTTCAAAACATGTACATCGAACTTCCATTTTTTTGCCTAAACCTACAGAACTGCAGTAGTCACCTATCCACCTATCTGCATGTCCTTTCATAGAAGGTGGCAGATAAGTTTCCCATTCACGTTAATATGCCACACTTTGAAATCTGCTTGCTATCTTGTATGAGAGACTGCCAGTTCTGGACTTTGGAGGCAGCTAATAATTGTTTGTATCTCTAAATTACAGTGACTTTGTTGGCATCATCAAAGTCTACTCCAGGTCTATTTTTTTGCTGCTGTATAATGTAATGGTTAAATACAGAATGCAGCATTTGCAAACAGTTGGGCCCAAGCATAGATTTTGCTTACTTTGAGATAGAACCTAAGCAGAAATCCTCCCAATTGTAATTGGTGGTGTTCTAAGTGCTCGTGTAGACAGTCATTGTTTTTCTCACCCCAATAGAGGTACTATATATAACAGTTTGGAAACAGCATTTGACTTGCTTTGCATTGTGTTCTATTTGTTCAGACATAACATGTCCTATTGAGGTTTGCTTGAACTGCAAGCAAAACAGGTTAGAAGCAGCCTTTTGTTGTCATAAGCTTTAATTTATATTCAAATTGTGAATTTGAACAGAGCTGTTTTCAAATGGAAACTGATGCATTTGGTAAGAATGCCCATCAACATAACCTTAACCTTAAACAACTTCTACTGAACATTGCTTGCACCTGAAATCACTTGTTTCACAGCCCTTTTCCCACCTATTGATTAGTTATTTCTGTTTCATTACCTGTCTACAACATCAGCTATTACAAGAAGACAGTAATTTGAAAATGCATCAGATATTCCTTAGGGCTTGTCCACACCACACCATATGCATTATTTTGCACGTAACACTTGTGTGTTGTAATTCATGCTGCACTGCAATGCATTGCTAACACCTATTGCAGTGCCTTCCTTTTTTTCCCCAACTTCTAATGATATTCTAATGCTTTGCAGCAATGCCTTTCAATGTGTCAGAATGTTTGGCTTACAAATGCAATATGTGCTATTTTTGTTCAACACCACCAGTGCAGCACTATAGTGTAAACATAACTTGTCAAACAAGTAAAATTGCTCTGTTCTTGAATTGGGCATGACAGTCCAGAACTGCTGGTGTGAATGACTGCTAGATTTCTTGCTTCATGAGAGATTACATCAGTGTCTGCCCATGCTATAACAATGGCATCCACTTATAACGATAGGAAGAATTTGAAACATTTATTTTGTTGGATGAATACAATTACACCAGTGTTCCTCTTGGGAACGTCAACAGGTTACCATTTCCAGATCACTTATAAACCCAGTAAACCCAGATGTGTGCCTGAAAGTCCAGAAAACTTTTGGTTGTTCTTGAAGGCCAGAATTGGGAAGTGCTGCTGCTTTATTATTTATTTATTATTATTTATGATACTTATATAGCGCTGTCAATTTACTCAGCGCTTTACATTTACATTGTACATTCACATCAGTCCCTACGCTCAAGGAGCTTAGAACCTAAGGTCCCTAACACACATTCATACATACTAGGGCCAATATAGACAGGATCCGATTAACCTACCAGCATGCTGCTGTGTACATATTACCATATTATTTGACCCCTGATGATGCACTAGCGCATGAAACACACATTGGGTAGAGTAAAAGCGCTGACATATTTGCCACTGCATGGTTCACATGTGGTAGCCGTAGCTGTAAATCCAGGACACTGTATGTGTTTTTTTGTTTTGTTTTATCCTGCCCATTGTAATACTTTTAATAAATGCTACACTATATGCATTCAATTTGGCTCTATTTTCAGTGAGAACTTGTTCCTCACAGTCCTGTCATCTGCCTGAATGCTGGTGCATGACACCTTTTGTGGTCGGTGCTACATCAAGAGGGCCTTAAAGGGACCGCTCTTGAGGTGTGAACCGCGGAGACCTGGAGATAGTCATTATGCCTGTATGTTGTTCTCATGATGTGCAGCCATCTAGTGTGGTGAGCGCATTGGACTGGTGGTTGCGAAAACTGTGGATATTTTGTACACATATACACACCGTCTTTTATATAATTTTTATATGAGATCAAATTTATTTTACAACTTTTTCATAAGTACTACACTATATATGCTGTATATCTTTTTGATTTTTGGGGAGCACTTATCCCTTTTTCAGTCCTGCCATCCGCTTGTTGTTTTCACCGATGAAATAGTTTGGTTGCTGTCAACTCCAAGAGGGTCATCTCCTTAAAGGGATTGCTCAGAAGGATTCATTGGCCTTGGATGATGCTGTTGAGCCCAGTGCCTATAATCTGTGCAGCATTGCTGTCTGGTGAGTGCATTTGGATTGGTGGAGGGACATGTTTGTGAATCCCGGTTGAAGAGTCTGAATAAGACTAAACACATCACTGAGAATTGTGGTCACTATTTGCACTGTTATCACTAAAGATTATCTATGAACTATTTTTGTATAGTTTAACACCGCGATTGTACATAGGCTGCGAGTGCATGCAGGCTGCGAGTGCACCTCAGCTTGCTAGTGCACGCGGTCTGCTAGTGCACGTGGGCAGCAAGTACCTGTGTATTGTCTTGTTGAGTACCTGTGTATTGTATTGTTGAATATTAGTGTCAGGAAACTAGTTGTTAGGTAATTTGGACAGGGTATAATCCCCAATCCTCATTAAATTAGTAGGTACGATGCCCGGCGGGTGTGGAGATGTGACTCAGTGTACATCTTGCGGCATGTATGCATTCCTTGATCATCTGATCGAGGGCGAATACTGCTGTGCAAAATGTAAGCACATTGTTTCCCTGGAAGCCCAGGTTCTGAATATAGGGAAGCAACTGTCAGCACTGAGAAGACCCTCCATACTAAAGGAGAGCCGGGAACATACCTACCTGCAGGTGCCGGCGGGGGCCAGCTCAGAAGCAGGTGGAGCAAAGAAGTGCAGGCACTAGAAACGACTAGATGGGTGACAGTCAGGAAGGATAGAGGGGGAAGTGCCAGGGAGGCTGATCCTGGGCTGGAGCATTCCAATAAGTATGCTCCATTGAGTGGTGAAACTGGTCAGGGACCAGCACTGCTGGAGCTGAGGGACTCTCCTAGCTGCCAGGGGAAAAACTCCTCAAGTGAGAATGGGAGGAAGCAAAGGGAAAGAATAGACATATTCTGGTAGTAGGGGACTCAATTCTTAGAAGGACAGAGAGGGCAATCTGCGACAAAGACCTGAAGCGCCAAACTTTATGCTGTATACCAGGCGCTCGGTTCGGCACATCACAGATCTGGTGAAAACCCGGCTGTCATGTTGCACGTTGGCACCAATGACAAAGTTAGAGGCAGATGGAGTGTTCTAAAGAATGATTTTAGGGGGGCATTAGTGATAGATTGACTAAAGCACATAAACCTGAGGTAAGTGTAGTAACAAGTCCTATTTTCAATCTCGGAACACCCAATTAGAGGACAGTATGCAAATGGTCTAAACTACATGACATGTTCACCAATGCCAGGAGCCTGGTGGACAAGATGGGTAAACTAGAAATACTGTTGACAGAGGAGAATTTAGATTTTGTAGGGATTTCAACAGCTCTCATGATTGGCTGGCAACCATTCAATAGTATTCCCTTTATCGCAGGGATAAAGAAGCTAAAAGGGGGAGGGGTATGCCTATATATCAAGAATAATGTACAAGTGACTGTGAGAGATGACATCAATAAGGGAGCTAGGGAGGAGGTAGAATCCTTATGGGTAGAGCTCCAAAGGAATAAAGCTAAGGGGAAAATAATACTGGGAGTATGCTATAGGCCCCCTAACCTGAGGGAGGAGGGGGAGACAGACCTCCTATCACAATTTGGATTAGCAGCAAGGATGGGAAGTGTTATCCTAATGGGGGATTTTAATTATCTAGACATGGGCGGAGGGAACCACGCATTCGTCTAAAGCTCGCCAGTTCCTAGATGTCTTGCAGGACAATTTCATGGGTCAGATGGTAGACGCACCAACTAGAAACAAGGCATTACTAGATCTACTGATTACCAACAATACAGACCTGATCACGGATGTAGAAATACGGGGCAATTTAGGAAACTGTGATCACAGGTCAATTGGCTTCAGTATAAATCACACAAATAGGAAACACAAGGGTAACACAAAGACACTGAACTTCAAAAGAGCCAACTTCCCTAAACTACGAACCTTGCTAGAAGATATAAATTGGGATAAAATCCTAGAAACAAAGAACACGAAAGAGAGATGGGTTTGCTTTAAGAGTATATATAAATAAGGGCATTAGCCAGTGAATCCCATTGGGAAATAAATTTAAAAGAGCGAACAAAAGTCCTGGATGGCTTAACTACAATGTAAAAATGCATATAAAAGCAAAGGAGAAGACCTTCAAAAAATACAAGGCTGAGGGATCATCATCAGCATTTACAAAGAATGCAACAAGATATGTAATGCTGCGCACACATGATCAGACATTCCGACAACAAAATCCTGAATTTATTTCTGACGGATGTTGGCACAAACTTGTCTTGCATACACACGGTCGCACAAATGTTCTCGGAAATTCCGAATGTCAAGAACGCGGTGACGTACAACACATACGACGAGCCGAGAAAAATGAAGTTCAAAAGCCAGTGTGGCTCTTCTGCTTGATTCCGATCATGCGTGGAGTTTTGTGCGTCGGAATTGTGTACACACAATTGGATTTTCTGACAACGGATTTTGTTGTCGGAAAATTTGAGAACCAGCTCTCAAATTTTTGTTGTCGGAATTTCCGACAACAAGCTCACATCAAACATTTGTTGTCGGAAATTCCAACCGTGTGTACGTGGCATAAGGGTGCAATTAGGGCGGCTACGATAGAACATGAAAGACACATAGCGGAGGAGAGCAAAAAAAATCCCAAGAAATTCTCCTCGTTCTTCACAAGGGAATCGGGGGCTTCAGTAACCAAAACTGCAGTGTTTGTCCTCATGACATTTCACAGGAAGCACCCTCATGGCTAACAGAGGACAGAATTAGAAATAAACTTGGGAAACTTAACATTAATAAATCACCAGGACCAGATGGCTTGCACCCGAGGATACTTAGGGAACTCAGTCAAGTAATTGCCAAACCAATGTTCCTAATTTTTACTGACAGTCTACTGACTGGAATGGTACCAGCTGATTGGAGAAAAGCCAATGTAGCACCAATATTTAAAAAATGGCCAAAATACATCCCTGGGAATTACAGACCAGTTAGCCCAACATCAATAGTATGCAAGCTCTTGGAGGGGATGATAAGGGACTATATACAAATTTTAGTAATGAAGACAGTATCAGTAATCAGCATTAGGGATGAGCTTTGTGTTCGAGTCGAACCCATGTTCGACTCGAACATCGGCTGTTCGGTCGTTCGCCGAATTGCGAACGATATGGGCCGTTCGCGCCAAATTCGTGTGGCGCGTCACGGCCCATAATTCACTGCGGCATCGCAGTGCATTGCTTGCTGATGATTGGCCAAGCATGCACTATGACCCGCATGCTTGGCCAATCACAGCGCCGCCTGAACAGAGAGCCGTAATTGGCCAAAGCCAAGGAGGCTTTGGCCAATTATGGCTCAGGGGATTTAGTACACGCCCCACACTATATAAGGCCGCCTGCACGGCGGCCCTGTGTAGTGTGTGTTCCGGCGTTGAAAGAGATAGACAGAGAGAGAGACAGTGTCATTTGATTTGAGTTAGATAGATTAGGCAGAACAGTCAGTCAGTTAGCTGCACTTACAGTGTATTGTGTATATATATGCATCCCAGGTGTTGCATATATATATATACACTGTATTCAGTTTAGCTAGATCCGTTCCTGTTATCTGCTAGACTATTTACATTTAGTGCAGTGCGTCCTGCTCACAGTGTTCAGCTAGATCCGTTCCTGTTATCTTCCTACTGACAGGCAGGCTTGTCTTGTTACAGTATTAACAGCTACCTAAAGAAAATTACTGGTGTTCTTTTGATCCTATTAGTACCACGGTCAGGCAGCTAGACTATTTACATTTAGTACAGTGCGTCCTGCTCACAGTGTTCAGCTAGATCCGTTCCTGTTATCTTCCTACTGACAGGCAGGCTTGTCTTGTTACAGTATTAACAGCTACCTAAAGAAAATTACTGGTGTTCTTTTGATCCTATTAGTACCACGGTCAGGCAGCTAGACTATTTATATTTAGTACAGTGCGTCCTGCTCACAGTGTTCAGCTAGATCCGTTCCTGTTATCTTCCTACTGACAGGCAGGCTTGTCTTGTTACAGTATTAACAGCTACCTAAAGAAAATTACTGGTGTTCTTTTGATCCTATTAGTACCACGGTCAGGCAGCTAGACCATTTACATTTAGTACAGTGCGTCCTGCTCACAGTGTTCAGCTAGATCCGTTCCTGTTATCTTCCTACTGACAGGCAGGCTTGTGTTGTTACAGTATTAACAGCTACCTAAAGAAAATTACTGGTGTTCTTTTGATCCTATTAGTACCACGGTCAGGCAGCTAGACTGTTTACATTTAGTACAGTGCGTCCTGCTCACAGTGTTCAGCTAGATCCGTTCCTGTTATCTTCCTACTGACAGGCAGGCTTGTCTTGTTACAGTATATAAAGCTACCTGAAGAAAATTACTGGTGTTCTTTTGATCCTATTAGTACCACGGTCAGGCAGCTAGACTATTTACAGTTAGTGCAGTGCGTCCTGCTCACAGTGTTCAGCTAAACCTACAAGTTAGTGGGGTGCGTCCACCTCACAGTGTTCAGCTAAAGCTACCTGTAGAAGGTTGGTGGTGTTCTCATACTACAGGCAAGCAGTTGATTTTGCTAGCTGCAGTATCAGTACATATATATATATATATATATATATATATATATATATATATATATATATATATATATATATATATATATATATATATATATATATATATATATATATATATATATATATATATATATATATATATATATATATATCCCAGCTTAGTGCAGCTACAGGCCATTAGTATGTCTGGAAGGCCAAGAAGGAGAGGCAGACAGTCACAAGCCAATAAGAGAGGGCAAGCAGGCTCTGTGTCTAGTGCTGGTCGTGGAGACGGTGCATCCTCATCAGCACGTGGCCATGGGACACGCTTGGCCTTTTTTTCGGCAGCTGGCCGTGTTGAGCCGCAACATGCGGAAGACTTGGTCGAGTGGATGGCCAAGCCATCCTCATCCTCCTCATCCTCTCTCACCCATGCCCAGGGTGCTTTGTCTGGCAAAGCAGCAGCCTCTTCCCTCGGCTCAATGTCATCAGTGACTCCTTCCCTAGCTCCACCATGTCCTCCTGAGGAGTCCCTCGAACTGTTTGACCACAGTGTTGGGTACATGCTCCAGGAGGATGCCCAGCGTTTGGAAGGCTCTGATGATGATACTGAGCTCGATGAAGGCAGTAACATGAGCACGGACAGAGGGGGTGCCCAAGAAGGACAGCAATCTGGCAGTCATGCTCCCCCTACTGCAGCATACTGCCAGGTTTGCTCCAGTGATGAGGAGGGAGGGGATGATGAGGTCACTGACTCAACGTGGGTGCCTGATAGGAGAGAGGAGGAGGAGGAGGAGGAGGCGGCACATCACCAACGAGGCAGGATGCCCTCCAGGGGCCAGCCTAAGGGCAGCACATTGACTGCATCACACCCCAAAGCTCCACATGTGCAGGGCGCTGCAGTCTCTGAGCGTTATTCAAAAAGTTCTTTGGTGTGGGCCTTTTTTGAGACGAGTGCATCAGATCGCACCGCTGCTATTTGCAACATATGTCTCAAGCGTATCTCACGTGGCCAAAACATCTCCCGATTGGGTACCATATGCTTGACCAGACATATGTTGACCCGCCATGCAGTTCGTTGGCAAGCGTATCTAAAAGACCCACACCAAAGAACAAAGAGGATCTCTCCTTGCTCTTCATCAGCTGAGATTTCCAACCCCACTAGACCTCCAGTCCTCTCTGAGACCTGCAGTGAGAGGAATGAAGGTGTAGAATTAGGTGTGTCACAGCCAAGTACTTGTGGGCAATCTGCTTTTGGTACACCGACATCAGATTGTACCAGGCAAATTTCCCTGCCCCAGCTGCTGCACCGCCGAAAGAAGTTTGCTCCCAGCCATCCACATGCCCAGCAGTTGAATGCTAGCTTGGCAAAATTGCTAGCACTTCAACTGCTGCCTTTTCAGTTGGTAGACTCTGCCCCCTTCCGTGAGTTTGTGGAATGTGCGGTTCCTCAGTGGCAGGTACCCAAACGCCACTTTTTCTCACGGAAGGCGATTCCGGCTCTCTACCGGCATGTGGAAGGCAATGTCCATGCCTCGCTGGACAGGGCGGTCAGCGGTAAGGTGCATATTACCGCTGACTCATAGTCCAGCAGGCATGGACAGGGACGTTACCTAAGTTTCACGGCGCATTGGGTGACTCTGCTGGCAGCTGGGAAGGATGCAGGACAAGGTGCAGTAGTGTTGGAGGTTGTTCCGCCACCACGCCTCCAAAATGCTAATGATTGTGACACACCTCTCTCCTCCACCCCCTCCTCTTCTTCTTCCTTCATGGCCTCTTCCTCGGAACCAGCGGTGCTCCGTAGTCGTTCAAGGGGCTACGCAAGTACGCAGGCCAAAAGATGCCATGCGGTGCTTGAGCTGGTGTGCTTGGGGGACAGGAGCCACACTGGGGCAGAGGTTCTGTCAGCTCTGCAGGGGCAGGTTCAGAGGTGGTTGATGCCACGCCAACTTAAGGCAGGAATGGTGGTTTGCGACAATGGCACCATGTGCCCTGTTTGGCTCACGTCCTTAACTTGGTGGTGCAGCGGTTCTTGGGCAGGTACCCAGGCTTACAGGATGTCCTGAGGCAGGCCAGGAAAGTCTGTGTGCATTTCCGCCGGTCATATAATGCCAGTGCTCGGCTGACGGACCTCCAAAAGGAGTTTAACCTGCCCAAGAACCGCCTAATCTGTGACATGCCCACCAGGTGGAACTCAACGTTGGCCATGCTGCAGCGGCTGCACACGCAGCAGAGGGCCATCAATGAGTACCTGTGCGACTATGGCACCAGGACAGGGTCAGGGGAGCTTGTTTTTTTTTCCCCACGCCAGTGGGCCATGATCAGGGATGCATGCACTGTCCTGTCACCATTCGAGGAGGCCACGAGGATGGTGAGCAGTGACAGTGCATGTATCAGTGACACTGTCCCCCTTGTCCACCTGTTGGAGCACACGCTGCGTGGAATAATGGACAGGGCACTTGAGGCAGAACAGAGGCAGGAAGAGGAGGACTTCCTTAGCTCTCAAGGCCCCCTTTATCCAGACAGTGTTCCTGCGTGCCCGCCGATCACACAGGAAGAGGACGAGGACGAGGAGGAGGAGGAGGAAGATTGTGTCAGTATGGAGGTGGAGCCTGGCACTCAGCATCAGCAGCAGTCTTTAAGGGATCAGTCCCAAGAAACACATGGACTTGTACGTGGCTGGGAGGAGGTGGCTGCGGACGTTGTCGTCCTTAGTGACCCAGAGGACTCCGGACCGAATGCCTCAGCAAACCTATGCTGCATGGCCTCCCTGATCCTGCAAAGCCTGCGTAAGGATCCTCGTATTCGTGGTATCAAGGAGAAGGACCAATACTGGCTGGCAACCCTCCTTGATCCACATTACAAGTGTAAGGTTGCGGACCTTATCTTGCCATAGCAGAGGGAGCAGAGGATGAAACATCTTCGGGAGGCCTTGCAGAAAGGTCTGTGCAACGCGTTCCCAGAGACTGGGAGGTTACAAACGCCTGTTTCTGGACAACGTGTTGCTGAGGCTTCGGTCAGTCAAAGAAGGAGCGGTGGAGAAGGTGGCCGTCTGACCGATGCGTTCAGACAATATTTTGGTCCGCAGCCCCAAGGTATGATCGGTTCCAGCAACCATCGCCAGCGTCTGTTTTATATGGTGCAGGAATACCTAGGGGCAAGATCAGACTTGGACACCTTTCCCACCGAAAATCCTCTGGGTTACTGGGTCTTGAGGATGGATCACTGGCCAGAGCTTGCACAGTATGCAATTGAGCTACTGGCCTGTCCTGCATCCAGCGTTCTTTCGGAACGCACATTCAGTGCTGCTGGAGGCGTGGTAACTGATCACAGGGTGCGTCTGTCCACCGACTCAGTCGATCGACTGACCTTCATAAAAATGAATCAGTCTTGGATCACCACCAGCTACCAAGCACCTGATGCTGATGTAACCGAATAATTTTTTTTGAAATCTCAGATCCCTTCAAAGACTGCCTATGCTGATGCTGAGTGACTATCCCTGAGTAATTATCCTCTTCCTCCTCAATCATCACGCTGATAGCTTGTAAGAACATTTTTGGTTCTGGGCGCCACCACCAGTGCCTAAGGCACAATTTTTCAGCCCCTGTTTAAGGGGCGTGTAATTACAATTTTTGATGTAATACTTTGCAGCAGGGCTCGTTCCTGCATTCCAACTAGAGTGTCTGTGAGGGGTTGCAGTGTTGTGGCACCAGCACCAGTGCCTAAGGCCCAATTTTTCTGCCCCTGTGTAACAGGGGCGTGTAATTACAATTTTTGATGCAATACTTTGCAGCAGGGCTCGTTCCTGCGTTCCAACTAGAGTGTCTGTGAGGGGTTGCAGTGTTGTGGCACCAGCACCAGTGCCTAAGGCCCAATTTTTCTGCCCCTGTCTAACAGGGGCGTGTAATTACAATTTTTGATGCAATAATTTGCAGCAGGGCTCGTTCCTGCGTTCCAACTAGAGTGTCTGTGAGGGGTTGCAGTGTTGTGGCACCAGCACCAGTGCCTAAGGCCTAATTTTTCAGCTCCTGTTCAACAGAGGCATGTAATTACAATTCTTGATCTAATATTTCACAGCAGGGCCCTGTGAGGGCTTACAGTGTTGTGGCCACAGCAACACCTAAGGCCCAAATTTCTGCTGAGTATATAGGGCAGGACCCTACTTTCAAACATCTAACTTACAAACGACTCCTACTTGCAAACGGAAGGAGACAACAGGAAGTGAGATTAAATCTACCCCTAGGAAGGGAAATTCTCTCCTGTAAGAGTTAATATGGGAAAAAAAATTCTCCTTTCCACTGATGCTTTCCAATCCTTGTTCCACAAAAAAACCCAAATTTTCAAAAAACATTTTTCATTGGGACAAAAAGTGAGGTGAAATCTTCTGAAGAGGAGGAAAGACAGCAAAACAAATGTCACAGGGGTGATAACCCTTCCCTATGTTTTCCAAAAAGCTTAAAAAAGATTTTTTGGCTGGAGCTAAACACGTTAAAAATGTACCCGTTCAAAATTACAAACAGATTCTACTTAACAACAAACCTACAGTCCCTGTCTTGTTTGCACCGCCTGTATACTGCTGTTCAGAGTATATAGGGCCTGGTGGCCCCACACCTTTCCTTATTTTAATTTGGGTGCGGGGTTCCCCTTAATATCCATACAAGACCCAAAGGGCCTGGTAATGGACTGGGGGGTACCCATGCCGTTTGTCTCACCGATTTTCATCCATATTGCCATGACCCGACATTACATTAAACCCGCAAGCAGTTTTAAATGAGATTTTTTCCTTTGAAAATGAGATTTGGTGCAGGGACTGTTCTAAACATGGGAAACACACGTCACTTTACAGGCATACTATAGACACCCCCCAGGTACGATATTTAAAGGAATATTTCACTTTTTTTTTTTACTTTAACCACTTGACGACCGCCTCACGCCGATGTACGTCGGCAAGGCGGCACGGACAGGCAAAATCACGTACATGGTACGTGATTTGCCTTCCGCGGGTGGGGGGTCCGATTGGACCCCCCCCGCCGCCCGAGGCGGTCCCGTTTTGTCCCCCGGCGATCGGAGACGAGGGGGAGGCCATCCGTTCGTGGCCCCCCCCTCGCGATCGCCGCCGGCCAATGGGAACACTCCTTTGCTGCTGTATGCTAAACAGCAGCAAAGGAAATGATGTCATCTCCCCTCGGGTCGGTAGTTTCCGTTCGGCCCGAGGAGAGACGACATGTGAGTGACTGCACCAACACACACACACAGTAGAACATGCCAGGCACACATTACACCCCGATCCCCCCCCCCCGATCGCCCCCCGATCCCCCCCCCCCGATCCCCCCCCGATCACCCCCCCCCCCCCCCCTGTCACAAACTGACACCAGCAGTTTTTTTTTTTTTTTTTTCTGATTACTGCTAGGTGTCAGTTTGTGACAGTTACTGTGTTAGCACAGTTACTGTTACCCCCCTGTAGGTCTAGGGTACCCCCCTAACCCCCCCTAATAAAGTTTTAACCCCTTGATCACCCCCCGTCACCAGTGTCACTAAGCGATCATTTTTCTGATCGCTGTATTAGTGTCGCTGGTTCCGCTAGTTAGTGAGGTAAATATTTAGGTTCGCCATCAGCGTTTTATAGCGTCAGGGACCCCCATATACTACCTAATAAATGTTTTAATCCCTTGATTGCCCCCTAGTTAACCCTTTCACCACTGATCACCGTATAACCGTTACGGTTGACGCTGGTTAGTTTGTTTATTTTTTATAGTGTCAGGGCACCCGCCGTTTATTACCGAATAAAGGTTTAGCCCCCTAATCGCCCGGCGGTGATATGCGTCGCCCCAGGCAGCGTCAGATTAGCGCCAGTACCGCTAACACCCACGCACGCAGCATACGCCTCCCTTAGTGGTATAGTATCTGATCGGATCAATATCTGATCCGATCAGATCTATACTAGCGTCCCCAGCAGTTTAGGGTTCCCAAAAACGCAGTGTTAGCGGGATCAGCCCAGATACCTGCTAGCACCTGCGTTTTGCGCCTCCGCCCGGCCCAGCCCACCCAAGTGCAGTATCGATCGATCACTGTCACTTACAAAACACTAAACGCATAACTGCAGCGTTCGCAGAGTCAGGCCTGATCCCTGCGATCGCTAACAGTTTTTTTGGTAGCATTTTGGTGAACTGGCAAGCACCAGCCCCAGGCAGCGTCAGGTTAGCGCCAGTACCACTAACACCCACGCACGCACCGTGCACCTCCCTTAGTGGTATAGTATCTGAACGGATCAATATCTGATCCGATCAGATCTATACTAGCGTCACCAGCAGTTTAGGGTTCCCAAAAACGCAGTGTTAGCGGGATCAGCCCAGATACCTGCTAGCACCTGCGTTTTGCCCCTCCGCCCGGCCCGGCCCAGCCCACCCAAGTGCAGTATCGATCGATCACTGTCACTTACAAAACTCTAAACGCATAACTGCAGCGTTCGCAGAGTCAGGCCTGATCCCTGCGATCGCTAACAGTTTTTTTGGTAGCATTTTGGGGAACTGGCAAGCGCCAGCGGCGTAGTACACCCCGGTCGTAGCCAAACCAGCACTGCAGTAACACTTGGTGACGTGGCGAGTCCCATAAGTGCAGTTCAAGCTGGTGAGGTGGCAAGCACAAGTAGTGTCCCGCTGACACCAAAAAGACAAACACAGGCCCGTCGTGCCCATAATGCCCTTCCTGCTGCATTCGCCAATCCTAATTGGGAACCCACCGCTTCTGCAGCGCCCGTACTTCCCCCATTCACATCCCCAACCAAATGCAGTCGGCTGCATGAGAGGCATTTTTATGTCCTCCCGAGTACCCCTACCCAGCGAACCCCCCAAAAAAGATGTTGTGTCTGCAGCTAGCGCGGATATAGGCGTGACACCCGCTATTATTGTCCCTCCTGTCCTGACAATCCTGGTCTTTGCATTGGTGAATGTTTTGAACGCTACTATGCACTAGTTGAGTATTAGCGTAGGGTACAGCATTCCACAGACTAGGACACACTTTCACAGGGTCTCCCAAGATGCCATCGCATTTTGAGAGACCCGAACCTGGAACCGGTTACAGTTATAAAAGTTAGTTACAAAAAAAGTGTAAAAAAAAAAATATATATAAAATAAAAAAAAATAGTTGTCGTTTTATTGTTCTCTCTCTCTCTATTCTCTCTCTCTATTGTTCTGCTCTTTTTTTACTGTATTCTATTCTGCAATGTTTTATTGTTATTGTTATTGTTATTATGTTTTATCATGTTTGTTTTTCAGGTATGTAATTATTTATACTTTACTGTTTACTGTGCTTTATTGTTAACCATTGTTAACCATTTTTTTGTCTTCAGGTACGCCATTCACGACTTTGAGTGGTTATACCAGAATGATGCCTGCAGGTTTAGGTATCATCTTGGTATCATTCTTTTCAGCCTGCGGTCGGCTTTCATGTAAAAGCAATCCTAGCGGCTAATTAGCCTCTAGACTGCTTTTACAAGCCGTGGGAGGGAATGACCCCCCCACACCGTCTTTCGTGTTTTTCTCTGGCTCTCCTGTCTCAACAGGGAACCTGAGAATGCAGCCGGTGATTCAGCCAGCTGACCATAGAGCTGATCAGAGACCAGAGTGGCTCCAAACATCTCTATGGCCTAAGAAACCGGAAGCTACGAGCATTTCATGACTTAGATTTCGCCGGATGTAAATAGTGCCATTGGGAAATTGGGGAAGTATTTTATCACACCGATCTTGGTGTGGTCAGATGCTTTGAGGGCAGAGGAGAGATCTAGGGTCTAATAGACCCCAATTTTTTCAAAAAAGAGTACCTGTCACTACCTATTGCTATCATAGGGGATATTTACATTCACCGAGATAACAATAAAAATGATAAAAAAAAAAATATGAAAGGAACAGTTTAAAAGTAAGATTAAAAAAGCAAAAAAATAATAAAGAAAAAAAAAAAAAAAAAAAAAGCACCCCTGTCGCCCCCTGCTCTCGCGCTAAGGCGAACGCAAGCGGCGGTCTGTCGTCAAACGTAAACAGCAATTGCACCATGCATGTGAGGTATCACCGCGAAGGCCAGATCGAGTGCAGTAATTTTTCCAGTAGACCTCCTCTGTAAATCTAAAGTGGTAACCTGTAAAGGCTTTTAAAGGCTTTTAAACATGTATTTATTTTGTTGCCACTGCACGTTTGTGCGCAATTTTAAAGCATGTCATGTTTGGTATCCATGTACTCCGCCTAAGATCATCTTTTTTATTTCATCAAACATTTGGGCAATATAGTGTGTTTTAGTGCATTAAAATTTAAAAAAGTGTGTTTTTTCCCCAAAAAATGCGTTTGAAAAATCGCTGCGCAATTACTGTGTGAAAAAAAAAATGAAACACCCACCATTTTAATCTGTAGGGCATTTGCTTTAAAAAAATATATAATGTTTGGGGGTTCAAAGTAATTTTTTTGCAAAAAAAAAAATAACTTTTTCATGTAAACAATAAGTGTCAGAAAGGGCTTTGTCTTCAAGTGGTTAGAAGAGTGGGTGATGTGTGACATAAGCTTCTAAATGTTGTGCATAAAATGCCAGGACAGTTCAAAACCCCCCCAAATGACCCCATTTTGGAAAGTAGACACCCCAAGCTATTTGCTGAGAGTCATGTCGAGTCCATGGAATATTTTATATTGCGACACAAGTTGCGGGAAAGAGACAAATATTTTTTTTTTTTTTTTTTTTTTTTGCACAAAGTTGTCACTAAATGATATATTGCTCAAACATGCCATGGAAATATGTGAAATTACACCCCAAAATACATTCTGCTGCTTCTTCTGAGTACGGGGATACCACATGTGTGAGACTTTTTGGGAGCCTAGCCGCGTACGGGACCCCGAAAACCAAGCACCGCCTTCAGGCTTTCTAAGGGCGTGAATTTTTGATTTCACTCTTCACTGCCTATCACAGTTTCGGAGGCCATGGAATGCCCAGGTGGCACAAAACCCCCCCAAATGACCCCATTTTGGAAAGTAGACACCCCAAGCTATTTGCTGAGAGGTATAGTGAGTATTTTGCAGACCTCACTTTTTGTCACAAAGTTTTGAAAATTGAAAAAAGAAAAAAAAAAATGTTTTTTCTTGTCTTTCTTCATTTTCAAAAACAAATGAGAGCTGCAAAATACTCACCATGCCTCTCAGCAAATAGCTTGGGGTGTCTACTTTCCAAAATGGGGTCATTTGGGGGGGGGTTTGTGCCACCTGGGCATTCCATGGCCTCCGAACCTGTGATAGGCAGTAAAGAGTGAAATCAAAAATTTTCACCCTTAGAAATCCTGAAGGCAGTGATTGGTTTTCGGGGTCCCGTACGCGGCTAGGCTCCAAAAAAGTCCCACACATGTGGTATCCCCATACTCAGGAGAAGCAGCTAAATGTATTTTGGGGTGCAATTCCACATATGCCCATGGCCTGTGTGAGCAATATATCATTTAGTGACAACTTTATGAAAAAAAAAAAAGTGTCACTTTCCTGCAACTTGTGTCAAAATATAAAATATTCCATGGACTCAATATGCCTCTCAGCAAATAGCTTGGGGTGTCTACTTTCCAGAATGGGGTCATTTTGGGGGGTTTTGTGCCACCTGGGCATTCCATGGCCTCCGAAACTGTGATAGGCAGTGAAGAGTGAAATCAAAAATTTACACTCTTATGCCGCGTACACACGAGCGGACTTTACGGCGGACTTTGCCCGGCGGACTGGATTTCGTCGGACAATTCGATGTGTGTGGGCTCCAGCGGACTTTGTTTTCTCAAAAGTTGGACGGACTTAGATTTGAAACTTGTTTAAAATTTATCCGTTGAAATCGAGTCCGGTCGAAAAGTCCGCCGTCTGTATGCTAGTTCGACGGACTAAAAAGCCACGCTAGGGCAGCTATTGGCTACTGGCTATGAACTTCCTTGTTTTAGTCCGGTCGTACGTCATCACGTACGAATTCGACGGACTTTGGTGGATTGTGTGTAGGCAAGTCCGTTCATTCAGAAAGTCCGTCGTAAAGTACGTCGAAAAATCCGCCGGGCAAAGTCCGCCGTAAAGTCCGCTCGTGTGTACGCGGCATTAGAAATCCTGAAGGCGGTGATTGGTTTTCGGGGCCCCGTACGCGGCTAGGCTCCCAAAAAGTCCCACACATGTGGTATCCCCATACTCAGGAGAAGCAGCTGAATGTATTTTGGGGTGCAATTCCACATAGGCCCATGGCCTGTGTGAGCAATATATCATTTAGTGACAACTTTTTGTAAATATTTTTTTTTTTTTTTTTTGTCATTTTTCAATCACTTGGGACAAAAAAAATAAATATTCAATGGGTTCAACATGCCTCTCAGCAATTTCCTTTGGGTGTCTACTTTCCAAAATGGGGTCATTTGGGGGGGTTTTGTACTGCCCTGCCATTTTAGCACCTCAAGAAATGACATAGGCAGTCATAAACTAAAAGCTGTGTAAATTACAGAAAATGTACCCTAGTTTGTAGACGCTATAACTTTTGCGCAAACCAATAAATATACGCTTATTGACATTTTTTTTACCAAAGACATGTGGCCGAATACATTTTGGCCTAAATGTATGACTAAAATTTAGTTTATTGGATTTTTTTTATAACAAAAAGTAGAAAATATCATATTTTTTCAAAATTTTCGGTCTTTTTCCGTTTATAGCGCAAAAAATAAAAACCGCAGAGGTGATCAAATACCATCAAAAGAAAGCTCTATTTGTGGGAAGAAAAGGACGCAAATTTCGTTTGGGTACAGCATTGCATGACCGCGCAATTAGCAGTTAAAGCGACGCAGTGCCAAATTGGAAAAAGACCTCTGGTCCTTAGGCAGCATAATGGTCCGGGGCTCAAGTGGTTAAGCATCATTAAAATCACTGCTCCCGAAAAAACGGCCGTTTTTAAAAGTTTTTTTTGCATTGATACATGTCCCCTGGGGTAGGACCCGGGTCCCCAAACCCTTTTTAGGACAATACCATGCAAATTAGCCTTTAAAATGAGCACTTTTGATTTCGAACGTTTGAGTCCCATAGACGTCAATGGGGTTCTAACGTTCGTGCGAACTTTCGGTCCGTTCGCAGGTTCTGGTGCGAACCGAACCGGGGGGTGTTCGGCTCATCCCTAATCAGCATGGATTCATGAAGAATTGTTCTTGCCAAACCAATCTAATAACCTTCTAGGAGGAGGTGAGCTGCCATCTAGATAAAGTAAGGCCCGTAGACATGGTGTATCTGGATTTTGCAAAAGCATTTGACACAGTTCCCCATAAACGTTTACTGTACAAAGTAGGGTCCATTGGCATGGACCATAGGGTACATGGATTGAAAACTTGCTACAAGAGCAAGTTCAGAAGGTGGTGATAAATGGAGAATACTCTGAATGGTCAGGGGTGGCAAGTGGGGTCCCCCAGGGTTCTGTGCTGGGACCAATCCTGTTTAATTTGTTCATAAATGACCTGGAGGATGGGGTAAACAGTTCAATCTCTGTATTTGCAGATGACACTAAGCTAAGCAGGGTAATAACTTCTCCGCAGGATGTGGAAACCGTGCAAGAAGATCTGAACAAATTAATGGGATGGGCAACTACATGGAAAATGAGGTTTAAAGTGGATGTAAACCCAACTTTTTTTTATCATACTATAGAGTATAAGATTTCCTATCATTTGAGCCCAGTCTTGCCACACAGAGTTAATCCATCTCTGAGCAATCCTCTTTTATTGTTCAGTGAGAAAAATCTTGACAAACTAAGAAAAACTTTGTCAAATACTCCCCCTTGCTGTGAGTGACAGCCCAAGACACAGGCATTATTTTTTAATTCCCTCCCCCATTCCTTTCTTTAGCAGCTCTGCAAGGATTGGCAGTTCCACACCTCAGCATGATTTGGCATGCTGAAGTCATGTGGTTACTTTCCTGTCTTTTCACTGGATGTTAGAGATCATAGCAGAAGTTCAGCAGAAGTTCAGTGTTAGAAATACACAGCAGAAAATGCATATTGACAAGGAGTTTAGAGGTGGGCGGGGAGTCTACTGACATCACGACTCCACCCACCGAACTCCAGACAACAGACCCACCCACAGAATATGCAGTTTTTCGGGTCTAATAACAGACAGAGGGGAGACATTTGACAGGTAAAGATACATGCAGGAGGCATGTATATCCTTATAGATAACCCCTATGGCAGTAGTTTAGAAAGGATGACATTGGGTTTACATCCACTTTAATGCAGAAAAATGTAAAATAATGTATTTGGGTGGCAAAATATGAATACAATCTACTCACTAGGGAGTGAACCTCTGGGGGAATCTAGAATGGAAAAAGGACCTGGGGGTCCTAGTAGATGGCATGCAATGCCAAACTGCTGCTAACAAAGCAAACAGAATATTGGCATGCATTAAAAAGGGGATTAACTCCAGGGATAAAGTGATAATTCTCCCGCTCTACAAGACTCCGGCCTCACCTGGGGTATGCTGTCCAAACTAATAAAGGGTCTGGAGGATATTAGTTATGAAGAAAGTTTACGAGCACTGAACTTATTCTCTCTGGAGAAGAGACGCTCGATAGGGGATATGATTTCAATTTACAAATACCATACTGGTGACCCCACAATAGGGATAAAACCTTTTCGTGCAAGGGAGTTTAATAAGACTCGTGGCCACTCATTAAAATTAGAAGAAAAGACGTTTACCCTTTAACCTGCGTAGAGGGTTCTTTACTGTAAGAGTGGCAAGGATGTGGAATTCCCTTCCACGGGTGGTGGTTTCAGCGGGGGGCATCGATAGTTTAAAAAAAACTATTAGATAAGCACCTGAACGACCTCAACATACAGGGATATACAAATTTATACTGATGTATAATCACACACATAGGTTGGACTTGTGTCTTTTTTAAACCTCACCTACTATGTAACTATGTAACACTTACCGTATACAGATTGGTTTATTTAATGTGTACATTTGTACACTGTATCATTCCAAGCTCTGCACTTTTTTATTTCGTTTTTTCCACAAAGGTTTGGGCTTATTCACCTTTTAGTGGCAGCAGATGATTAATTTCCACAAAGCGCCAGCTTTTTTATTTCTTTCTTTTTCAAAACACACCAATTGAGCACTATAGTGTAAACGTAACTTGTGAAACATAAGGAAAACTGCTCTGTTCTTGATTTGGGCAAGAAAGTCTAGGACTGCTGGTGTGAATGACTGCTAGATTCCTTGCATGAGCGATTACATCAGTGTCTGCCCATGCTATAACCATGGCATCCAATGAGAACGATGGGAAGAACTTGCAACATTTATTTTGTTGGATGAATGCCATTACACCAGTGTTCCTCTTGGGGACCTCTAACGGTCACATCTCCATATCTCCTATAAACCCTGTAAACCCAGGTGTGTTCCTGAAAGTCCAGAAAACTTGAACTTTGAAGTGCTGCTATATATTACTATTGGATGCTAATATTTGCCTACCAAAATTACCCTTGAGATTTGTTTCATGTCTATCCTGTACTGATATGATTTAGAATCTGTGAATTAAGTGCATCTTTATATTAGTGTTATGAAATCCAGCACATTTATCCACAAATATCTGTTTTGCTGTGTAAAGTTTAGCACTAAAGATTTTTAGCTCATATATTTGACTGTTCTATTAATCCTTTCATCAATCAGCTCTCGGCACTGTAAATTATTTGTTGCACATGGGACCCATGCTCCTGCACATAGTGAGATATTATGCCTCACTGGACTGCCTGCCATCTCATAAAATATTTTGTTTTTAAGGTTCACAAATGACCGTATTACATCTCAACTGCATGCAGTTACAAACATTTCAGGTTTACCATGTAAACTTTTTTCCTTCTCAGTGATGTAAACTTCTTCCTTCTTAGTGATGAAATTTTGGAGATACACAAGTACAATCATTTCTGAATGCAGACATCTAAAAACAAAAATCCACATTCACCTACAGATTTAGAGATGTTTGGCCATGATCATTGTCAAAACCTGCAAAAATGTCCACAACAGAGAGTTAATATTATAGACTTGCTAAGCCCTGAATATATTATTTTTAACAACTAATACATGCCTGCATAACCCCATGTAGTCCATAGTCCTTAGGCACACTAATTCTAAAAGTACTATGAATCTTCTGAATGACTTATGGATTTTATACATAATGTTGTGCAACTTTAATGTTTTAATATTCTATGTTCTATGCTGTTCAGAAAAAAAAAGCTTTCTGAAGAATTACAAAAGCTAGCACAAAACATACTGTAGCTGTTTAGCCTAACTTACAGCTGTAGATAATGATGTAAATATACATTTGGAAATTCTCAAGTGCTTTTATGCCTTAGAAATACATTTTATAAATGTTACTGTAATACATTGCATACTCCTGGAGAATAATAGTATTTTTACTAGTAGGTGGAATTCTAATTGAAAATTTAAATGAGAAGCAAGGCTGGTAATTCTACATGGAGGCACCCCGAAAGGTAGGCAGGTTTTTCAGTTTTCTGTAAAGTAAAAAAATGTGTGTTTAGTGAACTGTAATAGCAGGGAAACTAATGTCATAGTGAATATTATAAATAATCCAAAAGAACAATAAATATATTAATACATATTCTTTAACAATAAGCTTAGATTTGTCTATTAAGCATCACTCATTTGTGTTGTTGGGTAGTATGGTGAAATGATGAATTTTCTTTGTTAACTTTGCAGCTCAGTTATGTCTGTGTAGGCTTTTGAAGTTTTCATTATGTCCAGTGGGAAATATGCAAATTAGCTTGTTACCATCTTGTACCAACTGCTTTTAATGGTACGCTAGACAAAGACAGGCATTTAACCTTTGCAATGCAGGGGAGCCCAGCTTCAAGGGCCTCCTATATATATGAAGAGACATATTAAAGGAACTTAATGCTATTTGTACTATAGACAATGTGTGTTGATGTCTCTTCATGTGTATACAGTAGATGACACACTTTTCAACTGTCAGCATTAATACCCAAAATGATGGAATATTTATATTGTTCTAGAGTCTGAGGCCTCAAATTGTATTTGAAAACAGATACGGCCCAGGTTTTTGGTTTATTGTTTCATGGCTTAACAGTATAATGCGCCGTACACACGGTCAGATTTTCCGAAGGAAAATGTTCGATGGGAGCTTGTTGTCGGAAATTCCGACTATGTGTAGGCTCCATCGGACATTTTCCATCGGAATTTCCGTCACACAAAATTTGAGATCTGGATCTCAAATTTTCCGACAACAAAATCCGTTGTCGTAAATTCCGATCGTGTGTACACAATTCGGCCGCACAAAGTTCCACGCATGCTCGGAATCAAGCAGAAGAGCCGCACTGGCTATTGAACTTCATCTTGTGTTGTACGTCACCGCGTTCTTGACGTTTGGAATTTCCGACAAGATTTGTATGACCGTGTGTATGCAAGACAAGTTTGAGCCAACATCTGTCGGAAAAAAATTCATGGAATATTGTTGTCGGAATGTCCGATCGTGTGTACGGGGCATAAGAATGTGTCCCTATTTGCTAAGCACTGGTCTTTTTTTTACATTTCAGAAAAATATCAAGCTCAGCTTGGTTACAGCTAATTCCTCATAGCTGACATACAAAAGGCCACTGTGGGTGCAGAAATTCACTCTACTATTCTGTGCTACATGCAGTCATTGCTGATCTCTTGCAGATGCTGCTAAGCTACTCGCCTTCTGTGTATGGAACACAGGTAGTTACTCGCTTGGCAAAGTAGACATTCAATGTATACAATGCTTTCTCTCATTGGACGAAGTGAAGAGGAATGATGGAAGGCATCATTGCCTCTGCCTCATCCAAGATAATGCCTATGCATTAGAGATGAGGTTCAGGTTCAATGCTACAATGGATCTGAAGTGGAACCTTGCAAGTTTGAGGTTAATAGTGTGGGACTATTAGGTGGACATGCAATAGTCCATGGGGTCCTCGCTTCTAAGAGTGTCTGCATCAGCACTAGACACAATGTAGTCAGAAATCATGTAATTTACACACTGCCTTTGAGTGTTGCCAGCAGCTGGGCCTGGTTGCTGTGGTTTAAAAAAAACTCTAAAAAACAGCACTAAGCCAGCCCCCTCCGCTGCTGCTCCTCCTTTAAGGGAAATGGGGATTGGAGGCACATTGGGCATCAGAGGGGATCCTGCTACCATCAGGAATAGTAGCAAAGATATTCGTACACAGCATATCCCCAAGGTGCTCCCTTTTATAATGCTTGCAATAGATCAGCATTTTACTCTTGTATCAGGTATCTAATAAGGTGGCCACCCAGTTCTGGTCATGACCCAAATCCTGGGGTCCTTGTGCACCTTAAAAGAACTCACTCCAATGGGTGGTACTTTTATGACAGCTAAAACATATTTATCTACCACTTTATCATTTACCCCCCTCCTTTGATGCTAGAGCCCACTTTGCAGTGAATTCCAGCTGCTGTTACAGCACTACCTCTTGCTGCTTCCTGCCTGATGTCTTCTTCTTTGGTCATTGTGTTATCCTCACTCTCAATATCTTAAGTAATAAATGCTTGCGCATGACCAAAATCATCCTGCTGCAGCAAGTCGGTGATTCAGTTCTGCTGACTCCTCATTGCCAGTTTGAGGTGGCAGTAGATTACCAGGACTGTGGTTTGGTGCACACAAGAATACAATAACATTCTGGAAACAAAGGGTAGCTTTGCCCTAGTTAGAAACAAGTGTACGCTGTGCAACCTGAAATAAAAGATTCAAGCAGAAAAAAATAAAATACACCCCCCCCCCCCCCCCCCGCCAATAAAAAAAATGTGAATGTGAAATAAAAAACATAAAAACAACAAAATAAGATTGTGAGCGGGGAACCAACACTCAAACAACAACTATTATTATTGCTTACAGACACAAAGATATAGTCTCAAAAAGGACTGTTGGGTCTTTGAACTGTTGTACCACTGGCCAACTTTTATACATTTTAGAGCTGTTGTGGCTATACTTCCACCTGTCAATTTAGGCCTATTACCCATAACAAAAAAGCAGATGTCACAGCCAAAAACTACCTAAAATACTTTTTTAAGTTAAATGTTGAATCAGATTTGATGTTCTGCTGCTGTATTTAAGTAAAGCTAAATGTAAAAGTAAAAAAAAATAATTACACATCCAAAATATGTTATGCCAAAATATAGGGTAGTTTACAATCCATATACAACATAGAGCAGTGATGGCGAACCTTGGCACCCCAGATGTTATGGAACTACATTTCCCATGATGCTCAAGCACACTGCAGTGTAGCTGAGCATCGTGGGAAATGTAGTTCCAAAACATCTGGGGTGCCAAGGTTCGCCATCACTGACAAAGAGGCATCTCCCAAGCATGTATTCTAAGGAATATTTTCCATGACACCTTTAAATACACATCAAAAGGACCCTATCCCTACTGTGCAGTATTTTAAATATTCTGTACTTTGTTAAATTTCCCTCATGGCAGTGCCCAGCACCCTATGTCCTTTTCTTGGCAATACCTTGCCTATTAGTCTTGAAAATGGCAAGAATTAAAGTGATTGTAAAGGCAGAAGGTTTTTTTATCTTAATGCATTCTATGCAATGAAACATGGGTGCTCAACCTGTGGCCCTCCAGCTGTTGTGAAACTACAAGTCCCATAAAGCATTGCAAGGCTGACAGTTAAAAGCATGACTCCAAAAGGCAGAGGCATCATGGGAATTGTAGTCCTGCAACAGCTGGTGGGCCATAGGCTGAGCATACATACATTAAGATAAAAAAACCTTCTCTGTGTAGCAGCCCCTCTCAGCCCTCCAATACTTACCTGAGCCCCATCTTTATCCAGCAATGTTGCAAGAGTGTCTTGGCTGCCCGAGACTCCCCTCCTCTTTGGCTGAAACAGCAGGGCAGAGCCATTGGACCCCACTGCTGTCAATCAAAGTCAGTCAGCCAATGAGGAGCGAAAGGGGGCGGGGTGGGGCCGTGACTCCATGTCTAAATGGACACAGGGAGCTGTGACTCAGCTCGAGTGTCCCTATAGAATGCTTGTTGTGAGGGCACTTGTCAGGAGGGAGGGGCCAGGAGAGCCAAGAGGGACCCGAGAAGAGTAGGATCCGGGCTGCTCTGTGCAAAACCACTACACAGAGTAGGTAAGTATAACATGTTTGTTATTTTTAACTAAAAAAAATTAGACTTTAGTATCACATTAAGTATAAAGATTTGCCCCCCAAGAGGAATTGAACTCAGACAGATTCACCCATCCCTACAGTGTATTTATGGTGTTGCAGTGGAAAAAGTCAGAGAGAACTCCCACAAGAGGAGTCATAATGCAGAAAAGGTCAGTCAAAATGCAGACAAGGAGCAAGTTTCCATAGATGAACCCAGTCAGAATCAGAATGACAACACGAAATGGAGAATAACATAAAACTTAAGAGATCAAAAGGATCATTTTTGTTCAGACAGTATTCAAAGACAACATGCAGAATTTAATATAAAGCAGAGGTGGGGTGCTACTACCCAATAAGATGAGGGCAGTGACCAGGTGCGGAAAGGCAGTCGCACAGCTGCAATGGCAATTATGAAAAGAGGTAGTCCGCAACTCCTTGCTTGCTCTTTCAAATCCTCAAAAAATATTGGTTCTCCATAAAAGACACAGTGGCAGATAGCAGATGTAAACGTGTTTCAGCCTTGTGGGCCTTGTTCACTTCCAACATACAGAATTTATATTTGCCATCTTATAACTAAGAGGTATGTCTGAGCTGAGTTCCTGCTATATTCATGGCAGTTATGGAACTTCAAGTTACGTCCTGTATCTCCTTTTAATGAGATTTTATCAGGGCAACGAAAAATATTAAAGATCTTAGTTAGATATATATATATATATATATATATATATATATATATATATATATATATATATATATATATATATAATTAAGACTTATAAAAACTTAATTTGACTTATCAGATCATAAAACATGAATAGTTTTCCAATCAAAACCAAATTATACAAAGAATGAATGTCATGGGCGGAAAGATCACCCTGTTGATGCAATATTTTTTTGGGACCCAGCATATCCAAAAGCAATTCCCTGGGACATTATATTGCATTTTGGTCCCAATTTTTGGATATATGTGGTCCTTGTTGGTAGGTGCTTTTGCGACCTTAGATTCATGAGTAGGTTGGGATAACTCTGAGAGCAATGGGTTGGTTTTCATTTTTAGTGGCACTACATCCCTGAAGAAGAATTTATTTGCAATATTTGGAACGCGTTGGATCTCCTATTCAGTTTAAACTAGCTGTAATCAAACTCTTAGTTATGTGCAGTTAAGAATGGTTTTGGGTAGTACCACCCAGCAAACACCTATCATTATATGTATAATTTGGTTTTGATTGGAAAGCTATTGATGTTTTATGGTCTGATGAGTCAAATGATGTTTTTAAAAAAAGTTTTAATAAAATAATTATTTTTTTTTTTACAGCTAAGATTTTGAATATTTTTGGATGCCCTGATAAAGTCCCGTTGAGAGGAGGTGCAGGACGTTACATTATGGTAAAGGGATGATGGCAACCTTTGCCCAACACTGGGTGAACTGTACCTTTGCAATGTGACACTTCAAGTTACTGGGGCTTGGGTTTGACTAGTGATCAGTTGCTAAGAGAAGGTGAATGGTTCCCTTAAAATAAGATTACTTGGCAACACTATAAGTATTTTGGTAAAGGAATATGAATAGCCGCCCCTAATATCCTCTCCCACCACTACGCCAAAGAAAAAATATTGTGTGCTCAAAGTAATATGTGATGAAAAGCTGCCACTTAAATAAAAATGTGTGAAATATCCAAAATCGCAACCTATAATATTAATAAAAAATATAGGAGGAAATAGTGGCGCTAAAAGGTATGATATATATCTGTGAATCAGAAAGTGCTAAAACAATAACTCTATAGTTTTAAATAATAGTGTAAAACACCCAGTGACAAGTGAAAAACAATGTCTATATAGTAATAATATAGTCCATATATGTAAGTTGACAAAGCAAGTAAAATGAAGACTTCAATCTTCTTGTACTCTATATCTTCTAATCTTTCACCACACCACCGTGTTAGTGACACCTCTCTCTCTGAAGAGCGCACTCACCAGCTTGTATTGCCTCCCAATCTCGTGTTTGGCAAAAATTGCAGTTGAACCACACCTGGGTTAAGGCGCCTTTCACACGGACGGCTATTCTGCCGCAGTTAAAAGCATGTTTTTTTTCCTGTGGAGTTCAAGACTCCAGGCACTGCGATCAGCTGCATTTGCACAGTGCGAT
Organism: Lithobates septentrionalis; assembly: GCA_037952835.1. Classification (NCBI taxonomy): domain Eukaryota; kingdom Metazoa; phylum Chordata; class Amphibia; order Anura; family Ranidae; genus Lithobates; species Lithobates septentrionalis. The sequence continues at coordinate 654,225 of JBBDGP010000872.1, read as the reverse complement.
TAGCTGCGGTCACGTTTGGCTGCGGTTTGCCATTTCCATGGCAATCCGACAGGGTGCCGACTCGCACTGTGTGGTATGAATCTTGAGGGGGAACTCCATGCCAAATTTTAAATAAAAAAATGGCGTGGGCCCCCCCCAGGGGCATACCAGGCCCTTCGGTCTGGTATGGATTTTAAGAGGAACCCCTATGCCGAAAAAAACGGCGTGGGGTCCCCCCCAAAATCCATACCAGACCCTTATCCGAGCACGCAGCCCGGTCGGTCAGGAAAGGGGGTGGGGATGGGCGAGTGCCCCCCCCCTCCTGAGCTGTACCAGGCCACATGCCCTCAACATGTGGGGGTGGGTGCTTTGGGGGAGGGGGCGCCCTGTGGCCCCCCACCCCAAAGCACCTTGTCCCCATGTTGATGAGGACAAGGGCCTCTTCCGGACAACCCTGGCTGTTGGTTGTCGGGGTCTGCGGGCGGAGGGCTTATCGGAATCCAGGAGCTCCCTTTAATAGGTATGGATTTTGGGGGGGACCTAACGCCGTTTTTTTGGCGTAGGGGTTCCTCTTAAAATCCATACCAGACCGAAGGGCCTGGTATGCCCCTGAGGGGGAACCCACGCCATTTTTTTATTTAAAATTTGGCGTGGAGTTCCCTCAAGATTCATACCAAACAGTGCCGGGCATTGGCGGGGATCCGAGTCGGATCCCCGTGCTTGTCGCTCATTGGGAAAGGAAAAATCATTTTTCCTTTCCCGATGAGCAGCTCGGCGCTGTTATCCACAGCTGACACAGTGCACTGCGATTACCTGCGGTTATGTGCGGATAGCTGCGCTAAATCGCTCCTGGACGCAGTCAATTCTATTTTTTCTATCCGCACTGCAGAACTGCATGTATCTAATTCGCAGCTAAACGCAGTGTGTGAATGGGGCCATAGGAAAGCATTGTGTGCATTTAGCTGCGGTAGAAAATTTGAAAATCCGCAGCTAAAAGCGCCATTCTATCTGTTCGTGTGAAAGGGGCCTTACAGACAATGACCCGTGACTCAAATCAAAAAAGCTCCATATGTGAAAAACAAAAGAATAAAGTGCTCCACATAGCGTGATAACGTTTCAACCAGTTTAATAAAATCACATCAAAAACACTCCAATGTTTCCACTCACATTTAAAACAAAAATGGTAAGCCTTAAAAGTGAATCCACAGCAAACAAAACAAATAATGGCTCAGCGGTGCACTGCGGTCACGACGGACCTCCTACACGGCAATCTATCGCACTGACGTGAGACACCACTTGCTGAGGAGTTTACATTGATAAACTACCGATTAGCAGGACCATAGCGAGTGGGGTGAGAGACACAACACAGGCTTATATCTCAGGTCAGCCATGACCGCAGTGCACCGCTGAGCCATTATTTGTTTTGTTTGTTGTGGATTCACTTTTAAGGCTTACCATTTTCGTTTTAAATGTGAGTGGAAACATTGAAGTGTTTTTGATGTGATTTTATTAAACTGGTTGAAACGTTATTACGCTATGTGGCGCACTTTATTCTTTTGTTTTTCACATATGGAGCTTTTTTGATTTGAGTCACGGATCATCGTCTGTAACCCAGGTGTGGTTCAACTGCAATTTTTGCCAAATATGAGAGTGGGAGGCAATACAAGCTGGTGAGTGCGCTCTTCAGAGGGAGAGGTGTCACTAACACGGTGGTGTGGTGGAAGATTAGAAGATATACAGTACAAGAAGATTGAAGTCTTCATTTTACTTGCTTTGTCAACTTACATATATGGACTATATTATTACTATATAGACATTGTTTTTCACTTGTCACTGGGTGTTTTACACTATTATTTATAACTATAGAGTTATTGTTTTAGCACTTTCTGATTCACAGATATATATCATACCTATTAGCGCCACTATCTCCGCCTATATTTTTTATTAATATTATAGCTTGCGATTTTGGTTATTGGCTGTAAAGCATGACCATGTAGTGACACCTGCATTTGCAAATTGTTTCTTTTTTGAGCGCATGCCTTATATACCTGTTTTGTAATGATAGCTTTGTTTCCAACTATGCCTTGTGTCCTTGCTGTAAATGCTGTGTTGACAGATCCATTTTTACAATAGTGGAAACATTGTGTTTTCACTCCCAGTTATCCACTAAGAACTGTAAAATCATTTGGTTAGACACACCCTTGAAAGGCCCACATTTTTTTAAAGGAATATTAAAGATGCTCATATATACACACGTTTTGAAACACACTTGATTAAACGAAAAATGCATTATAAACTGTCTGAAATGATCTGCAGCAAAATTGCAGGATACAGAAATAAACTGTGAATATAATAGCTCTGAATGTAATATACTTTGACTGCTGTCATTTTGGAAGCTGTTAAAATCCGTGTGTATTGTATCAGAGTATCAACCTCTCATGGTCATGCAATCATCCCAAATCTTCCAAGCTACATCCATCACTCTTACCCAAAAAAGGTTCTTTGAGGTTATCTAAAATAAACATCTTATTCAATATTTTTGAGCTACTGGCTTTTTAATCTTCTTCCCAGCATGCCTTTGCTTTCTATTACACTTTGTTAGCTGTCATTAAAATGTGTTGTATTATGTGACTTTTAAAGCAAAGGAGAGAAAAAAGAATTCAGAATTCAGAATTATCATAATCCACCCCTTTATGAGACTCAGATCATCACTTGGCTTTCACATTAAATATCACAGTGAATTTCAGAACAGTAAGCTGAAGCGCAGTTTTTATATATATATATATATATATATATATATATATATATATATATATATATATATATATATATATATATATATATATATATATATATATATATATATATATATATATATATATATATATATATATATATATAGAAAAATATTTAAAAAGTTCTTGAATGTCTTCTGGCAGGTGGTTATTATTTTTAAATGGTAAATATTGTGATAAATATTTCCATGACATGATTCATAGCAAGTCTGCTCTAGAGAATTGAGCACATCTCTTAAAATGTCTGTAAGCCAAAGGAAGCCGCCAAGCTAATCTATTGATTCACAGCAGAAATGCGGGTGTCTATCAAAGTGAAAGAACTTCTGGGTATTGTTTGACTTCAAATTCCGCAAGCTGCTCAGAAAGAAGATAAATTACAGGTAATCTCTACCCTAGATACAAGTGAAGGAATATTTCATTTCAAAAGCAAATAAACGACAGTCACAAAACTCTGTGTTTTCAGATGAGACTTTTTGCTGTTTTTTTAGGCACGTTTCATAGCATGGAATGAACATGAACTACTGCAGTCAAGCTACAGTTCCCTGATATTGCTCCATCCTTATCAATGACTGCTAGGGTGAACCATTACAGTCAAGCTGCGATCCTCTGATATTGGTCTATCCCCAGCACTGACTACCAACAAAAACTTCTACAATCAAGCTACAGCTCTCTGATGTTGCTCCATCCTTAGCAATAACTGCCAACATGAGATATTATAGTCAGGCTGCAGTCCTCTGATGTTAGTCTATCCCCAGCATTAACTGCCAACATGAACTATTACAGTCAAACTATAGGGATGAGCGAATCTGTTCAAAGCTTGCAAGCTTTGCAGCAAATTACATTGAAGTCTTGTGGGGAGTATCTTGTAATTTATTTCAGGAAATTTGTAAGGCTAATAAGAAAACTGTTGTCAAACAAAAGGCATAGAAAGTTGGGCACTGTCATGTGGTAAGTGTACCAGCACCAGTATAAAAAAATAAAACAGTATCTTTTCCTATACAGAATTGTCAGTTCACACTAGTGCAATTGCAGATGCGACTTGAGTTACACAGAATCACATGACAATCGAAATTACATTGTGTTCAATGATGCCCATTCACATCAATGTGACTCAGCACATTGCGATTTTGGAAAAGGTTCCTGTAATAATTTGGTGCAATTCCGGCGTAAATTTGGCCCCATAGAATATGAAGACGTTATTAAAGTTGCATCCAAGTTGCACTACATAATCGCACTGAAAATCTGGTCAAAGTCGGATCGCAGCAGTGTGAACCTAGCCCAACAGCTAAAACACATGCTGATAATGAGACTGCTATCAAGAGCCCATTTTTTTTAATAGAAAGGGGACTGGTTTATTCTTTTAGTTAGACCCCTTTAAACAGGGGCGGTGCGATCGTTATCGATAAAGCGCCGCTAGTTTTAGGGTGCTTTTTGGCCACTAGCGGGCGCTTTTATCCCCGCTAGCTGCCAAACAAAGGGTTAATAGCACCCGTTCATTACAATGGGCAGGGGTGGTGGAGGATCGGTGAATACAACGCTCCTCCACCACCCCAAGGATGCTGCTTGCAGGACTTTTTTTCCTGTCCTGCAAGCGCACCGCCCCAGTGTGAAAGCACTCGGGCTTTCACACTGGGGTGGCTTGAGAGGCGCTTTTCAAGCGCTTTACAGCTGCTACTTTTAGCGCTAAAATGCCTGAAAAGCACCCCAGTGTGAAAGGGGTATAAGACTATTGACTCTTGTGAGCAGGGAATTGGCTGTGCACTGTATCATAGATATCTGTAGTCACTTATTTCTGGTAATGGACCTGCAAAGTATTTTGGCCAATTTCAAGCATTAAGAGCCCTACACACTCGGGCTATGTTAGAGGTAAAGGGCTACTCGTTTTAGCTGCACTGTACAGGCACTGTGCGGATGGGAGTGGGGCGCTTTGAACCCCATAGAAGGGGTTGACAAGGGGTTAAAAGCACCGGAAAAGTGCTACTGCTGAAGTGCTTTGTAGGCACTTCGGCAGGTCTGCCCATTGATTTCAATGGCAGGGGCAGTTTAGGAGCAGTGTATACACCGCTCCCACTCCACCCCAAAAATTCTGCTTGCAGGACTTATTTTTCCGTCCTGCAAGTGCACCGCCCCAGTGTGAAAGCACTCAGGCTTTCACACTGAAAGGACAGGGGAGGCAGTGTACAGGCACTTTACAGGTGCTATTTTTAGCACTAAAATGCCTGTAAAGCAACTTCAGTGTGAAAGGGATCTTAATAAATCCTTGTGGTTTTGCCTGCTAACCCATGGTAACAGGAAGTCCAAACATCACCCTTATCAAGCTGCAGTCTTCTGATGTTGGTATGTCTCCAGCTTGGTCTAGCATGGTTAAGCTTCATACAGTGAAGTTTCAGTCATCCAAGGTTGGTTTATCTCCACCATTAACTATCAGCATGAACTATTGCAATAAAGCTTCAGTCCTCTAAGTCTCCATTCACACAGGGGCAACACGGCTTCCATCGCGACTTTGGGAGGCAACTTGGACACGACTTGAGTATGAATCACAGCGGGACTTGAGGCAACTTACAAGCAACTTGAAGTTGCCTCCAGGACAGAGGACTTTGCCAGTGGCCAATCACATAATAATCAGCTATGTGGGAGGCAGGGGTTTGCCTAGAAAACTATTTTTACTTCCTGGAAAGTTGCTTCAGTTAAGACAGGGGATCCAAGAGAGGGTGAAGAAGGGAAGCGCCACAAAAGACATAATAAAAAGGGCTCATCTGTAGATGGATGGTCCTGGTGGGTTCCTGGTGGGGATGGTCCTGGTGAGTTCCACGAGCTCCAGTATGGATGATGTGTCAGCGGTGTAAGGCTGAAGGGGAAGCTGTTCAGCAGATGGTTCGTCCTGTGGCCATCAGGGGGAGGCTGGGGCCGGCGTGGAGCGCACAGAAGGTGTGCGTGACGTCACGGGCTGTTCAGCGGCTTCCGGGTACACTCCGGGGGGAGGGCTCACATAGAGGGAGGATACTTGCAGTGAGGGAGTTTGTGGATAGGCCCCACCAGGAACCCACCAGGACCATCCATCTACAGATGAGCCCTTTTTATTATGTCTTTTGTGGCGCTTCCCTTCTTCACCCTCTCTTGCATGTCACAGAGCCAGCTCTCTGAGGATAGCAGCCGCCTTCTAGATCCATTGCTCCATCAACCTACTTCACATATTTTGAACTGCTACATCTTTATTAACCCTTGGACTGCCAACCTCTCTTAGTCATGTAAACTCATATCCATATGCTCCTAACTGTCAGACCCTCATTAACCCCTGGGCTGTTAACATTTTAGCCATGGACTATATGCCTGGCTAATCTGATTAATCCTGATTATTGTATACTGTATATGCGCTTGAAGTTATTATTATCGTTAAGACAGGGGATCCGACTTGGAGGCAACTTACATTGAAACCAATGGGTACAAGTCGCCTAGAAGTCGGATTGAAGTAGTACAAGAACCTTTTCTGAAGTCGGAGCAACTGCAGTAGTGTGCATTAAGACGGATCCATTCACTTACATTGATTTTATTCTAGCGCAACTTGGGGCGACTAGGGGCGACTTGGGGCGACTTGAAGTCGGATCCAAAGTTGCCCCTGTGTGAATGGACCCTTATTTTGGTGCAAGTATATGTCTGGGTAAACTACTAAACACATATTCAGTATATTTCAGCAATACATGGATATTTCTCCATGTTTTGACTTTTTTAAATAATAAAGAATTTTTCTTGTTAATCCTGATAGAAATACAGTCAGCTCCCCTTGTCCTCTTTTGCATAGCATAGGGATGAAGTGTTCTGTATCTCACAGAGCAGGGCTGAAAAAATTCCTTGGCATTTCAGTGCAGCATATGAAGGATTGTTATCCCACTAAAGGAAGTTAGGAGTCAACTTAAAGTGATTGTAAGGGTTTTTTTTTTTTTTTAATAACAAACATATCATCCCCCCACTGTGCAGCTCGTTTTACACAGAGTGGCCCAGAACATCGTCTTCTGGAGTCCCCTGGTGGCTCTCGCGGCTTGTCCCCACATCTGATAACCCCCTAGGAGAAGCGCTCTCCCAGGGGGTTACCTTGCGGGCGCTCTCCCGAGTCCAGCATTCGGCATCCATAGAGGCTAAATGCAGGACTCGTCCCTGCCCCCCAGTGCCCGCATCATTGGATTTGATTGATAGCAGCAGGAGCCAATTTCTGCACTGCTATCAATCTATCCAATCAAGAGCTGAGAACCCGGGCAGAGAGACAGCGTGTCCCCGTGGGTCAAGTTCTGGGGCTCAGGTAAGTAAAACGGAGGGCTGGGGGGGGGGTGGTCACTGCCAGGTATTTTTTTACCTTAATGCATAGGATGCATCCCAGAGGATCTAACCTTCCTCTGAAGTCTAAAGCCAAAGAGAAGCCTACAGTGATCAAGAGGTAATCACAGATGAGGTATAAACTGTCAAGGAGATAAGTGAAGAGAGCAATTTAGAATTGCAGGTGTTCAAAGCCAGTACTATCTTTCTAGATATGGATATTAAAAACTGTTAAAAGGATAACCTAGTTATCTGATTATCTCACATATCCTACAATAAAATACCTGTCACAATTTAAAGAAATTCTCCATTAAATCAGTGTACTTCTCTTTACAACCTATGTCATGCAGCAATTGCTTTAAATATAAATGCAGCACCAACACTCACTGCTTCATCATTCTTATTATTGCTAAAACCTGATTTCTTATTATTATAACTTGGTGGTGATTATGATAATAATTATTGAGTGTATGTGTGTATATCTAGGATTGGTACTTTTTTTTCTCCTATACTTGGTGTACTTTTTGCGCTCCTGAAGCAATTTCTTATTTTCCAGTAAAACTCAACAAAAATAACAGCCCTGGGCAACCAACATGTTATCAGTGTCTGTGCGGAAATACTAAATGGCCATTGTTTTCCATCAAAATTGCAGTGATCGGAACCTCACATTTTACACAAACTATAATAGTCTATTCTCCAATTTAAAGTTTAGTGTATTTCACAACATACAAACGGGACACAAATGAATCAGTTGTATTGTGATGTTCGAACGAAGGCAGCTATGCATTGCTGATTGTCTTGCTGTCCTTTCTACAGCATTATACTGCCACCTTCAGTATGGTTATCTACATTCTATAAAAAGCTCCTAGTTCTAATTTAGAAACACAGCTTTGAAATTCCATGATAGTAACTGGCATATGTGTAAAATATTCCTACAGTTGAGATTTGTGCCTGCTGTCTGTTATAAATAAAGCAGACATTTGCTATGTAGTCTTGTCTGTAATTATGATTAGTGACCCTTTAGCTGGTGGAATCTATAATATCTACTTTCTTTGAAAAATATGTCACCAGACTGATAAATAAATATCAACATTTAATTAGGAATGTAAAATTGGCAGATGTGCAGAGAGTGTAAAATTTATCACGAGAAGAGCGTGCACGATACCCAAAATTATGCACAGGATAATTGAGTAGAATTAGAAGGCTTGTGTAGTGCCAGCGAATTGTAGAAATAGGTTAGTTATCCTCAGGGATTCTCTCTGAAGAATTCGAGCCTTGAAAGGCTTAGTAACATTCCATTGTTTTGTTCCCATAGGAACAATGAGATGCCTACAGAGATTATACACACTGTCCTTGCTTTTAGAGTGCAGATTACATATGAAGGGTAATTGTTGGAAGGTGAACTTCTTGGCAGTTTTTTATATAGAAATTAATCAACTCATAATTCAAACAAATAGAATAAGCAATTATTATTATGTTTGAGTTTAATACTGAGAAGATCTTGAAAACGAAACTAGGCCATCCTTTAACTGACAAAAAGACCTATTTAATAAGGCAACAGAAAGAGCAGTGATGAAAATTGATAACAATTTAAAGAGAAATGTTAAAAATGTCAGATAATGCCTTTTGGCAGGTTAGAACAACCTGAACAATAAAAGTTGATTGCTGTTTGGTTGCTATGGTTTACTTGAACGTTACCTAACTTATTGCATATACCTAAAGTGTCTAAATTCTAGTTAGAAAGTTTTTATCTTGTACAGAAAAAAAATTGTCATGCCCATTTTTTGTTATCCGTCAAGCTTTCTGGTGCATAACTACAGTATGTATGACATGGCAAAATTATTGTCATCTCTGGTTAATATCACTATCATTGGCAGTGATATTAAGTAATTAGAATCCATCTAATATTATGGTAATCTTGGAGAGAGACTAAAAGTAGACATCCAGTAAAAGAACATTTGGTTAATAGAGGTCTACAATATGCATCATTAAGGTAAACCTGTCACAAGAAAAATATAGGGGCAGCAGTTGCTGGCCTCCACCGGAAATGCAAGCTGTTTGCTGTTATGCTAACTGTCAGGCTTCAAACATTTCTAAACCAGTGGCCAAGAACAATTATGCAAAATAGGAAAAACAAAGTAAAATTTTTATCTACATACATCGTGTTTTGGTCAAGGGTTAGGCTCAGAGACCAGTAGAGAGGTTCCCACAGACCAGAAGAATAAGTATGTTGTACATGAGCAGGTCACTTTGGCGGATGACGCAGGCTCACCTGAGGATTGAGGTCTAAGCACTAACTGGTCTTTACTAGAGCTCCTGATGTTGGAGATGGATTTCGCTTCATGCTAGTGGCAGGATTGGGCCACCAGAAGGTGAACAAGCTGGGGTCCTGTGGCAGATGGAGCAGGTAGGGATCAAGCAGAAACATAGTCAAAAAACAAGTGAAAGGTTGGTAACAAATGGTTGCAGGTTGGGGTCAAATAGCAGTTTAGTCAAGGAGCACACCAAATGTACATAACAAATGGTTGTGAAGATACGGACAGCAGCAGGAGCAAAGGGAAAAAGATATTAGATGGAGGAGCACAATCATTTTGCCAACAGGAAGTGCAGAGCCATGGCTTCAATCAGGAAGTTCATGGAATGAGCAAAGGGTTAAATCTTCACCAGAAACAAGACACAAAGCAATGTTTTCAAGGAATCTGGCAGGGAGCTATTCAGTATTTATAGTGGCACAGTGAGAAAAAACTCAGCCACACACCATGGAGGTTCCAGGTTTAGATCCAAATCCTGACAATCCAGTTAATGGCTGACAGTGTTATGCCGCGTACACACGATCGGAATTCTCGTCGGAAAAAGCTATGATGGTGTTTCCGACGGAATTACGCTCAAGCTTGCCTTGCATACACACGGATACACTAAAGTCCGACCGTCCAGAACGCGGTACAACACGTACGACGGGACTAGAAAAGGGAAGTTCAATAGCCAGCGCTCCACGCTTTGGGCTCCTTCTGCTAATCTCGTGTTTATCTCGTGTTAGTAGAAGTTTGGTGAGAAACGATTAGCGCTTTTCAGACTTCTGCTTTTTCAGATCGTTTTACAGCTGTTCAGTTTATGCTTGTGGGTTTGTATCTGGTTTTCAGTGCGTGAAGTCAATTCGTATCTGTTTTTCAGTGCGTTCTTGTCCGCTTGTTACTGATTTTCAGCTCACTCTTCACAGGCCTTGCTGTTCTTCAGTGCGTTCTGCTTAGTTCGTTCTGACCAGCCGACCATTTTGAAGCCATGTTGCGGGTACGTGCTCGTCGTAGAGTTCGTGCTGTGTGGGGGCTTGGTGTAATAATCCTAATTATGTTGCCTCAGTTGGGCCTGAGGCCGGACTTTCAGAAACTCCAATGACGGGCCTGGAAGATGGCTGTCCTGGCTTGCCCCTCTAAAGCGCCCGTGAAGTGCGAGAAAAATATGTAGAATATTTTATGGGTAGGGGGGCCATTGCTATGCCAGCACATTTTGAATAAATTTTCTCTTCTATCCGATCAAATCTTGATTTTCATTTACTGCTTGGGTTTATTTTTGCTGTCTCTAGGTTCTCCTAGTGCACTTGTAGTGCCAAGTAGTTTTTCCATTATTAAATAACACCCATTGTTACTGTAAACACCAACTTAACACAAAAAATAGTATTGATCATTGAAAGAAGCCACACATTGTTGAGTATAAAACCTTTTACTCCGTGCACATTCACATGTGCGTTTTATAAAACATTTGGCAGTAAAAAAACACTTTTATTTTTTTCAAAGTTTTACCTTGAAATTTCTGAAAAAATACAGAAACAGGCATGTTTACAAACATAACATACACAACTCTGGAACTTACAAAGTTTAATATTGCAAAAAAGAAGGCAATATCAGACATTTTATAGTGTGAAAAGGGTCTTGATCTTGCCTTCATCAGATGGGGTGAAGTCACCCCCATAAAAGCCAAATTTAGAAGATGCACACAAATTGTGATTCAAAATGGGGATTTCCTTTCTGATCCCATACCTAGTGTCAACGTGTTATCTCCCATCATGGGGGATCAATGGACGTGTTTTGGGGGTGCAACCATTCCTCTCACCTACTAGAGTTGGGAGGAAGGGGTTGCACCCAAAAAACACATACATTGAAATCCCCTGATGGCAGATAGCACATGTTGACACATTGTGTGCATCTTCCAAATTTGGCTTTTAAACTGTATTAAAACTTTAGATAAAATTATTGTAAAAAAAAAAAAATTCCAGTAATATTTTTAGGATTTAATTTCTCCCTAGTACATCAATCATGTTCTTCAGTCTTTGTTCAATCTCCTTGGTTTTTTCTTTGATAATGTCCAAATCACGACTACAAAACATTATTTTCTGGATCATCCGTTGTGCACTGTCACTGGTGAAATCACTGGATTTTGGTACCACAACCTGAACATCACCTAAAATAAAAATACACACCATGTATTACAAATATGCAGGCATACATCTATTACCTAAATCTGTGGTGTCCGACACTGACTTGTTGTGGTGACAATCTCCACTACATCTCCTTCCTCCACATCCTCAGGTTGTGACATTTGTTCCCCTTCTTCAGGAGGTGGGGGGGGGGGGGTCCTTGGTGTCCTCATATTTTCAGAGTCTTTGCTCCCCTATGAGAATGAAACAAAAGGTATACTTAGCACACAGATATTTGAGTCCAGAAATAGGAATATGAAACATTGCTTGGAAGTGGGGATCAATTGTCTGTTTTGGAGTTCAAAGCAGAAGACATGATTTTTTCCCTTACCAAAGCTGGAATACTTACCTTTTTTGGACAATTTTCACACATGTAGACACCCCAAGTTTGTTCTTGTGTCCCACACTAGTGCTCCAGAGTCCAGATGTGTAAACAGCTGCTGAGTGTCCCCTCCTTACATTACACTGAATCAAGTTTGCAATACATTCTAGTTCGAAACACATCTGGACAACAATGTCCTAAACTTCTTTGAATACAAATTATCATGACCAAAAGTAGTCAACCCTGTATCTGGCAAAAACATTGTATTTATTTGCAAACTAAGGATGTTTACTACGACTGATTACTGTGCCCAAGAACATGAAAGTAGCCATTTTACACTGTCCAACAGTAAAGAAAAGCACATGGCGCAGCATGTAAGTAATAATAAGAATAGGAATACACGACAACTACTTACTTTTTAAAAGCACTTTCTTGATCCTTCTGTACCGATCGTGCGCCCTTAATTTGAGGTCCGACCAGTGTTTCCTCAGTTACTCCTTGGATCGTCGTACCCCAAAATTCCGGCGCAGACTCTTCACAACTTTAGTCATGATCTTGGCCTTTCTCACATTTGGGTTTAGGTAAGGTCCATACTTCCCATCATAGTCGGCCCTCTTCAATATGTCCACCATCTCCACCATCTCTTCAAAGGACATATTTGAGGCCTTAAATCTTCTCTTCCTGGGTCGGGACGTTTCTTGCTCTGGGCTTTCCTCCTCGTTACTGCTATTAAGCACCTGCTGTGTCTCCGCCATATTCCTCTCCCACTGCGATGCAAGAGACGGGGCGGGTAATATTCTAGAAAGAATGTCAGGGGCGGGCAACGCAGGCGTAGTTTCACGCATGCACAGTGTATATAAAGCGTAACACGCGTGTGTCATAAGTACGATCTGTGAGTGGAGGAAGGTGTAGTGGAAGCGCCGATCGTTATAACGAAGGTACAATTTTAAGTTTGTGCATCAGTGGCCTATACTGCTTTTAAATTGAGGCCTATATTGGGTCAAGATTAGGAGAGTTTAGGCTGACATTAGGGTTTATCTTGTGTTGTGTCTAGCAGAGAAAATGGATCTATTCAATGACAAGACTTTATGCCCATATTCATTGATATGTACAGGGAGCTGCCCTGTCTGCAGCAGGTAAACCACCTCTATTATAACAATCAAACAAAGAGGAAGGCAGTGCTGGATCAATTGGTGGAATTTGTGAAGCCGGTGATCCCCACAGCAGACATCCCCTATTTGAAGGCCCTAATTGGTGGCATGAGGAGCACTTATAATAGGGAGCTCAAGAAGGTCCAGGATTCCCTGAGATCAGGTGCTGCAGCAGATGACATTTATGTACCCAGGCTGTGGTACTATGACAGACTGCATTTTCTGGCAGGCCAGAATGAACCCAGGCCAGCACTCTCCAGTCTTCCTTCCACACTTCCTTCCCCCCCAGCTGAGGCTTCTGATAACCTGGGCCTTTCAGGCAGCAACATGTGGAGGAGCCCAGCTTGAGCCAGGTATAGCATTCTTCAAAATATTTCTGGTTGTCAAATTAATGATGTTAAATATATGCTAATTTTGATCACTAATTTCTAATTTCACAAAGTGGTTTACATATCAATAGACAGTAGTGGCCACAAATGATTGGGACAAGAATGAAAAATGCTGGGGTCAGAATGATAGTCTTTTCTATTTATTAACATTAAATTTGCAACAGTCATGAGTTGAAAATTGTGTGTGATTGATGAACCAAAAACTAAAACGATGTCCCTTTTTCATACACAGGAAAGCCCCAGCCAGGCTGTGGAAAGTGGCAGCCAGGAGGTGGCCGGGCCCAGTAGCCTGCCAGAATCGAAGGTCCCTCCCCTCCGCCTTCAACCAAAAAGTGTCAGGAAGAGGAGTAACGTGAAGGAGACAGCAATTGGCCTATTTCTGAAGGCTACCGCGGCCCTCAGAACCCCCCACAGTGTTCAAGAAGACTTTGCGTTCATTACAGCCTCTTATGTGAGGAAGTGATGTTACAAGCCCTAAACAAGGGCTTGAGGGGCCAACTCAAAAGTCAAAGCCACATTTGTGAGTTGAACCATGGTCCTCCTCCTCCTTCAGGTCCTCCTCCTCCTCCTCCTCCACCTCCTGCCACACCTCCAACACCACAGCCATAGCCTGGAAGGAAGAGTCTAAGGAAGACCAGAGAGTGATGGCCTGGGTTCAGTCTGGTATGGCAAAAGATGCAGGCTGTGGTATAACCACAGCCTGGGGCCAGATATGCCATCTGCTGCTGTTCCTGATCTCTTGTAGTCCTGGACCGGATTGTGCTCACTATTATAAGGACTCCTCAGGCCAAGAATTTTGACTGTAAAATTATTGATGTCTGCTCTGGGGTACAAAGGCTTTGCAAACTTCACGAGTTTCTCCAGCGTTGTCTTCCTCTTTATTTTGTTATGACCCAGAATAAATGGATATTTTGTTTTCAGAAATACTTGCCTATGTGTTTTACTTCAAAAAAGGACAGTTTTCTTTTGAGTAGGCAGGTACATTTAAAAAATACAATGTCAAATTAACAAGGGACACCAACCAACCTCATTGAGATTTACAATGACAAGATAATAATGGTGTTGTGGAAACTTGACATACCAAAAAAAAAAAATGGAGATCACTATAAAATAATTAAAAAAAAAAAAAAACAACAGGAGATCTTGATTCCAAAAGAAATAAAAAATGACTATAAAAATTAATTATTGGGGAGATTTGGCTTTAAAAACCAAAAAGATTATTCAGGAGATCACGAGAAATAATAAAGAAATACGTTTGTGAGAAGTCTGTGTGAATATGAGCAGCAAAACAACTTCACTCTTCTAGCATTATAAAGAAGGAGAGAATGCGCTGCATTGAAAGATTTAAAAATTTTCAGTGTGACGAATGTGCCTTCTCCATTACGAACGGTCCTTTTACCAGATTGAGCGGCTCCGTCTCGTACTTGATTCTAAGCATGCATGTCTTTTTGCGTGTTGGAATTGCATGCACACGAACGGAACATGCTCTCAATCTTTTGCTGGTGCAAATTTGGCCAGCAAAAGTCCGATGGAGCATACACACGGTCGCATTTTCCGACCAAAAGCTCTCATCGGTCTTTTTCTGGCCGAATTTCCGATCGTGTGTATGCGGCATTAGAGATAGTCAGCTAGACTGTAGAAAAGGAAACAATAACCTGTGCATATCAAGGAACTGTTAAGTTAAAGGTGTTGTAAACCCCCTTTTTTGTTTTTTTTAAAATAACAAACATGTCATACTTACCTCCACAGTGCAGTTTGTTTTGCAGAGTGGCCCCGATCTGCCTCCTCTGGGGTCCCCTGGCGGCGCTGGTAGCTCCTCCCCGCATCGAGTGCCCATGTTGGAGAAGGCTCTCCTAAGGTGAAAACCTTTGCAGGCGTGCTCCCGAGTCCTGCTTCTGTGTCCATTCACACAGAATGCAGGACTCGGCCCTGCCCCCCAGCACCCCTGTCATTGGATTTAATTGACAGCAGTGGGAGTCAATGGCTGCACTACCATCAATCTATCCAACAAGGACACGAGACACCAGCTAGTGCTGGTGTGCTCTTTCCCGGCCAGGGAAAAATCCATGTCAGGTAAGTAAAATGGGGCCTCGGGGGGGCTGCAGCACCACAAAAGGTTTTTCACTATTTTCACCTAAAAAATTTAGGTCAGCCTGTGCTTTGACCACACAGTTTTACCATAAAGTTGAACTCTGATTGTTGAAAAAAACTATCTTGCAGTGCTGTTCCACTGCACTGCATGATACTTATTATTCCTAGGTAGAGAGAAAGAGACTATATTACTTCAACTGGTTTCAGTGCTGTCCTCTTCTCCCTGGCACTTAGGGCTGTGGATGGCCCCTTGGCATACCATATGCAATGTGGTGCTATTTACTCTGCATTATACATGGAGGAGGCAAGCATGCAACCGTGACTGAGAGCATCTCAGAGAAGTGGCAGCGCTGGGCCAGACACATGGAAGCAGGAAGCCCGCTGGAGCCAGAAAGTATTACTCCTTATTCCTGTACCCTTAGATTTAGCAAGCAATGAACCCTGTTGTGTTATCAAAAGAAACCCTGTGTAAGTTCCAAAGTAAGTTCAAATAGTTGGTGTTTACACAGAGCTTAAGACTCCCTCCTTGTCTCCACCTGACAGAGCTGGTGCCTGGTGACTTATTACCCAACCCTTCACCATGCAAGGAATGGAAGTTATTCACATTATCCTTTACATGTATTTATCTCCTTTCCCAGAAGCCAAACAGAGGGATGGGTAGCAAAGAGAAGGCGGTTAAAGTGATATTAAAGGCTTGGCTTTTTTTAAAAAATAACAATCATGTCATACTTACCTGCTCTGTGCAGTGGTTTTGTCTTCTTAGGTCCCCTGCCGGTGCTCCTGGCTCCTCTCTAATGCCAAGTGCCCCCAGAGAAAGCAGCTTGCTCTAGGGGCACCGGAACAGGCTCACTCTCGAGCCACTGCTCTGTGTGTCCATTCACACACAGAGAGCCGCAGCTCGGCCCCGCCCCCTCTCTCTACTCCTTAGATCACTGGCTGTGATTGACAGCCAATGAGGAGGGAGAGTCCCCAGAGAGCCAAGGTTCTTGTGCACATCGCTGGATCGAGATGGGACTCAGGTAAGTATGGGGGGGGGGCTGGGAGAGCTGCTGCACATGAAAGGTTTGTTATCTTAATGCATAGAATGCATTAAGGTAAAAAATACCTTCTGCCTTTAGAACCACTTTAAATGTTGAAGGCACATCTACATGACACATAGTTTATCCCTGTAACTACTTCCTTTTAGGTAGTGACACACCAGTGTAAATATCTATCACACTTAGAAAGCTCAGTTCCCCTGCTGCCTCTCACTCTCTAAGACAGCCTTTCTCAACCTTTTCAACACAGAGGAACCCTTGAAATAGTTCTCTGGTTTTGGGGAACCCCTGCTAAAAGTTAGAAATCTACAACTCATGATACAATAGTGTGATGGTCAGTGGGAAGAATGGTCCTTACACTTGTGGTTATTGGGAAGAATTACCCCCTTACAGATAGCTAAAAAGATCAATGGTATCAGTGGGAACTTATCTGAGAGGCAGAAATTGCCCAATGCTGAAGGAACCCCTAGCAACCTTTGGAGGAACCCTAGGGTTCCACGGAACCCTGGTTGAGAATCACTGTTCTAAGATGTCATTGTTAAAATATATTATACTGTGGGAGGGGAGACTGATAAAATACGTCTACAAACCTGCAGCAGACCTATGAGATCATGCACCCAATATCCTTTTATCGACTACACCTTAAGAGACTGTGCCTAGGCACAGACATGAAACTGGAGATGAAAGATGTTTTAAAGTACGGTAAATTCTGACATTAGTGCAGACTGGTAAAGATACTGAAAGTCCAGCTTTAACCAATTCAAAGACAAATGTCCTTTGGCATTCTTAGTAAACAATAGAAAATGTCTGATGGATATATACAAATAAACATCTGCTACCACTAAGAAAATCTGATCATCGGCCCCACTGTACATACACTTGATACCACTCAGCCCTTACCAGGTCCCATCATTTTAAAACAGCACAAACAAGAGGCATCCTTGGCAGTGTCTTACAAATTGGTGGGTGTTTTTTTCAATCAAATAAGCATGCATCACAATACATTGACATACTTCAAGGTCTTATACGTAAGCACTTACACATGAAGTAATGCATGTTAATGCTTTTTGTATTAACATACCACAAAGGTGTGAGCATAAGGATGCAAAAGGGTCAAGGTTTGCATGTGAGGCTGTCTGTATAACACGCTCCTTTAATTGGACAAATCATGTACTGATTTGCAAGACACTGCTGAGGACTCCTCGTGTCAATGTGCATTTATAAAATGCCTATTTATATGTAGAAAAATCCAGTATTTATTATGATGCATTTAGCTATCAATATATGTAAATAAGGAAAGCATTTTAGAGGTAACATTACCCCAATATATTTAACTGAATGCATATACTGAAGTGATGCAGTTTTTGCTTTAGTTACTGGTATTGCAAAGGAATGGGTTAAATCCACATGATATAATGTTACGCTATATCACTTAGAAATTCAAGGGAAACCCTGGTAAAAAGGGAATGCACAATAGCCATTGCCATAGCAACATGCTCGCTAGGCCAAGATTCTCTAAAAGTCATTAAATAAGCAGTACTATTTAGTGCTGGAAAGAAAGTGCAACCGCACAAAAATATAATTATATAGGAACTTGAAAAAATATAACATAGTTGGGTGGCCGAGTCAAAGGGCATGTGGGTGTCAGTGATTAAAAATATATCTGAAAATCACTGATTCTTGTAAAACGAGAAACATTTTAAAGATATTTCCCACACAAAGATGCATATTTAGTACCATCCAAAGCATAATAATATATATGAATATAATAAATTAGATGGGAGATGCTAGTTGGGCTGCTTTTAGAGATATGTGCAATAAACATTATTGCTGCTAAACGTGCAATAGCTAGAGCCTGGAAAGAGCTGGCTGTTTCGTCTGCAGAGATACAAGGCATCATAACGACTTTCATGATTAATGAGAAGATGACTAGTATCCTCAACAACTCCCATGCTAAATGTTTTAAGGTGCGGGCCATGTGGTGGTCTTACACTCTTCCAACTTTGCACCCGACCAGCCTGGAGCTCTCTAGTAGACCTTTTCCACCTCCTGGCCTGGGGGAACCTCCCCCCACCTATTCTTTCCTTCTCTTCCCCCTTCTTCTTCTGACTCCTCTCACTTCCTCCCTCTTTATCTGACCCCTCCCCCCCATTTTCCCCCCTCTTTTGTTGTTATTGTATGTATGATTTTTGTTTTATTCATCCTAATTTTTGTGGATTGCTCCACACCCTAGCCCCTGAGCCCTATGGCTCAGGCATCCTGTGTTGACCCCCGGCTTTGGTTTGGGTTACTGTTATTAAACAGTTTACGCCAGGGGTCTTAAACTGGCGGCCCTCCACCTGTTGCGAAACTACAAGTCCCATGCAATGCCTCATGGGACTTGTAGTGTCACAACAGCTGGAGGGTCACCAGTTTGAAACCCCTGGTTTACACCTTAAAGCGCATTTAATATGTGTATTTATATGTTGTATTATGTTATGCCTACTGTTCATATCCCCTGCACGGGATTATTACAGCTGTACTCTTTCTTATACCTCAATAAAAAAAAATATAGTACCAGAAAAGAGCAACTGACCTGCAGTATTTATACCTCTAACAGGAGGAGACATGATCATGTCTTTCTATTTTAGAAAGGATTTAAAGTGGATTTAATTTGTTTTTGTTTTTTTTTCATGACCAAACAAACTTATTTTTCTCTCGATATCAAACATTTAGCAGGCACTGTCTACAACACCACTTTTTTTTTTTAGATAGTTAAGTTGCAGTCTATGAAAATGGCCGGTTTCACACTGGGGCGGTAGGTGCGTCGGCGGTAAAACGCTGCTTTACCGCCGTTTTAGCGGCGCTATTCGGCAGCTAGTGGGGCGGTTTTACCCCCCGCTAGCGGCCGAAAAAGGGTTAAAACCGTCCGCAAAGTGCCGCTGCAGCGGCGCAATGCCGGCGGTATAGCTGCGCTTGCCCCATTGATTTCAATGGGCAGGAGCGGTGTAGGAGCGGTGTATACACCACTCCTTCACCGCTCCAAAGATGCTGCTAGCAGGACTTTAAAAGGACTTTTTTCAGCGTCCTGCTAGCGCATTACTCCAGTGTGAAAGCCCTTGGGCTTTCACATTGTAGAGACAGCAGCGGCTGTTTCAGGTTTGCAGGCGCTATTTTTAGCGCAATAGCGCCTCCAAAACGACCCAGTGTGAAAGGGGTCTAAGTGGAGAGGGCCATGTAGCACTCTGTTAACTGCTTCCCGACCGGCTCCTGTAGATATACATCGGCAGAATGGCACGGCTGCGCAAAGTTACGTGCCGCCGCGTGCGTGCGTGCCTGCCGCGAGCTCCGTGAGTCGGGTCGCAGGTACCGCAGACTCGATCGCCGCGGGGATACCCGCGATCGCCTCATGGAGAGGAGGAACGGGGAGATGCTGATGTAAACAAGCATCTCCCCGTTCTGCCTAGTGACAGTGTCACTGATCTCTGCTCCCTGTTGTCGGGAGCAGAGATGAGTGACGTGTCACACACAGCCCATCCCCCTACAGTTAGAACACATCCCTACATCCCTAGTACTGACTTAACCCCTCCCCGCCCCCTAATGGTTAACACCTTCACTGCCAGTGTCATTTACACAGGATTCAGTGCATTTTTATAGCACTGATTGCTGTATAAATGACAATGGTCCCAAAAATGTGTCAAAAATGTCCGACATGTCCGCCATAATGTCGCAGTCACAAAAAAATCGCTGATCACCGCCATTACTAGTAAAAAAAAATATTAATAAAAATGCCATAAAACTATCCTCTATTTTGTAAACACTATAACTTTTGCGCAAACCAATCAATAAACGCTTATTGCGATTTTTTTTACCAAAAATATGTAGAAGAATACGTATCGTATAACTGAGGAAAAAAATGTTTTTTTTAATATTTTTTGGGGATATTTATTATAGCAAAAAGTAAAAAAAATAATGCGTTTTTTTTTTCAAAATTGTGGCTATTTTTTTGTTTATAGCGCTAAAAATAAAAACCACAGAGGTGATCAAATACCTCCAAAAGAAAGCTCTATTTGTGGGAAAAAAAGGACGTCAATTTTGTTTGGGAGCCACGTCGCACGACCGCGCAATTGTCAGCGACGCAGTGCCGAATCGCAAAAAACGCACTGGTCAAGAAGGGGGTAAATTCTTCTGGGGCTGAAGTGGTTAAAGTGTATCTCAAGCCAAAACTTTTTTTTTCAGTGTTCGGTAGAGTGATGAGGTATTAAAACCCCTAACAAGTTTTTATGGTTGTCTGCGTCCCTGCCATGGAGATTTTCTCTTTCTAATGGTCCTGATGACCATTGTCACAAGGACTGAAAGGGACAGGGACATTGTCTCATTAATCATGAAAGTCGTTATGATGCCTTGTATCTCTGCAGACGAAACAGCCAGCTCTTTCCAGGCTCTAGCTATTGCACGTTTAGCAGCAATAATGTTTATTGCACATATCTCTAAAAGCAGCCTGAATAGCGTCTCCCATCTAATTTATTATATTCATATATATTACTATGCTTTGGATGGAACTAAATATGCATCTTTGTGTGGGAAATATTTTTAAAATGTTTCTCGTATTACAAGAATTGGAACCAGAAAAGCAATAGAGAGAAAATCTTTCAATGGGAATACCAAAAAACTGACAGGGGTTTTAACTATCCTCTACTCTCCAAGGCTAAGCAAAAAAGTTTTAGCTTTATTAGCAGGGGCTACTAGTCTTCCATATGACAAATATACTACTTATACATAGTGCAGTGAAAAAGAGATATGTTAGCCCTCTGATATACAGCAGCAACATTAACTACTTCTGGACCACCCACCACATATTTACTGTGGGAGGGCAGCCCGACTGCGCGAAACAATGTACCTGTACATTTTCTCTTCTTCTGTGTCCGGGGCGTGCGCGTGCCGCCGGCGACTTGCTCTCGCTGTGATTGGACACAGCGGGAGCCAATCAGCGGGTATAGCGGACACTGGGTCCACTGGGACCACTGGGACCCGCCGATCGTTGACAGGAGAGGCAGAATGCCAGTCTGCCTATGTAAACAAGGCAGACTGCCGTTCTGTCAGAGAGAAAGATGGAGATCTTGTGTTTCTGCTAAGCAGAAAAACGGATCTCTGTTTTCCTCCAGTTAAGCCATCCCCCACACAGTAACCACTCGCTAGGAGCACAATTAACCCTTTGATCGCCCCTGATGTTGACCCTTTCCCTGCCAGTGTCTTTAGTACAGTGAGAGTGCATTTTGTTAGCACTGATCACTGTATTAGTGTCACTGGTGCCCAAAAAGTGTCACTTAGTGTCTGATTTGTCCACCGCTATGTCGCAGTTCCGCTAAAAATCGCTGATCGCCACCATTACTAGTAAAAATAAAAATGCCATAAAAATATCTATCCCATTGTTTGTAGACGTAATAACTTGTGCGCAAACCAGTCAACATATGCTTGCTGGGATTTTTTTTTTACCAAAAAATATGTAGCAGAATACATATTGGCCTAAATTGATGAAGAAATTTGATTTTTTTTTTTTTTTTTTTTTTTTTACTAAATACGTTGTATAGCAGAAAGTAAATTTTTTTTTTTTTTTTTAATTTTTTTTTATAGCGCAAAAAATAAAAACCGCAGAGGTGATCAAATACCACCAAGAGAAAGTTCTATTTGTGGGGAAAAAGGGCATAAATGTTGTTTGTGTACAACATCGCATGACTGCGCTATTGTCAGTTATGCCGCATACCCACGATTGGTATTTCTGATGGGAAATGTTCGATGTGCTTGTTGTCGGAAAGTCAGACCATGTATATGCTTCATTGAACATTTGCTGTTGGAAATTTCCGCACACAAATGTTTGAGAGCAGGTTCTCAAATTTTCCGACAACAAAACTTGTTGTCGGAAATTCCGAGCGTGTGTACACAAGTCCGACGCACAAAATTCCACGCATGCTCAGAATCAAGTACGAGTGGCACACTGGCTATTGATCTTCCTTTTTATAGTCCCGTCGTACGTGTTGTACGTCACCGCGTTCTTGACGTTCGGAATTTCCGACAACATTTGTGTGACCGTATGTATGCAAGACAAGTTTGAGCCAACATCCTTCGGAAAAAAAATCCACGGTTTTGTTGTCAGCATGTCCGATCGTGTGTACGCGGCATAAAAGCAACGCAGTGCCGTACCGCAAAAAATGGCCTGGTCATGAAGGGGGTGAAACCTTCTGGGGCTAAAGTGGTTAAAATACAATAAAAACATACAAAAGAAAAAAAAATCTAATGAGAATGACCAGTAACTCCTCTGGAAAATGTTAGCAATTCTCTGAAAAAATAACAATTTAGCTAACAGTATCTGCAAGTTACCTCAGATACTGGATTTTGGGTCAGGCTACTTTCATCTCACATTTATCAGATCCCTAATTCCTATTTTCTAATTGTATGATTAGTATTGCAGAAGTATGTGCTCCACCTCTTCACACATGCCTGAATTTTACCCTTACCTTTTTTCTGTATAAACATATCAATGTCAGTGCTGGTAATATAACACTATTATAAGAGTATTGAGGCACTATGCTCAGCCCAAGTTCACTGATTTCTGCAGACATTGCAGGCACAGTGCCAGCCATTTGGGTAGGAAATAATAGGATCTTAGTACAAAGAAGGATTACAGGTACAGTGCAATGTTGCACAAAAAAATAAATCTGAGTCGTGTGGACTAAGTATTCTTACATTACTTGCACGTTGTAGTTCTTCAATTGACTGTATAAAGTGAAGGAATATCACATTTTTCTGATCATTAGAATTTGGTAAAGAGAAAGGGTTTAAACGGAAAGTATATGACAGGAATGATGAATTAGGACAAGCATATTGATAATAATTCCACGTGGAATTCGAAACTATTTCTAGTAATTCAGACACGCTTCCCATGTAAGTATTACTACTCAACATGTCAGCATTAAAGCAAAATCAATCATGATACATATCTCCCAGAAACAATCATTCTGAAGTAACAATTATGCTGACACTTGTAGCAGATGGTGCACTATTTGTATCATACATCATTCTCATAAGAAAACAAACAGCATGAATGCAAGATAAGGTTGGGGAGAAAGTAAAGCAACTTAGAAAAAAATCACTGTTTGATATCGTAAATACTAGGTTTTCAGGGCCAGGACATGGGGTGGGCAGGAGGGGCGGCTGCCCTGGGCACTGTGGTATCATGTGAGGTAGGGGACACCACAAGGAGATTGGAGGGAAGGGGATTTGTGTTTGAAGCATGAATTTGGGGGGCTGCAGGGGTTAAATATTGTTCTAAGAGGGGAAATTTGAAGGGGAGTGCTTTAGGGGGGATTGGCGTTGGGAGGGGGATTGCTAGTAGATGTGTGCTAGGTGGGGGGATTTGGTGGGAATTTGTGCTGGGAGGGGGTATTTGAAGTGAGGGGGAGAAGAGGTGTACTAGGAGGGGACATTTTAGGGGTAGAGAATTTGTGTTAGGAGGGGTGAATTGTTTTCTGTGGGGGTTTGGGGGATGGGGGGAAAAGATTTGTGCTGAGATGGGGGATTTCAGCAGGGGGGTGTATTTGTACTGGGAGGAGGGGGGATTGTATTCTTAAGGGTAAGCATGCAGATTAGTGCTCAGTGTTTTTGTGGGGAGATTTTTACTGACACATAAAGCTCATACATTTGGGGGGGCTCGTCAGTAGGTTAGGATGAGGATCCGACTTTGTTCCGACTTCAATGATATTGAATAAAAATGGACCAAATTCAGACTAAAGTAGTGCAGGAACCTTTTTCAAAGTCGGACAGACTTGTGTCTGACCAGTTAAGAAGGCTCTCATAGGGAATCATTGTTTTATACACCTCATGTGACATGTGCTCCCAAAGTCGGAGCGTATGTCACACCAATGTGAACCGGGTCTTACTGGCAAGATCACCAGGTGAAAAATAAAGTAAAAAAGCTGCAAAAAGTAAACTAATGCAGCCACCATATCTAAGAACTGATGCTGTAATTTAATACATTTTTGTATATGGGTTTAATACTACTTTAAAAATCCAAAATGCTTAATGCCAAAGTAAAAAACTGTGTAAAATTGTGTAAATGGCAAGGTTATATAGTATTAACTAGAGACAAATAGCACAGAGTGGGGCTTTACTACAATATTAAAGATACCAAGGAGAGCTAGGAGTGAGTGGGGAGTGGCAGTGAGAATGCCAGAACATGCCATTTCTTTTCTTTATTGGGTGCCATGAATCCTTTCAACATGGATATGGGAAACTTGAGGTAAAAAATGGTGGGTGTAACCTTGTGAGCTGCCAAACTGCTAACCTGAAACTAAAACTAAAATAAAAATAAAAATAAATTAATAAAAATAATAAAAATATACAGCTACCAACACTGCCCACACTTCCCAAATGTGACAATACAAACTTATATACCAAATGTGTGGCGTTAAAGTAAATAAAATTAAAAAGATTAATATTGACCTAATAACTTATGCATATATCCTAAAATGTGAAAAAAAAAAAACATAAATAATATGATTAAAGTGCACGTGCTCCATGTGATGTAAAAAGCTCCTCAGTAATGTAAAAAGTCCATTATACAAGCATAAACGTAGAACAAGATGGTAAAATCTGCATGCAATGTTTAAAAACTGTATACAAGGAAAGTGCACGTGCTCTGTGTATTGCACAGAGAATCCTTAATATTACAACAGTCCAAACATAATAAACCGTGATGGTGATTTCTTCATGCGGTGTGCACACACCCCCCACCAGGTGTACCCTCACCTTAAGGGCTTTTAGAAAAAGCCTGTGATAAATAATATTATCAGCTTGGGAAGATCCTCCTATGATTCCTCTTTCATGTAGTGGTTAGTTATGGCTTAAATGCTGCTACAAAGATCATTCCTTCCTCCTGATTAAGGATTCTCTGTGCAATACATGGAGCACGTGCACTTTCCTTATATACAGTTTTTGGACATTGCATGAAGATTTTACCATCTTGTTCTACGTTTATGCTTGTATAATGGACTTTTTACATTACTGAGGATTTGTGTACATCACTCGGAGCATGTGCACTTTAATCATATTATTTATGTTTGTTTTTTTTCCACATTTTAGGATATATGCATAAGTTATTAGTTAAACATTCATCTTTTTAATTGTATTTACTTTTAGCGCCGCACATTTGGTATATCAGTTTGTGGTAAAAATTGCTTACTGATAAATGGTACCTAGATCCTTCAAGTTACTATGTAATGGGAAAAAACTGGAGGCAATATGGACTTTCATGGTACCACCATAGACATTAGAACAATTTAAAAATAATGTTTTATTACAAAAAATATATAAAAACATATACAATATTTATGTCTCAAAAAAGGGACACACTGCTAGCTATCTCAAAAAACTGGACTAATGCTATCAGTATAACAATGTTATCAGATACCACCATGCAAATGGTGCAATCTTAAGCATATACATATATTTCTTATCAACAAGTTTCGTGGATCAACCACTACTTCAGGAGTATTTTGAAGAATAGCTTACCTGCAAGAATAGTAAACATGATATAATGCAAAACAAAAAACATAACATTAGAAAAAACCTTAGAGTCAATAGAGCAAATTGGCCTGCCTAATGAGTCCAATCTCAACGGCACACAAAAGGGCACCAAAGGTTAGATCCCCCGGTGGGTGTGGGAACAGCACACAAGGGGATAAAAGGTACCTGTCTGCATAATAAAATAGATTCATATAGTTATCAAATACTAAAAGGCGGACACATCAAAAAATGCGCGTCAAGCCCATGATACATATCACCATGTCAAAACGGTTCGCAAATATATCAAAATGGGCGGTGGGCATGATTATTTGGAGAAGCAAAGTATGTTCAACATCTTCAAGGGTATCTAACCACCATGATGTGTGGGTCTACAGGGATGAAAACACAAAGGGATGTATCACATAAATCAATACATTTCCCAGTCATTAACAAACAAACTCACAGGGGCTCATAGGGATAATAAAAACATTATTTTTTAATTGTTGCAATGTCTATAGTGGTATCATGAAAGTCCGTATTGTCTCCAATTTTTTTCATTACATACTTTCAACATGGATGGCGGTTCTTCAGTCAACAAAACAAAGGATGTGTATGTGTCTCACCTGGAAGATGCTGATGCAGTGGGAAGGAGATTAAATGTTTAACAATGGGATGTGAGGGCTATTGCAAAATCTGTCACTCTGTTAATTGCTAGGATTGTATTAGACTGATCTGACTGGCAAGGCAAGTTTCCCCTTCTTCCCTGAAAGCTCCATGTGCATCCCTCCCAAAAATCCAAACTTAGTTGAAAAAGATGGTCATCCCCACTAGAAAAGCACTGATCTTCAGTTGAGGGTATAATAATAGCTGTGTTTCCCTGTCAGAACCTCCTAAAAAAAATGTAAGGTCTAATCATAGGATTTTGAGGTGGTCAAGCTCCATGTCTTAAGTCTCATCTAAACACAATGCTGCATGGGGCAGTAGGTCTCTACTTTATTTTCTTAAAAAAAAAAATAACAATGAGAATTGACATATTGAAAACTCTTATGCCCCGTACACACGGTCGGACTTTGTTCGGACATTCCGACAACAAAATCCTAGGATTTTTTCCGATGGATGTTGGCTCAAACTTGTCTTGCATACACACGGTCACACAAAGTTGTCGGAAAATCCGATCGTTCTGAACGCGGTGACGTAAAGCAAGTAAGTCGGGACTATAAACGGGGCATTGGCCAATAGCTTTCATCTCTTTATTTATTCTGAGCATGTGTGGCACTTTGTCCATCTGATTTGTGTACACACGATCGGAATTTCCGACACCGGATTTTATTGTCGGAAAATTTTATAGCCTGCTCTCAAACTTTGTGTGTCGGAAAATCCGATGGAAAATGTGTGATGGAGCCCACACACGGTCGGAATTTCCGACAACAAGTCAACAAGGTCCTATCACACATTTTACGTCGGAAAATCCGACCATGTGTACGGGGCATTAGATGTGGTAATGTATACATGAGTGTGGCTAATCATTTTCTGAATGTGGGGAAGTTTGTCATTGAGGAACACCTTTACTCAATCAATGTTAAATAGTGTAAAGGATAACTGTAGAGAGTAGTATATAGCACAGGAAATCATCCAGGCTTGCATGGATGTGGTAGACTTAGACTGGGTCGGCATCTCTTTGATCATGATCTACCTGTCCATCGCAAGTGTTTAATGGGTAGATCCCCTCAGTGCCGACCCCCTCATCAGAACTTCTCCCCACAGCAGTGCTGCAAGCAGAAGCAGCCAGCTGAGCTGTATGGCTACACTTTCTACATCGTCTCCTGCTGTCTTTCCCTCTCATTCATCCTGTTAACTTTCTTCACATATACGTGCTCAGGGTAGATGTGAGGGGTGGATTAGAGGGAAAGCAGAGCTTTAGAACAGGCAGATGAGCTACTACAAGGGCTACTTGTTAGGGAAGGATGAAACAGTAATTCTTATACTGCAGGAGCAGATGAAAGGGGGCACCACAGCTGGGCACAGGAAGCATGTCAGAATCTACACTGGGTTAGAGTGCCTTGAAAAAGTATTCATACTCCTTGACATTTTCCACATTTTGCCATGTTATAACCAAAAATGTAAATGTATCTTATTGGGAGTTTATCTGATAGACCAACACAAAGTTGCACATAATTGTAAAGTGGAAGGAAAATGATAAATGGTTTTTCAAAACTTTTTACAAATAAATATGTGACAAGTGTGGTGTGCATTTGTATTCAGCCCCCCTGAGTCAATACTTTGTATAACACCTTTCGCTGCAATTACAGCTGCAAATATTTTTGGGTATGTCTCTACTAGCTT
Organism: Lithobates septentrionalis; assembly: GCA_037952835.1. Lineage (NCBI taxonomy): Eukaryota > Metazoa > Chordata > Amphibia > Anura > Ranidae > Lithobates > Lithobates septentrionalis. The sequence goes on along the minus strand of JBBDGP010000872.1, from coordinate 625,799 downwards.
TGCACATCTGGAGAATGAAATTATTGCCCATTCTTCTTTGCAAAATAGCTCAAGCTGTGTCAGATTGGATGGAGAGCGTCTGTGAACAGCAATGTTCGTCTTGCCACAGATTCTCAATTGGATTTAGGTCTGGACTTTGATTGGGCCATTCTAACACGTGAATATGCTTTGATCTAAACTAGGGATGAGCTTCGTGTTCGAGTCGAACCCTTGTTCGTCTCGAACATCGGCTGTTCGATCGTTTGCCGAATTGCGAACGATATGGGCCGTTCGCGCCAAATTCGTGTGGCGCATCACGGCCCATAATTCACTGCGGCATCGCAGTGCATTGCTGGCTGATGATTGGCCAAGCATGCACTATGACCCGCATGCTTGGCCAATCACAGCGCCGTCGGTAGAGAGAGCTGTAATTGGCCAAAGCCAGGGTGGCTTTGGCCAATTATGGCTTAGGGGGTTTAGAACACACCCCACACTATATAAGGCCGCCTGCACGGCGGCCCTGTGTAGTGTGTTCCGGCGTGCTTAGATAGAGAGAGAGAGACAGTGTCATTTCATTTGAGTTAGCTAGATTAGGCAGGACAGTCAGTGAGTTAGCTGCACTTATAGTGTATTGTGTATATATATGCATCCCAGGTGTTGTATGTATGTATGTATATATATATATATATATATATATATATATATATATATATATACACTGTATTCAGTTTAGCTAGATCCGTTCCTGTTATCTTCCTACTGACAGGCAGGCTTGTCTTGTTACAGTATTTACAGCTACCTGAAGAAAATTGCTGGTGTTCTTATGATCCTATTAGTACCACAGTCTGGCAGCTAGACTATTTACAGTTAGTGTAGTGCGTCCTCCTCGCAGTGTTTAGTTAAAGCTACAAGTTAGTTTAGTGTGACCTCTGCACAGTGTTCAGCTAAAACTACAAGTTAGTGTAGTGCACATTGTTCAGCTAAAGTTACAAGTTAGGGTAGTGCGTTCTCCTCACAGTGTTCAGCTAAAGCTACAAGTTAGTGTAGTGCGTCCTGCTCACAGTGTTCAGCTAAAGCTACAAGTTAGTGTAGTGCGTCCTCCTCACAGTGTTCAGCTAAAGCTACAAGTTAGTGTAGTCCGTCCTGCTCACAGTGTTCAGCTAAAACTACAAGTTAGTGTAGTGAGACCTCTGCACAGTGTTCAGCTAAAGCTACAAGTTAGTGTAGTGCGTCCTGCTCACAGTGTTCAGCTAAAACTACAAGTTAGTGTAGTGAGACCTCTGCACAGTGTTCACCTAAAGCTACAAGTTAGTGTAGTGCGTCCTGCTCACAGTGTTCAGCTAAAACTACAAGTTAGTGTAGTGAGACCTCTGCACAGTGTTCAGCTAAAGCTACAAGTTAGTGTAGTGCGTCCTGCTCACAGTGTTCAGATAAAACTACAAGTTAGTGTAGTGAGACCTCTGCACAGTGTTCAGCTAAAGCTACAAGTTAGTGTAGTGCGTCCTGCTCACAGTGTTCAGCTACAATTACAAGTTAGTGTAGTGAGACCTCTGCACAGTGTTCAGCTAAAGCTACAAGTTAGTGTAGTGCGACCTCTGCACAGTGTTTAACAGGGGCGTGTAATTACAATTTTTCATGCAATACTTTGCAGCAGGGCTCGTTTCTGCGGTCCAACTAGAGTACCTGTGAGGGGTTGCAGCATTGTGGCACCAGCACCAGTGCCTAAGGCCCAATTTTTCAGCCCCTGTTCAACAGGGGCATGTAATTACAATTCTTGATCTAATATTTCACAGCAGGGCCTGTTTCTGCGCCCACCAAGAGCGAGTGAGGACTTACAGTGTTGTGGCACCACCACCACCACCAAAGGCCCAATTTTTTTGCCCCTGTTCAACAGGGGCATGTAATTACAATTCTTGATCTATTATTTCACAACAACACCTAAGGCCCAAATTTCTGCTGAGTATATAGGGCAGGCCCCTACTTTCAAACATCCAACTTACAAACGACTCCTACTTGCAAACGGAAGGAGACAACAGGAAGTGAGATTAAATCTACCCCTAGGAAGGGAAATTCTCTCCTGTAAGAGTTAATATGGGAAAAACATGTCTCCTTTCCACTGATGCTTTATCACCAATCCTTGTTTCACAAAAAAAACCAAATTTTCAAAAAACATTTGTCATTGGGACAAAAAATGAGGTGAAATCTTCTGAAGAGGAGCATAGACGGCAAAACAAATGTCACAGGGGTGATAACCCTTCCCTATGTTTTCCAAAAAGCTTAAAATAGATTTTTTGTCTGGAGCTAAACACGTTAAAAATGTACCAGTTCAAAATTACAAACAGATTCTACTTAACAACAAACCTACAGTCCCTGTCTTGTTTGCACCGCCTGTATACTGCTGTTCAGAGTATATAGGGCCTGATGGCCCCACGCCTTTCCCTTTTTTTAATTTAGGCGCGGGGTTCCCCTTAATATCCATACAAGACCCAAAGGGCCTGGTAATGGACTGGGGGGTACCCATGCTGTTTGTCTCACTGATTTTCATCCATATTGCCAGGAACCGACATTACATTAAAGCCGCAAGCAATTTTAAATGATTTTTTTTTCCTTCAAAAATGACATTTTGTGCAGGGACTGTTCTAAGCACGGGAAACACACGCCACTTTACAGGCATACTATAGACACCCCCCAGGTACTTTTTTTAAAGGAATATTTCACTTTTTTTTTAACTTTAAGCATCATTAAAATCACTGCTCCCGAAAAAACGGACGTTTTTAAAAGTTTTTTTTGCATTGATACATGTCCCCTGGGGCAGGACCCAGGTCCCCAAACACTTTTTAGGACAATACCATGCAAATTAGCCTTTAAAATGAGCACTTTTGATTTTGAACGTTCGAGTCCCATAGACGTCAATGGGGTTCTAAAGTTCGTGCCAATTTTTGGTCCGTTCGCAGGTTCTGGTGCGAACTGAACCGGGGGGTGTTCGGCTCATCCCTAATCTAAACCATTCCATTGTAGTTCTGGCTGTATGTTTAGGGTCATTGTCCTGCTGAAAGGTAAACTTCCACCCAAGTATTTTGCAGACTCTAACAGGTTTTCTTCTAAGATTTCCCTGTATTTTGCTCCTTCCATCTTCCCATCAACTCTGACCAGCTTCCCTGTCCCTGATGAATAAAAGCATCCCCACAACACAATGCTGCCACCACCATGTTTCACGATTTGGATAGTATGTTCAGGGTGATGTGCATTGTTAGTTTTCTGCCACACATAGCCTTTTGCTTTTAGGCAAAAAGTAAAATTTTGGTGTCATCTGACCAGAGCACCTTCTTCCACGTTTGCTGTTTCCCCCACATGGCTTCTCACAATCTGCAAAGGGGACTTCTTATGGCGTTCTTTTAACAATGGCTTTCTTATTGCCACGCTTCCATAAAGGCAAGATTTGTGGAGTGCTCGACTAATAGTTGTCCTGTGGACAGATTCTCCCACCTGAGCTGTGGATCTCTGCAGCTCCTCCAGAGTTACCATGGGCCTTGTGGCTGCTTCTCTGATTAATACTCTCCTTGCCCGGCCTGTCAGTTTAGCTGGACAGCCATGTCTTGGTAGGTTTGCAGCTGTGCCATAATCTTTACATTTTAAGATGATGGATTGAACAGTGCTCCGTGAGATGTTCAAAGCTTGGGATATTTTTTTTTATAACCTAACCCTGCTTTAAACTTCTCCACAACTTTATCTCTGACCTGTCTGGTGTATTCCTTGGCCTTCATGATGCTGTTTGTTCACTAAGGTTCTCTAACAAACCACTGAGGGCTTCACAGAACAGCTGTATTTATACTGAGATTAAATTACACACAGGTGGACTCCATTTACTAATTAGGTGATTTCTGAAGGCAATTAATTCCACTAGATTTTAGTTAGGAGTATCAGAGTAAAGGGGGCTAAATACAAATGCATGCCACACTTTTCAGATATTTATTTGTAAAAGCATTGGAAAACTATTTATCATTTTCCTTCCACTTCACAATTATGTGCTACTTTGTGTTGGTCTATCACATAAAATCCCAATAAAATACATTTACATTTTTAGTTGTAACATGACTAAATGTGGAAAATGTCAAGGGGTATAAATACTTTTTCAAGGCACTGTATATCCTGTATATTAGCTGCCACTGAACTCTGTGCTATGTACTCCTGGCCTGTGAACTTTGTACTATGCACTCCTGACCAGTGAACTCTGCACTATGTACTCCTGATCTCTGAAATATGTGCTACAGTATGTATGGCTTTGCTAGGTTAGCTCCTTAAAAAAAAGGCACTGTGCCCCGTGAGCTTTGATTTCTCCCATGTTGTTCATGTACATCCCCACATCACTCTTGCCTGTGCCTGATTCAGACCTACTTATAGACAAACAGAACAAAGAAAGTAAGTGGAAATGTTGTACAGTCGATGCGCAATATATATTGTAAAAGATTAAGAGGGAGAGAAGAGGCAGGTTTTATTTAAAAAAAATGACTATATTATTTCACAAACAATAACCTGGAAATTTGTGCAGTCGATGCACAGTATGTAAGCAATTTTTTAAGGCTGAAATCTAAGAGGGAGAGATGAGACAAATTTTAATCAAGAAATAAAAAATTATAGCGTATTATTTCCAATAAATAACCACCAATATTGTACAGCAAATGTACATTAGGTAAGCAGATTTATTAGGCCACAAATTAAGAGGGAGATATAAAGTCTTTAATCAAGAAATACAAAGAAGAGTCTATTATTTTATTAAAGCATCCATAAGTATTGTACAGCCTATGCATATTACGTAAGTAGCTTTAATAAGCTGAAACTTTAGAGCAGGGGTCTTCAAACTACGGCCCTCCAGTTGTTCAGGAACTACAATTCCCATCATGCCTAGTCATGTCTGTGAATGTCAGAGTTTTACAATGCCTCGTGGGACGTGTAGTTCCGCAACAGCTGGAGGGCCATAGTTTGAGGATCCCTGCTTTAGAGGGAGATACCAGTCAGATTTTAAACTGAAATAATATTCCGACAACAGCTAGAAATATTGTACAGACTTGTTGCTCACCATATAAGCATTTCATGGACTGTAGACTGCAAAATTAGGAGGGAGAGAGCAGTAGACTTTATCATGAAATTAAAGAGTATGTTACTTCAGAAACATGTGTGTACAGACATGCTGCACAGTATGTAGGCAGCTTTATTAGGCCACGGTTTTAGAGGGAGAGACCGGGCAGGTTTTTTTTTTCAAATAAAAGTTAGAGTGTATTATTTCAGAAAAAAAGCTAGGGATCTTGAACAGACTGGTTTTAAAGTATGTAAGTAGCTTTAGAAATCCAAAACTTGAGACAGAGAAAGCAGGCTGTTTTATTATAAAATAAAAACTAGAGTGTGTTATTAATATATATTCCTTTAGCTCATTATAACTTGGGGACACTTCATTTGCTATGATGGGGTGGTTAGGCAACCATCTTAGGAGAGCTCAGTAGAATATCATACTAGGGCAAGTTTTAGACAGGAGCCATTTGCCCTACCAGCACGTCTTTAAAGTGTGGGAGGAAACCAGAGGAAAACCACACAAGCACACAGAGAACCCGCAAAACCAATGCAGATGGTGTCCTGACTGCAAGTCAAACCAAAAACCCAAACGTTGCAAAGAAGAAGGGCTTGTCCTTAAAATGCTAAGTAACCATGAAATATTAGAGTGTATTATTTCAGGGGTGATTGTGAGAAGAACTGAAGAGACTCACACAATGTAAGTAGATTTTTTGGGCTGCAATTAAAAAGGGAGAGACCAGGCAGGTTTTAGCACAATTTAAAATTTAGAATGTATTATATCAGAGAAAGCAGATTGAAATGTTTCACAGATTTAATCTACACCATGTAAACACCTTTAGTAGACTGCATTTTTAGAGGAGATGTTAAGAAGGTTTTATAATTAAATAAAAATGATGGTGTATTATTTCAGAGACAAAGGCCAGAAATATTATATAGACTCTATACAAACTATGGAAGCAGCTTTAATAGGCTGTAATTTAAGGGTAAAAATTAGGGATGAGCCGAACACCCCCCCGGTTCGGTTCGCACCAGAACCTGCGAACGGACCGAAAGTTCGCACGAACATTAGAACCCCATTGACGTCTATGGGTCTCGAACGTTCTAAATCAAAAGTGCTCATTTTAAAGGCTAATTTGCATGGTATTGTCCTAAAAAGGGTTTGGGGACCCGGGTCCTACCCCAGGGGACATGTATCAATGCAAAAAAAACTTTTAAAAACGGCAGTGATTTTAATGATGCTTAAAGTAAAAAAAAAAAAAAGTGAAATATTCCTTTAAATATCGTACCTGGGGGATGTCTATAGTATGCCTGTAAAGTGACGCATGTTTCCCGTGTTTAGAACAGTCCCTGCACCAAATGTCATTTTCAAAGGAAAAAATCTCATTTAAAACTGCTTGCGGGTTTAATGTAATGTCGGGTCATGGCAATATGGATGAAAATCAGTGAGACAAACGGCATGGGTACCCCCCAGTCCATTACCAGGCCCTTTGGGTCTTGTATGGATATTAAGGGGAACCCCGCACCCAAATTAAAATAAGGAAAGGTGTGGGGCCACCAGGCCCTATATACTCTGAACAGCAGTATACAGGCGGTGCAAACAAGACAGGGACTGTAGGTTTGTTGTTAAGTAGAATTTGAACGGGTACATTTTTAACGTGTTTAGCTCCAGCCAAAAAATCTTTTTTAAGCTTTTTGGAAAACATAGGGAAGGGTTATCACCCCTGTGACATTTGTTTTGCTGTCTTTCCTCCTCTTCAGAAGATTTCACCTCACTTTTTGTCCCAATGAAAAATGTTTTTTGAAAATTTGGGTTTTTTTGTGGAACAAGGATTGGAAAGCATCAGTGGAAAGGAGAAATTGTTTTCCCATATTAACTCTTACAGGAGAGAATTTCCCTTCCTAGGGGTAGATTTCATCTCACTTCCTGTTGTCTCCTTCCGTTTGCAAGTAGGAGTCGTTTGTAAGTTAGATGTTTGAAAGTAGGGTCCTGCCCTATATACTCAGCAGAAATTTGGGCCTTAGGTGTTGCTGTGGCCACAACACTGTAAGCCCTCACAGGGCCCTGCTGTGAAATATTAGATCAAGAATTGTAATTACATGCCCCTGTGGAACAGGAGCTGAAAAATTAGGCCTTAGGCACTGGTGCTGGTGCCACAACACTGCAACCCCTCACAGACACTCTAGTAGGAACGCAGGAACGAGCCCTGCTGCAAAGTATTGCATCAAAAATTGTAATTACACGCCCCTGTTAGACAGGGGCAGAAAAATTGGGCCTTAGGCACTGGTGCTGGTGCCACAACACTGCAACCCCTCACAGACACTCTAGTTGGAATGCAGGAACGAGCCCTGCTGCAAAGTATTATATCAAAAATTGTAATTACACGCCCCTGTTAAACAGGGGCTGAAAAATTGTGCCTTAGGCACTGGTGGTGGCGCCCAGAACCAAAAATGTTCTTACAAGCTATCAGCGTGATGATTGAGGAGGAAGAGGATAATTACTCAGGGATAGTCACTCAGCATCAGCATAGGCAGTCTTTGAAGGGATCTGAGATTTCGAAAAAAATTATTCGGTTACATCAGCATCAGGTGCTTGGTAGCTGGTGGTGATCCAAGACTGATTCATTTTTATGAAGAGCCGATCGACCGAGTCGGTGGACAGACGCACCCTGTGATCGGTTACCACGCCTCCAGCAGCACTGAATGTGCGTTCCAAAAGAACGCTGGATGCAGGACAGGCCAGTAGCTCAATTGCATACTGTGCAAGCTCTGGCCAGTGATCCATCCTCAAGACCCAGTAACCCAGAGGATTTTCGGTGGGAAAGGTGTCCAAGTCTGATCTTGCCCCTAGGTATTCCTGCACCATGTAAAACAGACGCTGGCGATGGTTGCTGGAACCGATCATACCTTGGGGCTGCGGACCAAAAAATTGTCTGAATGCATCGGTCAGATGGCCACCTTCTCCACCGCTCCTTCTTTGACTGACCGAAGCCTCAGCAACACGTTGTCCAGAAACAGGAGTTTGTAACCTCCCAGTCTCTGGGAACGCGTTGCACAGACCTTTCTGCAAGGCCTCCCGAAGATGTTTCATCCTCTGCTCCCTCTGCGATGGCAAGATAAGGTCCGCAACCTTACCCTTGTAACGTGGATCAAGGAGGGTTGCCAGCCAGTATTGGTCCTTCTCCTTGATACCACGAATACGAGGATCCTTACGCAGGCTTTGCAGGATCAGGGAGGCCATGCAGCGTAGGTTTGCTGAGGCATTCGGTCCGGAGTCCTCTGGGTCACTAAGGACGACAACATCCGCAGCCACCTCCTCCCAGCCATGTACAAGTCCATGTGTTTCTTGGGACTGATCCCTTAAAGACTGCTGCTGATGCTGAGTGCCAGGCTCCACCTCCATACTGACACAATCTTCCTCCTCCTCCTCCTCCTCCTCCTCCTCCTCTTCCTGTGTGATCGGCGGGCACGCAGGAACACTGTCTGGATAAAGGGGGCCTTGAGAGCTAAGGAAGTCCTCCTCTTCCTGCCTCTGTTCTGCCTCAAGTGCCCTGTCCATTATTCCACGCAGCGTGTGCTCCAACAGGTGGACAAGGGGGACAGTGTCACTGATGCATGCACTGTCACTGCTCACCATCCTCGTGGCCTCCTCGAATGGTGACAGGACAGTGCATGCATCCCTGATCATGGCCCACTGGCGTGGGGAAAAAAAACCAAGCTCCCCTGACCCTGTCCTGGTGCCATAGTCGCACAGGTACTCATTGATGGCCCTCTGCTGCGTGTGCAGCCGCTGCAGCATGGCCAACGTTGAGTTCCACCTGGTGGGCATGTCACAGATTAGGCGGTTCTTGGGCAGGTTAAACTCCTTTTGGAGATCTGCCAGCCGAGCACTGGCATTATATGACCGGCGGAAATGCACACAGACTTTCCTGGCCCGCCTCAGGACATCCTGTAAGCCCGGGTACCTGCCCAAGAACCGCTGCACCACCAAGTTAAGGACGTGAGCCAAACAGGGCAAATGGGTCATTTGTCCCTGTCGGAGGGCAGAGAGGAGGTTGGTGCCATTGTCGCAAACCACCATTCCTGCCTTAAGTTGGCGTGGCGTCAACCACCTCTGAACCTGCCCCTGCAGAGCTGACAGAACCTCTGCCCCAGTGTGGCTCCTGTCCCCCAAGCACACCAGCTCAAGCACCGCATGGCATCTTTTGGCCTGCGTACTTGCGTAGCCCCTTGTACGACTACGGAGCACCGCTGGTTCCGAGGAAGAGGCCATGGAGGAAGAAGAAGAGGAGGGGGTGGAGGAGAGAGGTGTGTCACAATCATTAGCATTTTGGAGGCGTGGTGGCGGAACAACCTCCAACACTACTGCACCTTGTCCTGCATCCTTCCCAGCTGCCAGCAGAGTCACCCAATGCGCCGTGAAACTTAGGTAACGTCCCTGTCCATGCCTGCTGGACCATGAGTCAGCGGTAATATGCACCTTACCGCTGACCGCCCTGTCCAGCGAGGCATGGACATTGCCTTCCACATGCCGGTAGAGAGCCGGAATCGCCTTCCGTGAGAAAAAGTGGCGTTTGGGTACCTGCCACTGAGGAACCGCACATTCCACAAACTCACGGAAGGGGGCAGAGTCTACCAACTGAAAAGGCAGCAGTTGAAGTGCTAGCAATTTTGCCAAGCTAGCATTCAACCGTGGGCATGTGGATGGCTGGGAGCAAACTTTTTTCGGCGGTGCAGCAGCTGGGGCAGGGAAATTTGCCTGGTACAATCTGACGTCGGTGTACCAAAAGCAGATTGCCCACAAGTACTTGGCTGTGACACACCTAATTCTACACCTTCATTCCTCTCACTGCAGGTCTCAGAGAGGACTGGAGGTCTAGTGGGGTTGGAAATCTCAGCTGATGAGGAGCAAGGAGAGATCCTCTTTGTTCTTTGGTGTGGGTCTTTTAGATACGCTTGCCAACGAACTGCATGGCAGGTCAACATATGTCTGGTCAAGCATGTGGTACCCAAGCGGGAGATGTTTTGGCCACGTGAGATATGCTTGAGACATATGTTGCAAATAGCAGCGGTGCGATCTGATGCACTCGTCTCAAAAAAGGCCCACACCAAAGAACTTTTTGAATAACGCGCAGAGACTGCAGCGCCCTGCACATGTGGAGCTTTGGGGTGTGATGCAGTCAATGTGCTGCCCTTAGGCTGGCCCCTGGAGGGCATCCTGCCTCGTTGGTGATGTGCCGCCTCCTCCTCCTCCTCCTCCTCCTCCTCTCTCCTATCAGGCACCCACGTTGAGTCAGTGACCTCATCATCCCCTCCCTCCTCATCACTGGAGCAAACCTGGCAGTATGCTGCAGCAGGGGGAGCATGACTGCCAGATTGCTGTCCTTCTTGGGCACCCCCTCTGTCCGTGCTCATGTTACTGCCTTCATCGAGCTCAGTATCATCATCAGAGCCTTCCAAACGCTGGGCATCCTCCTGGAGCATGTACCCAACACTGTGTTCAAACAGTTTGAGGGACTCCTCAGGAGGACATGGTGGAGCTAGGGAAGGAGTCACTGATGACATTGAGCTGAGGGAAGAGGCCGCTGCTTTGCCAGACAAAGCACCCTGGGCATGGGTGAGAGAGGATGAGGAGGATGAGGACGGCTTGGTCATCCACTCGACCAAGTCTTCCGCATGTTGCGGCTCAACACGGCCAGCTGCCGAAAAAAAAGGCCAAGCGTGTCCCATGGCCACGTGCTGATGAGGATGCACCGTCTCCACGACCAGCACTAGACACAGAGCCTGCTTGCCCTCTCTTATTGGCTTGTGACTGTCTGCCTCTCCTTCTTGGCCTTCCAGACATACTAATGGCCTGTAGCTGCACTAAGCTGGGATATATATATCTATATATATCTATATATATATATATATATATATATATATATATATATATATATATATATATATATATATATATATATATATATATATATATATATATATATATATATATATATATATATATATATATATATATATATATGTACTGATACTGCAGCTAGCAAAATCAACTGCTTGCCTGTAGTATGAGAACACCACCAACCTTCTACAGGTAGCTTTAGCTGAACACTGTGAGGTGGACGCACCCCACTAACTTGTAGGTTTAGCTGAACACTGTGAGCAGGACGCACTGCACTAACTGTAAATAGTCTAGCTGCCTGACCGTGGTACTAATAGGATCAAAAGAACACCAGTAATTTTCTTCAGGTAGCTTTATATACTGTAACCAGACAAGCCTGCCTGTCAGTAGGAAGATAACAGGAACGGATCTAGCTGAACACTGTGAGCAGGACGCACTGTACTAAATGTAAATAGTCTAGCTGCCTGACCATGGTACTAATAGGATCAAAAGAACACCAGTAATTTTCTTCAGGTAGCTTTATATACTGTAACCAGACAAGCCTGCCTGTCAGTAGGAAGATAACAGGAACGGATCTAGCTGAACACTGTGAGCAGGACGCACTGTACTAAATGTAAATAGTCTAGCTGCCTGACCGTGGTACTAATAGGATCAAAAGAACACCAGTAATTTTCTTCAGGTAGCTTTATATACTGTAACCAGACAAGCCTGCCTGTCAGTAGGAAGATAACAGGAACGGATCTAGCTGAACACTGTGAGCAGGACGCACTGCACTAAATGTAAATAGTCTAGAAGATAACAGGAACGGATCTAGCTGAACACTGTGAGCAGGACGCACTGCACTAAATGTAAATAGTCTAGAAGATAACAGGAACGGATCTAGCTGAACACTGTGAGCAGGACGCACTGCACTAAATGTAAATAGTCTAGAAGATAACAGGAACAGATCTAGCTGAACACTGTGAGCAGGACGCACTGCACTAAATGTAAATAGTCTAGAAGATAACAGGAACGGATCTAGCTGAACACTGTGAGCAGGACGCACTGCACTAAATGTAAATAATCTAGAAGATAACAGGAACGGATCTAGCTAAACTGAATACAGTGTATATATATATATATATGCAACACCTGGGATGCATATATATACACAATACACTGTAAGTGCAGCTAACTGACTGACTGTTCTGCCTAATCTATCTAACTCAAATCAAATGACACTGTCTGTCTCTCTCTCTCTCTCTCTATCTATGAACGCCGGAACACACACTACACAGGGCCGCCGTGCAGGCGGCCTTATATAGTGTGGGGCGTGTACTAAATCCCCTGAGCCATAATTGGCCAAAGCCTCCTTGGCTTTGGCCAATTACGGCTCTCTGTTCAGGCGGCGCTGTGATTGGCCAAGCATGTGGGTCATAGTGCATGCTTGGCCAATCATCAGCAAGCAATGCACTGCGATGCCGCAGTGAATTATGGGCCGTGATGCGCCACACGAATTTGGCGCGAACGGCCCATATCGTTTGCAATTCGACGAACGATCGAACAGCCAATGTTCGAGTCGAACATGGGTTCGACTCGAACACGAAGCTCATCCCTAGTAAAAATTAGGTTTTATTGTGTTATTGCAGTGGGTTATAGATGTGCCACTTCACAGGCAGGTTCAGGGCATCCCTCAGGCATGTGATTTTAATAAGTGTTACATTTATAATATTTCACTCTAAGGATTAATAAAATTGCTGTTCCTCACAAAACACAATTTTTATATTTTTCTTTGGTACATGTCCCAGAGGGCAGTGCTGAGCTCCTGAACACATTTTTGAGAATTCCTTGCCTATTGGTTTAGAAAAGGGCCATTACCATTTTTTTAGCATTTGACTCCATCTAACTTTAATAGGGTTCAGACTCAACTCATGAACTTTACTCGAACCCTGATTATAATGAACCCTACTCATACCAAACCTAAGTGTGTTTGGCTCATCACTAGAGACAAGAGCCAGAAATATTGTAAAGACTTAATGCACACTATGTAAGCAGTTTTCGTAGGCAACAATGGTGTATTAATTCAGAGACAACAGTCACAAACATTGTACGTTGTGGAAGAGTATGTAACCAGCATCAGACGACCACAATGCAAAAGGAAGAGACAAGACAGTTTTTAACTTGAAATAATTACCTAAAGTGGATATAAACCCTCTCCTATACCCAGTGAACAGCCTCAGATGATACACAGGGATGAAACAAATCTCCCTGCATAAGTTTTACATGTACATCTGCTGTCTTCAGCTTTCTATATTCTTTAGAAAGTGAACATTGTGTTAGAATTTTTACTTCCTGTTCCAGCACTGGGAGTGGAGTCTTGGCATACACTGTGTGACAGCTAATTGGAGGAAAGGCACCCCCCGCTCCACATAGGCAGAGGAACGAAGATACTTGCAGAGCTATGCTGTGAATAGATACGCTCTCTGCTAATGTATTTATAGCACCCACCCGACACAAATTTTCAGCTGCTTTTATCTCCCGTGTTGGAGAACTTGTCAGAAGTTATCATGCTGATAACAGAGGAATGAAGCAGCAGAAAGACACAGGACTTTGGGCTTTGGAGAGAGCTAAGAAAACACTACAGATATACAGTTAGGTCCATATAAATTTGGACACAGGCACAATTTTCATACTTTTGGCTCTGTATGCCACCAGAATAAAATTAAAAAGAAACAATCCAAATTAATTTGAAGTGCAGACTTTCAGATTTAATTCAAGGGGTTGAACATAAATATCAAGTACAAATTTTAGGAACTACAACCATTTTTATACACATCCCCCCCCTTTTCAGGGGCTTACATGTAATTGGACAAATGAATATAATCATAAATAAAATGTTCATTTTTAATATTTTTTTGAGAATCCTTTACTGGCAATGACTGCCTGAAGTGTGGAACCCATGGACATTACCAAAGACTGGGTTTCCTCCTTCCTGATGCTTTGCCAGGTTCCAACTGCAGCTGTCTTCAATTGTTCTTTGTTTGTGGGTCTTTCTTCCTTTAGTTTTGCCTTCAGCAGGTGAAATGCATGCTCAATTGGGTTAAGATCAGGTGATTGACTCGGCCATTACAGAATAGTCCTTCAAAAGCCCCTGGGTTGTTTTTGCGGTGTGTTTTGGATCATTGTCCATCTGTACTGTGAATCGCTATCCAATCAACTTTGCTGCATTTGGCTGAATCTGGGCTGACAGTATATCTCTAAACATTGCAGAATTCATCTGGCTGCTTCTGTCTTTTGTCATATCATCAATAAACACCAATGATCTAGTGCCACTGGAAGCCATGCATGACCATGTCATCACATTGCCTCCACCATGTTTTACAGATGATGTTGTGTGCTTTGGATCATGAGCTGTTCCAAGCCTTCTCCACTCTTTTTTTGCCGTCATTTTGGTACAGATTAATCTTAGTTTCATCCTTCCTTGCAAAGACTGCTTTTCCAGAACTGGTCTGTGTTTTTTAGATGTTTTTTGACAAAGTTTAATCTGCCTTTTCTATTCTTCAGGCTTATGAATGGTTTGCACCTTGTGGTGAACCCTCTGTACTTTCTCTCGTGAAGTCTTCTCTTGATTGAAGATTTTGACAATGATACGCCCACCTCCTGGAGAGTGTCCTTCACTTGTCTGATGTTGTGAATGGGTTTTTCTTTACCATATAGAGGATCCCGCAATCATCCACCACAGTTGTCTTTCGTGGATGTCCAGGCCTTTTTATGTTGCTGTGCTCACCAGTGCGTTCTTCTTTCCTCACAATGTACTAGAATGTTGATTTGGCCACTCCTAATGTTGCTGCTATCTCTCTGATGGGTTTATTTAGTTTTTGAAGTCTTACAATGGCCTGTTTCACTTGCATGACAGATCCTTTGAACGCATGATGTAGGTTCACAGCAATAGATTTCAAATGCAAATATTACACTTAGAATCAACTCCAGACCTTTCACCTGCTTAATTGATGAAGAAATAACGAAGGAGTAGCCCACACCTGGCCATGAAAAAGCTTTTGATTCAATTGTTCAATTACTTTTGGTCCCTTGAAAAAGGGGTGATGGCTATTCTTAAGAGCTGTAATTTCTAAACCCTTTCTTCGATTTGTATGTACATACCCTCAAATTAAAATTGAGAGTGTGCACTTTCAACCCATATCCATTATATAACTATAGCTTGAATATGTTTTGGTAAATACCTGAAAAAACTAAAACTGTGCCTGTGTCCAAATTTATACAGTATGGACCTAACTGTATGTGCCCAGTTCAAATTTCATGAATCGGGTTTACATCCACTTTAAGTGTAATATATTATTATCAAAGAGACAATAGCCATCACTTTTTTAGAATGTTGGAGCACTGGAACATGTCACAAACTAGGACACACAACGGATGATCTGATTACCAGTGATGGTGAAGAGGGCCACCCACAATTCAAGCCTGAATCCTTATACCTTCACTAGCACGGTAATCAGCTGCAAATACAGTATATACTAAAGCAGCCCATCGATGATTCAAATTTCTTTCCCTCCACCACCTGTGGAAAGAAAGAAAACCACTCAATTCCCCAATCAACACAGTCAGTGTTGATAGGGGAATGCATCCTGCAGTGCTATTGTGTTCTGCTGGTGGGAGGGCAAGGGGAGCCTTCCCGGGCGACAGAACACAATGATTACTGCTAGCTGTTATAGCTGCCAGCAGTAATTATATGTAAAAAAAACAGATTGATGGAGCCCAAGTCGATTGATGGACTACAATCTGCCTGCCCATGCACGGATTGATCTATGTATGGCTGGCTTGGCACAAACGGTTTGTAAGGGTCCTTTCTTGGGGGCTTTCTGCCCATCGGACTCCATTTTGCTCAGCGGGGGATCACTCCGCAGATCCCCACTGAGCAGGCGGATGACACGTCCGTCTCTGCTCACTGTGCTGGGATGGACCTGTCAGAGCCCTGCTGTCCTCTATGGGAGATCGGATGAAAACGGACCACCTATCCGTTTTCAATTGATCCAATCAGATCTGATCCAATCCCCCAGACGGATGGAAAATAGGGTTTCCATCTATCTGGATTTCACGTACAGGATTGGATATTGGCAGATGTCAGTGGACATGTCACCGCTGACATCCATCGCTCCATAGAAGTGAATCGAGCGTCCAATCAGGTCTGCCTTAAAAACTGACAGGAGTACCCGTGTGAAAGGGGCAACTCTGAAGATGGCATTTAGGTGGTTTCCTTCCTGTTTGATAACTTTGAAGAGATATATAAAGTGATTACGGGATTATTTCCTTGTGAGAAGTGGCGGCTGGTGGTATATTTTTTGGAGGCGGCAAACAATCCACCTGACGCCACCCCCCCACCCGGTCAGTCAGGTGGGTTTACAGGCACATTCCCCCCGGTTGGTCACCAGCCCCGCACTTACCTTATCTAGGTCATGGGCAGAGCTTCCTCCGGGCGGTGGGCGGTGTCTCCTCCTCCTGGTGCTTCACGGCGGCTTCCCCCCTGCATCTCCTCACTCCTCCTTCTCGGTGGCCAATAGGATTGCTTCTCCTCTCGGCCAATCGGGTGACAGGTCCTCAGGACCCACTTTCTGATTGGCCGGGAAGAGAATCAGGAAGACAACAGTGAATATTAATTCATCACACAACTGGGTGGGCTTGGGGTGCAATGCTCTGCACCCCGAGCCCACCCTTTTTTGAAGCCTATTAGAGCCTCTGGCTCTAATCACGTGCTTCTACAGAAAAAAAACCCCCATTGGAATCCATGCGTCCGGCGCCCCGCATGTAGATTAGGGGCCAGATGCATGGATTAGGGGGTTGGTGCCCCTGTGCCCTGCATTACAGCCATCACTGCTTGTGAGACATTCTTTGAGCGCTAATGAATCTTACCTGTTGTTCTGGAATTGATAGGGTTAAATCTTAAGAGCTCCGGTGTTGGTGTAATGAAAATGGCTTGTGTAGTCTTTTGTAGTCTTCTGGATAAAAAGTGAAGCTGGAACGTATACTTTTTTTCCTCATGGTTTTCAATTTGTCTTAGGTTTTTCTCTATAGGAACAGCTTTATGGCAGTTAATCCTGTTTTATTTAGCAAAATGTATTGTAATTAACCACTTCCCGCCCGGCCCATAGCAGATGACGGCCGGGCGGTGGTTCCGTTATCCTGACTGGGTGTCATATGATGTCCAGCAGAATAACATGCCGCCGCTCGCCTGCGGGGGCACTCATCGCGCCGATCGGTGGAGCGGTGTGTCAGCCTGACACATCGCTACACCGATCTTGGTAAAGAGCCTCCGGCGGAGGCTCTTTACCACGTGATCAGCCGTGTCCAATCATGGCTGATCACGATGTCAATAGGAAGAGGCGTTGATCGGCTTTTCCTCACTCGCGTCTGTCAGACGCGTGTAGAGGAGAGTCGATCGGCGGCTCTCCTGACAGGGGGTGTCTGCACTGATTGTTTATCAGCGCAGCCCCCCTCAGATCACCACACTGGACCACCAGGGATCGCCACTAGGACCACCAGGGAAGGGGCAACATGTGGATGGCCAGGTATGTACCCCATGGCCATCCACATGTGCCCAATGTGCCCAATCTGTGCCAATCAGTGCCCACAAATGGGCACTGATTGGCACCATTATGTTTCAGTTCTGCCCAGCAATGCCACCAATCAGTTTTATCAGTGCCACCAACCAGTGTAATCAGTGCCACCTGTCAGTGCCCATTTGTGCCCATCAGTGCCCACCTATCAGTGCCCATCAGTGCCACCTATCAGTGCCACCCATAAGTACCCATCAGTGCCACCCATAAGTACCAATCAATGCCACCTACAAATGCCCATCAATGCCACCTATAAGTGCCCATTGGTGCCATCTATGAGTGCCCATCAGTGCCGCATGCCAGTGCCACCTATCAGTGCCCATCAGTGCCACCTATCAGTGCCCGTCAGTCCCGCCTATCAGTGCCCATCATCAGTGCCCGTCAGTGCCACCTCATCAGTGCCACCTCATCGGTGCCCATCAGTGCCGCCGTATCAGTGCCCGTCAGTGCAGCCATATCAGTGCCCGTCATTGAAGAAGAAAACGTACTTATTTACAAAAAAGTTTAACAGAAACAAAGAAAAACTTTGCGCAAAAAATAAAAACCGCAGAGGTGATCAAATACCACCAAAAAAAAGCTTTATTTGTGGGAACAAAATGATAAAAAATTTGTTTGGGTACAGTGTTGTATGACCGCGCAATTGTCATTCAAATTGCAACAGCGCTGAAAGCTGAAAATTGGTCTGGGCGGGAAGGTGTCTAAGTGCCTGGTATTGAAGTGGTTAAACATACCATACATAGGTTAAAGATCTTTCAGTCTGTGTTTTGACATATTTTGGGGTTATTTTTGACATGATTGAGTCCTAATTCTTTGACTATGATACTAGTTTAAATAAAAAAGGCAGTACAGCGCATACGAAATCCTAAATAAAACAATCAATAATTGTCCATATAAAGATAAGATCCAAATAAAATCCAGCAATTTCTCCAGTGATAATCGTGACATGCAATAGCTTGTTGAGTGACTGTAGTGAAATGGACCTCCACCTTCGGTAGCACAAGCCGCTCACCTCTACAGATGGACCCCTGAGTATATCAGTCAGGTCAAATCAGCAGTTCCCTCACAGGGATAAAGGCAGGGGATGGTGTATGCAGATCCCGGTCAGGTTTCAGCAACAGATACTCTTGCAGTCATGACATGTAAAAATATATAAAGGAGATCTAGTGCTCTCTGTAAGTTACTAAAAATTGTTTATTCTAAAGAAGTAAAATCACTTACAAACATTGCACTGTACCCCAGTGCAAAGGACAACAGCATGTGTGAAAGGATGATCCACATCGGATGGTCGAGCGGAGCGCGGGTGACGTCACGATCCAGACACGTGGGCGGTGCCGTACGCGTTACGTCCCTAAAGGGGGCGGGACTTCCTCAGCGCCGCTCGTCCATCCAATGTGGATCATCCTTTCACACATGCTGTTGTCCTTTGCACTGGGGTACAGTGCGATGTTTGTAAGTGATACTTCTTTAGAATAAACGATTTTTAGTAACTTACAGAGAGCACTAGATCTCCTTTATATATTTTTACATGTCATGACTGCAAGAGTATCTGTTGCTGAAACCTGACCGGGATCTGCATACACCATCCCCTGCCTTTATCCCTGTGAGGGAGCTGTGAGCTAGCTACTGATTTGACCTGACTGATATACTCAGGGGTCCATCTGTAGAGGTGAGCGGCTTGTGCTACCGAAGGTGGAGGTCCATTTCACTACAGTCACCTAACAAGCTATTGCATGTCACGATTATCACTGGAGAAATTGCTGGATTTTAATTGGATATGGACAATTATTGATTGTTTTATTTAGGATTTCGTATGCGCTGTACTGCCTTTTTTATTTATGTTTTTGGGATTTGTTATATTTTTCCCCCAGTACTACAGCTGCTTATAGTTAGGTTGTACGGTTTGCGCTGGTCGACTCTGTTTGTATATGATACTAGTTTGTCTATGTCACATGACCACCATCAAATGGAACGTTAGTTGGGAAGGTCCCCATCCCCAGTTTTCCTTCTGGGGTAAGTGGCACCAATGGACAAGAGCGGTACCTGTGTGGTCAGATCATCATTGTATGTCCAATAATCCACAAATATGGATTTAGCCCAACCCTATCTGCTGGCCCAATGTGATATCATTTAGGGGTATTTTAGCAGGTGAATTTGAGCATTCCACCACTGGAAGTGCTTTGGTTATTACTTAGCACTGGCATTTGTTCTGACATCAGTTTGGCTGTACTTCTCCTTTAAAGTTTGAGATTGTATGTTTTTTTTGGATATTCATCATTCACGTATGACTCATATTGCCCTGAAAATAAAATAGATCTTTCTCCAATGTTCAAAGTAAAGATAATAATCCATTTTCCCAACATGTACCTAAAAATTAATAGTTTGTTTTGTCGGGTCTAGGAAAAAATTAGCCACATGATCCTCCATAAATCAGTGGGATGATGACTTTTGGGTCAGCTTACCAAAAGACATGAGTACTGCGAGGAAAAGTCTTTAGTGGGTGTTTGCTAGTATAGCAGTGACTTTCTTTTTACACTCCACTGGCTGTCAGATAAGAATGTGTATAATGGAGTTTAGCTCAGAAATAAAAGTCACTGAAATAAATGCCCATGATGAGTCTGGCTATCTAGCTGAAGCATTTCATAGATAAGACATCCAGAAAACAACAATGACACATTCAATCTGTAGTCTGAAGGAAGAAATAAAAGTGACTTACAATTTGTACTGAATGATATATTCCATTTCTTGAAGTAGAATGAAAACTAAATATTACTATTTCTAAATTGTTGCAGAATATGCTAGCTGCACTGCATTGATTAGGATACCAGGGACCCTAAAAGAAGAACCGTTATTGTGAGAGAAAGGTGCAATGAGACAAAATTCTCATCTTCCCTTAAAGAGAATCTGTCAAGGCTGGAATATTGAAGTTGCCATTGCCGTCCTGTTTTTGGAGATTTGTGCTCTAACCTTCAATGGGCATATGCATCCTAGGAGTTTTTAACACCTGGTCAGAACATGCTTGTATGAAATCAGTCACTCACTGTTTATTAAAGGAAGGATAATATAACAGCCTAGCACCTTCAAAAACAAGTCATCAGTTTTAGTCCATGTACTTTTTTCTGATTAATGCTCCTCAGTAGGGATGAGCTTCGTGTTCGAGTCGAACCCATGTTCGACTCGAACATCGGCTGTTCGACCGTCCGTCGAATTGCGAACGTTATGGGCCGTTCGCGCCAAATTCGTGTGGCGCGTCACGGCCCATAATTCACTGCGGCATCGCAGTGCATTGCTGGCTGATGATTGGCCAAGCATGCACTATGACCCGCATGCTTGGCCAATCACAGCGCCGTCAGTAGAGAGAGCTGTAATTGGCCAAAGCCAGGGTGGCTTTGGCCAATTATGGCTCAGGAGATTTAGTACACGCCCCACACTATATAAGGCCGCCTGCACGGCGGCCCTGTGTAGTGTGTTCCGGTGTGCTGATAGAGAGAGAGACAGACAGTGTCATTTGATTTGAGAGCTAGATTAGGCTAGATCTGTTCCTGCTCTTTACATTTAGTGCAGTGCGTCCTGCTCACAGTGTTCAGCTAGATCTGTTCCTGCTCTTTACATTTAGTGCAGTGCGTCCTGCTCACAGTGTTCAGCTAGATCTGTTCCTGCTCTTTACATTTAGTGCAGTGCGTCCTGCTCACAGTGTTCAGCTAGATCCGTTCCTGCTCTTTACATTTAGTGCAGTGCGTCCTGCTCACAGTGTTCAGCTAGATCTGTTCCTGCTATTTACATTTAGTGCAGTCAGTGCGTCCTGCTCACAGTGTTCAGCTAGATCCGTTCCTGCTATTTACATTTAGTGCAGTCAGTGCGTCCTGCTCACAGTGTTCAGCTAGATCCGTTCCTGGTATTTACATTTAGTGCAGTGCGTCCTGCTCACAGTGTTCAGCTAGATCCGTTCCTGCTATTTACATTTAGTGCAGTGCGTCCTGCTCACAGTGTTCAGCTAGATCCGTTCCTGCTATTTACATTTAGTGCAGTGCGTCCTGCTCACAGTGTTCAGCTAGATCCGTTCCTGCTATTTACATTTAGTGCAGTCAGTGTGTCCTGCTCACAGTGTTCAGCTAGATCCGTTCCTGCTATTTACATTTAGTGCAGTCAGTGCGTCCTGCTCACAGTGTTCAGCTAGATCCGTTCCTGCTATTTACATTTAGTGCAGTGCGTCCTGCTCACAGTGTTCAGCTAGATCCGTTCCTGCTATTTACATTTAGTGCAGTGCGTCCTGCTCACAGTGTTCAGCTAGATCCGTTCCTGCTATTTACATTTAGTGCAGTGCGTCCTGCTCACAGTGTTCAGCTAGATCCGTTCCTGCTATTTACATTTAGTGCAGTGCGTCCTGCTCACAGTGTTCAGCTAGATCCGTTCCTGCTATTTACATTTAGTGCAGTCAGTGCGTCCTGCTCACAGTGTTCAGCTAGATCCGTTCCTGCTATTTACATTTAGTGCAGTCAGTGTGTCCTGCTCACAGTGTTCAGCTAGATCCGTTCCTGCTATTTACATTTAGTGCAGTCAGTGCGTCCTACTCACAGTGTTCAGCTAGATCCGTTCCTGCTATTTACATTTAGTGCAGTGCGTCCTGCTCACAGTGTTCAGCTAGATCCGTTCCTGCTATTTACATTTAGTGCAGTGCGTCCTGCTCACAGTGTTCAGCTAGATCCGTTCCTGCTATTTACATTTAGTGCAGTGCGTCCTGCTCACAGTGTTCAGCTAGATCCGTTCCTGCTATTTACATTTAGTGCAGTCAGTGTGTCCTGCTCACAGTGTTCAGCTAGATCCGTTCCTGCTATTTACATTTAGTGCAGTCAGTGCGTCCTGCTCACAGTGTTCAGCTAGATCCGTTCCTGCTATTTACATTTAGTGCAGTGCGTCCTGCTCACAGTGTTCAGCTAGATCCGTTCCTGCTATTTACATTTAGTGCAGTGCGTCCTGCTCACAGTGTTCAGCTAGATCCGTTCCTGCTATTTACATTTAGTGCAGTCAGTGCGTCCTGCTCACAGTGTTCAGCTAGATCCGTTCCTGCTATTTACATTTAGTGCAGTGCGTCCTGCTCACAGTGTTCAGCTAGATCCGTTCCTGCTATTTACATTTAGTGCAGTGCGTCCTGCTCACAGTGTTCAGCTAGATCCGTTCCTGCTATTTACATTTAGTGCAGTGCGTCCTGCTCACAGTGTTCAGCTAGATCCGTTCCTGTTATCTTCCTACTGACAGGCAGGCTTGTCTGGTTACAGTATATAAAGCTACCTGAAGAAAATTACAGGTGTTCTATCCCAGCTTAGTGCAGCTACAGGCCATTAGTATGTCTGGAAGGCCAAGAAGGAGAGGCAGACAGTCACAAGCCAATAAGAGAGGGCAAGCAGGCTCTGTGTCTAGTGCTGGTCGTGGAGACGGTGCATCCTCATCAGCACGTGGCCATGGGACACGCTTGGCCTTTTTTTCGGCAGCTGGCCGTGTTGAGCCGCAACATGCGGAAAACTTGGTCGAGTGGATGACCAAGCCGTCCTCATCCTCCTCATCCTCTCTCACCCATGCCCAGGGTGCTTTGTCTGGCAAAGCAGCGGCCTCTTCCCTCAGCTCAATGTCATCAGTGACTCCTTCCCTAGCTCCACCATGTCCTCATGAGGATTCCCTCGAACTGTTTGACCACAGTGTTGGGTACATGCTCCAGGAGGATGCCCAGCGTTTGGAAGGCTCTGATGATGATACTGAGCTCGATGAAGGCAGTAACATGAGCACGGACAGAGGGGGTGCCCAAGAAGGACAGCAATCTGGCAGTCATGCTCCCCCTGCTGCAGCATACTGCCAGGTTTGCTCCAGTGATGAGGAGGGAGGGGATGATGAGGTCACTGACTCAACGTGGGTGCCTGATAGGAGAGAGGAGGAGGAGGAGGAGGAGGAGGCGGCACATCACCAACGAGGCAGGATGCCCTCCAGGGGCCAGCCTAAGGGCAGCACATTGACTGCATCACACCCCAAAGCTCCACATGTGCAGGGCGCTGCAGTCTCTGCGCGTTATTCAAAAAGTTCTTTGGTGTGGGCCTTTTTTGAGACGAGTGCATCAGATCGCACCGCTGCTATTTGCAACATATGTCTCAAGCGTATCTCGCGTGGCCAAA
Organism: Lithobates septentrionalis; assembly: GCA_037952835.1. Taxonomy (NCBI): domain Eukaryota; kingdom Metazoa; phylum Chordata; class Amphibia; order Anura; family Ranidae; genus Lithobates; species Lithobates septentrionalis. The sequence continues at coordinate 602,085 of JBBDGP010000872.1, read as the reverse complement.
ACATCTCCCGCTTGGGTACCACATGCTTGACCAGACATATGTTGACCTGCCATGCAGTTCGTTGGCAAGCATATCTAAAAGACCCACACCAAAGAACAAAGAGGATCTCTCCTTGCTCCTCATCAGCTGAGATTTCCAACCCCACTAGACCTTCAGTCCTCTCTGAGACCTGCAGTGAGAGGAATGAAGGTGTAGAATTAGGTGTGTCACAGCCAAGTACTTGTGGGCAATCTGCTTTTGGTACACCGACGCCAGATTGTACCAGGCAAATTTCCCTGCCCCAGCTGCTGCACCGCCGAAAGAAGTTTGCTCCCAGCCATCCACATGCCCAGCGGTTGAATGCTAGCTTGGCAAAATTGCTAGCACTTCAACTGCTGCCTTTTCAGTTGGTAGACTCTGCCCCCTTCCGTGAGTTTGTGGAATGTGCGGTTCCTCAGTGGCAGGTACCCAAACGCCACTTTTTCTCACGGAAGGCGATTCCAGCTCTCTACCGGCATGTGGAAGGCAATGTCCATGCCTCGCTGGACAGGGCGGTCAGCGGTAAGGTGCATATTACCGCTGACTCATGGTCCAGCAGGCATGGACAGGGACGTTACTTAAGTTTCACGGCGCATTGGGTGACTCTGCTGGCAGCTGGGAAGGATGCAGGACAAGGTGCAGTAGTGTTGGAGGTTGTTCCGCCACCACGCCTCCAAAATGCTGATTGTGACACACCTCTCTCCTCCACCCCCTCCTCTTCTTCTTCCTCCATGGCCTCTTCCTCGGAACCAGCGGTGCTCCGTAGGCGTTCAAGGGGCTACGCAAGTACGCAGGCCAAAAGATGCCATGCGGTGCTTGAGCTGGTGTGCTTGGGGGACAGGAGCCACACTGGGGCAGAGGTTCTGTCAGCTCTGCAGGGGCAGGTTCAGAGGTGGTTGACGCCACGCCAACTTAAGGCAGGAATGGTGGTTTGCGACAATGGCACCAACCTCCTCTCTGCCCTCCGACAGGGACAACTGACCCATGTGCCCTGTTTGGCTCACGTCCTTAACTTGGTGGTGCAGCGGTTCTTGGGCAGGTACCCGGGCTTACAGGATGTCCTGAGGCAGGCCAGGAAAGTCTGTGTGCATTTCCGCCGGTCATATAATGCCAGTGCTCGGCTGACGGACCTCCAAAAGGAGTTTAACCTGCCCAAGAACCGCCTAATCTGTGACATGCCCACCAGGTGGAACTCGACATTGGCCATGCTGCAGCGGCTGCACACGCAGCAGAGGGCCATAAATGAGTACCTGTGCGACTATGGCACCAGGACAGGGTCAGGGGACCTTGGTTTTTTTTCCCCACGCCAGTGGGCCATGATCAGGGATGCATGCACTGTCCTGTCACCATTCGAGGAGGCCACGAGGATGGTGAGCACTGACAGTGCATGCATCAGTGACACTGTCCCCCTTGTCCACCTGTTGGAGCACACGCTGCGTGGAATAATGGACAGGGCACTTGAGGCAGAACAGAGGCAGGAAGAGGAGGACTTCCTTAGCTCTCAAGGCCCCCTTTATCCAGACAGTGTTCCTGCGTGCCCGCCGATCACACAGGAAGAGGACGAGGAGGAGGAGGAGGAGGAGGAGGAAGATTGTGTCAGTATGGAGGTGGAGCCTGGCACTCAGCATCAGCAGTCTTTAAGGGATCAGTCCCAAGGAACACATGGACTTGTACGTGGCTGGGAGGAGGTGGCTGCGGACGTTGTTGTCCTTAGTGACCCAGAGGACTCCGGACCGAATGCCTCAGCAAACCTACGCTGCATGGCCTCCCTGATCCTGCAAAGCCTGCGTAAGGATCCTCGTATTCGTGGTATCAAGGAGAAGGACCAATACTGGCTGGCAACCCTCCTTGATCCACGTTACAAGGGTAAGGTTGCGGACCTTATCTTGCCATCGCAGAGGGAGCAGAGGATGAAACATCTTCGGGAGGCCTTGCAGAAAGGTCTGTGCAACGCGTTCCCAGAGACTGGGAGGTTACAAACTCCTGTTTCTGGACAACGTGTTGCTGAGGCTTCGGTCAGTCAAAGAAGGAGCGGTGGAGAAGGTGGCCGTCTGACCGATGCGTTCAGACAATTTTTTGGTCCGCAGCCCCAAGGTATGATCGGTTCCAGCAACCATCGCCAGCGTCTGTTTTACATGGTGCAGGAATACCTAGGGGCAAGATCAGACTTGGACACCTTTCCCACCGAAAATCCTCTGGGTTACTGGGTCTTGAGGATGGATCACTGGCCAGAGCTTGCACAGTATGCAATTGAGCTACTGGCCTGTCCTGCATCCAGCGTTCTTTCGGAACGCACATTCAGTGCTGCTGGAGGCGTGGTAACCGATCACAGGGTGCGTCTGTCCACTGACTCGGTCGATCGGCTGACCTTCATAAAAATGAATCAGTCTTGGATCACCACCAGCTACCAAGCACCTGATGCTGATGTAACTGAATAATTTTTTTCAGATCCCTTCAAAGACTGCCTATGCTGATGCTGAGTGACTATCCCTGAGTAATTATCCTCTTCCTCCTCAATCATCACGCTGATAGCTTGTAAGAACATTTTTGGTTCTGGGCGCCACCACCAGTGCCTAAGGCACAATTTTTCAGCCCCTGTATAACAGGGGCGTGTAATTACAATTTTTGATGTAATACTTTGCAGCACGGCTCATTCCTGCATTCCAACTAGAGTGTCTGTGAGGGGTTGCAGTGTTGTGGCACCAGCACCAGTGCCTAAGGCCCAATTTTTCTGCCCCTGTCTAACAGGGGCGTGTAATTACAATTTTTGATGCAATACTTTGCAGCAGGGCTCGTTCCTGCGTTCCAACTAGAGTGTCTGTGAGGGGTTGCAGTGTTGTGGCACCAGCACCAGTGCCTAAGGCCCAATTTTTCTGCCCCTGTCTAACAGGGGCGTGTAATTACAATTTTTGATGCAATACTTTGCAGCAGGGCTCGTTCCTGCGTTCCAACTAGAGTGTCTGTGAGGGGTTGCAGTGTTGTGGCACCAGCACCAGTGCCTAAGGCCCAATTTTTCTGCCCCTGTCTAACAGGGGCGTGTAATTACAATTTTTGATGCAATACTTTGCAGCAGTGCTCGTTCCTGCGTTCCAACTAGAGTGTCTGTGAGGGGTTGCAGTGTTGTGGCACCAGCACCAGTGCCTAAGGCCCAATTTTTCTGCCCCTGTCTAACAGGGGCGTGTAATTACAATTTTTGATGCAATACTTTGCAGCAGGGCTCGTTCCTGCGTTCCAACTAGAGTGTCTGTGAGGGGTTGCAGTGTTGTGGCACCAGCACCAGTGCCTAAGGCCTAATTTTTCAGCTCCTGTTCAACAGGGGCATGTAATTACAATTCTTGATCTAATATTTCACAGCAGGGCCCTGTGAGGGCTTACAGTGTTTTGGCCACAGCAACACCTAAGGCCCAAATTTCTGCTGAGTATATAGGGCAGGACCCTACTTTCAAACATCTAACTTACAAACGACTCCTACTTGCAAACGGAAGGAGACAACAGGAAGTGAGATGAAATCTACCCCTAGGAAGGGAAATTCTCTCATGTAAGAGTTAATATGGGAAAACAATTTCTCCTTTCCACTGATGCTTTCCAATCCTTGTTCCACAAAAAAACCCAAATTTTCAAAAAACATTTTTCATTGGGACAAAAAAGTGAGGTGAAATCTTCTGAAGAGGAGGAAAGACGCAAAACAAATGTCACAGGGGTGATAACCCTTCCCTATGTTTTCCAAAAAGCTTAGAAAAGATTTTTTGGCTGGAGCTAAACACGTTAAAAATGTTCAAAATTACAAACAGATTCTACTTAACAACAAACCTACAGTCCCTGTCTTGTTTGCACCGCCTGTATACTGCTGTTCAGAGTATATAGGGACCTTTCCTTATTTTAATTTGGGTGCGGGGTTCCCCTTAATATCCATACAAGACCCAAAGGGCCTGGTAATGGACTGGGGGGTACCCATGCCGTTTGTCTCACTGATTTTCATCCATATTGGCAGGACCCGACATGACATTAAACCCGCAAGCAGTTTTAAATGAGATTTTTTCCTTTAAAAATGACATTTGGTGCAGGGACTGTTCTAAACATGGGAAACACGCGTCACTTTACAGGCATACTATAGACACCCCCCAGGTACGATATTTAAAGGAATATTTCACTTTTTTTTTTTTACTTTAAGCATCATTAAAATCACTGCTCCCGAAAAAACGGCCGTTTTTAAAAGTTTTTTTTGCATTGATACATGTCCCCTGGGGTAGGACCCGGGTCCCCACACCCTTTTTAGGACAATACCATGCAAATTAGCCTTTAAAATGAGCACTTTTGATTTCGAACGTTCGAGTCCCATAGACGTCAATGGGGTTCTAACGTTCGTGCGAACTTGCGGTCCGTTCGCGGGTTCTGGTGCGAACCGAACCGGGGGGTGTTCGGCTCATCCCTACTCCTCAGCTGTCTTGTGGTACTATCATCCATAAGGGAACAGCACGAGGCTGGGTAATACCTATGTTTGTGTTGTTTCTGAATGTTCATATGTTGTTCAAATGTTCATAATGCCAACCTTTATGTTCTACCAATGATATTATAAAGTCTAAAGAGGCCTGTTGACATGCAACATGCAAGTTCGTCACATGCCTATGGCGAGAGGAGGAGATTAGTAGGCAGGGCCAGGACAAGGGGTGGATAGGTGGGGTGACTGCCCTGGGCACTGTGGTATCATGTGAGGTGGGAGGGCACCATGAGGAGATTAGGGGAAGGGAATTTGTTTTGGGGGGGGATTTGAGGGTGTGTGCTAGGGGTGTGCTAGGAATGTGATTTGGGGGGATTTGTGTTGGCAGGGGGATGGGTGAAGAGGATTTGCGCTAGGAAGTGGGATTTGGGGGGTTTGTGCTAAAAAAGATATGATTGGTAGAGGGGGGATTTGTGCTAAGATTGGATTTTTTTTTTTTTTGGGGGGGGGGGGTTGTGCTAGTAGGGAAGATTAGGGGGTAGTTGTTCTAGGAGGGAAAATTTGGGGGGGTTGGCTAGGAGGGGGAATTTGGAGTTGGGGGAGAGGATTTGTGTTAGAAGGGGGAAGTTTTCTTTTGGGGGGGATTTGTGCTGAACTGGGGGTACATGGGGAAAAAGTGTTTGAGCTAGGGAGGATGGGGGGACAAAGATATGTGCCAGGTGGGGGGATTTCATCAGGGGTGGATTTGTACTGGGGTAAGCTAAAAAAATTTTGGGGGGCACGATTATTGTGGACACATAATCATACCCCTTAGGGGACGCAATTTGGCATGTTCAGCCTGGGCTCTAGATGACCTTGTCCCGGCACTGTCTGTAGGTTGCAGCTTTTCTTGGTAGGAACTAATAGCTATCAGCCAGTAAAAATCATCTGCCCATATACAGTATTTCCCAAATTACAGTATAATTTTAAATTATAACTGGACTGAATAAAAAAAAAAAAAGAAAGACAATCTTCAAAACTAACTGACTTTCATTTTCTAAGTAGTCATACATAGACTGAGGTTGGTATCTGACTAAATACTACTGAAAACTTTTTTTCAGAAAAACTAGAAATCACCTGTCTGTTAAGAACACCTCCATGTAGTAAAGGATTGAAAAGAAAAGCACACACCGCTCCAGGCAAATCTTCGGGTACAAATGGATGACAGGTGCAGACCCCGGTTCACCACCGTCCAATTCGAATAAAATTAAAAAATGGTCGCACTCTGAATTTCCAAAAAACTTGCTTGATGTACCTTTATTTTTAGAAGTGTATCAGACAAACACAGGACAAGTAGTTGACATGTTTCGCAAGTGAACAAGCAAGCTATCGCTTGTGAAACATGTCAACTGCTTGTCCTGTGTTTGTCTGATACACTTGTGACAAAAAAGGTACATCAAGCAAGTTTTTTGGAAATTCAGAGTGAGACTATTTTTTAATTTTATTAGTAAAGGATTGACCTTCCTATCCAGTAGGTCCACTGTTTCTCATGACAGTTGATATTCAATCACATATTACACCTGCAGCAACCCCAATGCATCCATATTTCGTCACATAGAGGACCAAAACACATTGTACATTTCAATGTTTTGTGCAAAACTAAGCAATCACAAGTAAATGTATTCTAATTATTATGACACAGTCATTTTAACCAAGAATTATGCAACTCCTAACCCAACTTAACTAAAAGTAAACAAAATTAGGAGCCTCTGCACATACATTATCTCACAAAAGTGAGTACACCCCTCGCATTTTTGTAAATATTTTAGTATATCTTTTCATGTGAAAACACTGAAGAAATGACACTTTGCTACAATGTAAAGTAGTGAGTGTACAGCTTGTATGACAATGTAAATTTGTTTTCCCCTCAAAATAACTCAACACACAGCCATTAATATCTAAACCACTGGCACCAAAAGTGAGTACACTCCTAAGTCAAAAGGTCCAAATTGTGCGCGATTGGCCATTTTTCCTCCCCGGTGTCATGTAACTTACACTGTTGCTGTTACAAGGTCTCAGGTGTGAATGGGGAGCAGGTGTGTTAAATTTGGTGTTATCGCTCTCACTTTCTCATACTGATTAAAAAAAAATATTATTGCTCTACATAAAGATGGCATAGGCTATAAGAAGTTTGCCAAGACTCTGAGTCACAGTGGCCAAGACCATACAGCTGTTTAACAGGACAGGTTCCACTCAGAACAGGCCTCACCATGGTTGACCAAAGAAGTTGAGTGCACATGCTCAGCGTCATATCCAGGGGTTGTCTTTGGGAAATAGACATATGAGTCCTGTCAGCATTGCTGCAGAGGTTGAAGGGGTGGGGGGTCAGCCTGTCAGTGCTCAGACCATACGCCACACACTGCATCAAATTGGTCTGCATGGCTGTCGTCCCAGAAGGAAGCCTCTTCTAAAGATGATGCACAAGAAAGACCGCAAACAGTTTGCTGAAGACAAGCAAACTAAGGACACGGATTACTGGATCCATGTCCTGTGGTCTGCTGAGACCAAGATAAACTTATTTGGTTCAGATGGTGTCAAGCATGTGTGGTGGCAACCAGGTGAGGAGTACAAAGACAAGTGTGTCTTGCCTTCAGTCAAGCATGGTGGTGGGAGTGTCATGGTCTGGGGCTGCATGAGTGCTGCCGGCACTGGGGAGCTACAGTTCATTGAGGGAACCATGAATGCCAACATGTACTGTGACCTACTGAAGCAGAACATGATCCCATCCCTTCGGAGACTGGGCCGCAGGGCAGTATTCCAACATGATAACAACCCCAAACACACCTCCAAGATGACCCCTGCCTTGCTAAAGAAGCTGAGGGTAAAGTTGATAGTTTGGCCAAGCATGTCTCTAGACCTAAACCCTATTGAGCATCTGTGGGGCATCCTCAAACTGAAGGTGGAGGAGCGCAAGGTCTCCAACATCCACCAGCTCCGTGATGTCATCATAGAGGAGTGGAAGAGGACTCCAGTGGCAACCTGTGAAGCTCATTTTCACTTAGCGGTGTACTCACTTTTGTTGTCAGCGGGTTTAGACATTACTGGCTGTGTGTTGAGTTATTTTGAGGGGACAGCAAATTTACATTGTTATACAAGCTGTACACTCACTACTTTACATTATCAAAGTGTCATTTCTTCAGTGTTGTCACATGAAAAGATATAACAAAATATTTACAAAAATGTGAGAGGTGTATTCACTTTTGGGAGATACTGTACCTACTAGGCTTCTGCACATTACCTCAGCATGGCAAAAAGATACTGTATATGGTGAATCCCAAAGTTGATATTAAAATAATGTAATAGCTTTTTCTGAGCTATATTTTATTTGCTATGTCCTAATCAACATTCCCTGCAATGGAGCTAGTAGCGCAAGTGGCCCTCCTGCATTAGCTACCTTTGTAACACTTCTTTTTTGCAATGCAATTATAACTAATATATAACTGATTGCTATAAAGATCCATTCTTTTTTGTATTTATCTTTTAAAAATGTTTTTGATATGTTAATGAACTATTTTCTTCATAATTCAGCAATAAACATGTATAATACCTGCTAACACCATTGGACTTGTGTTCTCTGTAGATTGCCAAATCTCAGCATTGCAACCAAATAATTATTAATGATTGTTGTATTACATTATCTTCGGTTCTACAGAGGTCCTTCCTTGGATGTAGCCTCAGAACTGACCCTTGTCAATGAGGAATATTGTAGCAATGAATCATTGCCATATAAACAACGCTCTTAGATTAGACAATGAATCATTTCAGGTGTATCCTCCAGCATCACATTTTAGTTCTCCCCCATGAGATTTCAACACAGCATCTTTTATCAGGTGTACTTGAAAAATTGTCATATCCATTCCTCACCGGTTATTGTGTCTTTTGTATATTAGCTAAGCAACTGTAACCTTCTTCCCTGACACTGTAACGCCTACGAATGAGAAAATACTAACTGGCTAACACTTTATGGAGCTAAATATTACTATAGCCAACATTACAACATCCATATACCCAATGTGTAGCACAACTACTAAATGAAATACTGTGTAGCTACCAAAGGTTGACATCCTTCAGGCTATTATGTAGATGTTGTACAATTAAATTTATGAAGTAATATTTTGTTTTATCGTTTACTATTTTGTGAGGTTAACAACTAGGTAAACTGCATCTTTTTACTAAAGCTCAGAAAATGCCCGGTTTTCGCCTGCACATTTGTATAGCTTATTTAAACAAAGAACTGCCCAAGTCAGACTTGAACCGCTATACTTTAATAATAGAGCTATATGATAGGTATTGAAAGCTTAACTCTATATCGTTGAAATAAAATAATAAAAATAGCCAGACGACCAAGAATTTAGTCCTCATTTTGTCAAGGGGATGATCAAACACTGAGTAATACATATCTTAATTCATGCCCCCCAGTCTTACTCTATGCTGGTTCCAGTTGTGACAACCAATCCTCTTTCTGCTGTTCTCTGACCAGTCTTGCTGCTGCCCATTTCACTGACATTATGACATACAGTGCAGGACTAGGGATGAAGTTTGGGTTTGTAGTCACCATGATTTTGAAGTGAATAAGCCAGTTCCCTCACTATAAAAGAACAAAAGTTATATTGACAATGTGCTTTAGCTGTGATAAGGAAGCATAGGAAGTGCTGCTAATAAACTGCTTAGGGAAATGTTAGTGCAGCAAGGTTCTTTGCTAAGAATACAGAGTGTATTGAAACACACTGGCTGCAGCTGCTCTCTATAGCTACTGCCCAGTGGTGCTGAACCGGTTAACAGCTGCTTCCAGTGAGAGGAGGGGGCTGCTGAGCAGGAAGAATTCAAAAAGAGTAAGGCAGCACTGCACTGTGGACACTGTAGTCCAGAGGAGAGCCTCTACTGTGGTAATTAAGATCTTGTGAACTATACTCCCCAGAAAGAGATTGTGGGGAAGAGGAGAAAGAGCTGCATTTAACCGGGCTGTACAGGACATAACTTCCTCTTGCTGCAAGGGAGCCCAGGGAGTGCACATGGCTGTCCAGTGTGCAACACTAGTTGTGGGTGGGGCCAAGGATTTGTTACCAAATGTGGAACAATGACACATAGAAACCCAAAGAAACCAGCACTATTATTATTTGGTTAAAGGGTAAGTTCACTTTAAAGTGGTGCTAAAGGCAGAAAGCGTTGTACCTTAATGCATTTTATGCATTAGGTAAAAAACTTTTTGCATGCAGCTCCTGCCCTCAGCCCCCCCCCCCCCCCCCTTACACATACCTGTACCCGATCTCAATCCAGCAATGTGCACAAGAGCAGACTCCCTGGGCTCTGTCCCTCTTCATTGGCTCAGACACAGCAACAGGAGCCACTGGCTGTCAATCACAACTAGTGGGGAGGAAGCAGGGGTTCTGTGCTGTGTGTCTTATAGGCACATGGAGCAGGACTCGGGAGTGAGCATGCACAAGTGCCCCTATAGCAAGCAGCTATGGGGGATTTAAACAGGGGGGAGGAGCCAAGAGCGCTGGCGGGGGACCCAGGAAGCGGAGGATCCAGGCTGCTTTGTGCCAAACCTTTGCTCAGAGCAGGTAAGTATAACATTTTATTTAAATGTATTATAACGTATTATTTTTAAAAATTAAAATTTAAACCCTTGCAAAAAAATAAATAAATACACTTTTTTGCAGGTGCAAAAATGCAGAGAATTGCACTCATGATTAGCAGATCATAGGTGCAATGCCAGGCTCCTGAAGACTCTCGGTATAGCTGTCTGCTCGTACCTCTAATACAGGCAGACATTTAATGGAGAGCAGGAAGAATCAATGAACTAGGACCCTCACAGTTCATTGAGAACAACAAGCTGTCTGCTGCAATAGCAAACGGTACTGGTAGTTCATTGTTTCACAGAATTCTGTGAATGAATGATGTGGCTGTGTGGGTGGAGCCCCACATGGCCACTCTGTTTTTGATCTGTGATAGCAGATGCAGGGATCCCTCACTCGCTGTCAAAATGAAGGGGAGGATCAATCGTGTGGTGTTGAAGTTCCTAAATGCAGGTGTAATGTAACATGTTCAGAAAGGTGAACGTATCCTTTAAATTGCGGGAGGCAAACAAAATGTACGGTACAGTGTCAAAGTTCTTGAATTAGCAGTTCCATGAAATATGCTGTATATAACACCAACACATAACACAGTACAAATCCAAAAAACACAGTTAGAGAAGTTTCAGTAATGTTAGCGTTATATTGGCAAGACACCAGCAGATAAAAAATTATCACTTTAGCAGGCTTATATGACTGGAGCAGCATCTGAGTAGAGTGGGGTCTGTAGGCAGGTGGCAGAGTATTGCAAAAAGCAGACTGATGTTGGTTAAACAATCACAGCTCAGGAGTTCTGATATTACCAAGGCTGGCAGCATTGCCCTACTCTGTCCCTTCTTGTCAGGGACCTCGCCCTAGGCTAAATGAGCTCTTCCTATCTAGCGAGGATCATGCCCCTACACTTTCCACTTCGCAACTGTGCATCATCTGCTGCAAGGCACTGTTATTTATTAGCATTGCCCTCACTCAAGATGGCCACTATGGTCAACCAGTGTTGCAGGGTCCAATCAGACCACTGCTCTGCTGATAACACCTTCAGAGGTGGTAGAGGAACAATATTCCCCTCATCCTCCATTCCCTCTATGCAGTGGTCAGCAACACAGTGCCACCTGCAGAGGGGAGGGTAAACTGCACCTGCCTACATACTTACTGCACATCGGCACTGATACGGCACTTACTGCACTGACAGTCAGAGTTACTTGGAGGGAGAACTAATCGGACCCATTTTCCTGATGCACCACTGGGAAAACTGGGCCCCAATGTTAGCTGGCTGAAGAAATTGGACTAAGGACTGCCTCCCTCATAGCTGTTAAGATAGATTGGCCTCCCAATCAGTTGTTGAAGAGTGAGGATAAAGAAAATGAGACAGACTTAGCAAAGCCTACCAAACAGACTAAAGTACCCAGAAGGCCACAAGAGTCAATTCAATACCAATGGTCAGATCAGTATGAAGAGGTTTTCCATCAACTGGAAAGAAGCCTAACAAATGTCCCTGTCCTGTCCTATGCTGAGCTATGCTGAAAGACTATGACGTTGTCACGTACCTGGTGGTGGAGCCCAGAATGCAAGGAGTAGCCTCTCGTGTGCCTCTGGTTCGAGAGCCCCTGATAGAGAAGACAGGGACTCAAGAGCGCAGGGGGCCACAAGTGCTTGGTGAGTGGCAGGTGTAGGGTTGATCCGGACCTCTGGTGCAGCAGCAGGAGAACTATCAGGAACACTGGATCCACTGGCAGGAACTCAGGAACAACAGGCAACTGGGAGGTGTTCTGTAGTACCACTGGAAGCACTTTACAAAGTCAGACAGGCCGGGTCAAAACACAGGTAAGCAGAGCAGGTACAAAATGGAACCAGGAGAGTAGTCAGGGCACGGACCGGGTCGGCAACAGACAGGCAGGTAGTAACTGAAGGATGAGGCAGGAGAATCGTCAGACAAGCCGAGGTCAGGGACTGGCAGCAAACAGGAGAAGTCAGGAACAAGCCGGGTAACAGGAATCAGGTAAACAGGTATACAGGAAGCTTAGGGTCACAGGGAACGCTGTAGACCGGACAGCAAGGAAGCATGCTGACAGGCACCTTTAAATAGGCCTAATGGCGCCAAAAGCTGTCACACCGCACGTCTGCGCGCCGCCGCGTGCACACGTGCACGCCCGAGTACCGATCGTACGTGCCCGTTCGTTTCATTGTGTACCCGCGTACACCCGCTCGTATTAGCGTGCACCCGCATGCGTCCGTTCGTGTCAACGCGTCTCCGAACGCGTCCTCTGGTTCTACTGACAATAATTCTGTTAACCGATCTTCCGCCGACGGCTGAACTAACAGGACGTCTTTCATGACATTGCCCCCCCCCAAGGGGCAGCCTCCGGATGCCCAACTGTGCCATCTTACTTGGATGAGATCTTTTAAAGGCAAGTATCAATCTCCTAGCATGGATGTTGGACTCCGGCTCCCAGGAGTTTTCCTCAGGCCCATACCCCTTCCACTTTACCAAGAACTGGACTTGGTTACGTCTCTTCCTACAATCCAGAATGGACTCGACCTCATATTCGGTTTCTCCGTCAATGATCACGGGTTCCGGGGGATTGACCCTCCGGTTGACAAAAGGATCAGGAACTGCGGGTTTGAGTAGGGCAACATGAAAGACCGGGTGAATCCGGAATGATTCTGGTAGCTTTAGTTCGTAGGCCACATTATTAATTTTTCTTGTCACTGGAAAAGGACCCACGAACTTGGGACCCAATTTCTTGGAAGGACAGGCCAATCTTAGATTCAAAGTAGACAGCCAAACCAAATCTCCAGGTTTAAGATCAAGCTCCCCCCTTCTCTTCTTATCAAACACTTCTTTGTTATAGTTCTGGGTCCTTGCCATAGTCTCTTGCAGAAGCTTATTATTTGATTCAAAGAAGTTTAGGTTTTCTTGAACAGCTGGTACTGGACACTCCGGAACGTTAGTGGACAAGAACAGAGGATGGAACCCATAATTTGCAAAAAATGGTGTTTGTTTTGTAGCGGAATGAACAGAGTTATTGTATGCAAATTCGGCAAGGGGAAGAAGCGGAGCCCAATCATCCTGGGAGAACGAGGAAAAGCAGCGCAGATACTGCTCCAGCGTCTGATTCGTTCTCTCCGTCTGGCCATTTGTTTGGGGGTGATAGGCAGAAGAGAAGGCAAGATCAATTTTCACGGATTCACAGAGAGCTCTCCAAAACCTCGAGGTGAATTGTACGCCCCGATCGGAAGTAATATTGGCAGGGATGCCATGAAGCCTCACCACCTCCTTAATAAATGTCCTGGCAGTTTCAGCAGCAGTAGGAGTACCTTTCATTGGTAAGAAGTGTGCCATCTTGGATAATCTATCCACAATTACGAAGATCGTAGTGTAGCTTTCAGAAGGTGGCAACTCGACAATAAAATCCATGGAGATCATCCTCCATGGTTTCTCCGGGACAGATAGTGGTTTTAACAGGCCCCAGGCCTTAGACTTGCTACCTTTATTTTGGATACAGGTGACACATGCTTCCACGTAATCCTTGCAGTCCTTTCTTAATGATGGCCACCAGAACGTGCGCTGAAGAAGTTCAGATGTTTTATGTACTCCAAAGTGGCCGGCTAACATATGGTCATGGCAAGAACTAAGAGCTGCCGTTCGCACCTCCTGAGGTACGAAGATCCTATCCTTAAACCATAGAAGATCATCTCTGGCCTGTAGGGTTGTATCCGGTGGAGCGGAAACGTTCCTGGAGGCTTGCTTGATCTGTGACAGTAGATCCCCTTGGAGTAACAGAAAGTTCCCTGCGGACAAGATGGTATCTGGTGGAGAAGGTGCTTCCGAATCGCTGTACATCCGTGACAGAGCGTCAGGCTTGATATTTTTTGACCCGGGCGGTAGGTAATATGGAAAGAAAATCTAGTAAAGAACAGTGCCCATCTGGCCTGTCGTGGTTTCAACCTCTTGGCAGTCTTTAAATATTCTAGATTCTTGTGATCTGTATAAACAAGAATCGGGTGGGCTGCTCCCTCTAACAGGTATCGCCATTCCTCCAACGCAGCTTTGATCGCTAACAATTCTCGATCACCCACATCATAGTTCCTTTCTGCTTCTGATAATTTACGGGAAAAAAAAGCGACTGGGTGCAGAAGAGCCCTAGGACCCTGTCTTTGGGAAAGTACTGCACCGACCGCTATCTCTGAAGCGTCCACCTCCAGGATGTAGGGTAACGTGGAATCAGGATGTTTTAAAACTGAGGCTGAGACAAACAGATCCTTCAGTGTAGTAAAGGCCATCTGAGCTTCCGTAGACCAGTGGAACTTGAGGCCCTGTTGGGTCAACCTTGTAATGGGAGCAATGATGGTGGAGAATCCCTTAATGAATTTTCTATAAAAATTCGCAAATCCCACGAAACGTTGAATCCCTTTCTTGTCAGTGGGAGCGGGCCAGTCCAGAATGGCGGAGACCTTCTGAGGGTCCATTTTGATGCCTTCCACAGAGATAATAAGACCAAGGAACTGAATACTCTCCTGTTCGAAGACACATTTCTCAGGCTTGGCGTAAAGGCCGTGCAGGCGAAGTCGGGTCAAAACGTTTCTGACATGTTCACGGTGTTCAACTAGGGAAGAAGAGAAGATTAGAATGTCATCTAGATAAATAACAACAAACAGGTCAAGGTAGTCTCTGAAAATGTTATTTACAAAATGCTGAAATGTGGCAGGAGCATTACAGAGTCCGAAAGGCATAACTAAATATTCGAAGTGCCCAAACCGGGTACGGAAAGCAGTCTTCCATTCGTCTCCCTTGCGAATGCGGACAAGGTTGTAGGCACCACGAAGATCTAACTTTGAAAATACTACTGCAGACCCCAGCCTTTGAAAAAGTTCTGGCACTAATGGTAAGGGATAACGGTTCTTGATTGTAATCTTATTGAGTGCCCGATAATCCACACAAGGGCGCAAAGAATGGTCTTTCTTTTCCACAAAAAAGATTCCTGCTCCTGCCGGGGATGTGGAGGGTTGGATGAAGCCTTTCTTAAGATTATCGTCAATGTAAGTTTTTAATACTCCTAGTTCTAACTCTGATAAAGGAAATATTCTCCCAATCAATCGGACAGTCATATGGCCGGTGGGGAGGAAGGGTCTCGGCCCCTTTTTGACTGAAAACGTCCAGAAAGCTATGGTAGACTTCAGGTACAACTTGACGGGTCTCGGCATCAGTTTCCATGCACAACAGGGCAGAGGGAGCTTGAGTAACTTCTGGTAGACAGTGTTGGTGGCAATAAGAGGAAGGAAATTCAATTTTCCCTGAGGCCCAATCAACTTGTGGATTATGGGCCTTGAGCCAAGGCATGCCCAATATGATGGGGAATAGAGGAGATTCAATGACGTCCAGACAAAGTAGCTCTTGATGAGTGCCAGCAATGGTGGTGAGCATGGGTACTGTTTCCTGGGTTACTGGTCCTGATCTGAGGGTAGAACCATCGGCCAGATATACTGAAAGTCCTTTCGCCCTGGGCCGGATGGGAATATGATGTCTGGAAGCGAAGGACAAGTCTATAAAGCCGCTGCAGGCCCCGGAATCAATGATAGCGCTGGTTGGTATATTCCCTCCTGGGAGCTGTAAAAGAAGCGGGACAGCCAGGTGAGATATATTATTCAGTGAAGCTGGGGTAAGAGCAGGAGAAACAGAGAGGCACTTACGAAGCTTGGCCGGGCATGTCCGTACAAAGTGTCCGGGTTCCCCGCAATATAGGCACAGGTTACCAGCCCGACGGCGTTGACGCTCTTCAGGAGTGAGGGATGGCCGTAAGAGTCCCAGCTGCATTGGTTCTGGTGTATCTGAAGTCATGGTAGTAGAAGCTGGAGGAGCGGAGTGGGGAGAACTAGGCACCCGGGGCAGCATCCAGACAGGACGAGCAGGGCCAGAAGATCACTCTGTACGTCGTTCTCTTAGGCGTCTGTCTATTTGGATGGAAAGGTCTATGAGGTCCTCTAGAGTCTCAGGAAGGCCCACTCGGGCTAGTTCATCCTTCAAGGATTCTGAAAGGCCCATACGGAACTGATACCGTAGGGCGGCATTGTTCCAATTTGTATCAGAACTCCAGCGTCTGAATTCTGATGCATAGTCCTCAACAGGTCTGCGGCCTTGCTGTAGGGTGTGCAAGGCTGTCTCTGCCGTGGCAGTCAACTGTGGGTCTTCATGTAGGGATGACATAGCCCGAAAGAAGGTATCCAGAGTATCAAGTGAGGTGTCTTTCTTTTCTAACAAGCGATGGGCCCAGGACTGGGGCTCGCCTGTCAGCAGCGAAATCACGAACCCCACCTTGGTGGCTTCCAGAGAGAAAGTCCTTGGTTGAAGGGCAAAAAAGAGCTCACATGAATTGCGGAAGGACCTGAATTTGCTCCGGTTACCCGAAAATCTTTCAGGCGTGGGGACCCTGGGTTCAGGCGGCAACATGACCACTGATGGTGAAGCAGAAGTCCCGGATACTGGAGGTGTAGAAGCTGCTAGGGCCTGGACTTGGCCTTCCAGCTGGGTGTAGCCTTCTTGTAGGCTCTTTACTGCCTGGGTAAGTCCAGCAAGATGGCGGCAGAGTTCATCCATAGGAGAGGCTCCCTGCGTGGGCTCAGACATGGCTGTCCGGTACTGTCACGTACCTGGTGGTGGAGCCCAGAATGCAAGGAGTAGCCTCTCGTGTGCCTCTGGTTCGAGAGCCCCTGATAGAGAAGACAGGGACTCAAGAGCGCAGGGGGCCACAAGTGCTTGGTGAGTGGCAGGTGTAGGGTTGATCCGGACCTCTGGTGCAGCAGCAGGAGAACTATCAGGAACACTGGATCCACTGGCAGGAACTCAGGAACAACAGGCAACTGGGAGGTGTTCTGTAGTACCACTGGAAGCACTTTACAAAGTCAGACAGGCCGGGTCAAAACACAGGTAAGCAGAGCAGGTACAAAATGGAACCAGGAGAGTAGTCAGGGCACGGACCGGGTCGGCAACAGACAGGCAGGTAGTAACTGAAGGATGAGGCAGGAGAATCGTCAGACAAGCCGAGGTCAGGGACTGGCAGCAAACAGGAGAAGTCAGGAACAAGCCGGGTAACAGGAATCAGGTAAACAGGTATACAGGAAGCTTAGGGTCACAGGGAATGCTGTAGACCGGACAGCAAGGAAGCATGCTGACAGGCACCTTTAAATAGGCCTAATGGCGCCAAAAGCTGTCACACCGCACGTCTGCACGCTCGAGTACCGATCGTACGTGCCCGTTCGTTTCATTGTGTACCCGCGTACACCCGCTCGTATTAGCGTGCACCCGCATGCGTCCGTTCGTGTCAACGCGTCTCCGAACGCGTCCTCTGGTTCTACTGACAATAGTTCTGTTAACCGATCTTCCGCCGACGGCTGAACTAACAGGACGTCTTTCATGACAGACGTGGTGTTTGTGGTTAAAACTGACAACAACCCGCTCACATATTGACTCACTACAGCCAAATTAAATGCCACTGGGCATACATGGTTGGCCACCCTATCAGAGTTTTGCTTCAGCTTGGAGTATTGCCCAGGTGCCGGAAACAGAGACGCCAATGATTATTTCACCCAAAATGCCCAGGCATTGTAAACACCAGCAGGCATTTACAGTGACCAAAGATTTGGTAGAAAAGTTCTTTGTTTATTATGGCCTACCTCAGCACATTCATTCTGACCAAGGAAGTGATTTTTCTTAGGTAGACTCATCAAGAAACTGTTGGACCTATTGGGCATCCAAAAGTCCAGAACAACCCCAACCGGGAAGAATAAGCTAGATGACCTGGTATGGAAGGGGGCACCCAACATCGTTTTTTTTTTTCTTATTTTCTTCTTTGTTGGAAATTCATGTTTTTACATTCAGCTGTCAGCTAGATGACCTGGTATGGATGGGGGCTCCCAACCGCAACCGCATAGATGTGAACTTGGACTCTTGGACAATCTTTTTTTTTAAAAAAAACAAACATGTTATACTTACCTGCTCAGTGTAATGATTTTGCACAGAGCAGCCCCAATACTTCTCTTCTTGGGTCACCCACTGCCGCTCTTGGCCCCTCCCCTCTGCCCCCATAGCAAACCTCTCCAGAGAGTGCAGCTCAGTCCCGCCCGCTGCTCCCTCCTCGCTGGCCGTGATTAGCAGCAGCGGAATCCAATGTCTCGGGAGAGACTCTTGAGAGACTCGGGAGAGAGGCTGCTCATGTGCACATTGTTGGATCAAGATCGAGCTCAGGTAAGTATTAGGGGGGCTGAGGGGAACGCTGCACACTAAGCCCGGGTTCACACATGTGCGGTGCGAATTGAAGCTCCGGTTTCACTGCGCAGAGAAAAGTCAGTTGTTCAGCGGTTCATCAGTGTTTTAGCTGCGGATCAACTGCGAATTCGGAAGTAACCCGTGAGTGTCTAACTATAGGTGCGAATTTAGAGCAGGCCAATCGCTTGTTATCTATTTGTGAGGCTGCTTATAAAAAGCTTGATTTTTCTGGACACTTCCTGGTTGTCCAGGAGTCTGTATTGTGTGGGTTATTTTTGTTAGCAAAATGTGTGCTGCTCTGCCCATGATAATGCCAACAGTTGTTGCTGTAACAGCAGCAATCTTGCTGGAAGTAGAGAAGAGGAGAAGGAGGAGGAGAAGAAGATACTGGGTTCATCCCATACTAGCAAATAGGGATGAGAGAGGCCAGTTCATGATCCTGTATGAAGATCTCCGTGGGCATGAAGAAATTTTTTTTAATTACACGCGCATGTCAATAACTAGGTGAGTAATTTATTTGCCAAACAATAATTTTAAAAACATATTTCCATAGTAGGGGAGGTTTGAAAAAGACACAAGTCCATCAAGTCTAACCTATGTGTGTGACTATATGTTAGTGTTATAATTTTAAAAAGCGTGGTGTTCCCGCCCCCCCAAATCCATACCAAAACATTATCAGAGCATGCAGCCTAAAAGGCCATGAAAAGGGGGGGAGTGAGCACCCCCTTCCTGGACCAAACCAGGCCATATGCCCTTAGCATGTTTAGTGTGTTTTGTGCCCCCCCCAAAACACCTTGCCCCCAAGTTGATGAGGACAAGGTGCTTTGTGTGGGGGGATCCCACGACATTTTGTTGTCCAGTTTGGGACCAGACAATTGTTATTGTTAAATTCAGCTGCCAGTGGCTAAATGTATGTCCAAATGATGACACAACTGCAAATGACGTTATATCTTATTTGTTATGCCACTTCTTTAACATACATTTTTATTTTGATTAAGGATGCAGGCCTTCTTACAGATAATAATGTTCTTAAACACTTACCTTATTATTTAGAAAAGTGTATGTAAAAATTGGTTTCATACACGAATCTAATAAAAGACTCATTTTTGAATTAGTTATGACGAATTACTTGGATTAATCTCCCCTCGCTTGGAGCGTCAGAACACGTGTTACAGAACAAGTATCCAGCCTGCTGGAAGATTACTGATCACATTAAGGTACTTTTCACCACTGATGTCCTTTGTCATGTGAATGTAGGAGAATGCAATATAATTTTGAACTCTTCAAACATGTGTCATTCTAAATATATAACCCGACAAAAGTTGGCGTAATAATTGTTTATTCAAGTATACTTAAAAAAATATAAAAATTGGCACATGTAGCCAACATAAGTTAACATTCAACAAAAACAAAAAATATAGATGTCTCTCAAGTAGGCCTCCTGAACATATTTTAAAAAAAGGTGTCCTCTTGGTCCTCAACCTTGGACAGACCTCATAAATCACAGATTGTGATATGTTTTTTTAAAAGGGGCCTCATTGGAGTAGTGACTGGCGGAAGTCTGGTCATCACGGGCAGTGCTGGGATCTGGCCTAGCCTCGCCATGTTGACTTGTCACATGCATACCAGGATTTGGGGGGGGGCCTGATTGAAGGAATTGGGGATGGGATGGGATAG
The DNA here is from genome assembly GCA_037952835.1 of Lithobates septentrionalis. NCBI lineage: Eukaryota > Metazoa > Chordata > Amphibia > Anura > Ranidae > Lithobates > Lithobates septentrionalis. The sequence continues at coordinate 582,077 of JBBDGP010000872.1, read as the reverse complement.
GGAATGTTACTGTGTGTAACTTCATATATGGAGGTTGCCTTTTCAAAGCTAGAAGGATAGGATGGGGGATTATAGGGGTAAGGTTGGTGTTGTTCTGGGTGGATGTATCTGGGGTAGTTTAGGGGAGGTCTTGGTGGTGGCACATATGGCACTTGAAATTAAGCTTCCTCCCGTGGCTCTGAGAAGGGGTGCAGCACTTGTTCGATAGTGCTTCGCTTTTCAAAGTAGCGCTCAGGTTTGACTTTCTTTATTAAAGGGACAAAACTGAGCGCCAGTATAGTATCCGGACATAAAAAAGCATCCATCTTTTCAGACATGTTTTTCAACATTTCAAGTAGGCGCTCACTTATGTCAGGTTGCGATAGAGGTGGTTGCCTCCGTGGCACTTTGGCTGGCAGAACAATGTCTGCAGGAGCAGAGGAGGGCCCAGGGATAGCCTCTGCCACTGCAGATTGCTCATCTGGGTTTGTTTTCCACAGATTAGAGGAGCTTTGGATTTGTGACAAATCCTCTGTGCCTTCTTCCAAACTAATCTGAGCTTGGGCCTCCGGTTGTGCCTCCAGTTGGTCATCCATAACATCTTGTTCCTCCCAACTAGCTTCTGTCCTGTTTTTAAAAAAAAGAGTGTAACTTAACTAGGCATAATCAAAGTTAAGAGGTTTGCAGATACATTGATGATAAAGATGAAAACTTACTCCCTCATCTCCACAATGGGTTGCAGAAAATCTAAGTCCTTGGCAAACATATAGGGTACCCTAGGCGCTGCCCCCGAGCCACTCCTTGCTTCTTTGAGATGGCGTATATATTTGCGGTAAGCATCACGCATGCTGCGCAAACCTTGTCTGTAAGTAATGCACTGAAAAACAAACAAATAAAATTAATTTTATTTATGTCTGCTTTTAGGTACCTAGCAACAGGAAATTCGTTTGGAAGTTTGCACTTTGAATTTAAGGTTGGGAAATCAACTATTAGTGGCATTGTTAATCAAACCTGCCTAGTCATATGGGAAGAACTGAAGGATTTGGTTATGAAGAAGCCAAACAAACACGAATGGTTGAAGGTAGCCGAGCTATTCTGGGAGCCTTGCAACTTCCCCAACTGTCTGGGAGCCATTGATGGGAAGCACATCCGCATCCTCAAGCCTCCAGCTAGTGGGAGCCAATATTTTAAAGGGGTTGTAAAGGTATTTTTTTTATTTTTTAAAAATAACAAACATGTTATACTTACCTTCACTGTGCAGCTCGTTCTGCACAGAGTGGCCCCGAACCTGCTCTTCTGGGGTCCCTTGGCGGCTGTCTCAGCTCCTCCCCGCAATAATTAACCACCTTAATGCGAGCTCCCTCGCATGGTGGTTAGTTATTGCGGGCGCGCTCTCGTGATACAGCCGGCGGCTACAGCCGCTCGCTGTATCACTCGGCCCCGCCCCCCAGCGCGCCGCGTCATTGGATGTGATTGACAGCAGCGCGAGCCAATGGCTGCGCTGCTTCCAATCCATCCACTGTAGCCAATCAGCGGCCAGGCTGAGCAGCGGAATCGAGGACGTGAACGAGCAGCCGAATTTCGAGGGGTCAAGTAAGTAAAACGGGGGGGCTGGGGATGGCGGTATTGTTAGTAGTTTTTTCACCTTAATGCATAGAATGCATTAAGGTGAAAAAATTTTTACCTTTACAACCCCTTTAATTATAAGAAATATTTTTCGTTGGTATTAATGGCAGTGGCAGAAGCAAATTATAAATTTCTTTATATTGATGTGGGTTCTTATGGCAGCAGCTTGGATTCTAGTGTATTTTCACATTCCTCATTTGGCCGCATGCTGCGTGAGAATACACTAGACTTGCCCAGTCATTCTCCTCTGCCCGGAACAACAGATCCTAACCTCCCACATGTATTTGTAGGAGATGAAGCGTTTGCACTTGCAGAGCACATGCTCAGGCCTTTTTCTAGTCGCTCTCTGACAACAGAAAAAAGAGTGTTCAATTATAGGCTCACTAGGGCACGACGAGTAGTTGAATGTGCATTTGCTATACTATGCAATAAGTGGAGATTCATGCATACATCAATAAATCTCAGTATTGACCATGCTATCAGTGCTGTTAAAGCAGCCTGCGCGCTGCACAACTATGTGCGTGAACGTGATGGATAACTATTTGAGGATTCCCTGAGCCATAACATGGAGGCGGCACAGTGGAATGTTACTAGGGGCACCACTAGTGGTACACATATTCGTGGTGAATTTCAAAACTTCTTTATGTCGCCAGCTGGGGAGGTGCCTTGGCAGATGAATTCTATCTAATCATAAAAAGTGTGTATTGGTTTGCATTATATTATCAGGGCCGTGAAAAGTGTGCTGTAACAAATAATGCTTTTTTTCTTAATTTTTGTTTATTTAAATAAAAATAATGTTGTTCATATTTGCATTGTATATTTTTTTGCTAGCCTAAGCAAATCTTAGCTTTATTAATTAATTTAGGGACCCCTCCGTCGCTGTCTGACGCCGTTATGTGCACAGTGCTGAGGGCATGTGGCCTGGTATGGATTTGTGGGCAAACACATGCTGTTGTTTTTTCTAATATTAGAATAAAAATGGACAACATAACTAAACAATAGGACAGCATCTACAGGTAGTGAAAGGGAATCAAAAACTTACATTTGGCAGCCTGAACTTGGAATGAGCACATGCTCCACTCTGGCAAGATGATTCTGGCAATTTCCAGCCATGCACGTTTTTTAACAACGTTGTCCTTATATTTAGGATGCCGGGTGTCATAAATCATCGGTTTCTCCCTCACAAGTCTGAGCAGCTCCTCACAATCCACGGATTCCTTGGCCTTTGATGCAACTTTTCTACCCCTTTTTGCCATGCTTGCTCCGGTCAGCACACCAAAACAGACAGGGGAGGAACTGGAAGAGGGGGAGGTGTAGGAGGAGGGGAGATCATTTATGTTCACACCGCAACACAGTTGCGAATCAGATGCGTGCCCATAGAAGATAATGGGCTTGTAATTCGCACAGCAATGACCAGAAAAAGCACACATTTTTTGTGCAATGCGCAGTGCGAATGCAACGCCCATATGTGAACCAGCCTCATTCAAATGAACCTAGTTTAAAATGTCCTGCGAATTGGATGCGTTGTAAGCCGCATCTAATTCGCATAGGTGTGAACCCGGGCTAAAGGTTTTTTACCATCATGTATAGAATGCATGAAGGTTAAAAAACCTTCAGCCCTTACAACTATTTTAATGTTGTATAAACTGAGGAGATTGGGTGCATGTAAGCTGTTACCTTTTACTGCCTGTTACTATATATTTTGGATGATGACAATTTTATGTACAATGTATAATATACTTTAACTAACAGATGAACATGAGTGCATGCAGAAAGCTGGAGTATTACAATCACATACCTCCCAACTTTTTGAGATGGGAATGAGGGACATCTATTAGCAAAAGTATGTAGGCATAGGACACACCCCCTGCCATACCCTCTTAAAGGAGAATTCTACAAAAAAAAAAGATTAGTCAAACCCACAAGCGCTTTTTCTTACCGCTACTATTCCTTTATACTGGCTTTTGAAATTTTCATTTACATCTATTTAAAAACTATTTAAAAAATAGTTTAGCACTGAGAAACACTTCTTGAATGATAAAAGTGTATTTTATAAACAGCTATATAGATCAGTCCAAAATGAGGGACATATGAGGAGGAATGAGGGACAGAGGGACTTTGCGCCAAATCAGGGACAGCCCCTCGAAATCAGGGACAGTTGGGAGCTATGCAATCAAACTGTGGCAAGTTGTGCATTATGCTACAATCTATATTACAGGCTTGGGAAATAAAAAAAAAAGATATTATTTGCTACTGGTTGCTACTAGTTCCGACTTTGTGCAACACTGAGATTGAGATAATTTTATTTACAGTTTTAATGTTGCATCTCCAGTCTGAAACACATTGAAATATAAATCAGTGTACATTCAGCTGCCTGATGGATCTTAGAAACAGAAATACACATATTTGATGGTAAAAACATGCGCTTTTTTAAAGTTCAGGTCATATGCTACAAAAGTTACACTAGTATACATGCTATACATTAGGTCAATTTTTGGAGTCGATTTACTAAAGGGGAAAAGGCCATTTACTTTACAAAGAAATTTTCACTTTGCAGGGAAATTTCACTTAGCTTAGTGAATGACCATGATCATGTTTGTTTGCCCTAGACAGGGGCAGACTTACAAAGGAAAACTATTTTTTTTATAATTGTCAATAAAGAACAAGTGATTGTGGGTATATAAATGTTGATGTGGAATCATCCAAGCCAGGAAAGTTGTGTTAAATATGAAAGGAGTTGCACTTGTCTAGGGTTTTTTGTGATCCCATCTATTAGGCCACGCTGTCTGTGCTTTGGAAGGCTCACAAGTCAGGTTGTGTAACAAATCTCTACCTCATCACAGTTTACCACTGTAGGTGTCGAAATGATGGAAAAAATGTTGCAGGCATTTTCAATGATGAACCACTAGCAGAGTAAAAAAAACAGCTCTCCAGAGCCTCTCTTCATGCTATAATCACTTAGCAAAAGGAAGTGGTGGAGAAGGCAGAGGTGAAGTTGAAAGAGGAGGAAGAAAGAGGAGGAGTAGGAGAAAGAAAAGGGAAGGGGCGGTCCTAAAGATGACTGCTGGATTACTGAGCTGTTGTGCCAATGGCCAATTTGTATGGGGTTGAGGGCTTTACCCTTTACTTTTAAGAGCAAATCTTCCCATATATTTTAAGTCTTTTATTATTACCAGTTAATTTAGGCTTACTACCACTTGATAAAAAATCTGGTGTCTCAGCAAAAACTATCTAAATAAGCTCAATTTGAAATAAATTACATTTGGATGCTGCTGCTGTATTTAGGCTAAGATAAATGTAAAGGGTAAATGTAAAAGGGAAAAAATCAATTATTCATCCAAAAAACTAAAATTACAGAATATGGTTGTTGTGAAAACCATACAGTTCCATAACATGACAACCAGCCTAAAGGCATCTCCCGTGCATACAATTCAAACATTTTTTTTATCATGATCCTGTAAGAAGCAAAAGGACCAAACCCTGCTGGAAAGCATTTTTAATATTTTTTGTTTTGTTAACCACTTCCAGACAGCCGCACGCCGATATACGCCCTAACTTTGATGGGGGATATCGTTGTTATGGCAGCAGCTAGCTGCCATAACCCCAGTATCCTCGTGTTTGGCCGGCGGTCCGGTTTCTGATAAGCGTGGTCTTTGTGGCAGATTCACCGTGAGATCACTTTTACCGGCGGCCCCCCTCCCGCCACGTTCTGGTGCCCTCCGCCGCTTACCGGTTTCGGCGGCTGCGGCGGAGGCAATCGGATCTTCACCCTGGCTGGGCATGGAGACAAATGAGGGGAAGATGGCCCCCACCCGTCTCCATAACGATGCAGGGCAGAAGCGACGTCAAAACGTCACTTTTGCCCACAGCTCTTATATGGCCATTTTTTAAATGTTTTTTTTTTTATGACACATTTTTTTTTTATTGCATTTAAGTGTAAATTTGAGATCTGAGGTCTTTTTGACCCCAGATCTCATATTTAAGAGGTCCTATCATGCTTTTTTTCTATTACAAGGAATGTTTACAGGTAAAATAAATAAGAATTTTTTTTTTTTTAAACACGCCCCGTCCCGCCGAGCTCGCGCGCAGAAGCGAACGCATACGTGACTAGCGCCCGCATATGAAACCGGTGTTCAAACCACACATGTGAGGTATCGCCGCGATCGGTAGAGCGAGAGCAAAATTTATAGCCCTAGATCTAGACCTCCTCTCTAACTTACAACATGCAACTTGTAGAATTTTTTAAACTATGCCTATGGAGATTTTTAAGGGTAAAAGTTTGTTGCCATTCCATGAGAGGGCACAATTTTGAAGCGTGACATGTTGGGTATCAATTTACTCAGCGTAACATTATCTTTCACAATATAAAAAAAAAATGGGCTAACTTTACTGTTTTCTTATTTTTTAATTAAAAAAAGTGTATTTTTTTCCCAAAAATAGTGCGCTTGTAAGACAGCTGCACCAATACGGTGTGACAGAAAGTATTGCAATGACCGCCATTTTATTCTCTAGTGTTTATTCTCTAATGTATAATGTTTGTGGGTTCTAAGTAATTTTCTAGTAAAAAAAAATGTTTTTAACTTGTAAACAACACATCTCAAAAAGAGGCTTGGTCCTTAAGTGGTTAAAGTCCCCCAGGCCAGTGCCAGCAACCTTTGGCCTTTTTCTGCATTTTTTTCACAATTGTTTGCCGATTAGCCTTGAAATGCGCAGAATTTAGTATCAAGATTGACCCCAGATTCCAATGGGGTTTACTGCTAAGTTCAGGCTTGACATACTTCAGACAGGATTTAACATGGCTGTCCAGATGACATGGCCGGTGATCCTCCATAGCATGTGATGATGATGATAGGACTGCTCAGGCTTCATTGCAGTGCTGAAGAGAAGAGGAACAACCCACTGGCTGTCGCAGTACTATGGGGTAAGGTAAATATAATATATTACACTGTGTTGGATCATCCCTTAGCCAAAAAAGCACAATATTCTTCATCAGGTAGTTTGTATTTTTATCACTGTCCAGAGTTCCGCTTTAACCTCCCTGACGGTAATCCCGAGTGGGGCTCGGGGTTAAAATTTCAGTCCCATTAGCGGTAACCCCGAGCCACACTCGGGATTACATCGCAGGATCCTGTTGTGGCTTTACTTACCTTGTCCCCGGGATCCTGCGATGTCCCCCGCTGTGCCCGTGGGCTCTGTCCTCCTCCGAAGCCTCTCCTTGCCAGGCTCTGTTCCCTGCGAGCGTCGTGATGCACGGGGGCGGAGCCTGTTGGCAAATTCAAAAAATTGTAAAAATCATAACACATACAGTACTTACAGATTACAGTACTGTATGAAATGATTTCACATCCCTTTTGTCCCCAGTGCTTTGTCCTATGCACTACATGCAGTTTTATGTTATATATACTGTTCTTTCTGCCTGGAAACTGGAGATTGTCCATAGCAACCAAAAAGTGTCCCTTTACGTCAAAAGTGGCTTTAGACCAGCTCTAATACAGCGATAGTAAATTAGAACACTTGCAGAATTGAGCGATAGTGAATCGTGGGGAAATTTACTTTATTATTATTTTTTATTTTATTTTTTTAATTATTTATTTTTATTTATTATATTATAATTTATGTTTTTGTGTTTCAAACTTTATCATACCCGGGATATCTACTAGACTCTTGTTTGGACAGATTTAAGTGTGTTATTGTTAAGAATTACAGACCTACAATATAAAACGCCAAATTTCCATGCAAAATAATTGTACCGCTTTCAGCACCTAAAATCCGAAAGAATCATACCGCCAGGGAGGTTAAAAAAGTCTTACTTGGTGATTTGATCACTTGGCTACAAATGATTAAACCGCTGTGAACTCTCATTTTTCTGATATGTACTTGCACTGTTAAAAATATAATTTTTTCCTCTTCTGATACTGAGTTCTCATACTTACCATAAAAATTCCACAGCTAATATATCCCCCCTTACTACTATTCTTAGTGTGGTCAGATGCAAAACTCCATAAAGTGAATTTAAACTTTACATGGTTTCATTCCAGCTTTTTTTTTCTGTTCTGACATTGTTGATGTTATGAACAAAAAAGTATTTTATATTTGTTACTTATATACTAATTGACCCACATAATTACTCCCGATCATAGCATCAAGGATAATGAAAGGAATTTATATGTGTAGTCTTTTGCACCTTTAAGGTCTATGCCACGAATGTTGTTAATATTGTTTAGTATATAAAAATATGTTCTTTGACCTCTGGTTCGTTTTTGAACACCAGTCACATTTAGTGCGGTCTTTTAACTATGTTATATAATTAATTCCAGCACCGGATATGTCTACTGGTATTCCCTGTAGCATGTCTCCACCTATTAAGCCTCAATTCCTCCCCTGTACCCTCCCCTGGGTGGCTTATGAGCTAATCCAACATGCTGGGGCATAGGTTTGATCTGCGCATGCTCCAAAGCGCATGACCGCCCCCAGCTGACATCACTTCCAGTCTATACTTTATAGTGTGGTTCCGGAAGTCAGACGGCCATCTTGCCTCCTCACTTTCCCCATCCTTCTACTGCTGGTCGGCTCTTTTACCCCTGGAGGCACTGGAATAGAGCAAGGAATCGATAATATGAATACTGCACTTAGAAGCACTTTCTTGTCTCCTTTTACTGTTTAGGGTATGACTGCCATAAGACAGTGATAAGGAGTATCAGTCTATTTTTGCTTATCAGCAGAAGTTACACTCTGAATGCTGGCAAAACCAATGTCTGATTCCATACGTGCAATCATTTTTGCTTCACAAACATGGAACTTATAACAGTGGAATAGAAATTCTATCATTGTATATGTTTTATTCTTTACCCATGTAGGGTAACCTTTAGGCTGTGTTAATAAAACAGGTGAGTTATGTACCTCAAGATTGAGACTCACCTTAGTGTTTATATGCTGAACATTAACAGAAATTGAGTGTCACAACCATAGCAGAACATGAGCCAGATAACCATTGAATAAAATCAGGATATCTTTAGAATGTTTACAGTCTTTCACAAATGTGCCTCCTTGTTAACTGAATGAAAGCTGATATGTTGCTGTACTTGGAAACAATTTTGATAAATACCGTTCTTAAAAGCTGTTGCAGATTAACTTGCATTTAAATTAAAGCAGAACTTTACCGATAACAACTTGATAAAAAAAATAATGTTCTTTAGCAAGGAATATACATTCCACATTAATAATTCTGCTACCAAAATTAGTGTGTGCTGTAAATTGCCTCCAGCATTGCTCCTGTTTCTTCATGCTGGAGGCTGCTATTTTGGTGAAGCCCAAGGGCCCCGAAAAGCTGTAAATCTTAAAGCGGAGCTAAACCCATCGAGTTACCAGTTTCAAAAAACAGTTTGATTTGATTGTGTCCTAAACCAAACTGTCAAACCATCAAATGGCTGGTGTCCTAACTGATCACATGTGCAGCACCATGGCCGTTACAGTTCAAACATAAGCAGCTTCCCTGGCTGTAATGGATAGGAGGGCTTAATTTTGCTTTAATTCCGTGTACACATGAGCGGAATTTCCGTCGGAAAAATCTTGGGTGGTTTTTCTGACGGAATTCCGCTCAAGCTTGGCTTGCATACACACGGTCACACAAAAGTTTGCTGAACTTTCGACCGTCAAGAACAAGGTGACGTAAAACACTACGATGAGCCCAGAAAATTAAGTTCAATGCTTCCGAACATGCATGGAATTGTTTCCGAGCATGCGTAGGAATTTTGCGCATCAGAATTGGTACCGACGATCGGAATTTCCAATCGGAACCTTTTCCGATCTAAAAAATTGAGAACATGCTCTCAATATTTTGCTGTCTGGAATTCCGCCAGCAAAAGTCCGATGGAGCATACACACGGTAGAATTTTCGGACCAAAAGCTCTCATCGGACTTTTGCTGGCGGAATTTCCGCTCGTGTGTATGGGGCATTAGGCTGTCAGCAGATCAGCCTCTACAAACTTAGCAGCGCCTAAAAATGACTAAAAATAGAGAGCAACTGAGCATGTGCAGAACAGGATGAGGCAGTATATTACTGGATTTTAAAAAGTATAGACACTTATTTTAACGTTTTACATAGCTATACCTGCTAAAGTGCCAGCCTAAAGTGATCTAGCAGGACTTAATTTTCTGACTAAATTTCCACTTTAAGCCAACCAGTTGGATTAATGTGCTCAAAACAGGTTCCATTCATCTGAGAGTTGATACTGTAGCGAATTTACATTGAAAGTAAAATTTATAATGTACTAGAGGTAAATATTTAAGCTAGAAAGATGACCTTCTAAGATCTTTAACCACTTGACAACTGTGCACTTAAACCCCCTTCCTAACCAGACCAATTTTCAGCTTTCGGTGCTCTCACACTTTGAATGACAATTACTCAGTCATGCAACACTGTACCCATATGAAATTTATGTCCTTTTTTTCCCACAAATAGAGCTTTCTTTTGGTGGTATTTAATCACTGCTGGGTTTTTTATTTTTTGCGCTATAAATCAAAAAACCTGAAAATTCGATAAAAAAAAAAAATAATAATTCCTTGTTTCTGTTAAAATTTATTGCAGAGTATTGGCGAGTATTGGCAGAGTATTGGTGAGTATTGGCAGAGTATTGGCGAGTATTGGCAGAGTATTGGCAGAGTATTGGCAGAGTTTTGCACGGTGTTGCAGAGTATAGCGCAGTGATGCAGAGTATTGGCTAGTATTGGCTAGTATTGGCTAGTATTGGCGAGTATTGGCTAGTATTGGCGAAGTATTGGCAGAGTATTGGCAGAGTATTGGCGAGTATTGGCGAGTATTGGCCAGTATTGGCCAGTATTGGCAGAGTATTGGCAGAGTATTGGCAGAGTATTGGCGAGTATTGGCAGAGTATTGGCGAGTATTGGCAGAGTATTGGCAGAGTATTGGCGAGTATTGGCGAGTATTGCAGAGTATAGTGCAGTGATGCAGAGTATTGGCTAGTATTGGCGAGTATTGGCAGAGTATTGGCAGAGTATTGGCGAGTATTGGCGGAGTATTGGCAGAGTATTGGCAGAGTATAGCACAGTGATGCAGAGTATAGTACAGTGATGCAGAGTATTGCACAGTGATGCAGAGTATTGCACAGTGATGCAGAGTATTGCACAGTGATGCAGAGTATTGCATAGTGTTGCAGAGTATTGTACAGTGATGCAGAGTATTGCACAGTGATGCAGAGTATTGCACAGTGATGCAGAGTATTGTACAGTGATGCAGAGTATTGCACAGTGATGCAGAGTATTGTACAGTGATGCAGAGTATTGCACAGTGTTGCCATTATGTATATTGAACAGCGCTGTGGGCACTAAACATCCAGCCCACAGCGCTGCCATCTCTTCCCCTCTCCCTCCGCACTGTACCGATCGGTACAGAGAGGGGAGGGAGGAACCAGCGTCATGACGTGACGCTGGTTTGTTTACATGTGATCGCTCCGTCATTTGACGGAACGATCACGTGGTAAACGGCCGCGATCAGCGGCTATTTACCGTAATCCGTGATGCGCCGGGTCCTCTGGACCCGGCGGTCACGGATGTTCCCGAGTGCGCGCCCCAGGGGGCGCGCGGGAGCATCATTCTGGAATCACATCCATGGACGTCCACCCAGAACTAGCCGACCGCGCTGTTGCCGTCTTTCGGCAATGGCCCGGTCGGCAAGTGGTTAAAGAACAACTACTTACATGTCTGGGCCTTGTGCACACAGGATGTTTTAAATGCTACTTTTATAAGCATTTTGCAATTTTTTCTTCCTCTAAATGCCCCTCAGCCTAGGTTCACACTGAATGCGGGTTTGAAATCGTGCGAGTTCAGCTGAACTCACGCGATTTCAAATCGACATTCCAGTCCAACTATGGGGGCGATTTGACAGACAACTGTGCGGGTTCATGCACAGATGTCTATTGAAATTGCCCCCCCAGTCACCAAAAGTAGTGCAGGGACTACTTTTGGGAATCGATGCAACACCACAAAGTCGGCGTCGCACCGATTCGGATGGTGCCGTTGCCGGTAATAGGCTCCGGTTTGTCATGCGATTTGACATGTCAAATTGCATGTCAAATCAGCCCGGTGTGAATGAGGGCTTAATGTCAGCTAATGTGTCCACGCACACATAGGTGTTTACAGGTGTTTAGAGGCGGGGTGATTAGAGGCAGAAAAAAGACAAGCGCATTCAGAAGAGGAGCATTCCAGTATCAACAATTGCTTGACCCACCTAAACGCATGTCAACGCAGCTAAACGTGCTTTAGTGCTAGGTGCATCATTCGCTTGGGCAATCATTCATTCCAATAACTAGAATAAATAAATATTCTGGCCAATGGAATGAATGCTTGACTAAACATGCCTAAATGCGGCTTTAAGCACATTTTTAATGCTGCTTTTTTTCCCCTGGAGCATAGACATCAAGGGGAGAAAAAAAATTATCCTATGTGCTTGGGGCCATTATACTACTCAAATGTTTTAATTAGGTACTATGGTGTAACAGATATAGGAGGATTATACTTCTGTGTCAGACTCAGTAGGATTGATTTACTAAAGGCAAATATGCTGTTACTTTGCAAGGGAACTTTTTCTAGAACTTAGTGAATGTGGCAAATTTTTACTGGGCAATGAATAATCGATCACATACAAGGATTTTTTTTTAAGTGTTTTTGCTTGCACATGATTGGATGATGGACATCAGCAGACCTTACCTTCATCCCCTAAGTTTAAAGGACATTTCTCTTGCAATCTGCCACTTCCATTGCAAAATGAGCAACCCAAACTTTTCTGATAATACTTAAAAGGGTCAAAAATAAGAAAGTGCAGCGCTAATCTATAAGTGAAGATAAACAAATGAGACTCTAAATGATAAGTGATACAGGCCCAAAAAGCAATGACATAATAGGAATGTGCAAATGAATGTCTCTGGAAAAAATTGACAATCCCAAAAGTCTATAAATAATAAATCAGAAGATCCTCTCCCAAGCAGGGGAGTAACAGTGTCTTGAAGGGGATGTGGACACTTGTAAGGAGGCAACCGCAAATAGAAATGACACTCCAATCTTCAAGAAACAAGGTGGGTACTCTTACCGGATCAGTAGGACGCATCTACCATATAGCAGTGCGTCAGTAAGGCAAAAAGGAGATGGTCATCCAGGATGTCCAACCAGGTAGTGTCTTCCGGGTCCCGACCACCAATGGAGGGGTGGTGTCCTAGGCAGGCTGTGGATCTCCAATGCACCCGATCACCGATACCGGAATTGAGCAATCACAGGCAATGGTTCATAATAGGCCCATGGAGGAAAAGAAAAAGGGACTCCACATGGTGCAGATCAATGAGATTTAATACTCCAAAAAGTTGTACAAAAAGTAAGTGATCACGAACAGATAAAAGGCATAAAAATGGCAATGTGGGAAGCTGAGGTAGCTGGCCCTACGCGTTTCGACCACACAGTCATCAACAGGGGCATAAAACAGCTTCCCCACATTGCACTCATATATATACTGTATCTGGCTTACAACTTCAACAAGCACCGCCCCCGTCATGGCGGAACCGGAAGTGGATGTGATAAGATAATATTAACAGGTCTATTAAATATACTTATCATATAGATCCTAATGCAGATGTAAAAGAAATTCTAACTTGATTCATAAGGCAAGGAAATGGGGCAGTGAAAACGCCGTATCCCACAGAGGACTGTAGGCATCGGCATCTCCACTCCCCTGCGTCTCAACGTCGGAATAGCTTGCGTTCCAAACCTCATAGGAATCTCACTGTGGGGGGATGACAGCCGCCGGCCAATCAGCAGCCAGCATCACATCTCGCCTGAGTCAGGAGCATGCGCTCCAGGGCTCCTATATGCCAGAGGACGTGAACGGCCCCCTGACTGAGCGGGGGGGAAATTGCTCCCAATATTGTGGATCCTCCCAGGTCGGTCTCCTTCTTCCAAGACTGCAAGGGATATTTCCCTTGCAGAAAGTGCAACGTATGTTTACATAATACGTGTGGGAGACGTAGAACTGCGACCTTTAGTTCTACGATCACCTCTAGGGATTATGAGATGAAGCACTTTACCACGTGCGCTACCCGACATGTTGTATATCTCATTACTTGCCCTTGCAAGAGACAATATGTCGGGCGTACTACTAGGGCATTTTCAACTAGAGTCAATGAGCATATTGCAAAAATTAAAAAGGGCTGTATCAAGCACAGTGTGCCTCGGCACTATCGAGAGTGTCATAATAGGGATCCTACGGGTACCTCTTTTTTGATTATCGACAAGTTTGTCCCTCACTGGAGGGGTGAATCTCGTCTAAGGGGTGTGTCACGGCTTGAAACTTATTGGATATACGAGTTGAGATGTTACTCACCGCACGGCATGAACGTTGAATGGGACATTAATTGTTTCATCAACCGTGCGTGAGATACACCTCCTCGTACTATCCGTGGCACACCCCCGTTTCTAAAAACTTCTAAAAACATCTTGGTTTGGGAGAGGGGCTTATTCCCATACTTGTTTGGGTGATTAGACTATTGATTATTGGTCTAGCTTTATTATGGGTTTTTAATTGTTTTTGATACCCTGTGATGCTAGAGATCACCCACGTGGATGTATGCCTTCCTTATTTCTCACAATTTCGGAGTGGTTTTTTTGGATGGGCATAATTTTTATATAATTTTTATATAATTATTTTTTAGTCTGATTATGCATTTCTGACATTTTTCCCCTGTGTGTCTTTCCTTTGGGATTGGCGTTGTGGCGTTGCGCAGCATTCTTTGATGAGGCTGGGGCACGTTTGACTCCGCCGACCCATATTGATGTGGCACCATGGGTACTCTTAGATAATACTAAGATATCTCCTGACAGTTTGCTATCCTGTTAGGTGTGTGGCCAGGTAGGTGATTTTATCCTTCAAACACCTCCTGTATCGTTTTTAGCTGTTCTGTTTTTATTATTTTTCTTTCTTCGGTCCCCTTGTCCCTTTTGATCAGCATTGTGGCATTGCCCTACTTTCCCTTTGGGGGGTCTGGACAGGTATGACTTTGCTGTACCGGAGAGACAGGATGGGATCTGGCATTTTAAAATTTGGATATTAGACTGGGACGTTCCTTTCCCCCAGGTTTCTTGAAGTATTGATTTTATCTCCCTTTGATGTCAGCTCAGGACACTACGGATCCCGGATCTTGTCCTTGCAGACCAGGGAGTGTAGATTCTGCCCTATGAACACAGGCAGCCAATCACTGAGCCGATATCCCGGTTGGTTCCCGCCCCCCCTTGTTGTGAAGGTTTGGAGCGCAAGCTCCCGCTCTGTGAGCTGTTCTGATACCAGCCGCTGATTGGTTCGCTTTCCGTCAGCGGCTGTGATGACGTCAGGGGGCCGTTCACGTCCTCTGGCATATAGGAGCCCTGGAGCGCATGCTCCTGACTCAGGCGAGATGTGATGCTGGCGGCTGTCATCCCCCCACAGTGAGATTCCTATGAGGCTTGGAACGCAAGCTATTCCGACGTTGAGACGCAGGGGAGTGGAGATGCTGATGCCTACAGTCCTCTGTGGGATACGGCGTTTTCACTGCCCCATTTCCTTGCCTTATGAATCAAGTTAGAATTTCTTTTACATCTGCATTAGGATCTATATGATAAGTATATTTAATAGACCTGTTAATGTTATCTTATCACATCCACTTCCGGTTCCGCCATGACGGGGGCGGTGCTTGTTGAAGTTGTAAGCCAGATACAGTATATATATGAGTGCAATGTGGGGAGGCTGTTTTATGCCCCTGTTGATGACTGTGTGGTCGAAACGCGTAGGGCCAGCTACCTCAGCTTCCCACATTGCCATTTTTATGCCTTTATCTGTTCGTGATCACTTATTTTTTGTACAACTTTTTGGAGTATTAAATCTCATTGATCTGCACCATGTGGAGTCCCTTTTTCTTTTCCTCCATGGGCCTATTATGAACCATTGCCTGTGATTGCTCAATTCCGGTATCGGTGATCGGGTGCATTGGAGATCCACAGCCTGCTTAGGACACCACCGCTCCATTGGTGGTCGGGACCCGGAAGACACTACCTGGTTGGACATCCTGGATGACCATCTCCTTTTTGCCTTACTGACGCACTGCTATATGGTGGATGCGTCCTACTGATCCGGTAAGAGAACCCACCTTGTTTCTTGAAGATTGGAGTGTCATTTCTATTTGCGGTTGCCTCCTTACAAGTGTCCACAGCCCCTTCAAGACACTGTTACTCCCCTGCTTGGGAGAGGATCTTCTGATTTATTATTTATAGACTTTTGGGATTGTCAATTTTTTCCAGAGACATTAATTTGCACATTCCTATTATGTCATTGCTTTTTGGGCCTTTATCACTTATCATTTAGAGTCTCATTTGTTTATCTTCACTTATAGATTAGCGCTGCACTTTCTTATTTTTGATACTATTTGCAACTTGGTTTGTTGTGTGCTAGCAGCTCTTGTTTTTTGTTCGGTACACTTGATAGCGCAGCTTTTTCCTTTTTCATAATACTTAAAAGGGGGCGCACCATTAGAGCCCCCTTTTTTGGGACGGCGGTCACCCAGCCCTGGTGTTAGTTAGGTTAGCAGGTATTTAGTGTGCTGTGCCTTTAAATGCATACCTGAGTTACAGGTGGCCCAATCCGATCCCAGGGAAGGTTCTGGTATTCCTGGGAGAAGTGATAAAAGGGGCTGCTGAGGGTCTGTACTTCCTCTTGCAGCAGCTGGATCTGGAAGAGAAGAAACTACAGCCTGACCTGGAGAGCAAAGAGTTACTGACTTGCCATTTAAACGGTTCTCTCTCCTGTCATTTGTGAGCGGTGCGGATGGAAGACCTTGTGAGGGCTTTTGTGGAGAGAGCAGAGAGCCAGGGTGGAGAGGAATGGATGCGCCGCTGCCTGGCGCTGTCTGTCACTGAGGACGGTCAGCAGAATGCAGAGGTGAGAGAGGCTCAGCCAGTCCAGCCCTCACCTCAGAGAAGAACAAGGCGGAGCGTCCCTCCGGAGCGTCTGGTGGCCGGGGGAGGAGAAGAACAAGCCACCGGGCGGGCGCGTGCAGAAGAGAGGGGAAGCATGGCGGCGGTGCCTGGGAGACGGTCGGGACAGAAGAGGTGGACCTGTACCCAGTCACCGGCCAGGAGGAGGGGAAGAGGACACTCGGCGCCACGAGAAGAACGACAGGAGAGGACGGAGCTGCCTGTGTCTGCTGCAGGCTCTCAAGCAACAGCTATTCCTCAGCGGTCGGCTCCTCAGAGTGACCTGGTCCCAGCAGGTGCACTGTTTCACAGCCTACAGACAAGCATGAGTGTCCCAGCGGCTGAGGTGTCATCAGCTGGGCAGGGTGAGTTACAAAATCCACTGTGAATGATATCTTGGGTTACCTGTCAGCTATCTCTCATGCTCTCTCTGCTGCTGGTATTGCTTCTCCTATTCTTCCTCCTTCTCTGGCTATCTCCTCCTCTGGGTCTGCCTCTGCTAGCTTTATCTCTGCACCTGTAAATGTCCCTGCTCCTGTGTCATTTAGTCAGTCAGGCAGTACACACATTGGGGATGCACACATGCAAACTCCTGTTAGGGATATCTTGTCAGTCCCTGAAGCATGTTTAAAAGGGGTTATGCCTTGTGAAATTTCTCCTTTGGGGTACCATCTCCCTTCGGCGGTTAAAGAAAAAATCTGGCGGGGAAACTTTGTGGAAGTTTTATCTCTTCTTCCCACTGCCAAAGAATTTAATTTGAAATCAGATAAAAAAGGGGAGCAGGAGGAAGATAGGCACAGAACGGTAAAACGATAGTTTAATAATTGGTTACAGGCATTTATTTGTTTTTGCGAGTGTTCTGGTCGAGAAGCACCTGGAATTGAGCGGGGGCTTGCTTCAGCACTTGGACCACGTCTTGGAGGCTTACAAGAATTTTGGAGGTCTGGGCTGGTACGCTTATGACGAGTCTTTTCGCCAGAAGCTAGCGGTCCACCCATCTTTAAGATGGGGAATGAAAGACGTGGGCCTATGGCTTAATTTAATCTTGCCTCAGAGAGCGCCTAATATACGGCAGTTCCCTGCTAATCCGGGTACTCAGGTTTTGCCAGGGTATCGCAGGGGTTGGTGTTTTTCATTCAATGAGAGTCAGTGTCGTTTTAATACTTCTTGTAAGTATAGACATGAGTGCTCTTTTTGCACGGGGCCCCATCCTGTGGTGAAATGTTTTAAGAAAACAGTGGTGGGGGTCCCGTCTCAGTGCGATATTTTTCCCAAGAGCCTGCATGCCAGTGAGGCTGGAAAACATGTGCCCTTGGCTGGATCTATACCCAAGCAGGGAGAAAGCGCTTTTACTAATTGAAGGGTTTTCTTTTGGTTTTCCTCTTCCTTCTTTTACTGGCTCTAGATGTACTATTGTGGATAATCTGAAGTCAGTTAGGCAGTTTCCTGAAGTAGTGAGGGAAAAAGTTTCCAAAGAAATTGCAGAAGGTCGCATGGCTGGCCCATTTAAATTTCCCCCGTTTAGCGATTTTCGCATCTCACCGCTAGGTGTGGTCCCCAAGAGGGAACCAAATTCATTTTGTTTAATACAGCATCTTTCTTTCCCAAAAGGGGGCTCGTTGAATGACGAGATTGACGATTCGCTGTGTTCAGTCGCTTATGCGACTTTTGATGAAGCAGTGGGCAAAATTAAAGCATGCGGCCGGGGGGCATTGTTGGCAAAAGCCGATGTGAAGTCGGCTTCCAGGCTTTTACCCATTGCCCCGGCAGCTTTCAGTTCTTTGGGTTTTTATTTTGACGGGTTTTATTTTTTTGACAAATGTCTTCCTATGGGATGTTCTTTGTCCTGTACATATTTTGAAACTTTTTCTACTTTCATTCATTGGGTTATGTGTTTTGAGTCCGGTCAGGATTCGATAGCACACTACCTAGATGATTTTTTGTTTATCGGCCCGGCAAATTCTGACATCTGTTCTCGTCTTCTGCAGTTATTTGTGGTTGTTACAGAACATTTTGGGGTTCCTCTGGCTGCCGAGAAAACTTGTTATCCTGCGACTTCCATGGATTTTTGGGGTATTTTGATCGATACCGAGGTGGAAAAATTTAGTTTGCCGCAGGCTAAGGTAGACAAGATGAGGAACCTTATTGCAGTATTTTTGCGGAGACGTAAGGTGTTATTGAAGGAGATGCAGTCATTATTAGGTCTCCTGGCTTTTGCTGTAAAAATCATGCTAGTTGGGAGGATTTTTTCTAGGAGGTTGTACATGGCAACTGCAGGTTTGAAATCTCCTTTTGCTCACATCCATTTAACGGCTTCCCTCAAAGATGGCTTAGTAGTGTGGGCTGATTTTTTGGCGAAATTTAACGGGCGTTCCTTTTTTCAATCGGATTTTATCTTTGCTCCTGATTTTCATCTGTTCACTGATGCGGCAGGCTCCAAGGGTTTTTCGGCAATTTGGGGATCACATTGGAGCTGTGGGGCTTGGCCGGAGGCATGGATTCAAATGAAGGCTACTAGGAACGTCGTGCTGTTAGAGCTTTTTCCAGTTTTAGTGGCTGTGGCGCTTTGGGGAGAGTTTTTTGCCAACCGGCGGATTCTGGTAGAAACGGACAATAAGGGGGTCCTCTTCGCTGTCAACTGTCTTTCTTCCAGCTCTCTCTGGGTGGTTAAGATTTTGCGGCATTTGGTCTTTTTATGTTTAAAATTTATCATTTGGATCAAGACGAAGTACACGCCGGGGGTTTTGAATAATCTGGCTGACTCTCTTTCCCGTTTCCAGATGCAGCGTTTTCGGGAGCTACTCCCAGGGGCGGACGCGGAAGGAACGCAATGCCCGGCGTACTTGTGGGAGCTAATTTAACGAGAGTGATGGATGCCATTAAATTCTCAGTTTCTTCCCGTACATGGGCAGACTACTCCACGGCTTGGAGGAAGTGGATGCTATTCGCTGGAAATGCGGGTTTTGATTGGGAGTCTCCCAAGGAGCAGGCTGTTTTGGCCTTTTTGGCTTTTCTAATGGAAGGCCAGCCCTCTTATGGTTCTCTGGCTAAGACCCTGGCGGGAGTATCATTTTTCTTCAGGATGAGGGGTCTCCCGTCCTGCTCTAGCTTTTTCCTGGTAAAGCAGGCCTTGAAAGGCTATCGAAGATCAACTTTTGTCCCGGATGACAGGCGTCCTATTGGTTTATCTCTGCTTAGGCGCTTGTGCGATGCCACGATTGGGGTATGTTTTAGCAGCTATGAGGCTTTGCTGTTTAAAATAACTTTTGTGTTGTTTTATTTTGGTGCCTTTCGGGTTTCTGACCTGCTTCCTGGATCCAAGCTGAGCTCCTTGAGTTTGTGGTCGGAGCATGTGCTAGTTGACCACGGTCGTGTACAGGTTTTTCTGAGACGGTCGAAAACTGACCAGCTGGGGCGGGGGGAATGGGTGTCAGTGTCGGCATGGAGTGACGCCTCAGTTTGTCCGGTGGCGCTAGTTACCGTTTTCCTCGCCGCACGTCCGGCGGGGGCAACTCATTTTTTCAGTCATTGGGACCAGTCTCCTCTAACTAGGTACCAATTTGTTTTGAAACGCTGTCTTGGGAAATTGGGTTTACAAGATTTCAAGTTTTCCTCACATTCATTCAGAATAGGGGCAGCGTCTGACGCTGCTGAAAAGGGGTTGCCAGCCAAAACCATAATGGGTTTGGGAAGGTGGAGGTCAAACTGTTTTAAGAGATATATCAGACCTAACTTTGTCACTTTAATTTTCCAGGTTTTCAGCATTGTGTTTGGATTCTGGGCCACTCATACATATATTGGGCCCGGAAACGTGCGGCCCAGCGCAGGTATTCTGTCAACCTATCGTTACTGCCGGAATCCTTCAATCTGTATTGGAAAGGAATAAGAGGTTTGCGGTGGCAACATTTATTTTTTCATTTGTCTCAGTTGCATCAGGTTTGGCCACCACCTTCAATTTTGATAGTCCATTTAGGAGGCAATGATTTGGGTTCAGTTCGTACTTTAGACCTTTTATTTATAATTAAACAGGATCTGTATAGGTTCCATTTGACTTCCCCGGGTACGATCATTGTATTTTCAGAAATTGTTCCCCGTTTCGCTTGGCTGTCTTTCCCGTTTTCCAAAGTAATGGAGAAGATGAGGAAGAGGGTCAATCGGGCGTTGGCAAAATTTATGCCACTTTTGGGGGGATTTTCTTATAGGCACGTGGATCTGGAAGGGGGCATCCCGGGTCTTTATAGGCAGGATGGGGTCCACCTTTCAGATGTAGGTGCAGATATCTTTAATCTCGGCTTGCAAAGCAGCATTGAGAGGGCCGCGTATTTGGGGTAGGCTGGCCTGGTTGCACAAGTCCGGCTGGTGGGGACGTATTTCTTTGTAAATAAAGGTTGAGTAGCCCGTGTTCTGAAAACTGGGCAAATGTTTTGCTGTTAAATATTTAATTTCATTTGGAAATTGGAATTATTATGTTTATTTATATGAATATTTGAAACCAATAAAATTACCGCGGCCAATTTTTGCCATATATGATGTATGTGTGTTTTTTCTATCAGTAAGTTTTTATGGTGGTACCTGGGGAACTAAGGTTAGGGGCAAGGTGTGGCCTGCTGTCCCATACTTAAAAAGGGGGCGCACCAATAGAGCCCCCTTTTTTGGGACGGCAGTCACCCAGCCCTGGTGTTAGTTAGGTTAGCAGGTATTTAGTTTGCTGTGCCTTTAAATGCATACCTGAGTTACAGGTGGCAAAATCGGATCACAGGGAAGGTTCTGGTATTCCTGGGAGAAGTGATAAAAGGGGATGCTGAGGGTCTGTATTTCCTCTTGCAGCAGCTGGACCTGGAAGAGAAGAAACTCCCTCCCTCCCTCCCTCCCCGTCGCGGTGTATTTTATGTGGTTGGGTCACCCCGGATTCCGGGGGGGCGTATTTGGCCTGCTGTCCCAAGCCTAAACCCTTCCGTGCACTGCGTGGCAGAGATAGTTACATTGCACTGGTGTTTAATGGCTCTACATTTTAGTCTTTATCTATACTATTGACCCAATGTGCATGGATAAAGAACTGCTCACTTGGGCATAATGAAAGAATTCATGCATAGAAGTATGCATCTTTCATGAGAGGAATAGGGGGCTGTCATTTCTTGCCTCCTTCTAAAAATGATAATGGCGTAGCTTTACCCATCTTCAATACTTCAATTCCTTATTCATGTACCAGTTCCAGGTCATTTGTTTCAAAAGTATTGAAAGGTTATCATCAGCGTGTACCAGGAATCATGCATTCTTAGAAGGAATGCTCAACAATGGAAGTCTTCATAATGACAGGCCTACTTTAATGGGGAATAAACGCCTTGTTTTTTTGTTTTTTTTTCAATGGAAGTGGTATCCTGTACTTTACAATACTTTGGTAAAGAGCTATTTGTTTTCGTTGGTCTACTTCACCATAACTTGACTAGTTATAATGCCTTGATTCTCCAAAACCTTACTCTGTATGAACCCTGATGTTCATGTCTTGCTCAGATGAGGGGTGAGATAATGAAGAACAGCTGCAAACAACCTGAATAAAAAGCTCCAGGTTTTGGGTTGTACTGGTGCTTCAGTTCAGAATCGTTCAATTTGAAATTGACCACGTGAACATGATTGCTTTACATGACTTGTCCACTATTCATTATTAAGAATTACATTTCTTGCCTTCCTTTAAGTAATGACATGCATATGGATTCTGTTTTATGGAAGAATGATTAAATGATTTTATTGGAGGTTTCTCAGTTCATTTTGGCTGACATCATCATATCCTTACTTAGTAATAATACAGTTCGATGCCACTGTGCATTCCACCTTCATTCTTTTTAGGTGTTTAGGCAGAG
This sequence comes from Lithobates septentrionalis, assembly GCA_037952835.1. Taxonomy (NCBI): domain Eukaryota; kingdom Metazoa; phylum Chordata; class Amphibia; order Anura; family Ranidae; genus Lithobates; species Lithobates septentrionalis. The sequence continues at coordinate 559,611 of JBBDGP010000872.1, read as the reverse complement.
ATTTTAGGATTCCTCTTCCACCTAAAGCTTGAAATATGCATGTATTAAATATAGGATTTGTTAAACAGATGTGTCTTTTACTATATTAACAAATAGCATGCATGCTTCATTCATTATTATAATGCAATAGTCGAAATCCCTAACTCTCTACAATTCTCTAAAAATATAGAATATAGTTAAACCTTCATTTTTTTCTCATGGGATTGAAAGATTACTGAAACTGTATTCACATCCATACATTTGTTCTATCAACTGTTGACATAGTTGATTGGCAATAACACAGCACATACAATTATATATTATAAATTTGGATGTTTACAATGATCTTTTCAGCACATGTAGACATTTAACAAGTTGAACATTCAGTTATTAAAAATATGTACCATATTCTGATCCAATGTTACTAAAATGTGAGTACCAAATCATTTTAATACTTTTTAAGCTTGAGTTAGCTGATTCTCTACATTGTCATCTGGGTATAAAAGGAAACCTGTAAATATGCTGTCATCATCATTGCTAACATAAAGGCCATTCCAGTCCCTAGCAACCTCTAACCACACCTGATCCCCAACATTCAGTCTCAAAACTAACATGGCTGAGGCCTGGTCAATCTCTTGTCCATAGAGTGTTTCACGACTTTTGAATACCTTTTTATTCTGGGCAACAATACTAATCCGCGCCGGACGGCCTCTGACTGTCACATGAAATGCAAACACATAGGTTCCTGAAATAGTGCAGTTAAACTTTCCTGTTGTAGGATTATAATCTTCTTGCTCATTGTACATTATTCTGTCAAATTTTACAGGTGCATTGGGAGCAGGGAAAGGCTTTGATAGGCCCACAGTAAAGGCAGATTTTATGGGTTTGGGATTATCACCTTTGGAGCCTTTTAATCCTCTAGAACCTTTTTTTCCAGGAGCTCCACGGACTCCTTTCATGCCAAAATTGCCTTTTAGACCCACAGGACCTATTAAGCCTGGAGCCCCCATCTCACCTTTGTCCCCTTTTGGTCCAGGTTCTCCTTTCTCTCCCCGCTCTCCTTCTAAACCTGGCATACCATTCAATCCAGCATCCCCTTTAATACCTTTATCCCCTTTTAATCCTCTCTCCCCGATTCCTCCTATTTCTCCCTTTTCTCCCATGTCTCCAATATTTCCTTTCTCTCCTAAATCTCCTTTCTCGCCCTTGTCCCCTGTCTCACCATCCATGCCTATTAGACCTTGCTCCCCCTTTTCCCCCCTGTCCCCCTTTGTGCCATTTTCACATATATCTCCTTTATTTCCTTTTTGTCCTTTCATGCCAGCAAGTCCAACATTTCCTTTTTCTCCTTTTGAACCCATTTCACCTGAAAGAACAAAGACACATATTGAGCATCAGATGTTATGCAATAAAGTGTTAAATTTTATTTAGTATAGTCAAAATTATTCTTTTATTCAGTTCAAGATTATTTTGTCATTATTCATATGCAAAATGTCCTTACCTATAGACATCTAAAAGCACATTGCTTAAAGAGGAACTCTAGCCATGTTTGTGTTTATTAAAAGTCAGCAGCTACAAAAAGTGTATCTGCTGACTTTTAATAAACACACACTCACATGTCCCAGGATCCAGCAATGTGGTCACCCAAACCGTCACTGTACTAATGATACTGGCTGGGAAGGGGTTAACATCAGGGGCAATTTACTGTGTGCCTAACATGTGTTTTACTACAGTGTGGGAGGTGCTTTTACTAGGGAAAGAGATGGATCCTAGTCCATGCTTTGCATGAACACAGGATCAATGCCTTCCCTTATGTCAAAACGGCAATCTGCCTTGTTTACATGGGCAGACCACCATTCTGCCTCTCTACTGGATAATTGGTGGGTGCCGGCGGACACTGAGTCCGCAGTACCTGTCGTTGGGCTCCCCCGTTGTGTGTGATCACAGTGGGAGCGAGCCGCCGGTGGCGTGCATGCACGTCCCCTACCTGGAAGAGCTGGATCACATATATATATATATATATATATATACGTGATCTGGTGCAGAAGTGCCACCCTGTAGCAGTAAAACTGCTATAGGGTGGACCTTAAGCAGTTAAGTAAACAAGTCAAAGTTAGAAGCTGATTGGCTACCATGCACATCTACAACACATTTTGCACTCTCCAATTGTAGTAAATCAACCCCCATGTATTGAAGCAATGATACCATTGCAGATAGCATTTTCCAAAGGCAGATTAGCAATGACAGCCTCCATTTTGCACATGATATTCCTGCAATTTGGTATAACCATACATTATATTAGATACCACACTTTTTGTAAATTTGTCAGTATTATTATTACAACACATGACAAGCATATTATCCCAGATAACCAGAATTGGTTGCTATGGAACTCTGTGTACAGCCTTGTTAAATATTCTTCCCTAATATTGCATGTACATTCAATATTCTAATCCTAGATACATTTAAGCTGCACTTGCCTTTCGTTTCAATGTAAATGCAATATAAGGCATATTTTGGACTATTTTAGGTATAGTCAGGCATTTAGAATTTAGTTTATTCCTGGCCTGCATGCAAGCTAGTGCTTTTTTAGTTTGGGTTAATTCGGGTACTTAAAATTCTTCCACAATATTTGGTATTTATAATGTACCCATGTGTAAAGAACCTCTTTAAAATATTTGTAGTCCAGCTCATAAACACACTTTCCGATCTAGCCATTTTAAAAGTTTATATGCATTCATAAATCATTCACGCTAATACAAAATACATTTCACATTAAAGATTTAGCACTAGTCTAGATGTATGTATTAAAAAAAATAAATCTAAAAACTAGGCTCAGACCATAGGAAAAATGGCCTTGGTTAGCATCAGACCATTGTGTTATGGGTAGAAAAAAGTTATACCAGGTGACACAGAACAATGTAATCTCTAACAATGATGAATAGTGATGTTGTAAATAAATGATTCATTAGAAACATGCTTGTACTTTTTCAATTATTCAGCGGTGTGCCAGTAACTTGTACTAGCCAGTCAGAAGTTATCTGTCATCAGTATGCATCCCTAAAACTGGCCACACCCCCCGCATTTGACTTTTATTTGTTTTAGGTATTTCAGTTACATCTAGGGAAATTTAAACACCCAATTTTGTCTTTAAAAAGCCTAAAATTGATCCTTGAGCTAGCCCTATTGATCAGGGCAAGATCAGGTATTACTGAAAATTTTGTCATTTGGCCAGTTTCAAGTTGATCACAAAAAATGTGATCAAGCAAGAATGAAGAATATGAAAAATCTTGAATGATTTTTCATCCAATGTCAATTAGCATAACACAATTATAGCTTAACATATTGCAGGAGTGTGGTAGTTCTTTTCCCCTTCAATTGAAATCCTTGGCTCAATCAATTAAAAATTGATCTCCAGTATAATCTACTAAACCCAGATGTACGCCAGCCTAAATCCTGAAAGACCATCGATTGGTCGTTATGGGTAACTGACTTCACACAACATCACTTTATTTGTTGCTATAACTTATCAGAGTAAGACATAACGTTCTATATAAGTTGTGAGAGTTATTCTTTCCAACGACATTATTTGGCAAATAATATCATTAATTCTCCATAACTTTCCCAAATGAGCATGTTATGCTTACCAGTGAAGCGTGCACATTATTAAGTTCCTCCAGTGATGAGTGGACATATTTTGTAAGGCTACAATAATTAAAATGTATTTAAACGGCACAAAATTTAGCAGCAGACTCTAGCAGCATCTGTGTTTTTATAATTGCTATACAGTTATCGAGAACACATACTGCATTCTTTGCCAGAGGGAACAAGTGTAACAATCTGTTAAAGGCCTTCCCCTGGCATCAGACGGGTTAAATCAATTATTTAAACAGTGTTTCCTAATCAGAAGCACATGTTTACTCTCTGGTCACACAGAGGACTTCCAATGTATGCCTGTCTGCTACCTGCAGTATGTATGAACCCAACTTATCTCTGGGGGGATTGCTTCTCCTTCAGCAGAATCAATTTGAACACAAGTCACCGGAGCAGGGTTTCATTACAAAAGAGGCAGAATGAGAAACAGACAAACATAATTGTACATCATTCATTATCATTACCGGCTTCTCCTGGCTTTCCTGGGAATCCGGGAATCCCATTTGCTCCTTGGTCACCGTGCTCACCTTTCTCACCTACATATAAACATCTGCATTAACATTATCCACAATAAAGACCTCAAGTCCCTAAAGGACTGCAGGCTGGTGAAAATGTAATTATAGCACCTTTAAAAAATCTAGTTACATTAAAGAAATCATTACCAAAGCAAGAAAACAAGAAAAGATCAAGGTGACATTAGCAGAATGTAATTCTTCTTCAGTGTTGCCCCCTGATCCCACAGCAAAAGGAAAGGTTCATAAGTCTCGCGGATCCCTATAGAATAACATTAGAGATATACAGTATATGGTAACATATGTCTTAGGGGAAATGGTGGTGCACAGAGCACGCATTCAGCACAATGTATTGCAGTTGTTTTTGGATTTATTTAAAAATATTTTTTCCATAGAGACTAAAGTATTGCATATATGCAGTTATGTTGTCCATACTACAAGGCTCAATTGTATCATTACGTTTGATGACGTTCCTTTCTAAGTTCTGCTCTCTATCAAGCAGGCATAAATAACTATCTGTATGAATGTATTATTTTTATATCAAGAATCCTTTTTTTTTGTTTTATTAAATGGATTAGCATAGGAATGAGCAACTGTTTTAGACATATTGCCATCAACAAAATACCTACAATCATGTCTTTAGTATAGAAAGCTGAATAGGTAAGTGATAAACATTTTGTAGAGAATCTTTCTTCTCTTCATTATTTTTTGCATGTTTTTTAGAACTAGTTCAGGAGAGGGAAATCAAATTTATAGAATCCTTAAAGCAGAGAACCAGCCTATTTTATAACTACGGCCCCCGGCATTGCTGATTCCAATGATTCCCAAAGTTTTTTTTTTTTTTTTTTCAAGCAGATTACCTTTTAAGGGGCATAAATATGCCCATTTGAGCTGTACCTCGCTGTGGCGAGGTACGTCATTTCTTGCCACCCGTTGGCTGCTGGTATATTAGTGTCATCAATCCCAGGAGTCAATGGGCACCCTCGATTGACACACTGAGTGTGCGGTTCTTTGTTCACAATGAGTAGGCGCGAGATCAGAATGTGCATGCTGGGTACCCAGCAGCACCATTTCCTGGAAGAAACTCCAAGAGGGCTTCAGATGCCCACACTAAGGATGGAAGCTTACTGGATCCCAAGGGGATGGCGAGTACAAAAAAATCCCATAAGACAGAAAACTTTTTCATATGCTGATTTAGATCGCATAAGCTGTGACTATCACGGGGGTTATTTACAGTAAATTTATTTTTTTTTTTTTTAAAAGGCCAGTGCTCCGCTTTAAACAGTATATATATATATAATTTGCAACTAATGAAGTTCTTCTTAAAGTGGTTCTAAAGGCTGTTTTACTTTAGTGCATTCCCTTTTTTTTCAGGACTAATTGGGCTTCATTTAATGGTAAATGTTTATGGCTAGTTGCAGATTTTTTATTATCAAAAAAAATTACTGGCCCTACAGAAAAAAAAACATAATTTTCAAGCTAACAAAACAACCCAGACTAAATTCTTCTACTCTTCTACTTCTGACGTGCAAAGGGTTACCTACCACTTATGTGTGTATTATTTGTTTTTTGTACCTGTAGTAGCGTAGTTTTGTATTTGTAGGTAACATAAACAATAGTATACATTTTGCTTTTGTTGTACTACCTAAAACACTGACATTAACCACTTGCCGACCAGCTCACGCTGATATACGTCGGCAAAGTGGCACGGATGCGCAAAATCCCATATGGGTACGTCGGCCCTTTAAGAGCCACCAGAGGGCGCACAGCCACACGCAATCGCATGCACGAGTGCCAGCATGGGGACTTGTGTGTGTAAACACACAAATCTCTGTGCTGTCAGAGGAGAGGAGACATGTCGTTTGTTCCTGGTAAATAGGAACAACGATATGTCTGCTCTCTTACTCAGTCCTATCCCCATATAGTTAGAACATACTGAGGGAACAAACATTTAACCCCTTGATCGCTCCCTAGTGTTAACCCCTTCCCTACCAGTGACATTTACACAGTAATCAGTGCATTTTTATAGCATAAATGTCAATGGTCCCAAAAAATTTGCCAAAAGCGTTCGATCTGTCCGCCGTAATGTCGCAATCCCAATAAGAATCACAGAGCGCTGCCATTACTAGTAAGAAATAATAATAATAAAAATGCAATAAATCTTTCCCATAGTTTGTAGACGCTATAACTTGAAGAATATGTAGAAGAATATATATTTGCCTAAACTGATGAAGAAATTTGTTTTTTAAAAACATTTTTGGGGATATTTATTATAGCAACTAGTAAAAAATATTGTTTTTATTTCAAAATTGTCGCAGTTTTTTTGTTTATAGTGCAAAAAATAAAAATCGCAGAGGTGATCAAATACCATCAAAAGAAAGCTCTATTTGTGGGAAAAAAGGACACAAATTTCGTTTGGGTACAGCATCGCAGGACCAGTTAAAGCGATGCAGTGCCAAATTGTAAAAAGTGCTCTGGACAGGAAGGGGGTAAAATCTTCTGGGGCTGAAGTGGTTAAATATAAAACTTTTTTTATCCTACGTTAAACACACTGGCACTGACATTAATACTGACAGTGGACAACTATTTAACCACTTGCTTACTGGGCACTTAAACCCCCTTCCTGCCCAGACCAATTTTCAGCTTTCAGCGCTTTTTGAATGACAATTGCGCGGTCATACAACACTGTACCCAAATGAAATTTTTATCCTTTTTTTCCCACAAACAGAGCTTTCTTTTGGTGGTATTTGATCACCTCTGGGTTTTTTTATTTTTTGTTAAAAAAAAGAAAAAATACTGGAAATTTTGAAAAAAAAATACAAAACAGTTTTATATTTTGTTATAAAATTTTGCAGACAGGTAATTTTTCTCCTTCATTGATGTATGCTGATGAGGCTGCACTGATGGGCACTGATAGGGGGCACTGATGGGCACTGATAGGCGGCACTGGTGGGCACTGATAGGTGGCACTCATCGGAACAGAGATGGCACTGATGGGTGGCACTCATGGGCACTGATGGGCGGCACTGAAGGATGGCACTGAAGGGCATTGATAGGTAGCACTGATGGGCACTGATAGGTGGCAGTGATGGGCACTCACTGATAGGTGGCAGTGGTAGGTGACACTGCTAGGCAGCACTGCTAGGTGGCACTGATGAGGCATTGATTGGCAACACTGGTGGGCATTGATAGGTGACACTCTTGGGCATTGATAGGTGGCACTGATATACAAGGTATTCATAATGGCCAGTTCTGGTATTAAACGCAGTTTTCCATTTGTTACCCTCATTGATCCTCACGAGAGTGTATGCACCTCTTAAATCAAGCTTCATGAAAACCGTTGCTCCCTTGAGGCGGTCAAATAACTCCATAATCAATGGAATGGATAAGCATTCTTAATAGTGAAGCGATTGAGACCCCTATAATCAATACAAGGTCTCAGTTCACCACTCTTCTTTTTCACAAAGAAGAAACCAGCACCAGCAGGAGACGAGGATTTATGGATAAATGCTCAAAAAAGTGTGTCGGCAACATACTCCTCCATGGCTTTGTCGTCCGAGATCGTCCGAGATGGGTAAACCCGGCCACGAGGGATATGGCACCAGGCTGAAGGTCAATTACCACAATAAAGGCACAATCTCTCCCTCCTCCTAAAGGCCCTTTCATCTGCAGAGAGACGTGTAAAGCCCAATTGCATGGGTTCTACCTCACTTGCAGACTCAGTACCAGGAGGTATTGGAGGTGAGGAAGGCATGGATGGGGCTGCAAAGCTTGGAGCAAAACGTACAGGAGGCTTCTGCAAGTGGAAGGTCTCTCTCGGAGTCTGGAGTCAATGAGAATGGCGAACATGATCAACCTCTCCAGCTCAGTGGGTATGTCTCGGGCTGCTATCTCATCTTTGATGGTATCCGAGAGACCATGAGAAAAAGCAGCCACGAGGGCCTCATTGTTCCAAGCAATCTCTGCTGCCAGAGTACGTAATTCAATGGCCTAATCGGCAAGAGTTCTCGTACTCTGTTTGATGGACATAAGGCTCTTGGCAGCAGAAGTGGAGCGTGCGGGAACATCAAATACCCTTGTAAAGGAAGCCACAAACTCGGGGTAACTCAGGATGACAGGGTTTTGCGTCTCCCATAGAGGGTTTGCCCAGGCCAAGGCTCTCTCAGAAAGCAAAGAAATCACGAAGCCTACTTTGCTTCTATCTGTGGGAAACACCTGGGGCAGCATCTCAAAGTATATCCCAACCTGGTTGAGAAACCCTCTGCATTGAACTGGATTGCCCCCAAATCGCCGGGGAAGCAGAGCGGAACCAGACATACTTCTAAAAGAGGTAATATTTGATGCGGGTACCTGCACAGAGACTGCAGCATCAGCAACACAGATTGCTCTGGAACAGCCTCAGTGGGAGGATCTAGGTGAGCAGTGCGACTCAGGAGCGTCCGTAACGCTATGGCAAACTGATCCATGCGGTGATCCTGCTCATCCAATCTGGGAAAAATATTACCAACAAGTGGATTGCCTGCCTCTTCTGAATTCATGGCCTTCTTTTACTGTCAGGAACCATGAATCAGACTGAGACAGAAGTGCAGTAAAAATCACATTATTTAATAAAATGGTAAAATAGTATAAACAGAGCAAACGTAGTCAAGAGCCAGAGTTCGGTAACCAGGACGGGTAGTCAGAACAAGCCAGAGAAACAGGAGTCCAGACATCAGCAAAGTCAGGTCAAACAGGATCAGGAACCAGAAGGGAAGTCAGCCAAGCAAATGTTTTTCACAGGAAAACACAGCAGAGAGAGTCCGGATATGTTGGCCAAGGCGAAGGCACAGAAGATTGGATCCATGCAGTTTAAATATCTAGCAGAGCTAGCTGACAAGCAGGAAATGAAGACCAGGTGAGTCAATGTGGAATGAAGAGTGCTGGCAATTAACCGACAACTGAGCACAGAGCTCTGAGAAGGAGGGGTTGAGCCCAGCCCTGACACAACCTCTGGATATGACGATAAGCACGAGCACTCAACCTCTTTTGGTCGACCATGGCGAGGCCTGTTCTGAGTGGAACCTGTCCTGTTAAACCGCTGTATGGTCTTGACTAGGGATGAGCCGAACACCCCCCGATTCGGTTCGCACCAGAATTTGCGAACAGGCAAAAAATTTGTACAAACACGCGAACAACGTTAAAGTCTATGGGACACGAACATTAAAAATCAAAAGTGCTACTTTTAAAGGCTTATATGCAAGTTATTGCCAAAAAAAGTGTTTGGGGACCCGGGTCCTGCCCCAGGGAACATGTATCAATGCAAAAAAAAGTTTTAAAAACTGACGTTTTTTCCGGAGCAGTGATTTTAATAATGCTTAAAGTGAAACGATAAAAATGAAATATTTCTTTAAATATCGTGCCTGGGGGGTGTCCTTAGTATGCCTGTAAGGTAGCGCATTTTTTCTGTGTTTATAACAGTACCACAGCAAAATGACATTTCTAAAGGAAAAAAAGTCATTTAAAACTACTCGCGGCTGTAATGTATTGTTGGGTCAAGGCAATATAGATGAAAATCATTGAAAAAAACGGCATTTGTCCCCCCCAAGTCCATTACCAAGCGCTTTGGGTCTGGTATGGATATTAAGAGGAACCCTGTGCCAATTTTTTAAAAAAAAATGGCATAAGGGTTCCCCCCAAAATCCATACCAGACCCACAACCCGATAAAAAAAAATGGATTTTGGGGGGGGGGATTTTTTTTTTTAATTTTGGCTCGGGGTTCCCCTTAAATTCCATACCAGACCAGAAGGGCCTGGTAATGATTTTGGGGAGTACCCCTACGCCATTTTTTAAATTTTTTGCACAGGGTTCCCCTTAAAATCCATCCAAGACCTGAAGGGCCTGGTATGGATTTTGGGGGGACCCCCACGCAATTTTTTTAAATTCGGATGCGGGGTTCCCCTTAATATCATTACCAGACCCAAAGGGCCTGGTAATGAACTGGGGGGAACCCATGCCATTTTTTTTTCAATGATTTTTATCTATATTGCCAGGACCCAACAATACATTACAGCCACGAGTAGTTTTAAATTACTTGTTTTCCTTTGGAAATTATATTTTGCTATGGTACTGTTATAAACAGACCCTTCAGGTCTGGTATGGAATTTAAGGGGAACCCCGAGCCAAAATTAAAAAAAAAAATCCCCCCCCAAAATCCATTTTTTTTTATCGGGTTGTGGGTCTGGTATGGATTTTGGGGGGGACCCTTATGCCATTTTTTTAAAAAAAATTGGCACAGGGTTCCCCTTAATACCCATACCAGACCTGAAGGGCCTGGTATGGATCTTAGGGGAACCACACACGATTTTCTTTTTAATTCGGGTGAGGGGTTCCCCTTAATATCCATACCAGACCCAAAGGGCTTGGTAATGGACTGGGGGGGACCAATGCCGTTTTTTTCAATGATTTTCATCTATATTGCCTTGACCCAACAATACATTACAGCCGCGAGTAGTTTTAAATGACTTTTTTTCCTTTAGAAATCTCATTTTGCTGTGGTACTGTTATAAACACAGGAAAAATGTGCTACTTTACAGGCATACTAAGGACACTCCCCCAGGCACAATATTTAAAGGAATATTTAATTTTTATTGTTACATTTTAAGCATTATTAAAATCACTGGTCCCGAAAAAACAGCCGTTTTTAAAACTTTTTTTTTGCATTAAAACATGTCCCCTGGAGCACGACCTGGGTCCCCAAACACTTTTTATGGCAATAACTTGCATATAAGCCTTTAAAATGAGCACTTTCGGTTTTTCATGTTAGTGTCCCATAGACTTTAACGGTGTTCCGCGGCTTTCGAATTGTTCGCTGCAAATGCATAATAAAAAGGCCAATAGAATAGTGGAGCACATACCACCTGAGTCAATTATTCAGTTAAAATCTCCAACACATGCAGTCTACTCAAGTGGACATGTGAAAATTAAGCAATATTATTTTATTTTCTTTTATGCACAAAGAGTAATGAAACAAAAAAATCCTGACTGTGGCTTTTGTAATTCATGCATGAAGGGGTTAAGCCCTGATCTAACTTTTTTTATCTTTATTGATTTTATTAACACCCTTTTTTTAAACTCTTCTAGAGAGCCTTCAAGAGACATTGTTGGGCATTAACAAGGAGAGGCACAGGCATGAAGCCTGCACTAATTTTCTAAACTCCAGAAACAGAGCAGAATCTTCTTATATTTACCAAAGGAGGTGTAAATCCCTTTGTTAATCAGGAGCTATCTTCTCCATCTTGACATGGCATAGTAAACAGGAGAGTTGCTTCAGTACTTTCTGTCCGCCCGCCCCCTCCCGATCAACTGAGAGCAAGAGATAGAGGAGGAAGGCTGTTAACTGGTATAAAGGGGGGACTTCTCAAATTGTAAAGCACTGTGATTGGCCATCACGGTAATCATATGACCCTTTGTTCGGGTGCTCAGTCTGAATACTGGAAGCATGCATTTAAGCAGGATCCTAGCACAAACACAGGTACGCATATATATGGCAGCATGGCAAAAGGCCCAGTTAATGCTGCACATTTACATGTGCATCACAGTTCCAACCTGGGTGAAAAAAAAAATTAAAGTCAATAGCTACAAATACTGTAGCTGCCTTTTTTTATATAAAGACACTTGTCCAGGTAGCCTGCAAAATCGACCCAGGGTGCAGGCGCCGGCATCCTTACTAAGGAAAACCGGAAATGAAGCCTTGTGGCTTCACAACCTGTTTCCTACTTTCCTACTGCACGCTGCGCTTTCTGAATGGTCACGCTGTCTTCTGGGACCTGTGTGTCTACCAGAAGGCAGCGGGGGAGGAGGAGGGGCCGAATGTTTCGTAGATCGCCACACGATGTAGCGATCTTACATGAAAGTGGGAGCCGGTACCTGGTTTTGACAGGTATCCACTCCCCACCTCCACCCCCGAAAGGTGCCAAATGTGGCAGCGGAGGGTGCAAACAAGTGGAGCTTCCACTTTTGGGTGGAACTCCGCTTTAAGAGGTTAGGGTAGTCCTTTTACATATTTACATTTTTGCTCTTCCTCTTTGTGTTATTGTAATACAGTAGTTAGAGAGATTGCTAGATAAGTCTCTAGAGGGAGCTCTGTATTTGAATTTAATAATTCATCCTCCCTCTTTAACAACTGCTGAGCTATAAGCCACATAGAAAGAGCAGTCAGCAGAAAAATGAGTCTGCATTGTTAGAAGGGGCTGTAATGTAAAAGCACTGGGCAGCATTGAAAAGCAGGAAGCAGAGAATGGGTACATAATAAGTGCATATGGCTGCCACAATGTACATCTATAATAATAATAATAATAATAATAATAATAATAATAATACATGATACATAGAAAGAAGGTTTTCCTTAATAGGGTTAGTCCTGAGTGCTTCTGTCATAATAGGGACAGACAGACACTTTTCTGATTAAGTGTTATTACTTTTTGTTGTTTGGAGTTTTACTATTTATGTATTAATATTTTAAAATTCAATGCTACTTCATAGCATATACTATTAAATTACAAATCTTCATTGGTTTTCTGCATTCCTGCTGGCTGTGCAGATGTGAAGTTGAAAAATGTCAGTTAATGAACTAGAGTCAGTTTACTTAGTCACTGGCTATATTTTATTGCGTTCTTTTTTGTTTCTGAATTTGGCAAAGGTTTCTGAGATATTTGAACAGGGAGTAAGAGGTAGGAGACTGAATATTACAAGCAATTCTTCAGACTCTGTATGAAACATCTCTAGCTGTTTTTACTGGAAAATAGCAGCTTGTGCGAGGATGTTGCCATTGTAGAAATGTTTGCTTTGAAAAAAGTACATTGACTATAAATTAAAACTTAATTCTGGGCAAGCAGCTAAATACACAATTGAACCACATATGTAAACTGCCTTACTTGGCAAAGGGATTTGTAATTCTGTACAGATAGTCATGTAATTCAATCAGACACCCCTATAGTATAACCAGTGTGTGGTACATCTAATTTTTTCTTTTAATACTGTATCTACTGCTAAGGTGTTTTAATTATTAATTTTGTACTAGGTGATCATTACCAAATATCATTTATATGAAGAGACTTATGCCCAGGCGAGTATTGCCTCTAATAAGATGTCATTATATGCTGGTATCTCCATTCTTCATAGAGCTCAGTGACATGACAGCTGTGACTGCATCTACTACAAGCAGTGTGTATACAGCATCATTCTAGCACTGGGGAAAAAATGAGGTGAACTTGGTTCAGGAAGTAGGCCCTGAGGCGTGACAGCTTGCCGGGGGACCCAGTTGTCAAGCGCACCAACACCGGAATTAAAGGCAGAGAGGTTGGAACAATCTGAACATAGATGTCTGTGGTGTGGGGATGGACAAGCAGATCTGAGGTGTTTAAACCAGTACAAAAAGTATTAATCTTATAAAAAAGGAGCATATGCAAAGTACAGGCAAATAGCAACTGGCATACATAGCGTACATAAACATCATAGGATACATAATGATGGGTTCACAGTCATGGTCAGATGGTTGGGAATGCTACAATCAAATGAGTCAAAGGCACATAGCATTTTGAAGGGTCTGGACGAAAAATACAGATACATAATCATATACAGTGTGAATCATAGATTATGAATAGCAGAGGAAGAAAGATGGAAACGAGAAGAGAGGGTCCAATTACGTATTGCAGACAATCTAGAGTTGTATGAACCTACTTCCTGGGCCTCTAATCCCATTTCCGCATCTCAGATCTGCATTCATGTGGGTCAGCGCATGCATGAACTTCTGTCTCCATCTGGCCTGGGAAACTTCCCATGTCGGCGGCCCTCTGACATCACTGACTAGGCGTCACAGCTGATCTGAGGCATCTCGTCTAGTACTGAGACAAGCCGCTTGGTCAGCTGACGCTTTTCCTTTCCATGATTGGGCCACTTTCCCCTTGGAAGGCGTGCACCTCCCAACCTACTGACTCTTATATACCCAGTTAGCATCATTAGCAGCTGCTACACAGCCAGAATCTCCTCATTGTCTAGGGGGATACGGTCTTTACTGCTCTCTGGAAGTAAGTTGATTTAATTTACTCTCTTACATTTACTCTTTGATTAGACATTGTTAGTGTGCTCATTAGCACACCACATTCAAAGCCCCACATAGATGGCCTATCATGATATTTAGCTTATCTCTTTGGTTGGTACCACCAAGCTCTCTAGCATGCTGTTTACCTCACATTACTTCAGTTCACTTACTCTATATGCATTAGTCTTTGCACAATCTAGATCCTCCATCTGCAGAAACTATTTTTTCTGGCTCAAACACTACACTCTTACAATATACTTTCCTGTGCTTAAGGGTTCCACTTTGGCTGTACGACGATCCTCGTGGACTCGTTGCCAGACAGAGCCCCCCTTTCGGCAGAGAGGCCTTCCTGCTTTGCCTTACCTTTCCTTTGGTGAACAACTTGCCAATATCTGGCTAGAGAACATTGCCTTAGTTTTCTCCATTCACCACGGAGCGCCCCTCCAGCGACTGACCCATGTGATGGTTGCCCCTTGAAACGCAGACCTTGACCCAAGCGGATTTTGACGTGTACCATATTGTGCTAATGATGGCCATTTTGTAAGTATCTTTAGATTCCTAATTGCCTGTCCCTTTTGTCCCCTATGCTGTTTATTAGATTGTTGCCTGCAATACTTTTATGCTAACAATACAACATTTGCAATATACCTATATGTATTTGACTTTTGATCTGATAATTTCTACTTTTGATGTTGTGTTACTAGACAATACAGCTTGCATTAAATTAGCCCCTGAAGAAGAAATATAACTATTTCCAAATTTCCAAAACATGTTGGGATTTCTGAATCCATGTATAATTGATCTGCCTCCTACCATGAGACCAGCTTCATGATTCAGAATTCAGCTGTAAATTGTTGTAATATGACCATCATCCTTTGGTTTTAAACATTGCTGTATGTAAACTTTATTCTTGCCTACCAATACATTTTGTACTTTTTTATATACCCTTCTTACTCCTGTATCTGAAAACATCCCTTGCCCATAAAATCCCTGGGGCACCCTCTCTGCTTTTTCTCTACATTTGGAATGTGGATCGGGTTTCAGTTGTATAGCCCTCAGGTAGTTTCCAAAAACAATTCACCTCCTAACATTAGGCCCCACTTGCTGCCATTCAATGGCCAAATGAAACACTTTCTATTGCCAAATGAGACTAATGCCCCGTACACACGATAGGATTTTCCAACGGAAAATGTTTGATAGGAGCTTGTTGTCGGAAATTCCGACCGTGTGTAGGCTCCATCGGACATTTTCCATCGGAATTTCCGTCACACAAAATTTGAGAGATGATTCTCAAATTTTCCGACAACAAAATCCATTGTCGGAAATTCCAATCGTGTGTACACAATTCTGAAGCACAAAGTTTAATGCATGCCCGGAATCAAGCAGAAGAGGAGCACTGGCTATTGAACTTCATTTTTCTCGGCTCGTCGTACGTGTTGTACGTCACCGCGTTCTTGACATTCGGAATTTCCGACCAACTTTGTGTGACCGTGTGTATGCAAGACAAGTTTGAGCCAACATCCGTCGGAAAAAAAACATGGATTTTGTTGTCGGAAAATCCTATCGTGTGTACAGGGCATAACAATTACAGTTGAGACAAAAAATAGTGCCATGAAAGGATAGGACTTACATCAGGGGTGCTTGGCATGTGGAGTCCTCTAGTTTGGCCCACGACCTCAAACCAGGGAAGCTCACGCCTAGGGTCAGCAACCCAACGATCGCAATCTGGGCACCATCCCAGAGCATCATAAAGCAGTGAACCAGCAGCGGAGGGAGCAGGCAGCCATGGAGGGAGCAGGATCCACATAAGCCGATGCTTCCTCTGTAGCATCGGCTCCTGTCCCAGGTGGAGTGATACCTCTGCACTCTGCCTCTAATCTTTTCTAGCAACATGGAGAGTGATGTCAGCAGCAGCTACAAGAGTACACATACACTGTGCATAATTACTATTACCACCTATAAAAGGGATAACAACTATTAGGCTGCTTTCACACTACAGCTGCACCTGGGGGTTAGCTGCACTGAGCCATATAATTCTACTATATCCTGTAGGTTTGGTGCTCTGAGCCATATAATTCTACTATGTCTTGTGGGTTTGGTGCACTGAATCTGAAAGCACACCAAAAACTCCTGAATGCAGATATAATAAAAGTCTATGCACCCACGGTGCAGGTAAACCACAGTACATCAGTGTAAAAGCAGCTTTATAGGGGGCTCAGGACAGTAAGGGCTCATTCATTTGTGGTTTGCAGGCGCTAAAACCCCATTGTTCATTGTGGCTCATGACTGGTTACCAAATCACTTAAGTGACCTTCGCTCTTCGAAAGGTTGAGCACCCCTGACTTATATTAATGAAGAAAAGTTCCTCTGTATGATTAGGGTTCAGGATCCACGGGGATTCACAGAAACACAGGAGTATATTTGATAACTAACAAAAGTGCCTGCTGTTGACCCCACAATTTTGTTCCTGGTCTGCTTCACTTCAACTGAGACTTCAGCTATTGCATCATATTCCCTGACCTTAAAACTGTAACAAGCACAATAGTGCAATTGGAGCTACTGTACTGTAAGTTTATGTCCCTCAAATGAATGTCACAGAAACATATCTGCACATGGTGGCATTGCATCATGTTGTAAGACGCTTTAGTTAGTTATGTTTTATGTTTTGTTTCCCTTAGGCATCACATATAAAATCAATATTCAATCATTTATACAGACCCTTATCTCCTTTATAGCCTTTTGGACCAGGGGGACCGATAGCTCCATGTGGCCCTGGTAGTCCTATGTCTCCCGTTTCTCCTTTAGGACCTGCAAAATGAAGTTTGTTAACTATATCTGATAGGCTTTTTTCATCAAAGAAAGTGTAATTTATTTTCTTGACACCATCAATTCAATGAAGTACCATCCTGGATCAAAATTAACATAGAGCTTTACACTGATAGAAAATGTTCAGGCAGCTTGCAAGAATCATTAATGTTATTTGATCCAGAGGACTGAAATCAATACATAGTCAAAATCACCTTTCATGAAATAAATGGTAGTCACCTTGAAGAACATAGCTTTCAGAATACTTTGGCCTCACTGTAATTTGTCTTTTTCTTTGAGAAAGTAACAGTTAGAAAGAGAAAAGATATAGATGTAGTAAATGAGATCCCCATTCATTTTAGACCAAAATGATATCCCATATCCCCTGTGAATAGCAAGCTTAGATAGGTATTCATGTTCAGATACTCATTATAAACAGGGATAAAGCATGTTTAGGCAAGTTGCTAAACTATAGTAGAAAAGTGTTGACCATTAAAGGAAACTTGCTGAGAGAAGCATATAGGCTGCCATTGCTAAAATCTGAACATACAAATTGTCTGGATGTCTTGTTGATCCAATGACTTTTATGCTTTCTGAGTCATTTGCCAAGACGTTTTGACTGTCTGCATATGTTTCTGGGCTAACTAGCACTATGGGTTTGATTTACTAAAGGCAAATAGAGCAATTGAGTTTACCCCAAGACATAATAAAGACCAATCACTGCTGCTCTCTCTCCTGTGCCCCCCCCCCCCCCCATCATTTCTGCAGGCAAACTTTAGTTGGTAACCCTGCTGGGTCCCCTCCCCCACAACTCTGCTCTTTGCAAGAGCTATGTGCAGCACAATGAGGATTTCACTTCTAAATGTACAAGATAATACCTGGGTTTGCAAGGACATTTGGTGCATCCAAAGTGGATTTATATACTTTGTGGTTGTTAGGAAGTTCCCCATGGTTCCCATGGCAGCTGGTTCTCCATCATCGGTCGGGGGGGGCAGAAGACGGACCTGACCATGGACCCACCCGTCGCTCCAGCACCAGCTCACTCACCCTGTGCTGACAGGTGGAGACGGCAGCTTCTCCTCCATGTTCCAGCTCTGTCAGTCGGGTTGCCCATGCGTCTCCTCGGCCGTACGTCTCCTCCTTCCTCCTCCTTCCTCCTCATAGGCCAATAGGATGGCTTCTCCTTTTGGCCAATTGGGAAACGGGTCTCACGACAAGCTTCCTAATTGGTCGGGAGGAGAATCAGTGTGATAATAGCGAATATTCATTCGCTATTGTCACACAACTGGGTGGGCTCAAAGCGCAGTGCTCTGCGCCCCATGCCAACCCTTTTTTGAAGCCTATTAGAGCCTCTGGCTCTAATCACGTGCTTAAAAAAAACGGAATCCATGCATCCGGCACCCTGCATGTAGATTAGGGGGCGGAACGCATCGATGGGGGGGCAGCGCCGTGTGCTACTAATGTACGGCCTGCCACTGTTAGGTTCCTTGTTCATATTTTCTGACTCTCACTATGCCGTAAAGACTGGTGTTTCAGCTGAATTTAACATGTAGAAGTCAATGACTTATTTAATCAGAAAAACTACAGTTTCAAAGTAAAGGTCATCCACTGTGCTATATTGTTAGATGGCCTATCATGATCCTTTTATATACTGTATGTATTAAAGCATTATTAAACCCAAAGGCAAACATTTATTACATTGCAGCTTACCAACTCTTAGATGTGATGGCTGTATTTGTTTTCTTTTTTAAGCTTTCTTTCTTCTATTTTCATCTGATAATACAGCCAGTAAGTCTGCTGTTTTTCAAAAGCACAAGCTCTCCAGCAGAATGTATTAGTTTACATGGATAAGACAAACCACTTAAAGAGGAACTGCAGTCTGCTCACATAAGTTGTAATAAAAACATCTTTGCCATTCTGAAGCTTCCCTCCAACCACTTTGCATAACATTTTATATATACTGTGATTATGTACTTGCCAAATAGGCTGCAGAAATCTCCCTCCACTAAATCTGTCTGCAGCCGTTTTAACTGTGGGCAGCCGAAGCTGCTGCCTGTTCACTTCCTGGATTTACACAATCCTCCAGCTCTGCAGCTTTCATTGGCCCTCTTATGACTTGTCCCCCCTCCCTTCCTGGCAAACTCTCCCGAGAGTGAGGAGAGCAGTGCATGATGTCATAAGCCTAGGCTTTTTATCAGACAAGAAACAGGAAGTAGGCTGTATATGGCATTTACTGGCAGAAAAAAAATGTTTTACTATCCAAAGTTAAAACAACAAGGGCAGACGATTTAATAGATGGAAAGTTGAAAAAATGACTGAAGGTCCGCTTTAAGACCCCTTTTACACTGGGGCGGTTTGCAGGCGTTATTGCGCTAAAAATACCGCATGCAAACTGCCCCTAAACAGCCTCCGCTGTTTGTTCAGTGTGAAAGCCCGAGGGCTTTCACACTGAAGCGGTGCGCTGGCAGGAGAAGAAAAAATCTCCTGCAAGCCGCATCTTTGGAGCGGTGAAGGAGGGGTGTATTCACTGCTCCTTCACCGCTCCTGCCCATTGAAATCACCGGGACAGCGCGGCTATACCGCGGTAATACTGCGGCTATAGCCGCGCTATACGAGGGGTTTTAACCCTTTTTCGTCCGCCAGCGGGGGGTTAAAACCGCACCGCTAGCGGGCGAATACCTCGGTAAAACAGCGCTAAAAATAGCGCTGTTTTACCGCCGACGCCCCCTACCGCCTTAGACCCCTTTCACACCAAGGCGTTTTAGCGCTAAAAATAACGCTATTAAAACGCTCATAAAACGCTTTCACACTTCTTAATCTGCTATGCTGCGCCCCTCCCCCCCTGCTGCTGTCTGCTGTGCCTCCTGTCCTCATTCCTCCAGAGTTGTGTCTCCCTAATACTCTCCCATAGTACACAGAACATGGAAATGCAATTATTTTAGTAAATATAAACTGCTAAATACCTTTTCTCATTAGCAGTATATAGCAAACTTGTGACTTCTATCAGTTCCTGGTAAAGCTTGTAGGAGGAGTTTTCATACTGCACTGAGCTGTCCTATCAGGACCCCTTACCCTATGTCTGGACAGTGCTGATTGGCCCTGTGCTGATCACATGCACTCTCCCAAGGAAAAAAAAAACTCTATTTATACATACCAAACTGAGCATGTGCAGCCTAGCTGCAAAGGCTCTGTCTTATTCGGACCGGTTCTGGAGTCAGTGGAAGAAGAGGAGGATCTGTGCATATGGGATCACACAGCGTTTTTATACAACGCAGAGAATTAACCCCTTAGGTTCCACAGTGAGTATAACAAGCATGCTTTACTGCATATACTGTATAGACTGATTGTACTATTGTGGGTTTAGTAATACCGCTCTAAACTATTTTTGTAATCATATTACATTTTTAAAAAATGCAGATATAACAACAGTTCAAACAGTTGTAAATGTTAAAAAGTTCATTTTAAAATAATTAAAATTGGCCATTATTGTAAACCATTGAAAGTTTAATTTATGCATATAATAGATTACTTCATATCAGACTAACAAGTTCTTGCTGATTTTCTAAGCTCTAATTACCAGTATTTTCTCCAACGCCATACAGCTGCTGTTAGCAGACCAATAAAAGTATAAAAAAAGAGCATCAGCAATTGTTCGCTGGTCAGAAGATGTGAGCTGAACAAATAACCTTGTATATAATGTAAGAAGACCTTTTAAACCTGGTATATTATATCACAAACAAAACTTTGCAGCCAATGATGTAATGAGCTATAAAACTGTTGACAAAACAAATTAGTGGCTGGTAATTTCCTATGAACTAAAAGAAAAGACTCATTTCTTTTATTAGACCATCATATGGTTTACTGTGTACAAGATTTCAAATCCTGCGAGCCCTGAGAACAGTGTGTTTCAAAAGCTAGTTCTCTGCAAGTGATTTGTAGAGCCAATAAAAATCGAAGTCCTTTTTTTTCCCCCCACACAAGTTTCAATACGGCTGCAAGAACAAAGCACAAGCTGAATTATCAGTCAATGAGCAATACAATAAGTCATCATAGACCACTTTGAGTTAAATTAATAATTTTATGGTAAAAGCATTAGAATTGCAATAACATATTGGGCTGTAACAACAGCTTTCTTTGTCCTCTAGAAGTTCATTATAGAACACCCTCAATAGAAGGTTACTTTGCCATTGAGTTAAAAAAAAAATTAACTTTACTTTAAATGCTAAAATTTGAAATACAGGTAACTTTTTTCATCTGTTCTATGTTATCTGACATTTTCCTGATTTTTTTTTAGTTACATCAGCATGTCAAAGTAAAAGTTTCAGTTTCCTCTTGTTACCTGTGTGTGGCCACTTCTCAATCATAGGCCATAATGAGCAAATACAACATTGTATAAAATGTACAAAGTTAGAACAGGCTAGCAAAATGTCCTTGCTTTGTGTTAGTAATTGGGCTAACATAGTGCTGGAGCTGAGGGACTCCTCTAGCTGCCAGGGGAAAAACTTCTCCAGTGAGAGTGGTGGGGGGGGGGGGGGGGGCGAAGGGAAAGGAATGACAGATTCTGGTGGTAGGGGACTCAATTCTTAGAAGGACAGAGAGGGCAATCTGTGAAAAAGACCTGAAGTGCTGAACTGTATGCTGTCTACCGGGCGCTTGGGTTTGGCACATCACGGATCTGGTGGACAGATTACTGGGAGGGGCTTTGGAAGACCCGGCTGTCATGTGCACGTTGGCACCAATGACAAAGTCAGAGGCAGATGGAGTGTCCTAAAGAACGATTTTAGGGACTTAGGAGCTAAATTGAGGAAAAGGACCTCCAAGGTAGTATTCTCAGAAATACTACCGGTACCTCGAGCCACATCAGAAAGGCAGGGAGAGATTAGGGAAGTAAACAAGTGGCTCAGGAATTGGTGTAGTAGGAAGGGGTTTGGGTTCCTGGAGAACTAGACCGACTTCTCAGTTGGTCACCAGATCTATAGAAGGGACAGACTGCACCTAAATGAGGAGGATGCAGATCTGCTGGGAGTGAAGATGGCTTAAAAGTTAGAGGGGCTTTTAAAGTAGGTGACGGGGGGAGGGTCCAGAGGTAGAGATAGTCAGCACGGAGCATATTCCAGAGGGTAGTATTGGGGGCATTAGTGGTAGGTTTACTAAAGCACATAAACCCGAGGTAAGTATAGTAACAAGTTCTATTTGCAATTTCGGAACACCCGTTAAGAGGACAGTATGGGACCGGTCTAAACTGCGTGGCATGTTCACCAATGCCAGGAGCCTGGCGGACAAGATGGATGAACTAGAGATACTGTTGTACGAGGAGGATTTTGTGGGAATTTCAGAGACTTGGTTCAACAGCTCTCATGATTGGCTGGTAACCATTTACGAGTATTCCCTTTATCGCAGGGATAGAGAGGGTAAAAAAGGGGGAGGGGTATGCCTGTATATCAAGAATAATGTACAAGTGAATGTGAGAGATGACATCACTAAGGGAACTAGGGAGGAGGTGGAATCCTTATGGGTAGAGCTCCAAAGGGATGAAACTAAGGGGGAAATAATACTGGGAGTATGCTATAGGCTCCCTAACCTGAGGGAGGAGGGGGAGACGGACTGCCTATCACAATTTGGATTAGCGGCAAGGATGGGAAGCGTCATCATAATGGTGGATTTTAATTATCCAGACATAGACTGGGGTGAAGGAACCGTGCATTCGTCTAAGGCTCGCCAGTTCCTAGATGCCTTGCAGGACAATTTCATGGGTTATGAAAGAAAATAACCAGGGGGTCAAGAGACAGGGTCGATCAAAGAGGAACACACTGGCTGTAGATGTTAATAGGAACAGTTTATTTCAAAATGGATGATAAAACAGTTTCCACCCACGCTATAGAAAGTAGATCTAACCTCCACCACTAAGAAGGTGACATAGTGCAAAAAGACAGAATCACTACCTGGTACCCACTACAAACATGCTTAATATCCCCCAATATATGTAAATGATATGTAACCAATTACTGAACCCACTCAGGGGAGCAGTATTGGGACATGCAGGGGACAACTGATTGTCAATAGATAAACATATGGTAAGAACAATGCTGTTTGAAAAAACATTAGATCACATATGGAGAAGGACCTATGTGGATCCTGCCACTCTGTGGAACTTGGATGGAAAATCACTGGAAATTAAATAGATGAAGGTCATGAGTGAGGCCAATTCCTGAAGGTGGTATATGTAGAGACAGTCCTGAGGTCTGCCGCGCTTACATGAGAATAAGGTTGTCAAATAAAAAAGTCTAAAAAGCGGCATTAACAGAATATATGTAGTACAGCCAAACACGTACCTTCCGTCCTCTACCCCCTCTGCGAAGCTGTGTGGAGGAGGGGGGAGGAAAAACAGCTGATCTCAGGATGCGTTCAAGATCAGGCAGAATGAGGATGGGCTGTGGTGTTGGATGATCCCCCTCAATGTAGGGGCCGCCACATCAAGTTCCAGAGGTCCTCGTGGAGAGCAGGAGTAGACCCTGACGGCTGAGATGAGACGCTCATCGATCCAGCGCGACTGGGTATGCTGGTAATGAGATGGATCAGCCTCTGGTGAGATCGCAGCTGAGAAGTTGGGAAGGGCGTGTTCAAACAGGCAGGCCAAGGATGCCCAGTGTGAACATACATCCATAGAAAGTCCTTCAAACAGCATGTACTGGGGGGGAGAGTAACGGAACCATGAATAAAGTAGGGGATGAACAAATCAGTCCAAGTGGTGACTGTCAGGAGTTGGGTCGTCTAACTGACGCGTTTCAATCGGCTAACCCATGAAACGCATCAGTTAGACGCCCCAACCCCTGACAGTCACCACTTGGACTGATTTGTTCATCCCCTATTTTATTCATGGTTCCGTTACTCTCCCCCCCCCCCAGTACATGCTGTTTGAAGGACTTTCTATGGATGTATGTTCACACTGGGCATCCTTGGCCTGCCTGTTCCAACACGCCCTTCCCAACTTCTCAGCTGCAATCTCACCAGAGACTGATCCATCTCATTACCAGCATACCCAGCCGCGCTGGATCGCTGAGCGTCTCATCTCAGCTGTGAGCCATCAGGGTCTACTCCTGCTCTCCACGTCGTATGGCTGTGGTGCCTGGCGTGTATGAGAAATCATATGGCGATCAGCTAGTGGGAATCTACTGTCACACTCTCCTTCAAATGCCGGACTATTGAGGACCTCGGGAACTGGATGTGGTGGCCCCTACATTGAGGGGGATCATCCAACACCACAGCCCATCCTCACTTTGCCTGCTCTTGATCGCATCCTGAGATCAGCTGTTTTTCCTCCCCTCTCCTCCACACAGCTTCGCAGAGGGGGTAGAGGACGGAAGGTATGTGTTTGGCTGTATTACACATATTCTGTTAATGCCGCTTTTTAGACTTTTTTATTTGACACCCTTATTCTCATGTAAGCGCGGCAAACCTCAGGACTGTCTCTACATATACCGCCTTCAGGAATTGGCCTCACTCATGACCCTTATCTATTTAATTTCAAGTGATTTTCCATCCAAGTTTCATGGAGTGGCAGGATCCACATAGGTCCTTCTCCATATGTGATCTAATGTTTTTCAAACAGCATTGTTCTTGCCATATGTTTATCTATTGACAATCAGTTGTCCCCTGCATGTCCCAATACTGCTCCCCTGAGTGGGTTCAGTAATTGGTTACATATCATTTACATATATTGTGGGATATGTAGTGGGTACCAGGTGGTGATTCTGTCTTTTTGTCACCTTCTTAGTGGTGGAGGTTAGATCTACTTTCTATAGCGTGGGTGGAAACTGTTTTATCATCCATTTCGAAATAAACTGTTCCTATTAACATTTACAGCCAGTGTGTTCCTTCTTGATCGACCCTGTCTCTTGACCCCCTGGTCATGCCATTATCAGCAGGTATTTGGCTTAGTCTCCAGCTAGGGGTATGTTATTCTATGTGCTACATGCATTCACACTCTTACCCAGTCTGGGACTCCCAACTATAGGTATTACCTTGTCCTTACTTTTAGTTTTTTTTTCAATTTCATGGGTTAGATGGTAGACGCACCAACTAGAAACAAAGCGTTACTAGACCTACTGATTACCAACAACACAGACCTGATCACGAATGTGGAAATAAGGGGCAATTTAGGAAACAGCGATCACAGGTCAATTAGCTTCAGTATGAATCACACAGATAGGAAACACAAGGGGAATATCAGCTTCCCATTGAATATCAAAAGAGCAAACTTCCCCAAACTATGAACCTTGCTAGAAGATATAAATTGGGATAAAATCTTAGGAAAAAAGAACATGGAGGAGAGATTGGTTTGCTTTAAGACCATATTAAATAAGGGCATTAGCCAGTGCATCCCATTGGGAAATAAATTTAAAAGAGCGAACAAAAGTCCTGGATGGCTTAACTCCAATGTAAAAATGCATATAAAAGCAAAGGAGAAGGCCTTCAAAAAATGCAAGGCTGAGGGATCATCATCAGCATTCAGACTTTACAAAGAATGCAACAAGAAATGTAAGGGTGCAATTAGGGCGGCTATGATAGAACATGAAAGACACATAGCGAAGGAGGGCAAAAAAAATCCCAAGAAATTCTTTAAGTATATAAACAGTAAAAAAGGGAGGACAGACCATATTGGCCCCATAAGGAATGAGGAAGGAAATCTGGTTACAAAGAATGGGGAGATGGCGAAGCTATTGAATTTATTCTTCTCCTCAGTCTTAACGAGGGAATCGGGGGCTTTAGTAACCAAAACTGCAGTGTTTATCCTCATGACACATTACAGGAAGCACCCTCATGGCTAACAGAGGACAGAATTAGAAATAGACTTAGAAAACTCAACATTAATAAGTCACTGGGACCAGATGGCTTGCACCCGAGGGTCCTGGGGGAACTCAGTCAAGTAATTGCCAGACCATTGTTCCTAATTTTTGCTGACAGTCTACTGACTGGAATGGCACTAGCTGATTGGAGAAGAGCCAATGTAGCTCCAATATTTAAAAAGGGCCAAAATACATCCCTGGGAATTACAGACCAGTTAGCCTAACATCAATAGTATGCAAGCTCTTGGAGGGGATGATAAGGGGCTATATATGTTGATGGGGACAAGGGCCTCATCCCCACATTCCTTGCCCTGTGGTTGTGGGGGTCTGCGGGCTGGGGGCTTATCGGAATCTGGAAGCCCCCTTTAACAAGGGGACCCCCAGATACCATCCCTTCCCCCTGTGTGAAATGGTTAGGGGGGTAAAAAAGTACCCCTACCATTTCACAAAAAAAGTGTCAAAAATGTTAAAAATGACAAGAGACAGTTTTTGACAATTCCTTTATTTAAATGCTT
Organism: Lithobates septentrionalis; assembly: GCA_037952835.1. Taxonomy (NCBI): domain Eukaryota; kingdom Metazoa; phylum Chordata; class Amphibia; order Anura; family Ranidae; genus Lithobates; species Lithobates septentrionalis. The sequence goes on along the minus strand of JBBDGP010000872.1, from coordinate 533,221 downwards.
TTTCTTTCTTCTATCTTCTATCTTCTATCTTCTTTCTTCTATCTTCTATCTTCTATATTCTATCTTCTATCTTCCTTCGGTTTCTTCCTCCATCTTCTTCTTCTTCTGGTTCTTCTGGTTCTTCCTCTGGTGTTCTCGTCCGGCATCTTCCTCCGCGGCCTCTTCTTCCCTTCTTCTTCTTGGGCCACTCCGCATCCACCATGATGGTTGGCTCCCGCTGTGTGACGCTTCTCGTCTTCTGATGGTTCTTAAATAATGGAGGGCGAGGCCACCCGGTGACTCTGCCCCCCTCTGACGCACGGGGACTTGACAGGGACTTCCCTGTGACATTCCCCGTGATGTCAGAGGGTGCGGGATCGTCCGTTACATTGAGGGCATGTTGAGGGCATGTGGCCTGGTACGGTTCAGGAGGGGGGGTCGCTCTCTCACCCCCCCCTCTTTTCCTGCAGCCTGCCAGGTTGCATGCTCGGATAAGGGTCTGGTATGGATTTTTGGGGGGACCCCGCGCCATTTTTTTTTAAATTTTGGCGTGGGGTTCCCCTAAAAATCCATACCAGACCTGAAGGGTCTGGTATAGATTTTGAGGAGGACCCCACACCATTTTTAAAAAAAATTTTGCCGGGGTTCCCCTTAATATCCATGCCAGACCTGAAGGGCCTGGTATGGAATTTAGGGGGACCCCCCACGTCATTTTTTTTTTTTAATTTTGGTTCGGGGTTCCCCTGTGGGGAATTCCCATGCCGTTTTTATCAATGAACTTTTATGTGTATTGTCGGACCGGCAATTCATTAATAGCCGTGAGTAGATTTAAATGACTTTTTTTCCTTTGAAATGTCATTTTGCTGTCAGACTGTTCTAAACACGGGAAACATGCGCCCCTTTACATGCATACTATAGACGACCCCCAGGTAGAAAATTTAAAGGAATATTACACTTTTATTGTTTCACTTTAAGCATTATTAAAATCACTGCTCCTGAAAAAACGGCCGTTTTTAAAACTTTTTTTTGCAATGATCCATGTCCCCTGGGGCAGGACCCAGGTCCCCAAACACTTTTTATAACAATAACTTGCATATAAGCCTTTAAAATAAGCACTTTTGATTATTCATGTTCGTGTCCCGTAGACTTTAACGGTGATCGCGCGTTTGAACAAATTTTTTGGCTGTTCGCATGTTCTGGTGCGAACCGAACAGGGGGGTGTTTGGCTCATCCCTAGTTGGGGGGTACAGAGATGTGCTGGGGGGTTTGGGGGTGCAGAGATGTGCAAGTGGGTACAGAGGTGTGTTAGGGGTGTAGAGATGTGTGGTGGAGTATACATAAGCATACTGGTGCTTATGAAGGCTTGCTGGGGTGTACAAAGGTGTGCTGGAATGATACAGAGGAAGATAGGAGGTGTAAAGGTATGTGGGGGGGTACAGAGGTGTGGGGGTGCAGAGATGTGCAGCGGAGTACATAGATGTGCTGGGTGTGTAGGTGTGCTGGTGGGGGGGGGGTGCAGAGGCATGCTGTGGGTTACAAAAACACGTTGAAGGATACAAAGATGTGCTAGGGAATACAGATGATGCTGGGAGGTGCAGGGGTGTGCAAGGGTGTGCAGAGGTGTGCTGGGGGCTACGAAGGATGCTGGGAGGTGCAAAGGTGTGTGAAAAGGGTCAATAAATGTACAAGGGGGTACGGAGGTTTGCCATGGGCTATCTGTGAGGTATAGAGATGTGGTGGGGGGTATCAAGGTGTGCTGAGGGGCATGGCGGCATTCCAGGGGTGTAGAGATATACAAAAGGGTATGGCATTAGGTGTCTCTTGTAGAACCATGCCCATTTTAAATGCTCCACCCCTAATTAAGATACTTCTCTGCCTACAGTAGCCTGCTAAACACTTAGCAAAAAAAGGTGGCAACTATGCAGGAAGGGGGCTTGCTGCAGAACACATGAAAGGGTACTGCTGCAGGACCATAGTAAAGGGCCCTGGGATGAGTGTGAAGGGCCCTGGGTCCAGTGGGAAGGGACCCCGGGACCAGTGGCAAGGGCTCTGGGACTGATGGAAAGGGCCCCAGGCTGGGGTCAGGGGGGCCCTTCATGGTTTCTTGCACAGGGACCCTGAAGGTTCTAGTTGCACTAAGTATAATTTCTCTCGACTACCTCATTCCTCTTCTATCTGTATGAGTCATCTTTGACAAGTTTTCTTGACACCAAGAGGTAAAAAGATGACAGAGGAGGGAGCTCCAGCACACAGCCTGTGATTAGCAGCCCCAGCTCTTTTACTGTGTGCTGTACTGTTGTTGTTTCCCTTTCCTCCAATCAGCTCTCACTGAGCTCTCTGTCCCTTGCTTTCTGAAAGCTCTGACAAGCTGTATAAATTCTGAACTTTGAATGGCTGTAGAGAAGACAGGGCTGCAGATATAGAGGTACAACTTATGCAGGAGGATTAGTTTCATCTGTGTATTACTTGAGGCGAGCCGCTTCACTGGGCATATGTAAGGGTTTATAACCTCTTTAAGTTTAGAGAGAGATAGGGAGATAGAGAGATATAAAGAGAAAGTTATAGAGAGACAGATATTTACTGTATATAGAGGTAATAGGGAGAAAGAGATAGAGAAACAGATATACTGCATATAGAGAGAGATATACAGTCAGGTCCATAAATATTGGGACATCGACACAATTCTAATCTTTTTGGCTCTATACACCACCACAATGGATTTAAAATGAAACAAACAAGTTTAACTGCAGACTTTCAGCTTTAATTTGAGGGTATTTACTTCTAAATCAGGTGAACAGTGTAGGAATTACAACAGTTTGTATACAGTATGTGCCTCCCACTTTTTAAGGGACCAAAAGTAATGGGACAGATTAACAAACATCCATCAAACTTTCACTTTTTAATACTTGGTTGCAAATCCTTTGCAGTCAATTACAGCCTGAAGTCTGGAACGCATAGACATCACCAGACGCTGGGTTTCATCCCTGGTGATGCTCTGCCAGGACTCTACTGCAACTGTCTTCAGTTCCTGCTTGTTCTTGGGGCATTTTCCCTTCAGTTTTGTCTTCAGCAAGTAAAAGGCATGCTCAATTGGATTCAGGTCAGGTGATTGACTTGGCCATTGCATAACATTCCACTTCTTTCCCTTAAAAAACTCTTTGGTTGCTTTTGCAGTATGCTTCGGTCATTGTCCATCAGCACTGTGAAGCGCCGTCCAAAGAGTTCTGAAGCATTTGAATATGAGCAGATAATATTGCCCGAAACACTTCAGACTTCATTCTGCTGCTTTTGTCAGCAGTCACATCATCAATAAATACAAGAGAACCAGTTCCATTGGCAGCCATACATGCCCACGCCATGGCACTACCACCACCATGCTTCACTGATGAGGTGGTATGCTTTGGATCATGAGCAGTTCCTTTCCTTCTCCATACTCTTCTCTTCCCATCACTCTGGTACAAGTTGATCTTGGGCTCATCTGTCCATAGAATGTTGTTCCAGAACTGTGAAGGCTTTTTTAGATGTTGTTTGGCAAACTCTAATCTGGCCTTACTGTTTTTGAGGCTCACCAATGGTTTACATCTTGTGGTGAACCCTCTGTATTCACTATGGTAAAGTCTTCTCTTGATTGTTGACTTTGACACACATACACCTACCTCCTCTTCACCAGGGAAAGAATTCTTCGGTCATCCACCACAGTTGTTTTTCGTGGTCTTCTGGGTCTTTTGGTGTTGCTGAGCTCACCGGTGCATTCTTTCTTTTTAAGAATGTTCCAAACAGTTGATTTGGCCACACCTAATGTTTTTGCTATATCTCTGATGGGTTTGTTTTGTTTTTTCAGCCTAATGATGGCTTGCTTCACTGATAGTGACAGCTCTTTGGATCTCATATTGAGAGTTGACAGCTACAGATTCCAAATGCAAATAGCACACTTGAAATGAACTCTGGACCTTTTATCTGCTCCTTGTAAATGGGATAATGAGGGAATAACACACACCTGGTCATGGAACAGCTGAGCAGCCAATTGTTCCATTACTTTTGGTCCCTTATAAAGTGGGAGGCACATATACAAACTGTTGTAATTCCTGCACCGTTCACCTGATTTGGATGTAAATACCCTCAAATTAAAGCTGAAAGTCTGCAGTTAAATCATATCTTGTTCGTTTCATTTCAAATCCTTACTGGTGGTGTATAGAGGCAAAAAGATTGTAATTGTGTTGATGTCCCAATATTAATGGACCTGACTGTAAATTATAGTTTTGGTGATATCTTAGAAACAATTTAGGCCACATGCACAAAAAAAATAAAAAACACTTTAAAGATATGACATTTGACTAATTTGCTTACTACTCCCTGGGATTGATTTACTAAAGGCAATAATACTGTTATGTTAGGGACGTTAGGGAAGTTACACTTTGCAAAGTAATGTTCCCCGGAGCTTAGTGAATGATTTGAAGCTGTGCTGACTTCCATCATCCAACCATGTGCCACAGGGCAGTCTTTAATATTGATTGGACCCTGGGCAAACATTTTCTTGGGCTCTCTCGAATCCACTTATCAACTATTTGCGGGCAGTGCGGGCTCAAGGGGAAGCTGCCTTGGGCCCCACAACAATGAATGAGCTCGGGGCAGCTGCCCCTTTTGCCCTGCGTTAAAGATGGCCCTGATCTGCCAGCAAAAATGCTATTTTTTTATTTTGCTTGGACACTATAGGGTATTCTATACAAATCACAACACTTACTAAGCTCAGGGAGGAATTCCCTTGCAAAGTGTAACTTTCCTTACAAAGCAAACAGCCTATATACCCAAAAAACTATAAGGAAAAAAAAATTTTAAGGTGGGGTTACCTGGAAGTCCCATTGGTCCAGGATCTCCCTTTGGTCCAGCGACAGGTGAACAGCAGTCACAACAGTTAAAAAAAAAATCAGCTGTTTCAAGAGTAAAATTGTCAAAAGGGTAAAGAGTGGTGGCAGTCCTGAAATCAGGGTTTAAAGTGGCCAGTTCAGTGGTGGTGTCACTGGTTTCAAGCATGTCAGTGAAAAACGTCTCCTCTGTTGGTGGTGCAAGAGAAGTCTCGAAAACATTTACAATCTCCATGTTGTACACTTTTTTAGGGGACTTTGTCGGTGGTGTTGTCTTTGCTTCCAAGTAAACTGTAACAACCATAGTTATAAAAGTCGCTGTAGGCCAAGAAAAAGTTCCCATTTTTTTATCTGTCAAAAAGAGAAAAGGATGCATTATTCATGTCAAGCTTCTATATTTCAGTCAGCTTCATTTTTAACAATCTGGTATTATGGAAACTAGATTTAAAACGTGCATACACTATGCAAGGTCTTTGTGCCAATCCCATCTGTGATCTCCTGCCTGACACTTCCAGCTAGGCTGCTTATTGTACTTTTGGATTTATGGTGTTGAGAAGCTATGCCGATGTAGACAAATGTGCCCATTTAGAATTACAGTAATGCTGAAAATGTACCCAATCCTGCCATTAAACCGCTGACTGAAGGACTGCTTCTAAATCTAAGCTCAAGAAATAAAACTGCATAGCAGGAAAGAAAGAGCGCCACAGTTTATGAACACATTCACAGAGCAATAATATTTTAAAAGTTTGTGCTGAGTTAGTATACTGTTTACATACCATAATATTGGGATATTGCTTTGAATTGAATTACACGACAGATGAAAAACGAAAAAATGGGAATATATGTATTTATGTTTCATCCACTACAGATACAGCATTGTACTGCAACTTATTGCTATTGTCACGACTTTAAACCATGGTTTTGTTTGTGTTGTTCCACAACATTTATCCCCTTTTTTAAACATTTGATATCGTAAGCAGGATGGTGCAATAAGTAATAAAATGACTTTGCTAAAAAAAAAAAAATAATAATGATAAAGTCTAGAAGAGGCAACATTTACAATCTTCTTGAGAAGGATCATTTTGCATTTAAATTGATTCAGAAACAAAGCCTTACCCGTTCAATGTGCTTCATTTTAGGCTCCCATTTATAATGTGCAGATAACTATATCACTGTAGTGGCTGGCATCTAAAAAGCTCTGAATCTAAGTATACAAAGATACGGGCTAATGTATACCTCCCAACATTTTGAGATGGGAATGAGGGACACCTACTTGCAAACGTATGTAGGCATAGGACACGCCCCCCTGACACACACCCTTAAAGGAGAATTAACCCAAAAAAAGTTAATTAAATCCACAAGGGACTTTTTTTGCCACTCCTATTCCTTTATATTGGCTTTTAACATTTACAAATGCAGCAATTTTTAATTTAGATGAAAGGTTTAGCACTGGGAAACACTTTCTGAAAGATAAAAAGTGCATTTTATATACAACTATATAGATCAGACCAAAATGAGGGACAAATGAGGAGGAATGAGGGACAGAGGGACATTGCTCTAAATCAGGGACAGTTGGGAGCTATGCTAATGTGTTCTATGGTTCTGGTGCTAACTCCTCTGTTTGCCCACTGCCAACTTGCCTAAACAACTTGCTGTAATCTCACAGAAAAGCAGTGTGACCAGTGGCGGCTTGTGCTCTATTTTTTTGGTGAGGCAGCAAACAAACCACCCGAACCCCCCCCCCCCCGAGACTTTTTGGGAGCCTAGCCACGTACGGGACCCCGAAAACCAAGCACCGCCTTCAGGCTTTCTAAGGGCGTAAATTTTTGATTTCTCTCTTCACTGCCTATCACAGTTTCGGGGGCCATGGAATGCCCAGGTGGCACAAAACCCCCCCAAATGACCCCATTTTGGAAAGTAGACACCCCAAGCTATTTTCTGAGAGGTATAGTGAGTATTTTGCAGACCTCACTTTTTGTCACAAAGTTTTGAAAATTGAAAAAAGAAAAAAAAATGTTTTTTCTTGTCTTTCTTCATTTTCAAAAACAAATGAGAGCTGCAAAATACTCACCATGCCTCTCAGCAAATAGCTTGGGATGTCTACTTTCCAATATGGGGTCATTTGGGGGGGGTTTGTGCCACCTGGGCATTCCATGGCCTCCGAAACTGTGATAGGCAGTGAAGAGTGAAATTAAAAATTTACACCCTTAGAAATCCTGAAGGCGGTGATTGGTTTTCGGGGCCCCGTACGCAGCTAGGCTCCCAAAAAGTCCCAGACATGTGGTATCCCCATACTCAGGAGAAGCAGCTAAATGTATTTTGGGGTGCAATTCCACATATGCCCATGGCCTGTGTGAGCAAAATATCATTTAGTGACAACTTTGTGCAAAAAAAAAAAAAAAAATTCTCACTTTCCCGCAACTTGTGTCAAAATATAAAATATTCCATGGACTCAACATGCCTCTCAGCAAATAGCTTGGGGTGTCTACTTGCCAAAATGGGGTCATTTGGGGGGGTTTTGTGCCATCTGGGCATTTTATGGCCTTCAAAACTGTGATAGGTAGTGAGGAGTGAAATCAAAAATTTACGCCCTTAGAAATCCTAAAGGCGGTGATTGGATTTCGGGGCCCAGTATGCGGCTAGGCTCCCAAAAAGTCCCACACATGTGGTATCCCCGTACTCAGGAGAAGCAGCTGAATGTATTTTGGGGTGCAGTTCCACATAGGCCCATGGCCTTTGTGAGCAATATATCATTTAGTGACAACTTTTTGTAATTTTTATTTTTGTCATTATTCAATCACTTGGGACAAAAAAAAAATATTCAATGGGTTCAACATGCCTCTCAGCAATTTCCTTGGGGTGTCTACTTTCCAAAATGGGGTCATTTGGGGGGGGGTTTGTACTGCCCTGCCATTTTAGCACCTCAAGAAATGACATAGGCAGTCATAAACTAAAAGCTGTGTAAATTCCAGAAAATGTACCCTAGTTTGTAGACGCTATAACTTTTGCGCAAACCAATAAATATACGCTTATTGACATTTTTTTTACCAAAGACATGTGGCCGAATACATTTTGGCCTAAATGTATGACTAAAATTGAGTTTATTGGATTTTTTTTATAACAAACAGTAGAAAATATCATTTTTTTTTCAAAATTTTCGGTCTTTTTCCGTTTATAGCGCAAAAAATAAAAACGGCAAAAATATAAAAACGGCAGAGGTGATCAAATACCATCAAAAGAAAGCTCTATTTGTGGGAAGAAAAGGACGCAAATTTCGTTTGTACAGCATTGCATGACCGCGCAATTAGCAGTTAAACCGACGCAAATTGGAAAAAGTCCTCTGGTCCTTAGGCAGCATAATGGTCCGGGGCTGAAGTGGTAAAAGTGTTACTAAACCCAGGAGCCTGCATTCACTATATTTGGTCTCCCACAGTACACAGAACATGGAAATGCAATTATTTTAGTAAATATAAACTTCTAAATACCTTTTTTCATCAGCAGTATATAGGAGTCTTATGACTTCTATCAGTGTACAGCAAAGCACTGGTAAAGCTTGTAGGAGAAGTTTCATTCTCCTCTTACTGTCCTATGAGACTCCTTACCTTCTGTCTGGACAGTGCTGATTGGCCCTGTGCTGATCGCATGCACCCTCCCAAGAGAAAAAATAAACTCTCTAGCAATGCACACCAAACTGAGCATATGTAGAGTGACTCCAGAGGCTATGTCTTAGGCTCTGTTTCCACTATTGCAACCCCTAAGTTGCGCGATTTACAGTGTGACTTTGCAATGCGATTTTAGATGCAATGTCATCCGACCAGTGAAAACCATGTGAGAACAAGTCGCACTGAAGTCGGAACAAAGTAGTACAAAAACCCTTTTTTGAGTCGATGCGACTTGAGTCACACCAATTAGAACGGGGACCATTGAAATACATGGGTTTTGACTTGTCAACAACAACTCGCAGTAGTGGAAACAGAGCCTGAGGCCCCTTTCACACTATTGCGACTTCAAAGTCGCGCAATCTTGTTGCAGTTTTACCACAATTTCGCAGCCGTGATGTTGCTGCGATTTCAGGGAATGCCTGTGTAAACTTGAGGTCTATGGACCTCAACTCGGATCAAAGTCGGGCCAAAGTAGTACAGGGAATACTTTGAAGTCGGTGTGACTTGAAGTCACACAGATATGAATCATACTCATTGGAAATCATGGGGTATGACTTGTCACGCGACTTTGCAGTCCCAAGTCGCAGGGCAAGTCACACAAGTGTGAAAGGGGCCTTATCAGAATATGGATTAAGGACTGTGAAATAAGGGGAGGACCAGAGAAGACAGGATCAAACAGCCTTTTCACACAATGCAGAGGATTAACCCCTTAGTTTCCACAGTGAGTATCACAAGCATGCTTTATTGCACATACACACTGATTTTACTGTTGTGGGCTTAGGCATGCGCAGCCTATTGCATTAGGGTGTGCACCTCAAAACTCAAGCACACATGCGCCCCGATACTATATTGTCAAAAGTATTGGGAGTCCTGCCTTTACACGCACATGAACTTTAATGGCATCCCAGTCTTAGTCCATAGGGTTCCGTATTAAGTTGGCCCACCCTTTGCAGCTAGAACAGCTTCAACTCTTCTGGGAAGGATGTCCACAAGGTTTAGGAGTGTGTCTATGGGAGTGTTTGATCATTCTTCCAGAAGCGCATTTGTGAGGTCAGGCACTGATGTTGGATGAGAAGGCCTGGCTCGCAGTCTCCGCACTAATTGATCCCAAAAGTGTTCTATCGGGTCGAGGTCCGGACTCTGTACAGGCCAGCCAAGTTCCTCCACCCCAAACTCGCTCACCCAGGTATTTATGGACCTTGCTTTGTGCACTGGTCCAAATCATTTGGTGGAGGGAGGATTATGGTGTGAGGTTGTTTTCCAGGGGTTGGGCTTGGCCCCTTAGTTCCAATCAGCATATCAAGACATTTTGGACAATTTCATGCTCCCAACTTTGTGGGAACAGTTTGGGGATGTCCCTTTCCTGTTCCTAAATGACTGTGCACCAGTGCATAAAGCATGGTCCATAAAGACCTGGACTTAGCAAGGGTGGTGGAAAATGAACTTCAAGTGCAAAAATTCACATTATAATAGTAACTAAAACATATAAAATTAAGTATAACAATCTAAAAAATAAAAATTCCAAAGTGCCATAATGGTGGGAACCTCCCAACTAAAAAGTTGTTGCACTTGATGTTAATCTGTATGGCAAATATCCATAGGAGGAGTTTCTACCATCCCTGCTAAGTTTAATTTGTTATGTCTTATTCTCAGTTTGATGTGTATTATATGTGACGTTACGTACCACAGAGACCATTATTTTGGTAATATTGAAGTTTATTGAGATTTCCATACATTGGAGGGTTTCACCATTTTTGTTAAGTTATTGATTAATAAGTTAGTGCTGCACTTTTCTTTTTTTTTTGTGGTGTGGGAACACATAACAGTGCTTAGCGGCAGGCCTTTTACTGACACTTTTTTATTTTACCTCCAGTAGTTGTAAATAGTAGTGTGGTGATTTACTACTATACTAAAGATCAGCATGTGGCATTAATAAACATCAACAGATTTCAGTTGTGCCCCACCAGGCCAGGCCCTCCCCATGGAAAAAGTGCCTGGCTACTCAGTTCATCTCCCCATCCCTGCACTCAGTGCACTGATGGGCAATGATTGGCAGCACTGATGGGCACTGATTGGCAGCACTGATGGGCAGCACTGATGGGCACTGATAATCACTGCTTGGTGGCACTGATTGGTGGCCCTGATTGGCACTGATAGGTGGCACTGATTGGCAGCACTGATGTGCACTAATTGACAGCACTGATGGGCACTAATTGGCAGCACTGATGGGCAATGATAGGCAGCACTGATAGTCAACACTGAGCACTGATAGGTGGCACTGATGGTCATTGATGGGCACTGATTGGCAGCACTAATGGGCACTGATAGGTGGTACTGATGGGCACTGATTGGCACTGATAGGCACCCCTGATTGGCACTAATTGGCAGTACTGATAGGCGGCACTGATAGGCAGCACTGATTGGAAGCACTGATAGGCATCACTGATTAGAAGCACTGATAGGCAGCACTGATTGGCACTGATAGGCAGCACTGTTTGGCACTGATAGGTGGCACTGATTTGAAGCACTGATAGGCAGCACTGATGACCACTGATAGGTGACATTGGTTGGCACTGACAGGTGGCACTGATTGGCACTGACAAGTGGCACTGACACTGATTGGCACTGACAGGTGGCACTGATTGGAAGCACTGACAGGCGGCACTGGCACTGATTGGCACTGAGAGGTGGCACTGATTGGAATCACTGATTAGCAATAACTGGCACACATTGGCACTGATTGGCAGGTAGCACTGATTGGCACTGACAGGTGGCACTGATTGGAAGCACTGACAGGCGGCACTGGCACTGACAGGCGGCACTGGCCCTGATTGTCACTGAGAGGTGCCACTGATTGGCACTGACTGGCAATGACTGGCACTCATTGGCAGTGACAGGTGGCACTGGTTGGAAGCACTGACTGACACTGACAGGTGGCACTGATTGGCACTGACAGGTGGCACTGATTGGAAGCACTGACAGGCGGCACTGGCACTGACAGGCGGCACTGGCACTGACAGGCGGCACTGGCACTGATTGTCACTGAGAGGTGGCACGGATTGGAAGCACTGATTGGCACTGACTGGCAATGACTGGCATTTATTGGCACTGACAGGTGGCATTGATTGGAAGCACTGACTGGCACTGACAGGTAGCACTGAATGGCACTGACAGGTGGCACTGGTTGCTAGCACTGACAGAGGAGAGGGGTAGTATCACATTGAGCAGATATTGGAGCCTGTAATAGCCGCTCAGAGTGTGACACTGTCATGTATTGTAACTGCATGCAGGGAGAGAGAGGAGCTGTCAGAATTCAGCGGTGATGTCGGGGGTGGGTGATTAGGGTGTGCCCAGGCACACTTGGCAAACCCTGTGCGCAAATGCTTATGGTTGTGAGTTTAATGAAGAACTGAACTCTGGAAGCTGTGCCCAAAAATAAATTATGCGTGGGCAAATTACAAAAGTCCAGCTTTGCCTGTGGTCTCCCCTCTGCACTAGGGATGAGCCGAACACCCCCCGGTTTGGTTCGCATCCAGAACATGCGAACAGGCAAAAAATTTGTTCGAACACGTGAACACCGTTAAAGTCTATGGGACACGAACATGAATAATCAAAAGGCTTATATGCAAGTTATTGTCATAAAAAGTGTTTGGGGACCCGGGTCCTGCCCCAGGGGACATGTATCAATGCAAAAAGAAGTTTTAAAAACTAATGTTTTTTTCGGGAGCAGTGATTTTAATAATGCTTAAAGGGAAACAATAAGTGAAAAGTGAAATGCTTTGGTTCTTCTGACACTTCTTATATAACAGAGGGCGGGCCACCCGGTGACCCCGCCCTCCTCTGACGCACAGGGACTTCACAGGGAGTTCCCTATGGCTTTCCCCGTGTTGTCAGAGGAGGGTCACCGGGTGGCCCTGCCCTCCGTTATATAAGAAGTGTCAGAAGAACCGAAACTTCACACGGCGGAAGACTCCCACTGAGGCGGATCATGCTGACGGAGCGGAGAAGAGGCCGGAGGAAGATGCGGGACGAGAAGAGCGGAGGAAGAAGATGGAGAAGAAGAAGATGGAGAAGAAGAAGTTGGAGGAAGAAGAAGAACACCGAAGGAAGACCAGAAGAAAGAAGACGGAAGAAGAAGCGGAAAGAAGAAGAAATTAATAAAGGACTTGTCAAAAACCATCTCTTGTGTTTTTTAACCTTTTTGACACTTTTTTGTGAAATGGTAGGGGTACATTTGTAGGGACTTGGTACAGTGACAGTGTATATTTTTAGCACTGATCACTGTATTGGTGTCACTGGTGATGTCAATGTCAGTTAGTCAGGTCCCACCCAGCGTCAGTTAGTGTCAAATTGCTCTATTACAGTCCCACTGTAAGTCACTGATCACCACCATTACTAGTATAAAAAATAAAAAATAAATTCCAGTATATACAGTGCCTTGAAAAAGTATTCATACCCATTGAAACTTTCGTCTTGTTACAACCAAATTTTATGTGAAAGACCAACACATAGTGGCACATAATTGTGAAGTGGAAAATAATAAATGTTTTTACATTTTTTTACAAATAAATATGTAGAAAGTGTGGCGTGCATTTGTATTCAGCCCCCTTTACTCTGATACCCCTAACTAAAATCTAGTGGAACCAATTGCCTAACCAACAAACCTAACTAGTAAATAGAGTCCACCTGTGTGTAATTTAATCTCAGTATACAGTCTCTCACATTTTTGTAAATATTTTGTTATATCTTTTCATGTGACAACACTGAAGAAATTACACTTTGCTACAATGTAAAGTAGTGAGTGTACAGCTTGTATAACAGTGTAAATTTGCTGTCCCCTCAAAATAACTCAACACACAGCCATTAATGTCTAAACCGCTGGCAACAAAAGTGAGTACACCCCTAAATGAAAATGTCCAAATTGGCCCAAAGTGTCAATATTTTGTGTGGCCACCATTATTTTCCAGCACTGTCTTAACCCTCTTGTGCATGGAGTTCACCAGAGCTTCACAGGTTGCCACTGGAGTCCTCTTCCACTCCTCCATGATGACATCACGAAGCTGGTGGATGTTAGAGACCTTGCGCACCTCCACCTTCCATTTGAGGATGCCCCACAGATGCTCAATAGGGTTTAGGTCTAGAGACATGCTTGGCCATCCCATCGCCTTTACCCTCAGCTTCTTTAGCAAGGCAGTGGTCGTCTTGGAGGTGTGTTTGGGGTTGTTATCATGTTAGAATACTGCCCTGCGGCCCAGTCTCCAAAGGGAGGGGATCATGCTCTGCTTCAGTAGGTTACAGTACATATTGGCATTCATGGTTCCCTCAATGAACTGTAGCTCCCCAGTGCCAGCAGCATTCATGCAGCCCCAGACCATGACACTCCCACCACGATGCTTGACTGTAGGCAAGACACACTTGTCTTTCTACTCCTCACCTGGTTGCTGCCACACATGCTTGACACCATCTGAACCAAATAAGTTTATCTTGGTCTCAGCAGACCACAGGACATTTGGTTGACCATGGCGAGGCCTGTTCTGAGTGGAACCTGTCCTGAAAACCACTGTATGGTCTTAGCCACCGTGCTGCAGCTCAGTTTCAGAGTCTTGGCAAACTTCTTATAGCCTATGCCATCTTTATGTAGAGCAATAATATTGTTTTTCAGATCCTCAGAAAGTTCTTTGCCATGATGTGCCATGTTGAACTTCCAGTGACCAGTATGAGAGAGTGGGAGCGATAAAACCAAATTTAACACACCTGCTCCCCATTCACACCTGAGACCTTGTAACAACAACGAGTTACATGACACTGGGGAGGGAAAATGGCCAATTGGGCACAATTTGGACCTTTTGACTTAGGGGTGTACTCACTTTTGTTGCCAGCGGTTTAGACATTAATGACTGTGTGTTGAGTTATTTTGAGGGGAAAGCAAATTTACACTGTTATACAAGCTGTACACTCACTACTTTACATTGTAGCAAAGTGTCATTTCTTCAGTGTTGTCACATGAAAAGATATAATAAAATATTTACAAAAATGCAAGGGTTGTACTCACTTTTGTGAGATACTGTAAATACAGATGTTTTGTGAAGGCCTCAGAGGTTTGTTAGAGAACCTTAGAGAACATACAGCATCATGAAAGCCAAGGAACACTCCAGACAGGTCAGGAATAAAGTTGTGGAGACGTTTAAAGCAGGGTCAGGTTATAAAAAAAATATCCCAAGATTTGAACATCTCACAGAGCACTGTTCAATCCATCATCTGAAAATGGAAAGAGTATGGCACAACTGCAAACCTACCAAGACATGGCCGTCCACCTAAACTGACAGGCTGGGCAAGGAGAGCATTAATCAGAGAAGCAGCCAAGAGCCCCATGGTAACTCTGAAGGAGCTGCAGAGATCCACAGCTCAGGTGGAAGTATCTGTCCAAAGGACAACTATTAGTCATGCACTCCACAAATCTGGCCTTTATGGAAGAGTGGCAAGAAGAAATCCACTGTTGAAAGAAAGCCATAAGAGGTTGCAAGAAGTCATGTGGGAGACACAGCAAACATGTGGAAGAAAGTGCTTTGGTCAGATTTGTACTTTTTGGCCTAAAAGCAAAACGCTATGTGTGGTGGAAAAGTAACACTGCAGATCACCCTGAACACACCATCACCAACATGAAAATAGTGGTGGCAGCATCATGTTGTGGGGATGCTTTTCTTCAGCAGAGACAGGGAAGCTAGTCAGAGCTGATGGAAAGATGTATGGAATCAAATATAGGGCAATCTTAGAAGAAAAGGTAAAAATATTGATTTAAACTGAAAAGTCCATCTTCTTAAATCCACAGTGCTTAAACAGTTGAACCAAACTTGTAGTGTAATCAGAAAGTTCAATTTTATCCTCCACTGCACCACCAGTGCTAAACACCCAAAATGCTCGCTTACCAGACGGCAAGCTGTAAAAGCTTGCGACCTATACCCGGCCAGGGCCTTTATCCGGTCAGGAGTCAAACAGATGGATACCAGGAAGAACCCTCAGGTTGATCTACGTACTAGGCAGGGACCGCCAAACTCATGGACCACAGATACCAAGTGTAGGTAGATGTAGGTAACGTTCAGATGTGTCCAAAAATAAAAGAGGGGTACCATAGCGTAATACTGACAGACATATTTATTGAGAAATAAGAAAGCCACTTACAAAATTGGAGAAGTTAAGAGCAAGTTAGCCGGCCGGCTCGTACAAACACCCGTTCCTCGAACAGCAAATGCGAGACGTCAGCTCCTCCCGACGCGCATTTCGTCTGGTGCACATGACCCAGACGACGTCATTGTATGATGAAACGCCTGGTCATGAAGGAGGTAAAACCTTCTTGTGCTTAAGTGGTTAGTGACATCATCACAAAATCCCCTGAGACTAGCAATCAGTGCCTTAGATTTCACACTGCAGATATACAGTTATGAGGCCACAAGCACATGAGCACATGCTGCTTCTACAAACTCAGCTGACACTCTGATCTATTTTTGAGGAGGAATTCACCACAATAGGTAAATTGTGCATAGTGCCTAAATAACATTTTCAAATGTTTTATATAACATAGCAGATCTTTAGTTTTTGAGTTCTGGTCCACTTTAACATGGCGCTGATTCTGATTGGTGTCTACTGCCCACTGTTCCATTGTTGTTTAAAAAGAACACTGTAAGCCCAATTGAAGTTTCTTAAAAAATATTGTAAACACATTAAAGTTCTGCAACTCTGTCAATGAACAAAGTCTTACTGATGCTTTGTTTTTCAATAAAGTAACTTAAGTTCCCTGAAAGCCCACCTCCAGAAAACGTTTCCCTTTTCAGTGGGACTTTACGTACACTGTAGGGGGTAATTGCTCATTTAGTCTAGGGAGAGTAAAAATGCTTTTACTTACCTGATCCTCCACTTCCCCAGCAGACAGCGCTCCCCCACTCTATGGTGGTGGAATTTTCCTTTGGCATCATTATGTCCAGTGCAGAGCTATGGACTCTGACTCTTGGTGACATCAAGACTTTATACCGCTGGAGTGTATGAGGAAAAAAAAAACACTGTGGGGACCAGTCTAGCAGCCTGGAGGAACCAAGAACCTAAACAAGCAATGAACCCCTTCAGTGTGGGTGCAGCCCCCACCACTATGGATAATTTCAAGTTTCCCAGCGTTGGGCTTTAAAGCAGCCTGTCCTCTGGCAGTATGCTGTAAAAATGGACTGATGTTCTCTGTGCAGCAGTACAACAGGCACCCCCACTTCCCACTAAGTTACAGCTATGTGTACAGAGTGGGAAAGGATTAGAAGTTTCAGTTTTTTGGCTGTACCCCACAGATAGTTGTCACTGGAATAACAGATGGAGAAAAAGGTGCCAATTGGTGGTGTACTTGATCCAATGACAGCTGTAAAATTTTCAAAGGAGGAATTTCAATAAACAAAATGTGTAAAATTGTATAAGAGTTAAATGTCATGGCAGTTGGAGGGAGCTAGCACAGGGCTGAGGACTCTTCCTGCTTTTATTTGACTAATCCTAAGGAACCAATCAAGAAATTTCAACCAAATGGACAGCAGTAGACAGTCTCAATGATAACAATAACTATTACAATAACAAGCAGTTCCATGATATGTAATCTGTGTTAAGAGCCCTTTTAGTTTAATGTTCTTAACATTTACATTACCAAGTGCTTTGCTTGGCCCTTTTGTATCGCGTTTAAAGCTAGAATTCTTTGTAATCATGTTACGCCATTATTTGAGCTTGATCTATAATATATTAAAATCCACCCAATGAAATTATTCTGCAAGACGAGAGACAAATGATCAGTTTTTGTAATATGCACACTGAGCATTCCTGAGGATCATGTGCCATGTATTTATAGTTTTCACCGTCCATCCACCGCTTCTCTTTTTATTTTCATAATAATTCAATCTCCAACTATTCCTCTGTGCTCATGTGAAATTAGTACTTGTATCATCTGCCTTACTCACAGGTTTTTATGCAAAAAGTCTGACGCAATGGAATTTTTATTTGGTGTGCTTGGGTCATGCATCATACATGATTCATTTTGTTTTATTTAGAATGTTTAATATATAGCAAATAACATAAGATGCATAAAGCAAATATGGCAAATAGGAAACAGATGGAAAGATGCTCAGTGTGTGGATATGCAGAGACGAATGCGATGACCCTTCCGAGAGCAGTTTTGAGAAGCAGTATTCATTCCAAAGGGAGAAGAAATAATCATTCTATTTCTCATATCAAAATTGAAATACATTAGTTTCATATCAGAAGCATGGCTGAGACGCCACATGTTTCAGTATCAGTGCATTATGTTCTAGTAATTCCTGCCTTCAGCAAATGCCTCTTCTTATTTTATGGAGCAGTGTCAATCATTTTTTCTTTCTTTAATAGATTGCTTTCACTCTGATTTTTTGAAGTGGCTGGTATTGAGAAAGTCATCAGAATACACCGATGTACAGTTTTATTTCTCTCTTTATTAAAAAAGTAATGAACAATTAATAGCTTTTAGAGGTGATTAAGCCTAAAACTATAATGGAGAAGTCATTGTAAGAATGAGTGCAGAGTAGTACCATTTTAACCATAATAGCAACCAATTCCGATTAATGTACACTGGAAGAGTCTACATTCAGAGGTATACATAGTGATAACGTAATAACTAACTACTGTAGCGCTGGTAGATTTACAATCTACCGCAGATTAGGTAAATTTAGTAAATTTTGTGTTAGGAAGGTTAAAAGTTCGCCTCTGTTCCAGCTTGGCTGACGTTGTGTGTGCTTCCGTGCTGACCGGTGGGTGTCGCTGTTACCATTAGTCAGTGTTGGAAAGGCAACGTGTCGAAGTGTATAGATGCTCCTCTGTCTCGGAGACAAGCTCGATGGAGGTGGTCCTCCAAGTTGCATTCTGGGAAGGGGGTATTTATGGGACAGATGCCATGTTCTAAGGATCGTTTTGCAGCCACCTGCTGGCCCTCCTTGCCGACAGGTATGCGTTAAGGAGCTACCTCCTGGTCCTCCGATCGGGAGGCCCACGATGCTACGGTGCAGGGGTGGAAGCAGAGGCTTGTCTGGGGCCTACCACCGCGATCGAGGAATGGTCCTGAGCTGTCGGTCTTGTGTGACAAAGCTGGACAGCCGAGGAGATCCCAGGGGAGGACCCGTCTTGGAGAGTGCTGGTCTATACAGGGGCCTGGTGACTCGGTTGCAGGACGTATCCAAAATAAGTAATTATACAGCATAGTGTTGCCGGTTAAAGGTTCAGGCACTGTGACTGACTGTTCACTGCAGAAGATCTGATACATCCTGTGGCAGAGGATCGTGCAGATTTACCCCCCCAAATAAGTCTGTGGCTGAGACTTTAGATTCGTGCTGCGTACTGGCTGCTAGACCGGTGAGAGAGGCCTATCCAGACGAGCAAAGAGTGTGTCTCATGAGGGGAACACATTCCACATAACTATCTGAATTCTACCTGGACATTTGTCGCTAAGATCTTGTAAGAAGAGTTTCTCCTGAAAGTTTCCTTTTCCGTCTCTTTCCTGCTACTTCCTAAAGTTTGACTGTTCAATAAAGCATTGAAAATGAACTCCAGTGTTGGTGCATGTGTCGTCCAGCAGTAGACTCAACGGAAACCCTAGACCCAGTGCCGGTGAAACAGAGGGAAGCAAAGTGAAGGTAACAGACCCGCTTAAACCAGCAGCTCCACCGTGAGTTAGTGCTACACTACTATTAAGAACAAACTCAGAGTTTTTACAGCTCTACGAATATTCAAACAATCTGCTTACATTTCTAGAGGATTGTTTTTTTCCAACAATCAGGCTGTTACATAACTGTATCACAATAATTCAAATTGTGCAACATTTGACTATGTATGAGGAAACTGTTAGTTAAGACTCGGAGTTTGGAAAAAGATAGAACTTTTGTCAGGTTTTGGTGTTTTTTGTAACTCACACCTGAAAGATTTTCCTTTGCATATTGACACAGGGATTTAACAGGAAATGAGTGGACTGTCACTGAGACATGTGGAAGGCTTCTTTCATTTACTCATTACATGACTTGGACTGGGCATGGAGGGAAGGTTTGCTGTCTGCCCTATTTGGATATTATGAAAATTTGGGGTATCCCAATTATTTTTTTTTTTACTTGCATCTATTTAGATATCTATTTGTACTTAGTATATACCTAAATGGAGGTCTAACAATTCTCCCGCAGGAACCACTGAGTGGTTTTGTCCATCAGCAGTGCATCAGCCTGTGAGAAAACCATCAAGGGTAACTGATTGCTCCAGACCAGTGTTTCTCAAGTTCAGTTCTCAAGGCGCCCCAACAGGTCATGTTTTCAGATGAAATGGCTATGGTAATTACTAAGGTAGTGAAACTGATCAAACCAACTGTGCAAAATAATGGAGAGCCTGAAAACATGACCTGTTGGGGCACCTTGAGGACTGGAGTTGAGAAACACTGCTCCAGACAACGTTCTAAATAATGAAATAGTCAAAACTAATTATACCCTTTATGGGGAATATATTAAGTATGGCCATTAAAGTGGTAAATTAGGTTCCACATCTGTAGGTGCACAGAGCAGCCTGGAAGATGTAGTCTCAAAGGAGGACCTGAAACACAGTGAAGCTGGAGTCATGACTACAATGCTCACAAGCAGCAGAAAAGGGGAGGGACAGTATAAAATCAAAAGGTTGGGAAGGAGGCAGGGAGTTAGAAAGAGACACAACAACTGGGAAGGTGTTTGTAGCCTTTCTGTGCTGTGCTGAACCAGGCTAGGCTGGACTGCATGTGACGGGACTGTATCAGAGCCAAGAGGCAGACTGCTAAGCTAAGCACTGAGCCATGGAGGTATTCTATGGTGGAGAACTCATCATCCAGAACTGCTGTTCAAGCTGCATTTATCCAGATTGCCACCACTGCATCACTGCTTTATGGAGGCCCCCCACCTAACGGAAAACTCACTATCACTTGTGTACTGCCTCAGTGGGAACTGGTGAGAGGTCCCTAACCTGCACAACATTCATAACCAACAGTTAATCGTTGTATGCAACTCAGGCCCGTGGATGGGCCATTATCCTTCATTGACATCTTTCCCCATTTGAAGTTGAACCCACTTGCTGTCCTGGCAGCAGCTGTGCTAATGTCAAAGAAATGTTCAGATCCTGTTGCATTCCTGGGGGCATAACTGGGTTGCTGGCCCCCCTTGTCTGAAAGCCCATAGGTGAACTAGCCTATTGTACCTATTGCAAGGGCAGCACAGTTGTGTAGTGGTTAGCACATTCACCTAGCAGCAATAGGGTCGCTGGTTAAAATCCCGATCACGACACCATCTGCCTGGAGTTTGCATGTTCTCCCTGTGCCTGCGTGGGTTTCCTCCGGGTACTCCAGTTTCCTCCCACACTCCAAATATGTGCTGGTAGGTTAATTAGATCCTGTCAAAAAATTGGCCAAATATGTGTATGTTGTATGTGTATGTGTTTGTAAGCGCGTCAGGACCCCATGGGGCAAGGACTGCGCTATACTGCAGATGGACACCGGCAGCAAAAAGCGCCCTGAGGCGATTCAGTTCGCATAGGTAGCGCTATACAAGTCACTCATTCATTCATTCAGCCCTCCACAGTCACTTGGGGCAACATTTCTTAGTCAGAGATCTACTGTTTATGCTCTTGGTACTGCATTACATGCTGAATCTATCCTTAAAGGTACCTGGGTTAATTGCATTGTATTTGTATTCGACACTGAACTACTGATCTGCTATGTTACCTTTATACTTTGATCTGCTAATACAATCTGCTTATTTCATAACAGTCTGTGTGTGCCATTTTTGTGTGACTCCCTGGAGTTCTCAGCCAAGGTATTCTGCTGGTGTCAACAGGACTCTCTCTGTCTTTCTCTCACTGCACAGAGATGTCCAATTGGCAATTGCCACCATACAGCATAACAAGAGCTGGATTCATCCAGATTATCCATCCAAATATGACCTAAGTTGTCCCTGACACTCATATACCCTTATCAGATGTAGCAGCACAGCAATATTGCATCCTGGATTTTGGACTGCTAAGTATTATTTGATTATCATAGGAAATCCCCATCTTTGACAGTTTCAAGCTTTGACAGTTGTCATCAGAACAGGTATACCAACTACTTTTCTTCCAGTGACAACCTAAACTGTTCAATTTCCCTTCACTTTCTATCCTGGTTAGGTTACAGCACAGAGAGTGAGGAAGGATACTGTATCCCTAATTGGACAGAGACATCAATATAAACAAAGCAAAGTATTCAACTTGTCTATCCTCTTTCAAACCAGAACCATTTTTTTTCTGGAGTTCTGCTTCAGCTAGGATAAGCACAAAACAAGCAACCAGAAGGAATCAAAATCATCACTCTGGAACAGAATATTACGAGGGTGTGGAAAAACGAAACACACCTAATCACTCATACACATAAAGGGGTCTTCAATTTCAAGAAAAAGAGAATGCTTCACAGCATGGGCATAAGCCAAGTGGTTTTATTCAGCTGGAACATTACTATGCAGCTAGAAATTAAAGGACACCTCCGACCAGGGTGTTCTGTGAGCTTCAGTTTAATGAGCATCTTAGAAACGCCTCCACCCAGTGCCATCTACTGATGAATTTTGCTCAGAGAAGATCAATAAAGAATGTTCTGGCTAAGGTTTATTAAGCAAAAGTGCAAAAATGTGGCTTTGGGTGGCCTTGTCTCTGCTGAACAAATTAAACTGATATGTATGACATCCCGGAAAGTGGTCCCATTTTTATCTGTTCCTGTACACAATATAGGAAGCTGGGGCAGTCCCAAGTGACATTTACTGACCAATTTTGGCTCTGAGAAGGTCTACAGTGCTGAATCTTTTCTGATGTAACGCCAAGCAGTTGTTTCGGGGCAAAGTGGAGACAGCTTTGACTTTGATTTTGAACTTATTGAGAATAAAAGGCCTCAGAAACTCAATAATATTTTTTTTTCAATTGGATCTTTGTATCTTATTACTTTTGACATGTACATAAAAACTAAGAAGATAAGTTCATAAATTTAAATCTAAGTTAAGTACCTAAATATACCATATTTATTGGCATATAACACGCACAGGCGTATAACACGCACCCTCATTTTAGGAGGTAAGTTTCAGGAAAAAAACGTATTATTTAAATAAACAACTTTGAATTAAAATAAGGGTCAGTGGGGGTGTGGTTTGACCTCGCTGGAAGATGGCCACATAAAGTAAGAGCTCCCGCTGCTACGGACTGCAACCTTTAGCCCATGGAGGAAAAACCGCCCTAAACTACTCAAACATCATGGGAACAGCCTCCCGCAGCTCATCGGCATCCTGATCCCGCCCCCCCCGCGAACAAACAGGAGGTTTGAGCCAACAGATCCCGGAGATGTTCCAGACACAGAGAAGTAACATGGTGTCTTCCCACCACAGACACACAACCTGCCATTGCCGGGAACTGCACCCGCTCCATCCATGCTGGAAATGACGGGACAGCAAGATAAGACAAGACCTGAAAGTAATCACGCCCGACGTTAAGGATACTCTGTCGGCCGCCATCTCAGAGTTGCGGCTTGATATACACACGCTGGCCGACTGGGTCCATGAGGTGGAACAGATCGCAGGGCAATAGGGAAAGTGGACATGCACACCCTACAGGGAACTCCAACGTCACATGGAAGACCTGGATAATAGGGGAAGGTGACACAATCTGAGGATCCGAGTCGGTGGACACAGAACCGCTCAATCCCATGGTCACTGGCCTGTTCAACTACCTTCTTACCAGACCAGCTCAAACGGTAATTAACATGGAACATATCCACAGGGCACTCAGACCTAGAGGAAGAGATACGGATTCCCAGGGACATCATCTGCTGCATTGTGGATTATAAGATAAAGGAAGAAATCCTAAGGAAGGCGAGAAGCAGAATACAGCTTACCTATGACAGAGCAGTTATCCACATCTTTCAGGATCTCTCTAGCATCACGCTGCAGCACCCCCAAGACCTAAAGCCCCTTTTAGAGGTCCTCCACAATAAGGGAATCCAATACAGGTGGAAATTCCCCTTCTGCCTCTTGGCCAGCTTACAGGGCCACACAGTGCTCCTAAAGGTCCCAGAAGATCTGCAACACTTTTGTGAGACCCTGGCAATCCCGACGGTTGAAGTCCCGAATTGGTATGCAGAATTTTGCCGCATGACCACCAGAAAGATCACCCACCAGGAAGAACCCATGGAAGCGCAGGACACGCGATTCCGCAGACAACGCTCACCCTCAGGCTCCAGACCCCCCTGGTCTCACAAAGCACCGGGCAGGGGTCTAGTTCCACCGAATCACCTAGGCCAAGGAGGGCCCGACGAGACTACTAACAACACCGCAAAAATACCCCCTGAGATTCTTCTATATGAGGCGAGCGGCTCAGTTACAAACTTTTCATCTTCTCAGGCAAGTTATTCACTCACTTCAAGCTAAATCAAACTGACTCTTGTTTATTGTTTTTTTTTTTTTTGCTCTTCCTTTCCCTTGTTGATCCTGCACAACTCCCTCTGCACAATTCGCTCTTACCACCATTACCAAGCTGTGTGTTGATTACCCTATGGGGGACTAGACTGCCACATCACACCCCCACTCTCCACGCTTTGACTCTATGAAGTGCCTTTACTATCTCACAGACTGCAAAGTGGTGCGCGAGGACACACGCAACAGCTCTCCAAGCCAGTCTCCCAGAACCGGACCTTACACACTAAGCTGCTTGCCCTAATGGACGTCCCAACAGCGATGTGCTTTCTGAGGAAGAACCACCACCTTAACCCGGATGGGTACCTTGAACTGTGCCTACGACTAGATGGTATCATTAATAACTGTACTAGCTACGACATCAGCAACAGCCTTAGTTGGGCTGGGTAAGGATAGACCCGATTGAGTTGCATGCTGGGATTCTCCCCCATGTTTGCATGCTGGATCCCCCCTCCAAGATCCAGATGAATTAAAAGTTATATGGGGCTTGCTTACACGCAACCCACCATTTCTGACATGATGAATACACATTGGTTCCCAATGGAGACCCCAGTGTGCACTCTTATTAATAAGAACATTACAGTACATTTTGGTATACACACCCATACTAAAAAGGGGACATCCCACAATATGCGGAATTACCACCTGACGATCTGTTTATTCATACCCCATTCGGGGGCTTTTTTTTGTTTTTGTTGAAAATTATGCCCATAGACTCATTATAAAATGTTATTGTGCACAAAAAAACAGCAAAATAGCGCAGGTTACTTGGTTTGTGTTATATTAGATGTTGCTGTAAACATGTCCTTTTGAGCAGTGCGCTCTCCGTGAGATGACAACAGTCTATGAGTAGGGCAGCCTTTTGATGGGAGGTGAAGCCGCTCCAAGTATGCAAAGGGAAAAAACAACAAGAAAGGCGCCTCTTAGTAAACTGTACATTTAATGACGTATTTAGCATTAAAATCACTCACATATAAAACTTAGATAGTCCGGCATGGGGAACTCAGTATAGGCATACAGGATAGCGTCCTCCTCTGTCCCACAGTCTTTTTCCTCTCTTGCTGACGGCTGGTCTGTGTGGCAAAGACTTCCGGAATCAGTGATAGTTCAGAGCGAGGCTTGGCCACCGCCGAGCAGTCAATTGGGAGGCTGGGACGCTGGAACGCACATCCAAAGTATGTACTGTACTGCCGTAAAGCGACGCGTTTCGGAGCATGCGCACTCGGGCGCGCTCCTTTCTCAAGCTAGGGAGACAATGAAAGCTGCAGCCTATTTAAGTGCTCTAATGGCACCGCCACCTAGTGGACATACTCATAATTACATAAAAGTTTACAGGCAAAGAAAGGCAAATGGAATATGTTGTACTTTATGTTAGATAAAGAAATTAAATGTTTATATAGTGTACCTATATTAATATGTATATAGTGATTGGACATGTGCTTTGCATGTTGTTGTGCATACTATTATCGCATGGATTAAATAAATAAATAGGTTTAAATGAACTAAAACAATTGGTCTCCTGGTAGACTATATATTTATATGGTTACCTACGTGCACTAATGAACCATATATACTGACCTAAATGTCAAATATGGGGATAAGCAATATCTGATGGGCATATATATGTGTACATTGTGCAGGATGACACAATATAATACTAGAAATTACAGATAAAAATAGATTTAAAAATAGATTTTAAAATTAAGAACTAGAATTAAAATATAATAAAAACATATATATATATATATATATATATATATATACTGAAAACTTGCATATATGTGTTGATATGGAACTCAACTATCACTAACAAATTATATTTACCAGTAGTATATAGCCAGAATATGGCAGAATTCTCCTTAACAAATGAATATTGAGCAGATGGTACACTCCGAGTCAGTAAAATTGTTATAAAATGGTGGATATTTCTAATTCTTCGTTGATTCCACCAGGATTTAGGGCATCCAAGGAATAAATCCAGTAGGTTTCTCTTTCACACAATCTGTGAAATCTTTCAGCTATGGGTAAGTTTTTTGGTATTTGTTCAATAACCCATACCTCGAGACCTTCGGTGGATTTAGCATGGTGTTCACAGAAATGGCGGGGGACACTGTGTTTGTCCCTCCCACCTTCTATTTTTCTTCTATGTTCCCCGAATCTTTGCCTTAGTGGGCGTATCGTGCGTCCCACGTAGATGAGATTACACGGGCAACTCAAGCCATAAACTACAAACTCCGAGCCACAATTGTAGAAATTGTCAAGCACGTAAGTTTTTCCTTTGGTGGTAAACTGTTTTTTTCCATGCTTGACAAAAATACAAGTTTTGCACATGGCTTTTTTACATTGAAACATGCCCTTAAGGGGGATCATGTGGGCCTGTGCTGGTGCGATTTCTTTAATGGGCTTTAATTTGCTGGGTGCTATTTTGTTTTTTATATTGGGGGCTTTCCTATAAGTTATTGTGGGATGAGGTGGTAGAACTGGTTTGAGATATGGATCCTCAAGAAGGATGGGCCAGTGTTTTCTAAATATTGCTTCCATTTTCGAAAATTTTGTGTGAAACCTAGTAATGAAACGTCCTGATGGGTTGGATGTATTTTCGTTTTGGTGTTGGTTAGAGGGTGTAGGTTGTAAATACTGTTTTTGCGCTTGGTCTACCAATGACTCTGGATACCCTTTATCTTTGAGTTTTTTTCTGAGTAGTTGGCTCTGTTCCATATAGTCAGTCAATTGTGTACAATTCCTCCGTAATCGGCAGAATTGCCCTTTTGGTATATTGTTTTTCCATTTTTCATAGTGGCAACTTTTGTAATGTAACAAGGAATTTCCTGCTGTAGGTTTGAAGAAGTTCCTTGCGTGTATCTCGTTGCCAACATGGAAAAGGTCAAGGTCTAGGAAAGTTAGTCTCTCTTTGTCCATGACATGAGTAAAACTCAAACCATGTGGATTATTATTGCAGTGGGCCACAAACTTATTAACAACCTCAATTGGACCATCCCAAATGATAATAACATCGTCTATAAAACGACCATAAAAAATTAGATGCCTGAAAAAAGGATTGTTTTGCCATATGTATCTGTGCTCCCATAATCCCATTGCTAAATTAGCATATGGGGGCGCAAAGTTGGCCCCCATAGCTGTCCCCTGGATTTGTAGATAGTATTGCTCATTGAATGTGAAATAATTGTGACAAAAGGACATGTTTACAGCAACATCTAATATAACACAAACCAAGTAACCTGCACTATTTTGCTGTTTTTTTGTGCATAGTATTTTTGAAGCTTGTTTAGAGTGGCTGCAAACAACTGTGGTTTTATTTGTGTTGTTGTTATTGTTCATTTACATTTTTTCATATATTATTAGCATCACACTGGTCACCTCTTCCCCTCTTTCCAACTTGCTTCCCCCCCCCCTCCCCCGTTCCATTCCTTTTTTTCCTTTACTCCCCTCAGCTTCTGACAAAATTTCAGTCAACATTGCACATATTGGTCTGATTTCGATATCTCACTAATATCGTGCAGTGAGAACAATTAAGAGCGGTCCAGTCTTAATCGCATATATATATATTTTTTTAACCAGCAAAACGCACATATCATCTACTAACATCGCACTTTGCATATTGTCATGGATTTTATTACAGATATAGAGTCGCTTAAATATAGTATTTTAGATTCATTACATAATTTATTACCATTGTCCATTTTTAGTCTAGATGTTGTTTTAGACAAAAAGACACGATACAACCTATGCGGAAAATTTAAAAAACTCGAACGTCTTATCCACTCCACCAATTCCCAATGGTGGGATAAATATTTCCTTAACCAATACTTAAAAAATAGAATTACCCCACGAGGTCTCCGCATCATCAAAAACGGTTCCTTTTTAGAACCAGAGGACGCCCTTGAATGGGGCAGCCTAGCAGAATTCTGTACCACTAAATGGATGAATATATTGGTCAAACATAGAGAAAAAAAGTTTGAAAATCTCAAAAAAACTGTAGAAAACTTTACCACAGAGATTATCAATGTAGGACAAAAAGTTCCCTTACCCTGGTTAGATATCCTTAAGAGCAACACCAAAAAACAGGAAAATGATCTCATTTCCAGCAAAATAGGAAAGTTTAGGCGGGATATCCAAGATTATTCAAATAAAAAAGTATTCACATGGATGAAAAAATCCACACGCATTCCACCACTAATGGAAATAGACCCATTCAACCAGCCCATCGCTCCATTACCTCCATCCCATCCCCTATTACCATCACGTGTTTCAGTTGTAAAACATAAAACAACTAGAAACATAGAGTGTCCTTCTCGCACAGGTGGCAATACACAACCACTAAATTATCCTCATCCACCTATTAAGTCACCCAAAGCCCAACTGCTGAATAAACTTAATTCATTTTACAACCGTTCTCAACCTGATCCCACCAAAAACAAGTCCACTAGTATCCACAAAGGTTCTTCCAAAACACAGAACCCCATGCAGATAACAGAAATGGATACTTCTGTCCCAGTAGACGAACCTAGTAGTATTAACAATGAAAAAACCCCGAATACCAATAATAGTACTACTGCACTTAGTGCAGATAGCACTAGATCCTCCCCTAGTACACTATCATCCATTTGTCCAGTATCAGACATCCCTTCTATTCATTCCATATCTATTTCACAAGCTGCAACCAACATACCAATCACATTTGGCTCATGTAGCACGCTAGATAACCCATCTTTTTTATCCACAAACCCCTCTCCAGCCACCCAACTAAAAATAAAATTCATCGGAGAGGCTGTAGAGGGGGAAGAAATAGAAACAGAAACAGTAGCACAAGCAAACAA
This sequence comes from Lithobates septentrionalis, assembly GCA_037952835.1. Taxonomy (NCBI): domain Eukaryota; kingdom Metazoa; phylum Chordata; class Amphibia; order Anura; family Ranidae; genus Lithobates; species Lithobates septentrionalis. Next base: position 504,350 of record JBBDGP010000872.1, on the reverse strand, counting down.
CAACCGGAAACGGTCAAGATCTTTAATTTGTCCCAACACACCCTATCCTCAGCTGAAGTCTCCTTGTTAAACCATGGCCTAAATTTCTCCCCATCCAATAAACCAGACCCATTCATTTTGTTCAAAGACCTTAATAGATACATTAGAAACCTAACACTGCATAGATTTTTTCAAATCAAAGATACAAAAAACACTAAAAATGACACCAATAGCTCATGTCCAACGAGTATTATAGATCTTCCATCAGAAAACCAGGAATTTGATTTTGATGCAGAAATGATCGAGATGCTTGAGCATCTCTATCATGATGATTCATATTCAGGATTAGACCTTTTTACACAACATCTACATACCTCTCCACCTGTTCAACATTCTGGATTAAAACCCAAATCAACATTCTATCCATATCAATCTAAAGGCCCACACCTCACCACATTTTATAATATGGTCTTTTCTGACCTAAAAAAGATGTGTAGTAAGGAGGAGGTGAGTTCCATTACCCTTGGCAGCCTCACTACAAAAGAAAAATTGGCCCTAAAAGCATTAACAGACAACACTGATTTAATCATAAAAACTGCTGACAAAGGTGGCGGAATTGTAATCCAAAGCAGATTGGATTACATAAAAGAAGCAGAACGCTTACTTGCAGACAGTTCCACCTATCAAAAGTTAAGGTCTGACCCGCTACCAGAATTCCAAACTGATATAAACCTTCTTGTTAATAATGCTATTCAATCAAACATCATCAATAAGAATGAGGCATCCTTCTTACGGAGGGATTTCTACCGTACCCCATACTTTTATCACATACCCAAAATTCACAAAAACCAGACTAATCCCCCAGGAAGACCCATAATCGCCGCCATGGATAGTATTACTTCAGGTTTATCCAAATATATTGATCACCATCTACAGCCCTTAGCCCAAGGACTGCAGTCATACATTCGAGATGGAACCCATCTGTTGGATTTATTGAAACCATATAGATGGGAGAATCAATATATTTGGTTATCCCTAGACGTGAACTCGCTGTACACGTCTATTCCTCATACCTTTGGAATATCAGCACTCAATCATTTCCTATCCCAGGACCCATATATGAGCAACAAACAGGCCTCGTTTATCTTGGATTGTGCTAATTATTGTTTAACTCACAATTATTTCACATTCAATGAGCAATACTATCTACAAATCCAGGGGACAGCTATGGGGGCCAACTTTGCGCCCCCATATGCTAATTTAGCAATGGGATTATGGGAGCACAGATACATATGGCAAAACAATCCTTTTTTCAGGCATCTAATTTTTTATGGTCGTTTTATAGACGATATTATTATCATTTGGGATGGTCCAATTGAGGTTGTTAATAAGTTTGTGGCCCACTGCAATAATAATCCACATGGTTTGAGTTTTACTCATGTCATGGACAAAGAGAGACTAACTTTCCTAGACCTTGACCTTTTCCATGTTGGCAACGAGATACACGCAAGGAACTTCTTCAAACCTACAGCAGGAAATTCCTTGTTACATTACAAAAGTTGCCACTATGAAAAATGGAAAAACAATATACCAAAAGGGCAATTCTGCCGATTACGGAGGAATTGTACACAATTGACTGACTATATGGAACAGAGCCAACTACTCAGAAAAAAACTCAAAGATAAAGGGTATCCAGAGTCATTGGTAGACCAAGCGCAAAAACAGTATTTACAACCTACACCCTCTAACCAACACCAAAACGAAAATACATCCAACCCATCAGGACGTTTCATTACTAGGTTTCACACAAAATTTTCGAAAATGGAAGCAATATTTAGAAAACACTGGCCCATCCTTCTTGAGGATCCATATCTCAAACCAGTTCTACCACCTCATCCCACAATAACTTATAGGAAAGCCCCCAATATAAAAAACAAAATAGCACCCAGCAAATTAAAGCCCATTAAAGAAATCGCACCAGCACAGGCCCACATGATCCCCCTTAAGGGCATGTTTCAATGTAAAAAAGCCATGTGCAAAACTTGTATTTTTGTCAAGCATGGAAAAAAACAGTTTACCACCAAAGGAAAAACTTACGTGCTTGACAATTTCTACAATTGTGGCTCGGAGTTTGTAGTTTATGGCTTGAGTTGCCCGTGTAATCTCATCTACGTGGGACGCACGATACGCCCACTAAGGCAAAAATAGAAGGTGGGAGGGACAAACACAGTGTCCCCCGCCATTTCTGTGAACACCATGCTAAATCCACCGAAGGTCTCGAGGTATGGGTTATTGAACAAATACCAAAAAACTTACCCATAGCTGAAAGATTTCACAGATTGTGTGAAAGAGAAACCTACTGGATTTATTCCTTGGATGCCCTAAATCCTGGTGGAATCAACGAAGAATTAGAAATATCCACCATTTTATAACAATTTTACTGACTCGGAGTGTACCATCTGCTCAATATTCATTTGTTAAGGAGAATTCTGCCATATTCTGGCTATATACTACTGGTAAATATAATTTGTTAGTGATAGTTGAGTTCCATATCAACACATATATGCAAGTTTTCAGTATATATATATATATATGTTTTTATTATATTTTAATTCTAGTTCTTAATTTTAAAATCTATTTTTAAATCTATTTTTATCTGTAATTTCTAGTATTATATTGTGTCATCCTGCACAATGTACACATATATATGCCCATCAGATATTGCTTATCCCCATATTTGACATTTAGGTCAGTATATATGGTTCATTAGTGCACGTAGGTAACCATATAAATATATAGTCTACCAGGAGACCAATTGTTTTAGTTCATTTAAACCTATTTATTTATTTAATCCATGCGATAATAGTATGCACAACAACATGCAAAGCACATGTCCAATCACTATATACATATTAATATAGGTACACTATATAAACATTTAATTTCTTTATCTAACATAAAGTACAACATATTCCATTTGCCTTTCTTTGCCTGTAAACTTTTATGTAATTATGAGTATGTCCACTAGGTGGCGGTGCCATTAGAGCACTTAAATAGGCTGCAGCTTTCATTGTCTCCCTAGCTTGAGAAAGGAGCGCGCCCGAGTGCGCATGCTCCGAAACGCGTCGCTTTACGGCAGTACAGCACATACTTTGGATGTGCGTTCCAGCGTCCCAGCCTCCCAATTGACTGCTCGGCGGTGGCCAAGCCTCGCTCTGAACTATCACTGATTCCGGAAGTCTTTGCCACACAGACCAGCCGTCAGCAAGAGAGGAAAAAGACTGTGGGACAGAGGAGGACGCTATCCTGTATGCCTATACTGAGTTCCCCATGCCGGACTATCTAAGTTTTATATGTGAGTGATTTTAATGCTAAATACGTCATTAAATGTACAGTTTACTAAGAGGCGCCTTTCTTGTTGTTTTTTCCCTTTATAAAATGTTATTGTGTTGGGCCGGGGGGGGGGGGGGGGGGGAATGGGAGGACGGAGAGGAGTACATGTAAGAAAGGGAAGGAAGGGGTCAAGAGGAGATCCCCCCAAAAAAAGATGGTCCGCTCAAGAACAAACAGTTGAACCTACAAAAACTTTATTGTGTCACAATATGTAGAAACATAATCCAACAACCATGTGTATTTTAAAAAATAGGGCAGATAAAAGTCCTATTGTGTGCTGGTGGCCACCACAGACATTACACATATATCTCATGCATTCATGCACTCACACTCATCAATTAAAGTCACTAGAGACCCGGGTCTATACTATTTCACTGGAATTCCAGAGCCGGATCGGCTACATGAGTGGGTAGACTAGGTCCTTGTTAGATAAAGTGCAAGTGCTAATAAACAACAAAAGTCCCCTCGGATGTGAACCAATGGCTGGTTAGACATATATATGTGTCATTCAACCGGAGCCAAGGAAGGAAACGGTGTCCTGGTTGTGTGGTGAACAATTGCAACTCAAGCAACCTCACATAGAGGGCTTTTAAGGATGGACGGAAAATGGCCATAAACAAAATGCCTCATGAATGTGAGGGTACATTTTAGCTCACCGTCTGACGTCTTCAGTGAAGAAGAAGTAGAGCCCAAAGGAGTTGCTGATGGCCGCGTTCGTGTGGGTTTGAGAACACGTTCATGCGGTATTAGCTTGTTGTGGGCATGAGCGGATTACTTCCGGGTATCCTCCGGCAGAAGGTAAGGTGAGTCACAAGGGTCAAGCTTGTTAGTGTCTCATATCCAATGGTATAAGCAATCCGGAGAGACGCTCGGCGTCCGTGTTCACCGCAGAGGTTTCACCTGATGTCCCAAATCTTGATTGATCCGATCAGGATCGTTAGAGATGTTCACATCCAATTTGGAAGGATATTGTAGTTAGAGTGTGAGAGTCTGTGTGCCACCTGCACATGGGTCAAATGCTGAGCGCTTTCGCTTGTTACCAAGCTTCTTCAGAGCTAATGTGGTATCGGTAGCTGGATGTTTAAATAGCCAGAAGGCTAGTGTTCAATTTCCTGTCTTCATAATTAACACCTGAATACCATAGCTTGACCATAATTGCAATCACCAAAAATGTGCCAATCACACCCATACATACATCTATTTAGACAAAACCATTGAGGGTAGTGGATACATAAAGATTCAATCTGATTGACTTGTGTATGTGGTCAGATTTGAATATTGCATCTCTTACCATCATGAAATAACGGAAAAAATAACGGAAAAGGAGAGGAGTACATGCCATTTCTACACAACCTACCAGGAGAACCTACAACGCCAATAGATTGGTAAAACATCACCTGCTCTCTGAGCAAATAGATACCCTCTCTATGATCCACTCATAAGAGGCTCAGGGGATCGCTAAGGCTTGCTCCACCCCTAGCCTAATAACAGACTCTACAGAACTTGATGGGCTCTTCTCCCTCTCCACCCCCCTCCTCGGGCGTGCTAGATCAAGATTAAGTGCCTATAGTTAGAGATCAGCATTAATTCTACTCACTCAGATACACCTATCTCCCTATAATCACATTTTGGCATACTCGTTCCTCCATGGCGGACTAACATTTATTGAGATGTCTTCCTTATGTCAAAACTACTAATGCATTAATAGATCTATGCCCCTAGCATACAGCTAGGATTCCACTGCACTATCCAGCATAACCCCTCCCTCCACTTAAGACATAACCGCTTTCTCCCTCTCCACACCTGCAGTCTTCAGTGGGCATATACGCATACATAGCAGAGACCACTATTGTAATATAATTGATGGATGGCAAGTAGTACCATCAAGATGGGCGTACCACGCCTTTCAAAGTCCCAGAACCTACTCAACACACAGTATTCTACCCTGTTAAGAGATGTAATGTTACGTCATCTTTCACTATTTTTTTTTAAGAGAAAGGGGGAAGAAAAAAGAATAATAATAATGTTAAACTGTTTTACTGGTTTTATAACTCTAAACATGGCTACTTTAGTTAAGATCACTGATTGAGGTGGCCAAATCCTGCTATGCTCTGAAAGGTGGATTGTGAGCTGCTAGGTGTGATGCATATTCCACCCTGAAGATCACGGCTAACCGAACAAGGCAAGTCTTCACCTTATACAGTTACCCTACTATAATTACCTCATGACAGGCAATTTGAAATTACCTCCGCTGCCTCCATCCACTTCCTCTCAACCCACCCACATTTCCAACTAGACCTCAACGGTCTACCCAGTGGTGTATTTAGGTTTTGTGCTGCCCTAGACCTGACTAAACTCATGCACCCCCTAATTTAAATATGACCCACCCCTTCCTGTCAAAGTCACACCCCTTCCTTATTAAGACACACCCTATCATCTGTAAACCACACCCCTTCCTCTTTAGGCTCCACCTTTTCCTCTCTGTACATTAGCACACACAATCATGCACCATTCACTCCATACTTACATCAATCAATCCAGTTGTAGTTGGCTCCTATCTAAATCTTTGCCCCTACCATGTGTATGTATGAGTTAGGGACCTTAGATTGTAAGCTCTTTGAGGGCAAGGAGCCACTAGCCAGGCCTTAGGAGTTACTTGCCACCACTTGGCCCACCCAATCCCTACCCTGCCCCACCCCTAAACACACCTTACACCTAAACATATCTTATGAAATTGCACTGTTAAATGTTTTGTGTAGAATTAAGTTCCAAATATAAATATTAACAACAACTTTAACAATATCAACATAAAGCATATCAGTATCCATCAGTACAGCCTCATCAGTGCCGCCTCATCAGTGCACATCAGTACAGCCTCATCAGGACAGCCTCATCAGGGGCCACCAATGCAGCCTATCAGTGGCCATCAGTGCAGCATATCAGTGTTGCCTTATCAGTGCAGCCCTATCAGTGCAGCTTAAGAATGCCACCTCATCTGTGCCAAACAGTGCAGCCTCATCAGTGGCCATCAGTGCAGCCCTATCAGTGGCCATCAGTGCAGCCTTATCAGTGGCCATCAGTGCAGCATATGAGTGCAGCCCTATAGTGCAGCTTAAGATTGCCGCCTCATCTGTGCCTAACAGTGCAGCCTTATCAGTGCCCATCAGTGCAGTCTCATCAGGGGCCATCAGTGCAGCCTATCAGGGGCCATCAGTGTGGCCTCGTCAGGGGCCACCAGTGCAGCCTATCAGTGGCCACCAGTGCATCCTCATCAGGGTTCACCAGTGCAATCAATCAGTGCTGCCTTATCAGTGTAGCGTAAGAGTGCCACCTCATCTGTGCCCATCAGTACAGCCTATCAGTGCCCATCAGTACAGTTCCATCAGTGCAGCCTGATCAGTGCTGCCTTCATCAGTGTCCATCAGTGCCGCCTACCAGTGCCCAACAGTGCCGCCTATCAGTTATCATCAGTGCCGCCTATCAGTGCTCATCAGTGCCGCCTATCAGTGCTCATCAGTGCCACCTATCAGTGCTCATCAGTGCCACCTATAAGTGCTCATCAGTGCAGCCTACCACTGCTCATCAGTGCCGCTTACCACTGCTCATCAGTGCCGCTTACCAGTGCTCATCAGTGCCGCCTACCAGTGCCCATCAGTGCCACCTACCAGTGCCCATCAGTGCAGCCTACCAGTGCCCATCAGTGCAGCCTACAAGTGCCCATCAGTGCCGCCTACCAGTGCCCATCAGTGCCGCATATCAGTACTCATCAGTGTCGCATATCAGTGCAGCCTACCAGTGCCCATCAGTGCAGCCTACCCGTGCTGATCAGTACAGCCTACCCGTGCTCATCAGTGCAGTTTAGGAGTACCGCCTCATCAGTGGCAATCAGTGCAGCCTCGTCAGTTTCAAAGTATCACAGCTTACTTGTGTATATTAATTATGTTTTGATTATAGCATGGAGCACTTTGCAGTGCATGAATTTTCACTGAATGTGGATTGTTTAATGGGTTTGCATTGATTTCAGCATGGAGCACTTTGCATATGCTGTTATCTATGCAAACTTATTAGACAGTCCACATTCAGTCAAAGTTCATGCACTGCAAAGTGATCCATGCAAAAATGCAGTACATGAACTTTCACTGAATGTGGACTGTTTAATGAGTTTGAGCATGCATGGATCACTTTGTTGCGATATGCTATGAAAATGAGCATTTAATCCATGTTGAGCACTGCCACTTTATATGGATGATGAGTCATCATTGATGACTTACAAAAATGAATGTAATTACCTTAGCTGCTGTCCTGGCCACCACTTGCGGGGGTTCCCGTCATCATCCTCTCTCTTTTCATCCTTCAGTCACAGAGACCCCGCCCCCCCGGGCCAGGGGGAAGATGCATAGGGATGTCGCGCCGAGGAGAGTAGGCGGAGCTGTAGGCTCCGCCTCTGCCGCTGGAATGATATGCGCCCGGGCTGGCCAGTCACTGGCCGTTTAATGGGGGGCGTCAGTCGCTCCCTCCCCCTGGCCAAGTACGCACCGTCCATCCATACTGCTAATGATTTTAGCAAGTGCCACGCTACAGGCCGCCGCGCTGGGGGCTATATTTGTGCTGGCGGTCGCGGGAGGCTGCCGTGGGAATCGGGAGGATGGATCTGGGGGTTTTCTTCATGTGGGGGGGCGGCTTGGTGCCTCCCCCCCGCAAAGTGCCGCCCTAGGCCTAGGCCTTGTCGGCCTAGGTCAAGATACAGCACTGGGTCTACCTCTAACTATCTAGCCCAATACCCCGTAGCAGCGGGCTGACAAGAAAATCAAAAAACTCTTCCTTACCTGGTTTTCACCAACCCCCACACAGTGACACAGCTTAGAGTGGGTCGCCGTTAGGCGGACACACTCTAGCTGCTCACTGTACCCGGTTGACACACTTCACCCCCATCCTCCCCCTTGTTTTCTTTATATCTACTTGCTCTCCCTCTTCCACACAAGGTAGGCAGGCTCACCCCTACCCTCGGCTTACAGAATAGGGAGGACCTATCCCCCCTAACTGATCACCTTACATTTTCACCCCCCCCCAGCTACTTAAGAAACCCTACAGACTCATACCCCCTTCATCTTGGTGGATTCCCCTACCCTTTTCACGGCTCCCCACGACAAGACCTAATCACCTCTACAGATCAAACTACACTCGTTGAACGTACGCGGACTCAATACCCCTGAGAAGAGATCCCAATTACTCCTAACCCTACAGAAGACTAGAGCACATATAGTCTTCCTCCAGGAGACCTATTTTAGATCTGACAACATCCCCAAACTCGGCAGCAATCTCTTCCCCATACCTTATCATGCTTCTAACAAAGACTCCAAATCTAAAGGTGTCTCATCTTAATATCCAAACACTGTCCCATCCAAGTACACGACATGAGATGACGGAGGCAGATTCCTGCTTCTGAAAGGGTCACTACACAATAGGCCTATTACTTTGGCTAATCTGTACGCCCCTAACAAACAACAAGTGCCCCTTTTCCGCAGAACCCTTCAACATCTCACAGCTTTCCAATCTGGAATCCTGATTGTAGGGGGTGATTTCAACGTGGCACTATCTCCCTCCCACGACACTTCTGCAGGTAGTTCTTCCCTAACCTACAGAGCCCTACAAGCTATCAAAACCCACCTTAGTGACCTGACACTACACGACACGTGGCACACACTACATCCCAACGAAAAGGACTACAAATTCTTCTCACCACCCCACAACAAATATGCCAGAATCGATTACTTCTTTATATTACAGAATGACTTGACACTTCTCACGGAAGCAACCATAGACCCCATGCTCCTCTCGGACCACAATCCTATCTCTATGACCTTGACACTCACACGCTCTACACCAACGATAGGGATGAGCCGAACACCCCCCGGTTCGGTTCGCACCAGAACTTGCGAACGGACCGAAAATACGCACGAACGTTAGGACCCCATTGACGTCTATGGGACTCGAACGTTCAGAATCAAAAGTGCTCATTTTAAAGGCTAATTTGCATGGTATTGCCCTAAAAAGGGTTTGGGGACCCGGGTCCTGCCCCAGGGGACATGTATCAATGGAAAAAAAACTATTAAAAACGGCAGTTTTTTCGGGAGAAGTGATTTTAATGATGCTTAAAGTAAAAAAAAAAAAAAGTGAAATATTCCTTTAAATATCGTACCTGGGGGTGTCTATAGTATGCCTGTAAAGTGGCGCGTGTTTCCCATGCTTAGAACAGTCCCTGCACAAAATGTCATTTTTAAAGGAAAAAAAGTCATTTAAAACTGCTTGCGGCTTTAATGTCGGGTCCTGGCAATATGGATGAAAATCAGTGAGACAAACGGCATGGGTTCCCCCCAGTCCATTACCAGGCCCTTTGGGTCTTATATGGATATTAAGGGGAACCCCGCACTCAAATTAAAAAAGGAAACAGCAGTATACAGGCTCTGTAGTCTGAACAGCAGTTTACAGGCGGTGCAAACAAGACAGGGACTATAGGTTTGTTGTCAAAGAGGAGTTCCACCCAGGGGGGGCCATTAAAAGAAAAAATAAATAAAAGTCAGCAGCTACAAATACTGCAGCTGCTGACTTCTAATTGGACACTTACCTGTCCTGGAGTCCAGGGAAGCGGGGGATCGAAGCCCCGCTCGTCTCCCCCTCCGTTCAGCGGCGCCAGCATTGCAACTGTGGGCGCCGGGCTGTGGCTTCACCGCTCGCCGTGATTGGCCGCTCAGTCACCTGGGACCTGTAATGGGTCCCAGATGATTGACAGGAGGGAAGGAGCAGAGCGGAGCCCTTCCTGTGCCGAGGGGGAAGTGATGTCACCAGCCCAGGCAAAGGAAGGGGCAGACTACGAGGGACCACCTAGCAACAGGCATTTAGAGGTAAGTTAAAAAAAAAAAATGTTTTTTTGTTTTGTTTTTTTAGGATTTTTTATGTATGTTTGTTTTTTTGGGTGGAACGCAACTTTAAGTAGAATCTGTTTGTAATTTTGAACTGGTACATTTTTAACGTGTTTAGCTCCAGCCAAAAAATCTATTTTAAGCTTTTTGGAAAACATAGGAAAGGGTTATCACCCCTGTGACATTTGTTTTGCTGTCTGTGCTCCTCTTCAGAAGATTTCACCTCACTTTTTGTCCCAATGACAAATGTTTTTTAAAAATTTGGGTTTTTTTGTGAAGCAAGGATTGGTGATAAAGCATCAGTGGAAAGGAAAAATGTTTTTCCCATATTAACTCTTACAGGAGAGAATTTCCCTTCCTAGGGGTAGATTTCATCTCACTTCCTGTTGTCTCCTTCCGTTTGCAAGTAGGAGTCGTTTGTAAGTTGGATGTTTGAAAGTAGGGGCCTGCCCTATATACTCAGCAGAAATTTGGGCCTTAGGTGTTGTTGTGGCCACAACACTGTAAGCCCTCACAGGGCCCTGCTGTGAAATATTAGATCAAGAATTGTAATTACATGCCCCTGTTGAACAGGGGCAGAAAAATTGGGCCTTTGGTGGTGGTGGTGGTGCTGGTGCCACAACACTGTAAGTCCTCATTCGCTCTTGGTGGGTGCAGAAACAGGCCCTGCTGTGAAATATTAGATCAAGAATTGTAATTACATGCCCCTGTTGAACAGGGGCTAAAAAATTGGGCCTTAGGCACTGGTGCTGGTGCCACAACACTGCAACCCCTCACAGATACTCTAGTTGGAACGCAGAAACGAGCCCTGCTGCAAAGTATTGCATCAAAAATTGTAATTACACGCCCCTGTTAAACAGGGGCTGAAAAATTGGGCCTTAGGCACTGGTGCCACAACACTGCAACCCCTCACAGATACTCTAGTTGGAACGCAGGAAAGAGCCCTGCTGCAAAGTATTGCATCAAAAATTGTAATTACACGCCCCTGTTAAACAGGGGCTGAAAAATTGGGCCTTAGGCACTGGTGGCGGTGCCCAGAACCAAAAATGTTCTTACAAGCTATCAGCGTGATCATTGAGGAGGAAGAGGATAATTACTCAGGATAGTCACTCAGCATCAGCATAGGCAGCCTTTGAAGGGATCTGAGATTTCAAAAAAAATTATTCGGTTACATCAGCATCAGGTGCTTGGTAGCTGGTGGTGATCCAAGACTGATTCATTTTTATGAAGGTCAGTCGATCGACCGAGTCGGTGGACAGACGCACCCTGTGATCGGTTACAAAGCCTCCAGCAGCACTGAATGTGCGTTCCGAAAGAATGCTGGATGCAGGACAGGCCAGTAGCTCAATTACATACTGTGCAAGCTCTGGCCAGTGATCCATCCTCAAGACCCAGTAACCCAGAGGAATTTCAGTGGGAAAGGTGTCCAAGTCAGAATTTGCCCCTAGGTATTCCTGCACCATGTAAAACAGACGCTGGCGATGGTTGCTGGAACCGATCATACCTTGGGGCTGCGGACTAAAAAATTGTCTGAACGCATCAGTCAGACGGCCACCTTCTCCACCGCTCCTTCTTTGACTGACCGAAGCCTCAGCAACACGTTGTCCAGAAACAGGAGTTTTTAACCTCTCAGTATCTGGGAACGCGTTGCACAGACCTTTCTGCAAGGCCTCCCGAAGATGTTTCATCCTCTGCTCCCTCTGCGACGGCAAGATAAGGTCTGCAACCTTACCCTTGTAACGTGGATCAAGGAGGGTTGCCAGCCAGTATTGGTCCTTCTCCTTGATACCACGAATACGAGGATCCTTACGCAGGCTTTGCAGGATCAGGGAGGCCATGCAGCGTAGGTTTGCTGAGGCATGCGGTCCAGAGTCCTCTGGGTCACTAAGGACGACATGGTCCGCAGCCACCTCGTCCCAGCCACGTACAAGTCCATGTGTTTCTTGGGACTGATCCCTTAAAGACTGCTGCTGATGCTGAGTGCCAGGCTCCACCTCCATACTGACACAATCCTCCTCCTCTTCCTGTGTGATCAGCGGGCCCGCAGGAACACTGTCTGGATAAAGGGGGCCTTGAGAGCTAAGGAAGTCCTCCTCTTCCTGCCTCTGTTCTGCCTCAAGTGCCCTGTCCATTATTCCACGCAGCGTGTGCTCCAACAGGTGGACAAGGGGGACAGTGTCACTGATGCATGCACTGTCACTGCTCACCATCCTCGTGGCCTCCTCAAATGGTGACATGACAGTGCATGCATCCCTGATCATGGCCCACTGGCGTGGGGAAAAAACCAAGCTCCCCTGACCCTGTCCTGGTGCCATAGTCGAACAGGTACTCATTGATGGCTCTCTGTTGCATGTGCAGCTGCTGCAGCATGGCCAACGTTGAGTTCCACCTGGTGGGCATGTCACAGATTAGGCGGTTCTTGGGCAGGTTAAACTCCTTTTGGAGATCTGCCAGCCGAGCACTGGCATTATATGACCGGAAGAAATGCACACAGACTTTCCTGGCCTGCCTCAGGACATCCTGTAAGCCCGGGTACCTGCCCAAGAACCGCTGCACCACCAAGTTAAGGACGTGAGCCATGGGTCATTTGTCCCTGTCGGAGGGCAGAGAGGAGGTTGGTGCCATTGTCGCAAACCACCATTCCTGGCTTAAATTGGCGTGGCGTCAACCGCCTCTGAACCTGCCCCTGCAGAGCTGACAGAACCTCTGCCCCAGTGTGGCTCCTGTCCCCCAAGCACACCAGCTCAAGCACCGCATGGCATCTTTTGGCCTGCATACTTGCGTAGCCCCTTGAACGGCTACGGAGCACTGCTGGTTCTGAGGACAAAGCACAGGAAGAGGCCATGGAGGAAGAAGAAGAGGAGGGGGTGGAGGAGAGAGGTGTGTCACAATCATTAGTAGTGGCATTTTGGAGGCGTGGTGGCGGAACAACATCCAAAACTACTGCACCTTGTCCTGCATCCTTCCCAGCTGCCAGCAGAGTCACCCAATGCGCCGTGAAACTTAGGTAACGTCCCTGTCCATGCCTGCTGGACCATGACTCAGCGGTAACATGCACCTTACCGCTGACCGCCCTGTCCAGCGAGGCATGGACATTGCCTTCCACATGCCGGTAGAGAGCCGGAATCGCCTTCCGTGAGAAAAAGTGGTGTTTGGGTACCTGCCACTGAGGAACCGCACATTCCACAAACTCACGGAAGGGGGCAGAGTCTACCAACTGAAAAGGCAGCAGTTGAAGTGCTAGCAATTTTGCCAAGCTAACATTCAACCGCTGGGCATGTGGATGGCTGGAAGCAAACTTCTTTCGGCGGTGCAGCAGCTGGGGCAGGGAAATTTGCCTGGTACAATCTGACGTCGGTGTACCGAAAGCAGATTGCCAACAAGTACTTGGCTGTGACACACCTAATTCTACACCTTCATTCCTCTCAGTGCAGGTCTCAGAGAGGACTGAAGGTATCGTGGGGTTGGAGATCTCAGCTGATGAGGAGCAAGGAGAGGTCCTCTTTGTTCTTTGGTGTGGGTCTTTTAGATACGCTTGCCAACGAACTGCATGGCAGGTCAACATATGTCTGGTCAAGCATTTGGTGCCCAATCGGGAGATGTTTTGGCCATGCGAGATACGCTTGAGACATATGTTGCAAATAGCAGCGGTGCGATCTGATGCAATTGTCTCAAAAAAGGCCCACACCAAAGAACTTTTGGAATAACGCGCAGAGACAGCAGCGCCCTGCACATGCGGAGCTTTGGGGTGTGATGCAGTCAGTGTGCTGCCATTAGGCTGGCCCCTGGAGGGCATCTTGCCTCGTAGTTGATGTGCCTCCACCTCCTCCTCTCTCCTATCAGGCACCCACATTGAGTCAGTGACCTCATCATCCCCTCCCTCCTCATCACTGGAGCAAACCTGGCAGTATGCCGCAGCAGGGGGAGCATGACTGCCAGGTTGCTGTCCTTCTTGGGCACCCCCTCTGTCCGTGCTCACGTTACTGCCTTCATCTAGCTCAGTATCATCATCATAGCCTTCTAAACGCTGGGCATCCTCCTGGATCATGTACCCAACACTGTGGTCAAACAGTTCGAGAGACTCCTCAGGAGGACATGGTGGGGCTAGGGAAGGAGTCACTGATGCCATTGAGCCGAGGGAGGAGGCCGCGTTGGCAGGTGCTTTGCCAGACAAAGTACCCTGAGCATGGGTGAGAGAGGATGAGGAGGATGAGGACGGCTTGGTCATCCACTCGACCAAGTCTTCCGCATGTTGCGGCTCAACACGGCCAGCTGCCGAAAAAAAATCCAAGCGTGTCCCACGGCCACGTGCTGATGAGGATGCACCGTCTCCATAACCAGCACTGTTGCCTCTAGACACAGAGCCTGCTTGCCCTCTTTTATTGGCTTGTGACTGTCTGACTCTCCTTGTTGGCCTTCCAGACATACTAATAGCCTGTAGCTGCACTAAGCTGGGATATATATATATATATATATATATATATATATATATACTGCAGCTAGCAAAATCAACTGTCTGCCTGTAGTATGAGAACACCACCAACCTTCTACAGGTAGCTTTAGCTGAACACTGCAGAGCTCGCACTACACTAACTTGTAGTTTTAGCTGAACACTGTGAGGAGGACGCACTACACTAACTTGTAGCTTTAGCTGAACACTGTTCAGAGGACGCACTACACTAACTTGTAGCTTTAGCTGAACACTGTGCAGAGGTCGCACTACACTAACTTGTAGTTTTAGCTGAACACTGTGAGGAGGACGCACTACACTAACTTGTAGCTTTAGCTGAACACTGTGAGGAGGACGCACTACACTAACTTGTAGTTTTAGCTGAACACTGTGAGGAGGACGCACTACACTAACTTGTAGCTTTAGCTGAACACTGTTCAGAGGACGCACTACACTAACTTGTAGCTTTAGTTGAACACTGTGCAGAGGTCGCACTACACTAACTTGTAGTTTTAGCTGAACACTGTTCAGAGGACGCACTACACTAACTTGTAGCTTTAGCTGAACACTGTGCAGAGGTCGCACTACACTAACTTGTAGTTTTAGCTGAACACTGTTCAGAGGACGCACTACACTAACTTGTAGCTTTAGCTGAACACTGTGCAGAGGTCGCACTACACTAACTTGTAGTTTTAGCTGAACACTGTTCAGAGGATGCACTACACTAACTTGTAGCTTTAGCTGAACACTGTGCAGAGGTCGCACTACACTAACTTGTAGTTTTAGCTGAACACTGTGAGGAGGACGCACTACACTAACTTGTAGCTTTAGCTGAACACTGTGCAGAGGTCGCACTACACTAACTTGTAGTTTTAGCTGAACACTGTGAGGAGGACGCACTACACTAACTTGTAGCTTTAGCTGAACACTGTGAGGAGGACGCACTACCCTAACTTGTAGCTTTAGCTGAACACTGTGCACTACACTGACTTGTATTTTTAGCTGAACACTTCAGAGGACACACTACACTAACTTGTAGCTTATTTAGGTGCCTGCGGTAGTGATAGGATCAGGAAAACAGCACCAACCTTCTACAGGTAGCTTTAGCTGAACACTTTGCAGAGCTCGCACTACACTAACTTGTAGTTTTAGCTGAACACTGTGAGGAGGACGCACTACACTAACTTGTAGCTTTAGCTGAACACTGTTCAGAGGACGCACTACACTAACTTGTAGCTTTAGCTGAACACTGTGCAGAGGTCGCACTACACTAACTTGTAGTTTTAGCTGAACACTGTGAGGAGGACGCACTACACTAACTTGTAGCTTTAGCTGAACACTGTGAGGAGGACGCACTACACTAACTTGTAACTTTAGCTGAACACTGTGAGGAGGACGCACTACACTAACTTGTAGCTTTAGCTAAACACTGTGCAGAGGTCGCACTACACTAACTTGTAGCTTTAGCTGAACACTGTGAGGAGGACGCACTACCCAACTTGTAGTTTTAGCTGAACAATGTGCAGAGGTCACACTAAACTAACTTGTAGCTTTAACTGAACACTGTGAGGAGGACGCACTACACTAACTGTAAATAGTCTAGCTGCCTGACTGTGGTACTAATAGGATCAAAAGAACACCAGCAATTTTCTTCAGGTAGCTGTAAATACTGTAACAAGACAAGCCTGCCTGTCAGTAGGAAGATAACAGGAACGGATCTAGCTAAACTGAATACAGTGTATATATATATATATATACAACACCTGGGATGCATATATATACACAATACACTGTAAGTGCAGCTAACTCACTGACTGTCCTGCCTAATCTATCTAACTTAAATCAAATGACACTGTCTCTCTGTCTATCTCTTTCAACGCCGGAACACACACAACACAGGGCCGCCGTGCGTGTACTAAATCCCCTGAGCCATAATTGGCCAAAGCCTCCTTGGCTTTGGCCAATTACGGCTCTCTGTTCAGACGACGCTGTGATTGGCCAAGCATGGGCGTCATAGTGCATGCTTAGCCAATCATCAGCCAGCAATGCACTGCGATGCCGCAGAGAACTATGGGCCGTGACGTGCCACGCGAATTTGGCACGAACGGCCCATATCGTTCGGAATTCGATGAACGGGCGAACAGACGATGTTCGAGTCGAACATGGGTTCGACTCGAACACGAAGCTCATCCCTAACCGACGATATAGCGCCTTGACAACTCCCTACTGACTGACCTTGAAATAACGACGCGCATCACCTCACACCTAACAAAATATTTTCGAGAGAACGAATCTGCGGATACCACGCCGGCCATACTCTGGGCTGCACAAAAATGTGTAATCCGAGGTGAACTTATCTCTATAGCAGCCAAACGAAACAAAGACAGAAAGGTACATATCGAAGTGTTATCCCTCCGCATCCGTTCTCTCGAACTAATACACAAACGCTAGCCACCAATTCCCTCGCCGACCTCTTAAAAGCCAGAGAAGAACTGCTAGAAGAGCTTGAAAAAACTCTGAAACGCAAATATGCACTGACACAAAATTGTATTATGAATTTGGAAACAAGTCAGGGAAGCTGCTGGCTAGAGCACTTCAACTTAAAAAAGCCGCATCTACAGTCCACACTACCAAAAGCCCTTCGGGCACCACACATGCCATGCCTGAAGACATAGCTGACCAATTAGTGCAATATTTCACAAAACTTTACAATTTACCCACCCCAACTAACACTGGGAAAGAGCCTACCAGAATAGAACAATTGACAATTTTTTAAAGCAATATAGCCCCACACCCATCACTACAGAGGAGGCGTCAGAAATTGACCACCCCATTTCCATGGGTGAAACCATTGTAGCACTAAAACAACGGAACACTGGCAAGAGCCCAGGCCCTGATGGCCTGACGGTGAGCTACTACAAATCTTTTACGGTTACATTACTCCCCCACTTTCTCAAAGCGTTTAACTCACTAACCTCCTCACCTCAAGCCCATAAAGATATCCTATCCGCCCACATAATGCTTATACCAAAACCCGGTAAAGACCCCACTATGGTATCAAATTATAGGCCCATATCACTCCTCAATGTGGATGTGAAGCTCTACGCAAAAGTCCTGGCGAACCGCTTACTTCCCTTACTCCCCAAACTGGTCTCCTTAGACCAGGTCGGTTTCATTCCCGGTAGGGAAGCCAGGGATAACACCATAAAAAAATAAATATCCATCACTGGCTATCTAAATCCTCACACCCGGGCTTCTTGTTGTCCCTTGATGTGAAGAAAGCTTTCGACAGAGTGGCCTGGGACTACATGACAGCAGCACTAAAGGCACTGGAATTACCAGAACATTTGCTTGAACTAATACTTGTGCTCTACTCCTCGCCAACAGCAAAAATCTGAGTCAATGGCCGGCTGTCGGATGCCTTCTCCGTGTCAAATGGCACACGCCAGGGTTGCCCACTATCCCCCCTTCTCTTTGTACTCACCATGGAACCCCTACTATGCAGACTTAAAGATAACCCTGACATCAAAGGAATTGACATTAGAGACAAACACTGCAAAATAGCAGCATACGCTGATGATATTTTACTATTCCTTACTAACCCCATAACCACTATACCCAACCTACTCCAAGACTTTGCGCTCTTCAAAACAATCTCTAATTTCCAAATTATTTTCTCAAAATCTATGGCTTTAAACGTCTCCCTACTATCAAGGATAGTGACACAATGTCAAACTAACTTCCCCATCAGTTGGGAACCCCACGCTATCCCATACCTTTGAATCCAGATCCCAACATGCTTATCAGAGTTATATTCCAGAAATTTCCTACCCATCCTTACAACTATTCAGCAAGACCTCCACAAATGGACCGTGAATGTCCTACCCAGAATTATTTTCCTTTTCCAAACTCTGCCAATTAGGATCCCCCTACATTCTTTACTACATATAAGCGAATATGTAGAAATTTCATTTGGTCATCCAAAACCCCCAGACTGAACTGGGACAGACTAGTACTCCCTAAACTGAAAGGAGTGGTTGGGCTACCAGATGTCCTCAAATACCACTGGTCAAGTCACCTAACACATATAATAGACTGGCATGTACACTCAAACACAAAAGACTGGATAAACATTGAAGATTCGTTCACCCCAATACCAATCTATTACCTACCATGGCTTGAATGGACATCGATCCCCAAAGACAACATTAGTGACCCATTAATAGGCCCTACCCTACTTATCTTCCAAAGGGTATGCAAAAAACTTAACCTAGCTTCCACATCTGGGCCCCTGACCCCCATTGATCAAAACCCCGATTTTCCTCCTGGGCTCTCAGAAGGCATCCCGACTTATTATAACCAAAGAACTTCACTTAGGGCTGAACACCTTTTTCAGCAAAACAAGATCATCACATACTCAGCCCTCTCTTCCCGATTCCCTGACCTAGCCATCCCCTTCTTTAAATATCTGCAAATCAGACACTTCCTTAATAGCTCCAAACCCCTTGATAAATGGCACAGAGACTACACTCCTTTTGATGCACTTTGCACCAGTACTGAACCTCAGAGATACCTGGTCTCAGCCATATATTTGTTCCTATTTGCAGGCCACAACCCTAAGGCAAACTCAATTAGCCAGAAGTGGGAAAGGAATCTCAAGATAGATCTACCTAAGGAAGACTGGGAATGAATATATGAGCATATTCATAATTGATCAGTCAACGTCACCGCCCAAGAAAATGGTTACAAAATCTATTCTAACTAGTACAGGACCCCTGACAGGTTACACAAATACTACCCCAGTGTATCCTCACTGTGTTGGAGATGTGAGCTTGTTCCAGGCACCTTGATCCACATATGGTGGGAGCACCCACTCATACAACCTTTTTGGCAAGAAGTACACCGACTAACCACCCACATCACGACCCGCACTGCAGACTATAATTCAGCTCAATATCTCCTCCATCACACCTCCATACCACATTATGCTTACAAAAAATCTCTCACACTACACTTCATTAAACAATGCATACCGGTGCACTGGAGGAAGACTCCCCCCCCCAAGATTTCCGATTGGCTCCACCGCATAGAAAAAATAGCGGAAATGGAAGCCCTTATCCACCAAACAAAAGAGACCCCAATAAAATATCAAACAATCTAGGCTTGTTGGCTACACTTCATGAAATCCGCCGAATTCCACAACCTCCTGACTAACCCATGACCACCTCTGCCCCCCCCGCCCCCCCCCTTTTTTTTTTACTTTTTTCTTCTTCTGCTCCTCAACACATTCCCAAACAAAATCACCCTCAGGTGATCATAACTCTCACTGTGTCTTTTGATGGTTTACCATAACAACTGGGGTCACCTGGGAACCTTCCCTAACTATTCACTCCAAAGGTGGAACTAGTTACAAACTTATCACATGAAACACGAAACAGACCCAGACAAATACCTGTGTAAACCAGAACTAATGTGCTTACAAATCCCTCAGCTCTCTACCCCACCCACCCACAGTTAGTTCCCAATGGGGTGTCTGGGTGTTTGGGTAGTATGTTTGGTTTACTTGCATTTCACACTTAAATCCATCAAAATATTTCTCCCACATCCCCAACATTATTAAATACTTGATGTACCTAATATAGGCATTTGTTTAAAATTTAAAATTGTTAACTGGATTTCCTATTCTGAAATATCTACGTTGGATTATTTTAATATCTTTTATATAACGTGTTCACTTGACAAAATTACTGAATTGTTTTATCTTTATATTTATGTATACCTGAAAACTTTAATAAAAATCTTTGAAAGAAAAAAAAATAAGGGTCAGTGCCCATCAATGCAGCCCGTTTAGTGCCCATCTGTAGCATTCTGAGTAAATGAGCACTCTACTACAGCACCAACCCTTAATAACGCATTGAAAGCTAAAGACCCCAAAAAGCACACAGTTTTAGTATAAAACCCATTTTCTCCAGAAATAAATCATGGCTATGGTAGTAAATTATACATTTATAAAATTATTATCTGCTCATTAAATGATTTCAGTACCTTCACATATTATGTGACTCATAACTGACATTGTATACATAGGGCTAGTCTTGAACTTCAGTTCTCAATCAGATACACGATATTCCCCAATTTACATGAACAAATGAAGGTAGTGTACACGATCAATATTACTGTGGTGAACATGCTGTGATAAGGCTGTGCTAGTATTCTTCTCCAGAGATGAGAAAGTCTCAGAAGTCAGCCTGTATTTGAGAACAGTTCAGGAGAGTTTCATTCCCTAGGAGTTAGAGAACCAGATGGAGCACGGAATAAAATCTGTCCCATTGAATTTTCTTTTCTGAAGTGACTTGTATTTTCCTCCAAATCCCTGAATGTCTGTGAACAATCCCTGTCATTGCAAATGATGTGCTATTCAGACAATTACCAGAGTTATGGAGTTTGCAACTTAACAGATCTGACTATCAATTGAAAAGTTGGCAGAAACTAGTCACAGCAGGACTGCTGGCTTAAGACTTACCAAAACGATAGACATACACCAATAGCATATGGAATACAGGCTCTTGATTCAAATCTAAAATGTATAGTGACAGTATCTAGGTCACATACAGTATATTAGATACATGTAAGTATATATACCACTTTAAATTACATAAATCAGTTTAATAGCAACATCAGGAAACATTCAACAAAATATACAAGCTAGATAAATGTATACATTTTTGTTAGGCACTACTTCTTAAAATATGCCCCTTTAACATTTTTACCCAGTTCAGCCTTGTCATCTAATAAACAGCAACATCCACCACAATTTTCTATTTCTCAATATGGCCTTTTGTTGGGCTTTTTAATGGAAAAATATGGGGAAAATACTTTCTATTGACCTCCTACACACATCACCTAAGCACATATCTAGAAAGTTGTCCAGGTGAAAATATTACAGAAATTCTATTTGTGTCATCTTTATCAAAAATAAAAAAATATATAAACATATTTAAGTACTGCCTGGAGCAGGAAGAAAACTTTGAATGGACAGGGAGGCCATTGAAGATGGAAAAAGAGATTGAACATAATAGACATGTAACCCTAGAGAATTTACATCATTGGGTCAGACAGAGAAGCAGGCACTGAAATAGAAAAAGATATGAAGAAAAAGATTTTGTTACAGGTGTGGCAGCATGACAGCAAAATACCATAGGTTTTCAATCTTGGGGTACTACCAACCTTGGAGTGAACAGGGAGTTAGACAATGAAAAACACCTTTTTTGTTCGTTTTTAAAGATGTTTTAAGTTACATTTGAGGACCTTTGGTATAAGATACAAGATATACTCTATACAGATATGGTTGAAAATGTGTTACGTTTTACGTTACATGACTTTGACTGGACATGGAGGGGATGTTTGCTGTCTGAACATTTTGGATATTATGAAAATTAGTTCAGGATATCATAAAGGTTTATTTTAATCTGTTTCTATTTAGCTATCTATACACAGTTAACTCTTTGTACTTAGTATATACCTAAATGGGGGTCTAACAATTCTCCCACAGGAGCTTTTTGAAGATTTTGTCCAGCAGTGCAACAGCCTGTGAGAAAAGCATCACGGGCGTTTGATTGCTCCAGACAAGGGGTAAATAATAAAATAGTTAAAACAAATTATATCTCCAATGGGGAATATATAGAGTAGGACCAGTAAAGTGGTATTAGAGGGGCCACATCTGTGGGTGTACAACAGTCTTGAGAAAATAGGGGATTGGATTTTTGAGGTACCAACTGGTCCCACACACTCACATACCCCCTATGAGGTGTGGCAGCACTGCAACAGAACAATAGGGCATCCTGGACTTTGGACTGGTGAGTCAATCTTATTTGATAATGAGAGGTAATATAAGGCAGAATAGGAGAACCTACCACAGATCTACAGAAATTAAAATATGGTACAAATTGCTTACATATCCACATAATTCAAATCATCCTATTCTGATCCAGCCATAGGCTATATAATGACTCATATTTAGTTGTAAATATTCAATTCTAAACATGCCTATTACAATTTTTTTTAAATATTTAACAAAGGTTACGTTTTAACAAAATGAATTTAATATAATTTATGACATCAAATATAACAATAACCAAGAGAAAAAATAGTGTTTGTGCTTTGTTTGTAATGTATTTTTAAAGTTCTTTACTGACCTTGTGTTTCTTTTACTTAATGTGTTGTTTATATATATATATATATATAAATATATCTGACTGGAGCCATAAGTCTGACTATAGCTTTTACCATGTATTAAAAAAATGAGTGGAGTTAAATTTGAAATGAGCATGCAATTTCTTACAGAAATAAACTGTTGTTAATGCATGTTATTTGCTATAATCCATTCAACAATATGGCACAAAGCATAAATGCTGTGAATAGTAAAGGAATTTAATTTGTGAAAAAATAAGGGATGTGATCAATCCTGGCCAGGTCACTAGAACCTGGGGATCCAAATCTTATTGGTGACTCATAAGCCAGTCCTGGAGTAACACAAACAATTGAGTATTGTACATGATACTTTTCTTTTATGTGCACCAACATCCAAATTTTCAGGAAAGTCATTCCAGGTGTACCCCCTTCTTCAAGGGCCAAGCAGTACTAATAATCACCTCAAGTATGTAGTAACACAGATTTAAAATGAGATACATAGCTAAAATAGTTTAAATCATATTCTATCCATTCCCAGGTAAAAATGGAAAAGGTAATACGTTATATTTGTAATTAAAAAGGTTCTCCTTGCACTCATTTCTGTTAGTTAAAACATCTGATTCAAAACTAGTGACTTTTTCTTCTTTTTTTTTACTAACAACACAATAACTCTGTGCTTATTTAGTGATAATTATATAGTATGGTGTTAACAGACAATAACTCATGCTGATTTGTGATAAAATGGCCTGGCAGGGCTTGCAGAGATTATCAACCATGTGTACAAATCTCTGTTAGAACACTTTAGCAAAACTGCAATTAAGATAAGAATCATAGCAGTTGGGATTTAGTGACTGTAGAGAGAATCGGCAAAAAAGCTTGAGCTTTATCACATATGTACAGTACGTGTGACCTTATTTATTTTAAGACTTGTGTAGATGGGTTTCAAATTCAGAAGCGAGTCATACGGTGCTTCTGAAATGTTTTGATGTGTATTTGTTGCTTTGATTTGCCATTCTTTTGCTCAAGTAGTTGCTTCAAGCTGCTATTGAGTTGCATCCAGTTGCTTCTGAGTTGCATCAAGCTTCAATGAGCTGCTTTTGTATTCACACTGATTTCTAAGTGGATAAAAAGCATCTCTCAAACAAAGACTTATGTACATGCGACCTAGAGTTGATAATATTTGTGTAGGCCACCTACAGCCTTTAAGGTGTTTCTGCAATATGGGAAGTACTTTATAGATACACATGAGCTGTTTACAACTTCATTGCCAAAATTCAGGCCTCCCATGGGAAGTGCCACTTGTCTGGATAGTTTGGTTGTCCTCTCCTGTGAATCTTTGCTGCCAATACAATCACTTTTTTATGTCTTTAGTGAATATGTTTGCTATATTTATTTGAAATTCATGCAACTTCTGTTTTTTTTTAACTTGCCATCAAATTCCAAATCCTAATATTTTTTTAAATGGCGAATGGAGAAGAGGTTTGTGTACATACTGCAGACATAATACAGATAAAATAAAGAAGAACATAACATATAAGGTTATAAAAGGATAGACACAGCAAGATATTCATTAATTCTGATACTAAAATAAATTATTTAAACAGAGACCAGTAACTGAAGTGCAAAGTATGTATAACACTGAACACAAAAGTACAAGGCAAACAGAATATGCTTCAGCATTCTATAATATTCTAAACACTATGGCTCATTGTCTTACTTTTTGTAATGAATGTCAATGTCACCAGGGTGACTGTCAGCCCAAGCACTTGCAGGGCTTGTGATGTATTCACATCCTCCCAGTCCTGCGGTCAAGGTCTGAATGTTCTTATTGAACAGAGTGCATAGACTTGCCAGTCACGAATTGTGTTTTGTGAAATAAAGATATTTCAGTTGCAGGAACAGCATTGCCAATTATACTTTGCAATTGTGATTTCTTAGCTGTTCCTAAATGTTAATCAGTCCACCACATATACTCTGACTCCTTTCAACTCACATTGGGTAAGAAGGGCAAATATAAAAAACAAGCATCATTGTTATTTCTTACCTGATGCCTTCTCTTTTTACCATGCATACAGTTCTTGAAAGGCACATTGGAACATCCATAATGGACTTTACTACGAAGTAATCTATTTAACTGCTTCCGTCATACTTGTTCAGCCAATAGAATAGGGAGGGAGCAGCAGTCATGCTGTGGTGTTTGAGTAAGCCTTTTAAATGTGATACTCATGAAGTTGTAATCTGAGCAAACTCTTATGTATTGACTCCTGTTCTGTTCTGTTTTACGCTATGCTGTCTTCTTTTAGAGCTAGCAATAATCTGCTGCACAAAACAAATTGCTGTACAGAGTCTACTACTCAAACAGTTGGTACAAGTTGATATGCATACTATCATTGCCAGCATCATAACTGTTCATTTCACTATTGTAATGAAAATTTGTCATATGTAAGGTAAGATCACAATGCTGCAAAGAAGACTGAAACAAGTCACTTTTACTTGTTATATTTATACTGCCAGCCTTGAGTATTCAGCAGTGGAAAATGGAATTGTACGTATATTATGTATATCAAATATCTATTTAACTATAAAAAGCATTTTGAACTTTTTTTTTTTTCAACTGTTACAAAAACATATGTATAAAGAAATATTTAAATGTCCTGAGTACATTTATTGGACTCTTTAAGCTTATTTGTCTTATTAGCCTCCATTCCTAGGCCCATACTTTCCCTGGTAGGCAGGCCTCATTATTAGTCTCAGCAATCCATGGGCCTTTCTATAGGTGAGCAACTGATGCTGAAGGCTTTCTCTTTTACTCTCTCGACTGGAGGAGGAGAGGGGAGAGGGGTTCTGATTCCTGGAGGACTGGGCCGACTTCTCAGTCGATAACCTATACTATAGAAGGGATGGACTGCACCTGAATGAGGAGGGTGCAGATCTGCTGGGAATGAAGATGGCCAAAAAGTTAGAGGGGTTTTTAAACTAGGTGATGGGGGGGAGGGTCCAGAGGTAGAGATAGTCAGCGCGGAAGATATTCCAGAGGGTAGTATTGGGGGCATTAGTGGTAGGTTGACCAAAGCACAAAAACACAAGGTAAGTATAGTAGCAAGTCCTAGTTGCAATCTCGAAACACCCAATATGAGGACAATATGCGGCCGGTCTAAACTGTGTGGCATGTTCCCCAATCCCATGAGCATGGTGGACAAGATGGGTGAACTAGAGATTCTGTTGTACGAGGAGGATTTGGATATTGTGGGAATTTCAGAGACCTGGTTCAACAGCTCTCATCATTGGCTGGCAAACATTCAAGGGTATACCCTTTACCGCAAGGATTGAGAGGGTAAAAAAGGGGGAGGGGTATGCCTATATATCAAGAATAATGTACAAGTGAATGTAAGAGATGACATCACTGAGGGAGCTAGGGAGGAGGTGGAATCCTTATGGGTAGAGCTCCAAAGGGATGAAGCTAAGGCGAAAATAATACTGGGAGTATGCTATAGGCCCCCTAACCTGAGGGAGGAAGTGGAGACAGATCTCCTATCACAATTTGGATTAGCAGCAAGGATGGGAAGTGTTATCATAATGGGGGATTTTAATTATCCAGACATAAACTGGGCGGAGGGAACCGTGCATTCATTTAAGGCTCGCCAGTTCCTTAATGTCTTGCAGGACAATTTTATGGGTCAGATGGTAGACGCACTAACTAGAAATAAAACATTACTGGTTCTACTGATTACCAACAATACACACCTGATCACGGATGTGGAAATACGGGGCAATTTAGGTAACAGCGATCACAGGTCAATTAGTTTCAGTATAAAGCATAAAGAAAAAGTGCTGCGCTGGTCCAGTATAATGTGATTATGTGACAGTGTTTAAAAATACAAATGAAAGTAAAAGGGGTATACGGGTACTATGTTTCCAGGGACACTGGATAAGTACACATGTGAGCCAGTGCAAAATGCTGTATATTACTATTATAGAGCATTACGCTGAGCGCTAGTCCCAGTTCCCCCTGTTTACATCACTCCCTACCCCCTTTTTTACACTCTTTGTACACTGTTTTTACTATTATTTGCAGTTGGTTTGGGAACTACCTGTGATTATATAAGGTCCACCGAGCCGCCACCTTTAAGCGCCTTATACGAGCACTGTCTTTACCAATCAGTCCTCATAGTCCTATTTGCGGCCATATATATATTTAATATAATGCCACAGACATCTATGACATTAATGATGCGCCTTCTAACCTAGTCTACATCTACTGACATAATCTCCTGAAAAATGGCCGCCGGTATATTATATTAGGCCACAGGAAAATGGCCGCCTATTCATCATAGAAGCCTATGGTACTAGGAATGTGCCTTCCAACCAAAAAAATGGCCGCGCACATGTTTTGAAACTGACCCTTTCAAACATGGCCGCCATAACATTACACCGGGCCACAAGAAAATGGCCGCCCATTGACTACAATGAGAAAACTATTTAAAGACATGAATGTGCCTCCCCTGTCATCCCCTGATGAAGTCACGTGATTGGGTGACGTCACGCGTAGGGACGGGATAGGCACTGACACAGATCTGGATTGACGAGCTCGCTGCTCGTAGGATTTACATGTGATATGCATCTACTTCATGTGAGTACATGCTTTTAACCTCAATAAAAATATCGATTTGTCCGAAATACTACACTATTTGGTACCCTTTTTGTTCTCCCTTATGTTGGCTCTGCTACTATTGATGCTGGTACTGAGGGATTAAAGTACAGGGACCACCGGCTCCGGTCCAGGGACCCCAAAGAGAGACCATCTCCTCCATTTACCTTCTATGCGGTTGTCCCATTGCCGCAAGGTAAGGGGCCATTACTCACCTGTGTGTGTTTGAGCACGAAAAGGATATATACCCTCTCTCTTTCGGCACCCCACCGGCTATTTGCTGCACAGTTGGATTGCTAAAGGATCACTAAATATCTCTTTTGAGCTTGCACTGGCATATATGTTTTATTGCATTTAAAAGACTTGGTTTGGACTTCACGCAACAATATATATATGTTTTAGTGTCATTATCTATTTGGGTTTCATAGAGAGACGCCACACACCTGCTTTTTGCACTTATGTGTTTTTTGCACAATATTTATTTTTTGCATAGCTTGTATTGTTTCCTCCATGAATATTTATTTTGCATAGTTTGAACTTTTTTATATTTATTATATATTATTGTAGTTTGCACATGCTATGTTTGTGATATTTACAATTTTTATTGCTCACTGTTTTAGTACATGTATATGATCATATTTATACATACGGGCTGCACAGACACAACAGCACTTTAAGGTTTATTTGCACAAATTATATTAGCACCAGGTGTGTATGAGGATTATTTGTATCGGCTCCCTGCACACACTGTGCCGTCACAGTCCTTACATAGGCTGAACCGGATATAGGATATTTTCTCACTCCTATACACTTTTTGAATTCATCACAGGATACTGTGCATACAAACATAGTACCCGTATACCCCTTTTACTTTCATTTGTATTTTTAAACACTGTCACATAATCACATTATACTGGACCAGCGCAGCACTTTTTCTTTATGCTTTATACTATTTATGGGCCTTGTTTGATCCCACTCTGTGTTTGCAGCTGTCCATGTTCACCATTGTTTCCGAGGTAGCGCAGGAATAATCTATATAAATAGTTTCAGTATAAATCACACAAATAGGAAACCTAAAAGGAATACAAAGACACTGAATTTCAAAAGAGCCAACTTCCCTGAACTACAAACCTTGCTAAAAGGCATAAATTGGGATAAAATATTAGGAACAAAGAACACGGAGGAGAGATGGGTTTGCTTAACCACTTGACGACCGCCTCACGCCGATGTACGTCGGCAAAGTGGCACGGACAGGCAAAATCACGTACAGGGTACGTGATTTGCCTTCCGCGGGTGGGGGGTCCGATCGGACCCCCCCCCGGTGCCCGAGGCGGTCGTCTTTTGTCCAGCGGCGATCGGTGATGAGGGGGAGACCATCCGTTCGTGGCCCCCCCCTCGCGATCGCCGCCGGCCAATGAGAACACTCCTTTGCTGCTGTATGCTAAACAGCAGCAAAGGAAGTGATGTCATCTCCCCTCGGGTCGGTATTTTCCGTTCCGGCCCGAGGAGAGACGACATGTAAGTAAGTGCACAACACTACACACACACAGTAGAACATGCCAGGCACACAAAACACCCCGATCCCCCCCCCCGATCGCCCCCCGATCCCCCCCCAATCACCCCCCCCCCCCCTGTCACAAACTGACACCAGCAGTTTTTTTTTTTTTTTCTGATTACTGCATAGTGTCAGTTTGTGACAGTTACTGTGTTGGGACAGTGAGTATTACCCCCCTTTAGGTCTAAGGTACCCCCCTAACCCCCCCTAATAAAGTTTTAACCCCTTGATCACCCCCTGTCACCAGTGTCACTAAGCGATCATTTTTCTGATCGCTGTATTAGTGTCGCTGGTGACGCTAGTTAGTGAGGTAAATATTTAGGTTCGCCGTCAGCGTTTTATAGCGTCAGGGACCCCCATATACTACCTAATAAATGTTTTAACCCCTTGATTGTCCCCTAGTTAACCCTTTCACCACTGATCACCGTATAACCGTTACGGTTGACGCTGGTTAGTTCGTTTATTTTTTATAGTGTCAGGGCACCCGCCGTTTATTACCGAATAAAGGTTTAGCCCCCTGATCGCCCGGCGGTGATATGCGTCGCCCCAGGCAGCGTCAGATTAGCGCCAGTACCGCTAACACCCACGCACGCAGCATACACCTCCCTTAGTGGTATAGTATCTGAACGCATCAATATCTGATCCGATCAGATCTATACTAGCGTCCCCAGCAGTTTAGGGTTCCCAAAAACGCAGTGTTAGCGGGATCAGCCCAGATACCTGCTAGCACCTGCGTTTTGTGCCTCCGCCCAGCCCACCCAAGTGCAGTATCGATCGATCACTGTCACTTACAAGGCACTAAACGCATAACTGCAGCGTTCGCAGAGTCAGGCCTGATCCCTGCGATCGCTAACAGTTTTTTTGGTAGCATTTTGGTGAACTGGCAAGCACCAGCCCCAGGCAGCGTCAGGTTAGCGCCAGTACCGCTAACACCCACGCACGCACCATACACCTCCCTTAGTGGTATAGTATCTGAACGGATCAATATCTGATCCGATCAGATCTATACTAGCGTCCCCAGCAGTTTAGGGTTCCCAAAAACGCAGTGTTAGCGGAATCAGCCCAGATACCTGCTAGCACCTGCGTTTTGCCCCTCCGCCCGGCCCAGCCCAGTCCACCCAAGTGCAGTATCGATCGATCACTGTCACTTACAAAACACTAAACGCATAACTGCAGCGTTCGCAGAGTCAGGCCTGATCCCTGCGATCGCTAACAGTTTTTTTTGTAGCGTTTTGGTGAACTGGCAAGCACCAGCCCCAGGCAGCGTCAGATTAGCGCCAGTACCGCTAACACCCACGCACGCACTGTACACCTCCCTTAGTGGTATAGTATCTGATCGCATCAATATCTGATCCGATCAGATCTATACTAGCGTCACCAGCAGTTTAGGGTTCCCAAAAACGCAGTGTTAGCGGGATCAGCCCAGATACCTGCTAGCACCTGCGTTTTGCCCCTCCGCCCGGCCCGGCCCAGCCCACCCAAGTGCAGTATCGATCGATCACTGTCACTTACAAAACACTAAACGCATAATTTAGTGTTTCAGGCCTGATCCCTGCTTTCGCTAACAGTTTTTTGGTAGCGTTTTGGTGAACTGGCAAGCGCCAGCGGCCTAGTACACCCCGGTCGTAGTCAAACCAGCACTGCAGTAACACTTGGTGACGTGGCGAGTCCCATAAGTGCAGTTCAAGCTGGTGAGGTGGCAAGCACAAGTAGTGTCCCGCTGCCACCAGAAAGACAAACACAGGCCCGTCGTGCCCATAGTGCCCTTCCTACTGCATTCGCCAATCCTAATTGGGAACCCACCGCTTCTGCAGCGCCCGTACTTCCCCCATTCACATCCCCAACCAAATGCAGTCGGCTGCATGAGAGGCATTTTCTTTATGTCCTCCCGAGTACCCCTACCCAGCGAACCCCCCCCCAAAAAAGATGTCGTGTCTGCAGCAAGCGCGGATATAGGCGTGACACCCGCTATTATTGTCCCTCCTGTCCTGACAATCCTGGTCTTTGCATTGGTGAATGTTTTGAACGCTACCATTCACTAGTTGAGTATTAGCGTAGGGTACAGCATTGCACAGACTAGGCACACTTTCACAGGGTCTCCCAAGATGCCATCGCATTTTGAGAGACCCGAACCTGGAACCGGTTACCGTTATAAAAGTTAGTTACAAAAAAAGTGTAAAAAAAAAAAAAAATAAGAAATAAAAAAAAATAGTTGTTGTTTTATTGTTCTCTCTCTCTCTATTCTCGCTCTCTATTGTTCTGCTCTTTTTTACTGTATTCTATTCTGCAATGTTTTATTGTTATTGTTATTGTTATTATGTTTTATCATGTTTGTTTTTCAGGTGTGTAATTATTTACACTTTACTGTGCTTTATTGTTAACCATTGTTAACCATTTTTTTGTCTTCAGGTACGCCATTCACGACTTTGAGTGGTTATACCAGAATGATGCCTGCAGGTTTAGGTATCATCTTGGTATCATTCTTTTCAGCCAGCGGTCGGCTTTCATGTAAAAGCAATCCTAGCGGCTAATTAGCCTCTAGACTGCTTTTACAAGCCGTGGGAGGGAATGCCCCCCCCCCACCGTCTTCCGTGTTTTTCTCTGGCTCTCCTGTCTCAACAGGGAACCTGAGAACGCAGCCGGTGATTCAGCCAGCTGACCATAGAGCTGATCAGAGACCAGAGTGGCTCCAAACATCTCTATGGCCTAAGAAACCGGAAGCTACGAGTATTTCATGACTTAGATTTCGCCGGATGTAAATAGCGCCATTGGGAAATTGGGGAAGCATTTTATCACACCGATCTTGGTGTGGTCAGATGCTTTGAGGGCAGAGGAGAGATCTAGGGTCTAATAGACCACAATTTTTTCAAAAAAGAGTACCTGTCACTACCTATTGCTATCATAGGGGATATTTACATTCCCCGAGATAACAATAAAAATGATTAAAAAAAAAAAATATGAAAGGAACAGTTTAAAAGTAAGATTAAAAAAGCAAAAAAATAATAAAGAAAAAAAAAAAAAAAAAAAAACCACCCCTGTCGCCCCCTGCTCTCGCGCTAAGGCGAACGCAAGCGGCGGTCTGTCGTCAAACGTAAACAGCAATTGCACCATGCATGTGAGGTATCACCGCGAAGGCCAGATCGAGTGCAGTAATTTTTCCAGTAGACCTCCTCTGTAAATCTAAAGTGGTAACCTGTAAAGGCTTTTGAAGGCTTTTAAACATGTATTTATTTTGTTGCCACTGCACGTTTGCGCAATTTTAAAGCATGTCATGTTTGGTATCCATGTACTCGGCCTAAGATCATCTTTTTTATTTCATCAAACATTTGGGCAATATAGCGTGTTTTAGTGCATTAAAATTAAAAAAAGTGTGTTTTTTCCCCAAAAAATGCGTTTGAAAAATCGCTGCGCAATTACTGTGTGAAAAAAAAAAATGAAACACCCACCATTTTAATCTGTAGGGCATTTGCTTTAAAAAAATATATAATGTTTGGGGGTTCAAAGTAATTTTTTTGCAAAAAAAAAAACTTTTTCATGTAAACAATAAGTGTCAGAAAGGGCTTTGTCTTCAAGTGGTTAGAAGAGTGGGTGATGTGTGACATAAGCTTCTAAATGTTGTGCATAAAATGCCAGGACAGTTCAAAACCCCCCCAAATGACCCCATTTTGGAAAGTAGACACCCCAAGCTATTTGCTGAGAGGCATGTCGAGTCCATGGAATATTTTATATTGCGACACAAGTTGCGGGAAAGAGACAAATTTTTTTTTTTTTTTTTTTTTTTTGCACAAAGTTGTCACTAAATGATATATTGCTCAAACATGCCATGGAAATATGTGAAATTACACCCCAAAATACATTCTGCTGCTTCTCCTGAGTACGGGGATACCACATGTGTGAGACTTTTTGGGAGCCTAGCCGCGTACGGGACCCCGAAAACCAAGCACCGCCTTCAGGCTTTCTAAGGGCGTGAATTTTTGATTTCACTCTTCACTGCCTATCACAGTTTCGGAGGCCATGGAATGCCCAGGTGGCACAAAACCCCCCCAAATGACCCCATTTTGGAAAGTAGACACCCCAAGCTATTTGCTGAGAGGTATAGTGAGTATTTTGCAGACCTCACTTTTTGTCACAAAGTTTTGAAAATTGAAAAAAGAAAAAAAAAAATGTTTTTTCTTGTCTTTCTTCATTTTCAAAAACAAATGAGAGCTGCAAAATACTCACCATGCCTCTCAGCAAATAGCTTGGGGTGTCTACTTTCCAAAATGGGGTCATTTGGGGGGGGTTTTGTGCCACCTGGGCATTCCATGGCCTCCGAAACTGTGATAGGCAGTAAAGAGTGAAATCAAAAATTTTCACCCTTAGAAATCCTGAAGGCAGTGATTGGTTTTCGGGGTCCAGTACGCGGCTAGGCTCCCAAAAAGTCCCACACATGTGGTATCCCCATACTCAGGAGAAGCAGCTAAATGTATTTTGGGGTGCAATTCCACATATGCCCATGGCCTGTGTGAGCAATATATCATTTAGTGACAACTTTATGAAAAAAAAAAAAAAAAAAAAAAAAAAGTGTCACTTTCCCGCAACTTGTGTCAAAATATAAAATATTCCATGGACTCAATATGCCTCTCAGCAAATAGCTTGGGGTGTCTACTTTCCAAAATGGGGTCATTTTGGGGGGTTTTGTGCCACCTGGGCATTCCATGGCCTCCGAAACTGTGATAGGCAGTGAAGAGTGAAAGCAAAAATTTACACCCTTAGAAATCCTGAAGGCGGTGATTGGTTTTCGGGGCCCCGTACGCGGCTAGGCTCCCAAAAAGTCCCACACATGTGGTATCCCCATACTCAGGAGAAGCAGCTAAATGTATTTTGGGGTGCAATTCCACATAGGCCCATGGCCTGTGTGAGCAATATATCATTTAGTGACGACTTTTTGTAAATATTTTTTTTTTTTTTTTTTTTTGTCATTTTTCAATCACTTGGGACAAAAAAAATAAATATTCAATGGGTTCAACATGCCTCTCAGCAATTTCCTTGGGGTGTCTACTTTCCAAAATGGGGTCATTTGGGGGGGGTTTGTACTGCCCTGCCATTTTAGCACCTCAAGAAATGACATAGGCAGTCATAAACTAAAAGCTGTGTAAATTCCAGAAAATGTACCCTAGTTTGTAGACGCTATAACTTTTGCGCAAACCAATAAATATACGCTTATTGACATTTTTTTTACCAAAGACATGTGGCCGAATACATTTTGGCCTAAATGTATGACTAAAATTTAGTTTATTGGATTTTTTTTATAACAAAAAGTAGAAAATATCATTTTTTTTCAAAATTTTCGGTCTTTTTCCGTTTATAGCGCAAAAAATAAAAACCGCAGAGGTGATCAAATACCATCAAAAGAAAGCTCTATTTGTGGGAAGAAAAGGACGCAAATTTCGTTTGGGTACAGCATTGCATGACCGCGCAATTAGCAGTTAAAGCGACGCAGTGCCAAATTGGAAAAAGACCTCTGGTCCTTAGGCAGCATAATGGTCCGGGGCTCAAGTGGTTAAAGAGCATATTAAATAAGGTCATTAGCCAATGCATCCCATTGGGTAATAAATTTAAAAGAGCGAACAAAAGTCCTGGATGGCTTAACTCCTATGTAAAAATGCATATAAAAGCAAAGGAGAAGGCCTTCAAAAAATACAAGGTTGAGGGATCATCCTCAGCATTCAGACTTTATAAAGAATGCAACAAGAAATGTAAGGGTGCAATTAGGATGGCTAAGATAGAACATGAAAGACACATAGCGGAGGAGGGCAAAAAAAAGTCCCAAGAAATTCTTTAAGTATGTAAACAGTAAAAAAGGGAGGACAGACCATATTGGCCCCATAAATAATGAGGAAGGACATCTGGTTACAAAGGATGGGGAGATGACGAAGGTATTGAATTTATTCTTCTCCTCAGTCTTCACAAGTGAATCGGGGGGCTTCAGTAACCAAAACTGCAGTGTTTATCCTCATGACACAACACAGGAAGCACCTCCATGGTTAACAGAGGACAGAATTAAAATTAGACTTGAGAAACTTAACATTAATAAATCACCAGGACCAGATGACTTGCATCCGAGGGTACTTAGGGAACTCAGTCAAGTGATTGCCAGACAGTCTACTTACTGGAATGGTACCAGCTGATTGGAAAAAAGCCAATGTGGTGCCAATATTTAAAAAGGGCCCAAAATACATTCTTGGGAATTACAGACCAGTTAGCCTAACATCAATAGTATGTAAAATCTTGGATGGGATGGTAAGGGACTATATACAAGATTTTAGTAACGAGAACGGTATCATTAGCAGTAATCAGCATGGATTCATGAAGAATCATTCTTGCCAAACCAATCTGCTAACCCTCTATGAGGAGGTGAGTTGCCATCTAGATAAAGGAAGGCCCATAGACATGGTGTATCTGGATTTTGCAAAAGCATTTGACACAGTTCCCCATAAACGTTTACTGTACAAAATTAGGTCCGTTGGCTTGGACCATAGGGTGAGTACATGGTTTGAAAACTGGCTACAAGGGCAAGTTCAGAGGGTGGTGATAAACGCGGAGTACTCGGAATGGTCAGGGGTGGGTAGTGGGGTTCCCCAGGGTTCTGTGCTGGAACCAATCCTATTTAATTTGTTCATAAACGACCTGGAGGATGGGATAAACAGTTCAATCTCCATATTTGCAGATGATACTAAGCTAAGCAGGGCAATAACTTCTCCGCAGGATGTGGAAACCTTGTAAAAAGATCTGAACAAATTAATGGGGTGGGCAACTACATGGAAAATGAGGTTCAATGTAGAAAAATGTAAAATAATGTATTTGGGTGGCAAAAATACGAATGCAATCTATACACTGGGGGGAGAACCTCTGGGGGAATCTAGGATGAAAAAGGACCTGGGGGTCCTAGTAGATGATAGGCTCAGCAATGGCATGCAATGCCAAGCTGCTGCTAACAAAGCAAACAGAATATTGGCATGCATTAAAAAGGGGATCAACTCCAGAGATAAAACGATAATTCTCCCACTCTACAAGACTCTGGTCCGGCCGTACCTAGAGTATGCTGTCCAGTTCTGGGCACCAGTCCTCGGGTAGGATGTACTGGGAATGGAGCGAGTACAAAGAAGGGCAGCAAAGCCAATAAAGGGTCTGGAGGATCTTAGTTATGAGGAAAGGTTGCGAGAACTGAACTTATTCTCTCTGGAGAAGAGACGCTTGAGAGGAGATATGATTTCAATATACAAATTGCATACTAGCACATTATGAAATACTTACCTTAGAATGAAGCCCTGCACAGCCACGCTGTGAGCTCTGATAGACACTTCCATCTTCACCCGGTCTTCCTTCTGGGTTTGCATCCTCCGGACGTCTGATTGGCCACACCACAATGACATCACTCCCGCGTATGCGCACAGGAGTCACAGACCGCAGCACAGCTCTGAAGGGATGGCATGGGTATACTGTCTCTTCAGAGCGCATGAGCCAGTGACATCACTGGTTGCATGAAGTGTAAATATCTCCTAAACTGTGAAAGTTTAGGAGATATTCATAGTACCTTTATATAAGCCTTATTATAGGCTTACCTTTAGGTAAAAATAAATAGAATGGGTTTACATCCACTTTAATCAAGGACTGACATCAATTTAGTAAGAGGCCTGGACAAGCAAATGATTTGGGTTTTGCTATGGAGTTGCTATACAAAGCCCTTCTGCACTGAATTTTGTTTATTTAATGCCATACTGAACAATCCAGCTTGAACTGTTCCTGGGTATCCTAGTCTTGTGCACAGTTGCAACTACAGATGTGCCTGTCCCTTTTACAATATGCATTTAAGGAAGTTTAGATGGCAGTCTGGGAATTATATTTGTTATGGTCAGCTTATCTCCTTTAGACCCCTTTCACACTTGTGCTACTCCAAAGTCCCGCGATTTCAAGGCCGCGATTTAGACAACACAGTCATACGACTGTGGATCCGACTTTGCCCCACGACTTGAAGTAATCAAGACTTTGATTACCAAATAATTAGGGGGAACTCCACGCCAATTTTAAAAAAAAGGTTCCCCCTTCATGGGCATACCGGGCCCTTCGGTCTGGTATGGATTTTAAGGGGACCCCCCCAGGCCACGAAAAAATGGCGTGGGGTCCCCCCCAAAATCCATACCAGACCCTTATCCGAGCACCAGCCTGGCCGGTCAGGAAAGGAGGTGGGGACGAGCGAGCACCCCCCCTCCTGAGCTGTACCAGGCCGCATGCCCTAAACATGGGGGGTGGGTGCTTTGGGGCAAGGGGGGTACTGCACGCCCCCACCCCAAAGCACCTTGCCCCCATGTTGATGAGGACAAGGGCCCCTTCCTGACAACCCTGGCTGTTGGTTGTCGGGTTCTGCAGGCGGGGGGCTTATCGGAATCTGTGGGCCCCTAAAAAAGAGGCCCCCAGATCCCGGCCCCCACCCTATGTGAATGAGTATGGGGTACATCGTACCCCTACCCATTAATCTGGGGGGAAAAAGTGTCAAGTAAAAAAAAAACACACTAGACAGGTTTCTAAAGTAATTTATTAGGCAGCTCCGGGGGTCCTCTTCCGACTTCGGGGGTCTCTTCTGACT
The DNA here is from genome assembly GCA_037952835.1 of Lithobates septentrionalis. Lineage (NCBI taxonomy): Eukaryota > Metazoa > Chordata > Amphibia > Anura > Ranidae > Lithobates > Lithobates septentrionalis. Next base: position 466,589 of record JBBDGP010000872.1, on the reverse strand, counting down.
TCTCCGCTCTCTTCTCCCGCTCTCCCGTGTCTTCTCCCGCTCTCCAATTCTTCTCCCGCTCTCCGGTTCTTCTGCCGGGCTCCTCCGCTATCTTCTGCTCTTTTGCCGCTCTTTTGCTAGCGGCGGCCCGGTCTTCTCCGTCGACTTGTTCCTTCTTCTCTTCTTCCGATGTTGACACAATGCTCTGTAATGCTGTGTGCGCGTTGCACAACGATTTATATAGGCATGGAGCGTAGTCACCGGGTGATGTCACTCAATGACCCCGCCCCTTTATGACGTCACAGCCCGAGGGCATGATGGGACTCTGATGTCATAAGGGGGCGGGGTCACCAGGTGACATCACCCGGTGACCACGCCCCATGCCTATATAAATCGTTGCGCAACGCTCTCACGGCATTACAGCGAGAGAGAGCGTTGTGTCAACATCAGAAGTAGAAAGGAAGCAACAAGACGATGGAGAAGACCAGGCCACCACTAGCAAAAGAGCAGAAGATAGCGGAGGAGCCCAGCAGAAGAACCGGAGAGTGGGAGAAGAATCGGAGAGCGGGAGAAGACACCGGAGAGCGGAGAAGTAGAAGAGACCCTGAAGTCGGAAGAAGACCCCCGGAGCTGCCTAATAGAGTACTTTAAAAACCTGTCTAGTGTGTTTTTTTTTTTGTTGACACTTTTTCCCCAGGTGAATGGGTAGGGGTATGATGTACCCCATACTCATTCACATAGGGTGGGGGGCCAGGATCTGGGGCCCCCTTATTAAAGGGGGCTCCCAGATTCTGATAAGCCCCCCACCCGCAGACCCCGACAACCAACAGCCAGGGTTGTCAGGAAGGGGCCTTTGTACTCATCAACATGGGGGCAAGGTGCTTTGGGGTGGGGGGCGCAGGGGCCCCCTGCCCCAAAGCACCCATCCCCCGTGTTTAGGGCATGCGGTCTGGTACGGCTCAGGAGGGGGCGCTCGCTCGTTCCCACCCCCTTTCCTGACCGGCCAGGCTGGTGCTCGGATAAGGGTCTGGTATGGGTTTTGGGGGGTCCCCTTAAAATCCACACCAGACCGAAGGGCCCGGTATGCTCATGAAGGGGGAACCCATGCCGTTTTTATCTTTAAAAAAAAATTGGCGTGGAGTTCCCCTTTATGAACAATAGAGCAAAAAACAAAAGAGAAAGAGTTCTCTTAAAGAGGGTCAGCAAAGAACACTGATGTTGATACAAACCAGCTTTATTAATTACCTAATGATATACCAAATTTAAATACAAAAGAAAGTGAAAAAACAGCAATTAAGACTGACGGTTACCACAGACCAATTAAAATAGGACAACGTTGTCACAGGGGGTAATTAAAAACATATGGGAGCCGCGGTTGCACATCCACTCATACACATCATGCACACCTCTTAAATGTTGATAAGGTATAATGAGCTAAAGAATATGATGAAAAATAGTCCTGCCCTATTGGAGTAACAATTATATGTAGCAATTGGCAAAAAAATAATGCAAAGTCCTGTATGGTAGGGGCGGATCATATATCAGTAGCAGAGATGTGGGTGGATGGACGGTCTGGCTATAAATAAAGTGTACTGTGGTTCAATACAGGTAAATCGATCTCATGGGGAGTTAGCCATGCCCAGATATTGCACAAACATTGTATGTATAGCAGCTGTTAGATAGATGGCAAATCAGATCATGTCCCGGTTCCAGCAGGTAGATATAGATTGTGCAGCTCAAACAGCAGGGTATATGTCCATGGAGACAAGTTTAGGAGGTGCAAGAAATACTGACATACGTTTTATAAAGGTGCTGAATGAAATGGAAGGATCTCACCAGCCTCAGTAGCTCCGTCGTCAGGTTTGCAGTAAGTCCTCAATTCCTGGGTCTCTACATGGATAGGTGCCGCTGTGATAAGCAGATGGATGCCAAGATGAAGGAACCGTTTGCTTGTTGGTGAAGCCGCCATGGGGCGGATGTCTCAGTATGGAGAGATGTTAGTGGAGGAGACAAGCATCAGCTGTTGAGTTGTGCAGGCATAGGCCGGATCGAATTATGCAGGTCGAATTGCCAGATCGAATTGCCAGATCGAATTGCGCGCGGCTCCCGGTGACGTGCTGACGTCACACCGCTGACGCGTTTCACCAGCCAATGGACGCTGGTTTCCTCAGAGCGAGGAGGGGTCAATGGTGAAGGGCTTAAATAGATATTGAAGGATGCAGTTCCTATTTCTATCCACTAGATGTCACCATCCAGACCACTCACATGAAAGACATTCAGCAAAGGAAAAAACGTGCATCTTAAGCACAAAAATAAAACGCCAACTCCGAATCCGGATTGGTGAGCACATCAGTGGTATTAGGAATAAGAAAAAGAATAAAGAAGACGACCGACCTATTCCAGTACACTTTGCCAAATTCCATGACAGTAATCCAAAGGGCCTTAAAGTTAAAGGGATCTATGTGCTGAATCTACCCCCTAGAAGAGGGGACTTCGACACTATTCTCCTTCAAAAGGAGAAAATGTGGACGTACTACTTAGACTCCTTAGCCCCTAAGGGGTTAAACACAGAATACAGTTTTCAACCCTTCTTATGCCCCGTACACACGGTCGGACTTTGTTCGGACATTCCGACAACAAAATCCTCGGATTTTTTCCGACGGATGTTGGCTCGAACTTGTTTTGCTTACACACGGTCGCACAAAGTTGTCGGAATTTCCGATCGACAACCACGCGGTCACGTACACCACGTACAACGAGACTAGAAAAGGCCGGTTCAGAACCAAGCGCGGCACCCTTTGGGCTCCTTTTGCTAATCTCGTGTTAGTAAAAGTTTGGTGAGAGACGATTCACGCTTTTTCAGACTCGTGGCTTTCAGATCGTTTTCTGCTGTTCAGTTTGTGCTTGTGGGTTTGTATCTGCTCTTCAGTGCGTGCAGTCAGTTCGTATCAGAGTTTTCTGTGTGATCTTGCCTGCTCGTTGCTGTTTTTCAGGTCGCTCTTCACAGGCCTTGCTGTTCTTCAGTGCGTTCTGTTACTTCGTTCTGAGCAGCCGACCGTTTTCTAGCCATGTTTCGTATGCGTACTCCTCGTACAGTTCGTGCTGTGCGGGGGCTTGGTGTTGGGGTCCTGACCTTGACACAAGTCCAGTCCATGAACAGGGTGGGGAGGAGTTCATGGACCAAGAATTGGTTGCTTCAGCGTGACCAGTTCTGTCATATGCCTTTGCTCCGTGAGATCCGTGAGAATAATCCTGGTGATTTCAGGAATTTTCTCAGGATGACTGACCCCGTATTTCACCGTTTGTTGGCTTCGCTGACCCCTTATATTAGCAGGCAGGATACCTGCATGAGGCAAGCCATCACTCCGGAGCAGAGGTTGGTCGCTACCTTGCGGTATTTGGCCACAGGGAGAAGCCTGCAGGACCTCAAGTTCTCGACAGGCATCTCTCCCCAGGCTCTTCTTTGTGGACATTTACTGCTTGTGTTTGTTTGAGCTGACCCTGACAGAAATGTGTGGAGTCCAGAAAATGTCGTGATTGTGTAACCTTACAAAGCACTGTTGGCTGTTATTTACTAAATGCAAAGACACTTTTCACTACAAGTGCACTTGCAACTGCACTGAACCTGCACTTGTAGTGCAAAGTGGATTTCCCCTTAGGAAATAACCCCCATTTTCTCTTAAAACAACAATTACATCACCCCAAAAGTGTTGTAGCGTTGAGACAATAATCCACACATTCTTGATGAACAATCTTTTTAATACCTGCACAATCACATGTGCATTTCCCAAAGGCTTTTCTGACAAACCGACATGTTTGTTGTCTACCAATTTTTGTGGTGTCATTATCCAAAATCAAAATGTGCATTTTATAGAAAACCGGCATGTGTAAAACCCACAAGAAAGACACAAATCTTGATCTTACAAAGTTCACATTTGGTAGAACCTGAAGGCAATATCAGACATGAGTATTTAGGAACTGTGTTTGATATAGCGTTCAGATGGGGTGAAATCACCCCTGAAAAAGCCAAATTTGGAAGATGCACACAAATTTCACAATGTCAACATGTGCTATCTGCCATCACGGGGGATCAAGGGATGTGTTTGGGGGGAGAAAGCCCTTCCTCACCGCTACTTTATTATTGAGGAAGGGGTTGCACCCCCAAAACGCGTCCATTGATCTCCCGTGATGGCAGATAGCACATGTTGGCACACTGTGTGCATCCTCCAAATTTGGCTTTGGGAAAAATCACAAAAACATTTCGCACATTGTAGCACACAAAAGAAGAAATAGATTTGGAGCGGTTTTAAACTCGCCCCAAAACATCAATGATGTTTTTATATTTTGGAATAACATCATTGATGTTTTGCTTGATGTTTTCCAATTGTAAATTACACCCCATGATCTCCCCGATCAGGATCTGGGCACTTTCGGATGTGAAAGGATCTGGATCCACAACCTCACGATCACCTAAAAAGAGAGGAACCCAAAAATAAATTAGGTTTCAAAAAAATGCCGCAATCCATCTCTTATCTGAGCCTGTGGTTGCAGACACTCACCTGTTGTGGTGACTAGTTCCACCACGTCTTCTTCCTCCTGCTCAGCTTGTGTTGGTATTTCCCCTTCTTCCAGAGGTGGGGGGTCTCTGGTCTCCTCGGATGAGGGGTGTCCTCCGAGTCTTTTCTCCCCTATGTAAAACAAAAATGGTATAATTAGCACACAGATATTTAATGTCAGAACTATAAAGATGAAACATTGCTTGGAAGTGGGGTACAATTGTCTATCTTAGCCGAGTTCCAAGATGTAGCTTTTTTAGTGTCCTTTGTCAAGCTGCAATACTTTACCTGTTTGGTAAAAGCTTCACAGATGGAGACCCCCCCTATAGTATACACTGGAGCACCTGTGTGGCCCCCTAATAAAAATGGTGTTCTTGTGTCCCACACTAGTGCTCCAGTGTCCAGATGTGAAAACAGCTGCTCAGTGTCCTCTCCTTACACACAATCTAGTTTGCATTTCATTCTAGTAACAAAGCCATCTACACACCCCAATTCTTTGAAGACAAGTATAGGGCGTCAAAATGGTGGCCAAATGCATATGGCCTAAACAATGGTATTTTTTCGTCCGAAATAAAAATGTGTGATCCGAACGAATTATGTGCCCATGAACATGAAAGTTGCCATTTTAAACTGTACAACAGTTCCTAAAAGCACATGGAGCAGCACGAACGTAATAAACACAAAGAAGAGGAACACAGCACAACTACTTACTTTTTTGCAGCACTCTCCAGATCTTTCTGTACTGCTCATGTTCTCGTAATTTCAGGTCTGACCACCGCTTCCTGAGCTGATCTTTCGATCGTCGTACCCCGAATTTCCGGCGCAGACTCCTGACCACTTTCGCCATGATCTTGACCTTTTGGGGTAAGGCCCATACTTTCCATCATAGTCGGCCTTCTTCAGGATGTCCACCATTTCCAACATCTCCCCAAAGGACATATTTGAGTCCTTTAATCTCCTTCTGGATCGGGATGTTTCAGGCTCCAGCCTTTCCTCCTCCTCGTTGCTACAATTAGCACGATCCTGCTGTCTATCCGCCATGTGCTCTTCCCCCACTGCGCCGAACGAAAAGGGGCGGGGAATAGACTAGAAAGAACGTCAGGGGCGGGCGGAGTTATACGCATGCGCAGTGTGTATAAATCGTAACGCGCGCGTCTTACGTACGATCTGTGAGCGGAGGAAGGAGCATCGGAGACGCCGATCGTGCTAACGAAGGTAGGATCTAAACTTGGGCCTATACTGCTTCGAAATGGAAGCCTATATTGTAACAAGATTAGGGGAGTTTGGCCTGACATTAGGGTTTGTCTTGTGTTGTGTCTTGCAGAGAAAATGGATGGGTTCAACGACCACAATTTCCTGCCCCTGTTCATAGACAAGTACAGGGAGCTGCCCTGTCTGTGGCAAGTGAGACACCCCCACTATAATCACAAACAGAAGAGGCAGGCAGCGCTGGAGAAACTGCTGGAGTTGGTGAAGCCGGTGGTCCCCACAGCAACCATCCCTTATTTGAAAGCTAAAATTGGGGGCCTGAGGAGCACTTATCTTAGGGAGCGCAAGAAGGTCATGGATTCCCAGAGGTCCGGAGCTGCAGCAGATGACATTTATGTCCCCAGGCTGTGGTACTATGAGAGAATGCGATTTCTGTCAGACCAGACTGAAGTCAGGGAATCCCTCTCTACTCTTCCTTCCACGCTTCCTTCCATACCAGCTGAGGCTTCTGATGTCCAACCTGGGCCTTCCAGCCAGGAAGAAGTGGAGGAGCCCAGCTGGAGTCAGGTATAGCATTCTTCTACAGATTTCTGGGCAATAAATAAATGATGTTTATTAGATGTTATTATTGATCACTAATTGCTGATTAAAAAAAGTGTTTTACATATCAATAGACAGTAGTGGGCACCCAAAATTGGGACAAGAATGAAAAATGCTGGGCTCAGAAGGATAGTCTGTTATATTTGTTAACATTCAATTTGCAGCAGTCAGGAGGTGAAAATTGTGTGTGATTGATGAATAAAATACTAAAACTATGTCCCTTTTTCATACACAGGAAGACCTCAGCCAGGAGGAGGCTGTGGAATGTGGCAGTCAGGAGGAGGCGGGGATTAGTGGCAGCCAGGAGGAGGCGGGGCTAAGTGGCAGTCAGGAGTAGCCTGGGACCAGTCGCAGCCTGACTGAGTCTCAGGTCCCTCCCCTCCCCCTGCCATATAAACGAGCCAGGAAGGCCACTCCGAGTCCCGTGTAGGATTCAGCGTACAGGCTGATCCAGGAGGCTTCGGCGTCCCTCCGAGCCTTCCCCAGTCCTGAAGAGGCCTTTGCCTGCATGGCTGCCACAAAATTGCAGGGCATGCAGGAGGGCCAACGCAGGCTCTGTGAGGACCTACTTTATAAAGTCCTTCGTAAGGGGGAGAGTGGGGAACTGACACCCAAGACGGATGTCATGGAGAGGGACGATCCTCCTCCTCCTCCTGCTGCCACAACTCCACCACCACAGCCAAAGCCTGGAAGGAAGCGTGGAAAGAAGACCAAAGAGTGATTGCCCTGAGTTCAGTCTGGTCTGACAGAAGATGCAGTCTCTCGTATGACCACAGCCTGGGGACATAGATGTCATCTGCTGCTTTCCGGATCTCTGGGACTTCTGGACCAGACTGCCCTCCCTAAGATAAGGACTCCTCAGGCCACCAATTTTGCTTTTAAATAATTGATGTCTGCCCTGGGGGTCCCAGGCTTCGCCCACTTCTGCAGTTTCTCCAGCGTTGCCTCCCTCTTTGTTTAGTTGTGAGCCCTTGATAAAATTTTTTTGGGTAAATTCTACTCTCCTGTGTGTGTTTTCATCCAAAAAGGACAGTTTGTTGGTGACGATTCAGGTACATTTCTAAAAACATAAAATGTGAAATTAACAAGGGACAACAACACCAAACAATTTCCTACAGATTAAATAGAACAACATATTAGTGGTGTTGTGGGAACTTGTCACAAAAAACACACAAACATTTTCGGGAATACAAATCAAAATCACCAAAAAAAAATAATTAAAAAAAGAGAAACACAAAAAAAGAATCTACATTAAAGTCCAAAAAAAATAACAATTTTGTTGTCAGATGTGAGAAATCAAAATATATTGAGGGAATCCCGATAAATAGTAACGAAATAAGTTTGTGAGAAGTGTGTGTGAATATGAGCAGCAAAACTACTTAATTCTTGTCACATTATAAAGAAGAAGAGAGTGCGCTGTATTAAACCATTTTGAACATTGCAGCGTGACGAAAGTGCTGTATCCATTACGAACGCTACGTTTACCAGAACGAGCTGTCCCGTGTCGGAATTTCTTCTGAGCATGCGTGGCACTTTGTGCGTCGGAACAGGCCACACACGGTCGGAATTGACGCGATCGGATTTTGTTGTCGGAAAATTTTATCTCCTGCTGTCCAACTTTGTGTGTCGGAAAATCCGATGGAAAATGTCCGATGGCGCCCACACACGGTCGGAATTTCCGACAACACGCTCCGATCGGACATTGTCCATCGGAAAATCCGACCGTGTGTACGGGGCATGAGAGAAATAATACCTTGTCCCTAAAATGCTAGGGTAAACTATCAATATAGCCATCACCATGAATAATCAACTTCTTCACTCTTTCTATGGCTAATCTCTATAAGTCACTATATTACAGTCTCTTTCAATCGATATCCCCATTAGTTTTATTTTTGTGCTTAAGATGCACGTTTTTTCCTTTGCTGAATATCTTTCATGTGAGTGGTCTGGATGGTGACATCTAGTGGATAGAAATAGGAACTGCATCCTTCAATATCTATTTAAGCTCTTCACCATTGACCCCCCTATTTTAATTGGTCTGTGGTAACCGTCAGTCTTAATTGCTGTTTTTTCACTTTCTTTTGTATTTAAATTTGGTATATCATCAGGTAATTAATAAAGCTGGTTTGTATCAACATCAGTGTTCTTTGCTGACCCTCTTTAAGAGAACTCTTTCTCTTTTGTTTTTTGCTATATTGTATTTAGGGCATCTGGAACTGCATGCAGACCTTTGCCTGCATGATTGTTTGATACTCACTCGTTAAAACGACCATTTACATAATTAACTCATTGGTTGATCCAGGCAACAATCTTTTTTCTTTTGTTCAGTATTTGGGACGTTTTTTGCCCTTTCTTTGCCTTGAGGATCCCACCACTATTGTATTACCATTAGTGATTCAGCAGACTGACAGACGGTTTAACGGCACAAACCGCGCATACAAGCACATACATGGCATATATGATTGATCGAGAATTGGATGACGAAATTAATACGGCCTTTTCCACAGATGGAAAGAGTTAAGAAACTGGGGAATCAATACGTAAGCTTTTTAAAAATCATAAGAAGCTTATGATTAAATTCCTAAACCGTAAATGGGATATCTCCTCTTTAAAATCACATATATCTCATAATATCATCCCTAGAGGCTTAAGAGAGAGAATTGTCCCTGCAGAACATCTCCATACCCCCAGATTCTTGGAGGTGAGGAAAGAGGAATGCTTAAACAGAGGTTTAGCCTTAATGAAAACTATAGTTCTAGAAGAAGAAATACAACTTGAGGAAATCAAAGGAGAATTAGAGATAAGTGCAAAGGCCCTGGAACCTCATAAAAACGAACCTGATTTTGAAAAGAATAACGACTTCATTAAAAAAGAAATAGAAAGAATGCAAAAAAATCTTAAATACACCAAGCAGGAAAAATTTAGACAAAATATCAGTGATTTTGAAGGGGGGGATATTTTTAACCCTACCTTGTCCAACAGAAGTAGATCCTCCTCAAGAAATTCCAGACATCCACAACGTACCAGCAGGAATAGAATAGGCTCCTCCTCAGATAGTGACCTTGATAAGGATACTCCTATTAAATCTGTCACTTTTTTAGAGGAACCTCAGGGCAACTTATTAGCAGATTGCCCAAAACAATCAACAGACAAGAGTCATCTCAGGGAAATAGGAAACGCAAACGTAGAAGGAAGAGGAAAGGATCGAAATACAGCTCAGAATCGACGCAGTGGGCGACTAAGGAGTCAGAAAAGACGCTAAACGGAATTTCTAGCTCAACCTCTATGGATATGAGCATTATTAACTTATCTGATTTCCAAATGGATTCCAATCATGTAAAACTTCTTCAAAAAGGACTATCCTTCTCCCCCACTGCGCCCATGAATGAATTCGAAGTGTTTAAGGACATAAATCTATTCCTTAGAAAGGTTCTCTTTAAACTGTGGCATCAAAATGACCCCAACAATAAATCTACCTCCAATCCCAATTTTGACAAGGATGAAAATGAGGCTATCAATAACTTAATATCTTTACTAGAGGAAAACGCTGATAGCGACTCTGAAACTGAAAATAGCCACCCAATCAGGAGGAAATCTAATTTGAGGATCAAGTCCACAAAAATGCCAGCCTTATCTAAGCACAAATGGCTTCAACTATTCCTAGATCAGGTTAAACTTGATCTCGGTAGGATTAATTGGGAATGGTTGGGATCAAGTAACTTAACCAGCTCTGAGAGAAAAGCACTAAAAGAATTACAGGAGGCCCCTAACTTGGTGATAAAAAGAAGTGATAAGGGTGGTAATGTGGTTCTACTTAGTGAAAAACTCTATGAGGATGAAGCTTTCAGACTATTAAATGACACATCTACTTATAAAAAAACTAACAAATACCCCATTCCCAGCCCTGATAGACACTCTTAACTCCAAGTTAAAACTAGCTATGGAAGCCGGTCTACTTACTAAAAAGGAATATCTATATCTCCGAGCTGATGACATCACTATCCCAACCTTCTACATAATCCCGAAGTTACATAAATCACTCACAAACCCTCCTGGGAGGCCAATTGTTTCAGCTATCAATGGTCCCTTGAGAGAACTGGCAAATTTGTGGACTCGATGATCAAAGATATGGTAACAAAACTACGGTCCTTCGTCCGTGATAGCAGAGACATACTCTCTATACTATCTCATTTCTCCTTGTCACCAAACGCCCTTTTGGTGGGAATAGATGTCGAAAGCTTATATACATCGATTCCCCACCACTGGGGTATCCAAGCGACAAAAACCTTTCTGGACATCCATTTCCCCCTACTGGGAGCCCATAATGAGTTCATTATTGATATACTCGAATTCATGCTAAGCAACAATTTCTTTCAATTTCTTGGGAGATTTTACCAACAGGTGAGAGGCACTAGTATGGGTGCTCCTTGGGCCCCTTCATACGCGTGTCTCCACCTCGGCCTCTGGGAGGAGGAGGAGGTTTACAAGTCCTCGATGTACCTTGACCACTGTACGTTGTGGTCAAGGTACATCGATGATATACTCATGGTATGGGAGGGCACAGCGGAACAACTTGAGGAATTTATGTCCCAACTAAATACTAACGAAAGGAATATCCATTTAACTTATTCCTACTCTGCTGATGCCCTCTCTTTCCTTGATTTAAAAATCACTAGATGCGGAGATCGGATAGCAACTAGTACGTTCCGAAAGGAAACAGCAGCCAACACCCTCCTCTTGGCACAGAGCCACCATCCGAAGTCCCTAATAAAAGGGATACCAACGGGACAATTTTTAAGGATCAGGAGAAATTGTTCAGAGGAAGAACAATTTCTATCTGAAGCACATGAGATGTACAATAGGTTCAGAAAATGAGGATACTCACATAATTCCCTTAAAAAAGCCAAAAATAAAGAGAGTCACGGAGCTAAGGGGAACACTAGGCGTAGGGACGGCATGACAGTGCTGGACAGCACAGTTGCCGTTTTAAGAAGGAGGAAGATTTCCCCTTTTAGAGAAGGGGAGGGGTTGGGCCAGGAAGAGCAGGAGTTGTGGGAAAGGGGGAAGTGATGTCATTCGGAGAGCGGTGAAGGACGAGAGCAGTTGCGCGCCTCACCTCTCTTCATTTTTCCCGGGCTGTAGTCTAACATGGCGGCGATGGAGGGATTTATGGACCAGCTGAGAGCGGCGGTGGCCGCGAACGGCGCGGACTGGCTTCTACATCAGCTAAGTGTGATAGCAGTCGGCGGAACGGCGGTGAGCGGGGGGGAGGCGGCAGCACCTCGTGCGCGGCGGTCACGGCCGCCGGAGAGATACAGCCCTGAGTCAGGGCTGGGAACGTCCCGATCGGAGCAGAGGAGGGCACCTGAGGGAGAGACACTGGCACCCTTAAGGCAGGGGCAGCAGAAGGAGTGCAGAGGAGAGGTGACTCGGCGCAAGGGCGGTGTGACTGGGGGAAGGGGGCCCAGCAATACACGCGGCTCTTCCCCCCGGCATGGCGGAGATGCATAGAACAGCCTGAGGGGTCTGCAGGAGAAGGGCGGAGAGGTCGGGACACTCAGGAAGCTACCGCACCCAGTGATGCAGCTGCGCAGACATCTGCAACGGCCAGTGGTCCTCTGCGAGGCGGGAGAGGGGCAGCCGGAGTCATCAGAGCCAGTGGGGGAGGAGGTACTGGACGGTCAACGCGCACCCCAAAAGACGGCAGGCGTAGGAGTCCATCACCGGGGGCATCCAACGGGTCTGGCGGCATTCCGAGGAGAGGTGGACGTGCGCAGCACCGCAGGCCCTCGGCAACCACTGCGACTGCAGTTGGGGTGCAGCAGGAAGTCAACAGAATGGAACACAGCGACGATCGGTCTGAAGGGGAGCTGTCCGGGTCTGACGGAGGCGACGATCAAGGACGGCAGGCTACGGTGGTTCCAGGAGTGGCGGCTGTTGGGCCCAGTCCAGGGCAGCCCGGTGAGTGCGCTTCTTCTAATCCTGTTACTATGTTACTGCATAACTTGTTGGGGCAAAAAGAGCAGAGGAGTAGTTCAGGGTCGGGGGGTTTTGACAGGTCAGGGGGGGCTGAGACTGGTCCTGCTATACCGCCTGCAGGGGTGCCGCAGTTGAGAAATGAAGGTTTACATGAGTTGTTAACAGGTCTTAAGGAGCTAGTGGCAAAGGTGGAATCGGGTTCAGGTAGCTGTCCGGCTAAGGCATGGACATCAGAGAAGACTCCTCCGCTGAGGGGGGTCGCACCACCAATTGCGGGCGATGTACAGATTGATGTGGCAGCGGTGGGGGTGTCCCCCAGTACGTCAGGAGTGGTTACGACTTCGGGGGATCAGGTGAAGACAACGGAAAAACCTGCAGATTCAGTTAGACTGGCAGATGCGGCAAGGAGCGAGGTTTATGTCTGCTTTGAAGGCCCATTGGGGGCTCATTTAAAAGCAGAGATAAAAGAAAAAATATGGAAGGGCGACTACGTTGAAATTTTCACGTTGCTGCATTTAGAAAAATTTAATCTGGATAGATTAAAACCGGTCGAAGGAAAAAAGGAGGACGAGGAGAGGCGAAGGTATCGCTTAATTCCACGCACATTTTCCAATTGGTTACAAGCGTTTGCCATTCTGGCGAGTGTGGTTGGTGAGAAGGCGCCGGAGAATTGTTCAGCGCTGTTCGTATACCTGGAGGCCATTAGTGAAGCCCACAGGACATACGGGGGCTTGGCGTTGCTACGCTATGATGAACAATTTCGTCAGAGGATGGCTGTTAGACCGAATCTACGCTGGGATCATAAGGACATCAGCTTGTGGATGAGGTTGATGACGGCGGCGAGGGCCCCTAGTCAGTTTTTTCAGGCAGGGGTCGGAGGTTCAGCAGCTCCGGGACAACCGACCGAGAAGAGATGGGGTTATTGCTGGCAATTCAATGAAGGAACCTGTAGATTTGGATCCAACTGTCGCTTCAAGCACTTATGCTCCGGCTGCGCGGGATCACATGCATTGGCCAAATGTTTCAAAAAAGGAAAAGGTCGTGCCGGAGATACTGCGGGTAAGAGGGAGGACTCCGGTCCGAGTGGAAAGGATGCTGCCTTTCCTCAATAGATACCCTGATCGGGCTGCGGCCGCCACTTTAGAGGCAGGGTTTAAGAATGGTTTTGTTATTCCTTGTTCTCTGGCGGTGGTGCCGCCCGAGGCCAAGAATCTTCGGTCGGCCTTGCTGCATTCCAGGGTGGTTACTGACAAATTGAAAAAAGAGGTCTCACTGGGACGCATGGCGGGCCCTTTTGAAGAGGTACCTCTATCGGGGTTGGTGGTCTCTCCTTTGGGTGTGGTACCCAAAAGGGAGCCTAACAAGTTCAGACTCATACACCACCTCTCTTTTCCAAAGGGAGGGTCGGTGAATGATGCAATTGCGCCGGAAGATTGTGCGGTCACGTACACATCTTTTGACGCAGCGGTAGCATGGGTTAAAAAATATGGGCAGGGGTCATTAATGGCCAAGTCAGATATCGAATCGGCTTTTCGGCTCTTGCCAGTGCATCCCGACAGTTTTAGATGGCTAGGCTGTAAATGGGAAGGGGCCTACTATGTAGACCGGTGTCTTCCAATGGGCTGTTCTATATCCTGTGCTCTTTTTGAGACATTCAGCTCGTTCTTAGAATGGGCCGTTCGGGATGTGGCAGGTATCAATTCAGTCATCCATTACTTGGACGACTTCTTATGCGTTGGTCCTGCGGGTTCTAACCTTTGTGCAGTGCTTTTGGGGACATTGCAATACCTAGCGGAAAGATTCGGGGTGCCGCTAGCCCCGGAAAAGACAGAGGGCCCAACAGCGATTATCACATTTCTCGGAATTGAGATAGATTCGTTGAGGATGGAATGCAGGATTCCGCAGGACAAATTGTTGAGGTTGAAAGAGGAAGTTCGCGGGACTATTGGAGTTAGGAAATTGCAGCTTCGCCAACTCCAATCACTGCTAGGTAAGTTAAATTTTGCCTGCAGGATTATTCCTATGGGCCGTATTTTTTGCAGGCGGCTTGCTGCCGCCACTGCAGGTGTCCGAGCACCTACACATTTCGTGAGTCTTACAAGTGAACATAGAGAGGACTTACGTGTGTGGCAGGTATTCTTGGAGTCATTTAATGGAAGGGCTCTTTGGATGTCCGGGCCCATCAGCAACTGTGATTTGGAACTCTTCACGGATGCGGCGGGTTCGACGGGGTTTGGCGCCTTTTTTAAGGGGCAATGGTGCGCAGCCAGGTGGCCTGTGGCATGGCAGGAGGCGGGGTTCTTGAAGAACCTGGTACTTTTGGAGTTGTTCCCCATTGTGGTTGCCATGGAGTTGTGGGGTGAGGCATTCCAGAACTTGAAGGTCCGATTCAATTGTGACAATCTGGGGGTGGTGCAAGTGGTTAATCGGCTGACCGCGGCATCTGTGCCGGTGGTCAGGCTTTTGCGCCATCTCGTACTTCGCTGCTTGCAAGTAAATGCTTTCATATATGCTGTGCATCTCCCGGGGACCGAGAACACTTTGGCTGATGCTTTGTCTCGTTTTCAGTGGGACAGGTTCCGGAAGTTGGCACCGGAGGCGGATCTACAAGGGGTTGCCTGTCCCGGCTGGATATGGAACATTGCCTTGGAACAGCAGCAAAATGGATTCAACGATCTGTGAGTACGGCTACATGGAATGCTTACTCTAAGGTATGGAAGGATTGGTTCGCCTTTTTGACTGTCTTGGGCATGGGATCGGATGATCCGGAAGTGGACAAGGTGGTTCTGTATTTTATCGTTAGGGATTTTGAAAAAGGTATCTCTGCGGCGGCCATCAATCGGGAATTGGCAGGTTTGGCCTTCCTGTTTAAATGGCAGGGGCATCGCGACCATACTAAGGAATTTTGGTTACGACAGGCAGTCAAGGGATATAGGAAAGCGCACAAGCAGAGGGATGGGAGGCGCCCTGTCTCATTCGAAATGCTGAAGCAATTGATGCTGAGCTTGGAAAAGGTCTGTAGTTCACATTACGAATGTGTGCTATTCAAAGCATCGTTCGCGCTTGCCTTCTTTGGGGCGCTGAGGGTAAGTGAGCTGGTCAGCCCTTCAAAGGCAGCTCCGGGAGGGCTCATGCAGAGTGAAGTTGAACTATGGGTGGATAGGGTTCGTATATGGATTAGTAGATCTAAGACGGATCAAACAGGGAGGGGTAGGTATTTGGACCTTGGGAAGATTGCGGAGTGTAGCATATGCCCGGTTAGGGTGGTGGGAGCCTTTATGGGGGTTAGACAGCTTCTATAGGCCCCTTTTTGATTCATGAAGACGGTTCGTGTCTGTCCAAATTCCAGTTTGGAGCGGTTTTTAAAAAATGCGTGGTTATGGTGGGGTGTGATCCTGTACGGTTCTCTTCGCATTCGTTTAGGATTGGGGCGGCCACAGAGGCTGCCAGGGTAGGTCTGAGTCAGGAGGTAATTAGACGTCTGGGCAGATGGGACTCGGATAGATTTAAGTTATATATCCGCCCTCACATGGTTCAAATGTAATGTAGGGTACTTGGTGATATTTATGTATATGAGTTGAGTATTATGTGTTTATTTGGTTTTTTGCATTGTTTCTTTCGTTAACAGGTCAAGCAGTGGGTCTTGTATGGATACTCGGGCACTCTTATGTGTTCTGGGGGGCCAAGAGAGCTGACGTTCGGCCGAATGGCAGGCAGCTAAGGATTCCTAGACAAGAGGCGCTTATCCGGTGGATTGGGATCCCGGGGATGCAATGGAATAGGGTGCTGGGGGAAGTGTATAGGTTCTCTCGCTTGGACAGGTCCCCCGATGTACTGTTATTGCATGTGGGTGGTAATGATATGGGGACTAGATCGATGAGGGATCTCATTAGAGATATTAAATGCGATTTCTTAAGGCTACGGGCAGCTTATCCCAAGATGGTTCTAGTGTGGTCCGATATGGTGGGGAGGTTGTCCTGGCGTTGGGCTTGGTCTGATAAGAAAGTGGACAGGGCCAGGATTAAGGTTAATAAAGAGGTTAGCAGGTTCTTTATCAAAAATGGCGGGTTAGCCGTTCGTCATAGGGAGTTAGAGGTGGACACCTGGCGGTATCTCCGCAGTGATGGTGTGCATCTGAATGAGGTAGGGACCGACTTATGGTCATTAGGTTTACAGGAAGGGATACAGAGAGGTCTGAGTGTGTGGAGGTGCGCGCAAGGGTAAGGGGTTACCCCTTTCGTGCGGTGGCAGTTTTTGATTCCTTTAATAGGAAAAAGTTATGTTACAAGTGGTAACATGTGTTACCCATCCAGGGGATGGGGGGTTGTGTGATGGTACCCATCCATATGATGGGGGGTTTTGCTGTACCCATACATGGAAGGATGGGGATTGAAGTGGTACCTTCAGGCCTTAAGGGTTAACCTGGAGGAGTTTAGAAGGTTAGGTCACTGGGGTAGGTCGTGATCATGCCTCCGAGTCAGGGGTTTCCGACTGGTAGGTTTAAAATAAAGAATTTCCCCCCCCCCCCAGTGACCAGGGTTATAGTTGTTGTTCTTACAGTAAATTTACCCTCAGAAGTTATTTAAAAAAGTTATAGTTATTTATATATTTATGTTATTTTATAAGTTTTAATAAATAGGCCGTAAGGCCATTTTTACTCCAAGAACTAGCCTGAGTCATCTATGATGTTTTTGGAGGGAGGGTATGTGTAAAAGGTTAGTAGTTTAAGTAGCTGGGCTTAAGTCCTACAATGTCAAGAGAGTCACGGAGCTAAGGGGAACACTAGGCGTAGGGACGGCATGACAGTGCTGGACAGCACAGTTGCCGTTTTAAGAAGGAGGAAGATTTCCCCTTTTAGAGAAGGGGAGGGGTTGGGCCAGGAAGAGCAGGAGTTGTGGGAAAGGGGGAAGTGATGTCATTCGGAGAGCGGTGAAGGACGAGAGTCCCACCCACCCTCCCGAGTATGGGCAGTTTTTGATTCCTTTAATAGGAAAAAGTTATGTTACAAGTGGTAACATGTGTTACCCATCCAGGGGATGGGGGGTTGTGTGATGGTACCCATCCATATGATGGGGGGTTTTGCTGTACCCATACATGGAAGGATGGGGATTGAAGTGGTACCTTCAGGCCTTAAGGGTTAACCTGGAGGAGTTTAGAAGGTTAGGTCACTGGGGTAGGTCGTGATCATGCCTCTGAGTCAGGGGTTTCCGACTGGTAGGTTTAAAATAAAGAATTCCCCCCCCCCCAGTGACCAGGGTTATAGTTGTTGTTCTTACAGTAAATTTACCCTCAGAAGTTATTTTAAAAAGTTATAGTTATTTATATATTTATGTTATTTTATAAGTTTTAATAAATAGGCCGTAAGGCCATTTTTACTCCAAGAACTAGCCTGAGTCATCTATGATGTTTTTGGAGGGAGGGTATGTGTAAAAGGTTAGTAGTTTAAGTAGCTGGGCTTAAGTCCTACAATGTCATGCATTAGAAAGGAAACGTGAGGATCTCCTAACCACACAGAAAAAAACTCAAGAACCTGAAAAATTAGTAAATGATTTCCCGAGAATCATCACTAGGTTTGGTTCACAATGGACAAAAGTCCAAGAGATCCTTAACAAACATTGGCACATCCTTAAATCAGCACCCCTAATCACAGATTTAATTAGCCCCAAACCATTACTTACAGCCAAAAGGGCACGGAACTTGGGCGATTTTCTAGTCCATTCAGAATACACCAGAACCATCAACAAAAACTGGCTTACTGAAAGAAGACCCCCCCCTGGCATGCATGCATGTGGACATTGTAACATATGCAAATATGTACATCACACTGATGAGTTCGCCAACCCGAGAGGAGGTAGGCATTATCAAATTAAACAATTTATCAATTGCTCAACGACACGTGTCATATATATGCTCACGTGTCCTTGCAATAAAAACTACATAGGAAAGACTAAACGCCAACTCCGAATCCGGATTGGTGAGCACATCAGTGGTATTAGGAATAAGAAAAAGAATAAAGAAGACGACCGACCTATTCCAGTACACTTTGCCAAATTCCATGACAGTAATCCAAAGGGCCTTAAAGTTAAAGGGATCTATGTGCTGAATCTACCCCCTAGAAGAGGGGACTTCGACACTATTCTCCTTCAAAAGGAGAAAATGTGGACGTACTACTTAGACTCCTTAGCCCCTAAGGGGTTAAACACAGAATGCAGTTTTCAACTGCCTAAAATGCTAGGGTAAACTATCAATATAGCCATCACCATGAATAATCAACTTCTTCACTCTTTCTATGGCTAATCTCTATAAGTCACTATATTACAGTCTCTTTCAATCGATATCCCCATTAGTTTTATTTTTGTGCTTAAGATGCACGTTTTTTCCTTTGCTGAATGTCTTTCATGTGAGTGGTCTGGATGGTGACATCTAGTGGATAGAAATAGGAACTGCATCCTTCAATATCTATTTAAGCCCTTCACCATTGACCCCTCCTCGCTCTGAGGAAACCAGCGTCCATTGGCTGGTGAAACGCGTCAGCGGTGTGACGTCAGCACGTCACCGGGAGCCGCGCGCAATTCGATCTGGCAATTCAACCTGCATAATTCGATCCGGCCTATGCCTGCACAACTCAACAGCTGATGCTTGTCTCCTCCACTAACATCTCTCCATACTGAGACATCCGCCCCACGGCGGCTTCACCAACAAGCAAACGGTTCCTTCATCTTGGCATTCATCTGCTTATCACAGCGGCACCTATCCATGTAGAGACCCAGGAATTGAGGACTTACTGCAAACCTGACGACGGAGCTACTGAGGCTGGTGAGATCCTTCCATTTCATTCAGCACCTTTATAAAACGTATGTCAGTATTTCTTGCACCTCCTAAACTTGTCTCCATGGACATATACCCTGCTGTTTGAGCTGCACAATCTATATCTACCTGCTGGAACCAGGACATGATCTGATTTGCCATCTATCTAACAGCTGCTATACATACAATGTTTGTGCAATATCTGGGCATGGCTAACTCCCCATGAGATTGATTTACCTGTGTTGAACCACAGTACACTTTATTTATAGCCAGACCGTCCATCCACCCACATCTCTGCTACTGATATATGATCCGCCCCTACCATACAGGACTTTGCATTATTTTTTTGCCAATTGCTACATATAATTGTTACTCCAATAGGGCAGGACTATTTTTCATCATATTCTTTAGCTCATTATACCTTATCAACATTTAAGAGGTGTGCATGATGTGTATGAGTGGATGTGCAACCGCGGCTCCCATATGTTTTTAATTACCCCCTGTGACAACGTTGTCCTATTTTAATTGGTCTGTGGTAACCGTCAGTCTTAATTGCTGTTTTTTCACTTTCTTTTGTATTTAAATTTGGTATATCATTAGGTAATTAATAAAGCTGGTTTGTATCAACATCAGTGTTCTTTGCTGACCCTCTTTAAGAGAACTCTTTCTCTTTTGTTTTTTGCTATATTGTATTTAGGGCATCTGGAACTGCATGCAGACCTTTGCCTGCATGATTGTTTGATACTCACTCGTTAAAACGACCATTTACATAATTAACTCATTGGTTGATCCAGGCAACAATCTTTTTTCCTCTTTATGCACAAGTCGCATGCCAAAGTCAGATCAGTTAATACGGAATCCGACTTTGATCCGACTTCAGAAAAAAAGTAGTGCAGGAACTACTTTGAAGTCAGCACAACTTAACCACTTCAGCCCCGGAAGAATTTACCCCCTTCCTGACCAGAGCACTTGCGATTCGGCACTGCGTCGCTTTAACTGACAATTGCGCGGTCGTGCGACGTTGCACCCAAGCAAAATTGACGTCCTTTTTTTCCCACAAATAGAGATTTCTTTTGGTGGTATTTGATCACCTCTGCGATTTTTATTTTTTGCGCTATAAACAAAATAAGAGCGACAATTTTGAAAAAAACGCATTATTTTTTACATTTTGCTATAATAAATATCCCCCAAAAAAATATATATAAAAAAAAACATTTTTTTTTCCTCAGTTTAGGCCGATACGTATTCTTCTACATATTTTTGGTAAAAAAAAATAGCAATATATATAGCAATATAGCGTTTATTGATTGGTTTGGGCAAAAGTTATAGCATTTACAAAATAGGGGATAGTTTTATGGCATTTTTATTAATCATTTTTTTTTACTAGTAATGGCGGCGATCAGCGATTTTTGTTGTGACTGCGACGTTATGGTGGACATGTCGGACATTTTTGGGACCATTGTCATTTATACAGCAATCAGTGCTATAAAAATGCATTGATTCCTGTATAAATGACACTGGCAGTGAAGGGGTTAACCACTGGGGGGCGGGGAGGGGTTAAGTCAGTACTAGGGAGTGATTTCAAACTGTAGGGGGGATGGGCTAGCTGTGTCACTACTCTGATCACTGCTCCCGATGACAGGGAGCAGAGATCTGTGACACTTGTCACTAGGCAGAACGGGGAGATGCTGTTTACATCAGAATCTCCCCATTCGTCCTCTCCGTGAGGTGATCGCGGTTATCCCCGCGGCGATCGAGTCCGCGGGACCCACGACCCGACTCACGGAGCTCCGGCGGTGCGCACGCAATGGCACGGCGCGAAATTCAAATGGACGTACCTGTAAGTCCATTTGCCCAGCCGTGCCATTCTGCCGACATACATCGGCGTGCGCCAGTCGGGAAGGGGTTAAAGTCGTGCCAATATGAATGGTAGTCATTCAAAATCATGGAGAATGACTTGTCATGCGATTTTGCAGTCCAAAATCGTGGGACAAGTCGTATAAGTGTGAAAGGGGTCTTAACCATATTGATGTATTGAAAGATATTTCCAAATGAGTGTGTACTCTCACAGGGTGATGCTGTGGGTGCACAGGTAGCAGTGTGCCAGCGTCCTAGAAGGGTGGGTAAATACTAGAAGAACTAAGGAATAAACTTTATAGGCACACAGGTAGATTTTCTAAAAATTATAAAACTAATTTATTGAGAACAAAATTCATATAGTACAAACAGAAAATACAGATACAAATATATAAAATTTGGTAGAATTAATGTTTTATAACCCCCACACAACCTAGACCCCACTTTATACGATACGTACAATGGCGTCCCTAGAGGGGGGCCAGAGGGGGCCCTGACCCCCCCCCCCCCCCCAACATTATGCTGTGCCCCACCATGTGCCCCCCCCCCCAAAAATTTTTTTTTTTTTTTTTTACAAAAAATCAATATTTAAGAGGGAGAGAGTCCCCAGTCAGCTCCTGCGGGTGATTCCTCCCCCTCCCCTGCTCGCTGACACTGCATAATGCGAGCGCTCACACAACACGGCCGCCCGATCTGCTTCTTCACCTGCATCCTCATTGGCAGGGAGAAGAGCGAGTTGCAGGAAGGACTCCACCAGGACTCTCAGTTACTGAAAAAACAGACTGATTTCTCCCGTCCTTAGGACAGGAGAACCAGCCTGTAAATTCCAAGAGATGCCAGACCAGCGCTGTCAATAGCAGGGGCAGGACAGCAAGAGGCGGCTGGGGAACCCCACAGTGGCAAAACACCAGGGCTCGGAGGCAAGACAACCTTTGCAACCCTGATAGTTCTCCCACTGCTTTGATTCCTTATATTTTCTTGGTATGCTGGTGACATATATCTCTTGTTTTCTGCCACCCTGGGGGCCCCAATACAGTAGGAAGGGAGCTCACTGCAGAACATGTGAAAGGGCCTGTTGTGGGGTCGTAGTAAAGGGCCCCAGGATATATATATATATATATATATATATATATATATATATATATATATATATATATATATATATATATATATATATGCATTTTATAGTTGCCCCCCTACTTTTGTCCCTGTCCCCCCCATGTGCCCCCCCTAAATTTGAAAGCTGGAGACGCCACTGGATACGTAGAGCTGGTAATGTGTCCAGCAGTATAGAAATAAAAATTCCCGTAATGGTGATTCTGTTGGAAGTATGAACAGACAGACTTGTGGGTCAGGTTGTGAGTCCGGGTACACATGAACTTTTAGTTGCTCAACATGTTGTATGTGGGAAGCACGTGTTGCACATGGGAAGCACGTGGGAAGTACCCGAACTCACAACCTGACCCACAAGTCTGTCTGTTCAAACCTCCAACAGAATCACCATTACGGGAATTTTTATTTCCAGACTGCTGGTCACATTACCTGCGCTACGTATCGTATAAAGTGGGGTCTAGGTTGTGTGGGGGTTATAAAACTTTAATTCTACCAAATTTTATATATTTGTATCTTTATTTTCTGTTTGTACTATATGAATTTTGTACTCAATAAACTAGTTTTATCATTTTTAGAAAATCTATCTGTGTGCCTATAAAGTCCATTCCTTAGTTCTTCTAGTATTTACACATATTGCTGTATTATTGGGCAAACCAGACAGATCTAAGAAAGGTATTTTATTCTTAACAGACTAGAAGCATGCTGCAGAAAGCATGAATGCTGGCCAGTGCTCATTATATTTGCTATGTCAAGTAAAATGTGTCTACTAGCCTTGCAAGTGTGACACACAGGCCACACTGTACCCTTATAGAAAAAAAAATATTTTTGCTCTAGAGTCTTCTGTAATCCAACTTACCCTGGATCACTCCTGTTCTCCAACACCAAACACAGCATCTTACCAGAGATATCAGACCTCTAACATAAAGGTCATAAATGCATGAGGACTATCCATAGTAAATGTCAGGTGAACCCCTTCAGGCAGGCATCACTGTTCCTCAAAACATCATAAATTGACCATGGAGAGAGAAAAATGACAGAGCTATAGTGCAAAACTGTCACACAGTTTTAATGTAAAAAGCACTGATGGGTACTCACTTGAGAAAAAAAGGTTGTGTGGGGGTTATAAAACTTTAATTCTACCAAATTTTATATATTTGTATCTTTATTTTCTGTTTGTACTATATGAATTTTGTACTCAATAAACTAGTTTTATCATTTTTAGAAAATCTACCTGTGTGCCTATAAAGTCCATTCCTTAGTTCTTCTAGTATTTACACATATTGCTGTATTATTGGGCAAACCAGACAGATCTAAGAAAGGCATTTTATTCTTAACAGACTAGAAGCATGCTGCAGAAAGCATGAATGCTGGCCAGTGCTCATTATATTTGCTATGTCAAGTAAAATGTGTCTACTAGCCTTGCAAGTGTGACACACAGGCCACACTGTACCCTTATAGAAAAAAATATATTTTTGCTCTAGAGTCTTCTGTAATCCAACTTACTTTTTGAAGAACCATAACTTTAATGAATATTTAGTACTTGCTACAGGAACCAAAGATATAGTCAACCATTTGAAGAGTGTATATACATAAAACCTGTTGCACTTCTCCAATACTGCAATTTTTAGCAGAATGTTAAAGTGTTGCTAAACCCACAACAGTAAAATCAGTCTGTATATGCAGTAAGGCATGCTTGTTGTACTCACTGTTGAACCTAAGGAGTTAATCTCTGCATTGTGTAAAAAGGCTGTTTGATCCTGTCTTCTCTGATCCTCCTCTTCTTGCATTGTCTCCAAAACATGTCCACATAAGGTGGAATTACTGGAGTCAGGCTGCACATGCTCAGTTTGGCGTTTATTGCTAGAGAGGTTTTTTTTCTTGGGAGAGTGCATGTGGGCACAGGGCCAATCAGCACTGTCCAGACAGAGGGTCAGTGGTCCTATCCTGATAGGAAAGTCAGTAAAGTATGAAAACTCCTCCTACAAGCTTTAACAAGGTACTGATAGAAATCACAAGACTGCTATATACTGCTGATGAGAAAAGGTATTTAACAGTTTATATTTACTAAAATGATTGCATTTCTATGTTCTGTGTACTGTAGGACACCAGATATAGTGAATACAGGGTCCTGGGGTTAGTAACACTTTAAATATATATCAACCAACAAAAGTGCAATTAACATCCTAAATATACCATAGCTCAGTATAAAATGTCTCAATAAATATATACTGCTGAACAAATCAGTGAATAAAAATGCATTCATTCAACAATATCCACAATCGCAAACAAATATATGATATATAATATGAATGAAAAGAACTCCACAATACAAAGTCCATCCACAGGTGAAGAAGTGCTTATTGGGAATCACACGTGATCACTCCTGTTCTCCAACACCAAACACAGCATCTTACCAGAGATATCAGACCTCTAACATAAAGGTCATAAATGCATGAGGACTATCCATGGTAAATGTCAGGTGAACCCCTTCAGGCAGGCATCACCTTTCCTCAAAACATCATAAATTGACCATGGAGAGAGAAAAATGACAGAGCTATAGTGCAAAACTGTCACACAGTTTTATTGTAAAAAGCACTGATGGGTACTCACATGAGAAAAAAACAAAATACAGCATGTATCAGCCAAACACAGTCCGTAAGCAAGAGTGAAAGTGTCAGCCACTTGGCTGAAAGGCCACTGGATAGAGGATACCTAAACACATATATATATATACTGTATATTGCAGCTTACGGTTTTAGTCCGCATTCGTTGGCTGCATTCGTTTCCCTTGTTTTCAACAAATGCAGAAAACACCTGCTGATTTTAGAAACATATAACTATAGAAAAGTGAGGGCAGAAAAAAGACCAAGTGGTCCATTGAGTCTGCCCTTTTTTATATTATTATTATACAAGATTTATATAGCACCAACAGTTTACGTAGTGCTTTACAATGTAGAGGGGAGACAGTACAATTATAATACAGTTCAATACAGAAGGGACAGGACAATCTAAATTATTTTTGCTTGCCAGAAATGTGGTGTTCTTATCAAATCCTGTGAGCTGCCCTGTTAAAAAATCTTTCTTCCTAGCTATATTCTATAAACTACTACTTGCTCTGCCCTCCATGTAATGGACATAAAAAGATACAGATATGTTTGGATTCCATATCAGGACAGCCGCCTAGGCTAACAACCCTGGTTTCCTCCGTTGATACAGGAGTATTTGCAAGATTACCAGGAGAAAAAAAGCAAAATAACTTGAAAAAAGAAAGCAAATGCTGCCACCTCAGCAAACTCTAGTTATCTTCAATGCATTACATTTTTGGTTTGGGGTTTAGATACATTTTAAGATTTTGACATTAAATGTAAACATTATGGAACCCGGTGCTGTACTGGCTTCTTGGTGTGACACACTTAAGACGGTTTTCAATTAAAAGAAACCCCTGTCGAGAAGACTGGCTTGAGCATGACCGAGTGAGGAAGCACGGCTCCTCAGCTCCTCACAGATCGCCTGCTACATTAGCACCTACCGGGGATTATACAGCTATTTCCAGGCACCAAGAGGGATGTCTTAACGCCGCAGGACATACTTGCAGCCGCGGAACACCACAAAGGCTACTCAGGGCTCCATAAATGCCTTTTTTACTGACAGAGGACAGTCGTGTGGTGGGGCTTCCAAGATGGCGGCAGAGGTAAAGACGCTCCTCTCTGCAGCCAGCTGTCTCCCCTATCATTTTGCAGAGGATGGTGAGTGACAAGACCAGTGCTCAGATGTCCCAGAGCTGCATGGGGACAGGGATCTGAGGCAGTACATATGGTCTCTCCCTACCAGAGAGGATCTGGAAAGGTTTGCCTGTAGGGTAGAGAATGCCCTGACACAGGAAATAGAGCAACTCAAGACAGACACAACTCAGTCATACAACTCAGTTGGGCAATAGATTGGAGACATTTGAACAAAGATTTGAGGACTCCCTTCCCACTACAGCCAAGCTCAGAGACAACTGTATGACGCAGAATCAACAGATTGAGGCCCTGGTATGCAAGCTAGATGACTATAAAAACCGTAGTCGCCGCTCTAATATCCAGAGGGCAACTGTTGCCAAGGACATTATCCCTACACTATAAGACATTTTCAGGGAGATCCTGGACTTCCCCCACCAAATCTATTGACATTGATAAAGCACATAGCGCATAATATAACTGGGTACTAACATTTATAGGTAAAGTTGATTGGAAAATCTGATTGCCTCTTGGGGGATCAGGAAGGAATTTGTTCCCATGCTTTAGCAAATTGGATCATGCTTTGCTGGGGTTTTTCACCTTCCTCTGGATCAACTGTGGGTATAGGTTTGTGTATATGGGTTTGTTTTGTTTTTTTTGGTGAACTAGATGGACTTGTGTCTTTTTCAACCTGACTAACTATGTAACTATGTAACTATGCATAGGGCCCTCAGACCGCCACCACAGGATGCTGCGAATCCCAGAGACATAATTTGTAAAGTTCACGGTCAAGGAACAAATCATGCAACGCATGCGTAAGCACCCTTTTCTTGATTTTGATGGTGCCCATCTGTTTTTCTACCAGGATTTGTCTCGCTGCATGCTGATGCAACGCAGAGCTCTTCATCCTCTCCTGGAAGCTATGAGGGCAGCTGGCGCAACTTATCGCTGGGGATTCCTATTTCACCTCCCAGCTGCAAAGGATGGCAAGTCTGCAATGTTACGCACCAAAGATGACCTCCCACACTTTCTCTCCCAGATGGGATTGGAGCCTGTGGATTTTCCAGACTGGCACCATTCCGTGGATGTACATCCCCCACTGGCAGCACAAACTTGGCTCTAGGCACGACCTAAGTGCCGCTCTAGTGTCCGTAAGCGCTCTTCTCAAGGTACCTCACACGCTACCGATGACTGAGAGGTCTCAGGATTCAAGCCTAAAGAAATGTGCCCCCTTGAATTTCCTTAACTTTCCCAGTGTCCATACAGCCTGAAGGAGACCCCTTCACTCAGACCTCCTACAAGTGACTACTCTTAATTTGCTGTAGCAGACAAGATGTCCTCCTCTTCAGAACTGCTTCTGGGGCTTTCATGGACTGACCACTGGGCTGTCAATGTCTCTACGCCCCATTTCTTATTGCCCTTAGCATCACAATTGTTTATGGGGACTGTTTTTCCTTTTCTGTTTCCCTTTTCTCCCCCTGGCCATACAACCCCTCCCCGTGTAGCTATCGCCTCACACTGTATGAGGAACTGGTGCAACTTGGACTGGGCATATCTGATCATGCTTCCCCATAGGAATACCCATCCTAGGTATTAGCCCTGTTTTGGGCATCATGCCTCACCTTGGTGACCCCCTTCAGCTGGAGCGGCCTCCAGGGTCAGGCATGCAGTTGATTATGGACCAAAAGAGGCCCTTTGTTACTTCTGTCTGGCTCGGTATATCTATTTGTTGACATTGTTATCTTTCTATGTTTTGATGTGTTTTTTTTTTTCTTTGTGTCTTTAGGACCTGGATTCGCTGTTGTTCATACCTGGTTTGACTCTTCAATGGGTTTCGCTTGGACATCCTGCCCCTGATTCACCATGGCTATGATTAAGATAGTGACATACAATGTTGGTGGTTTATGCTCTGCAAATAAATGCAATAGGTTATGACTCAAACTGAGGCAACTTAAGGCACAGTTACTATTTCTGCAGGAGACTCACTTTACAGATAGTTTGACTCCCAAACTGCCTACCCACCTTTTTACACAGTGGTACCTTAGCAACTTCCCTAAACCGAAATCCTGTGGCACGGCTATTGCCGTCCATAAGAATTGCCCATTTCAACCCATTGACCACTATACAGACTCCCAGGGGCGTTATGTGTATGAAGAGGACCATGATGGGACAGATATACACATTTGCAACATTTTACGCCCCAACAGCTGACGTTTATAGACACAGTTCTTTAAAGGCTGATTTTAGGGAGGGCAAACTGATCTTGGGTGGGGATTTTAACATCAGTCTGGATCCCTCCTTGGACACCTTGGCAAGCCGCTCAACACATCCTTATGCTTTCCTGGGATACTTTTGCAGGTCCCTTTAGAGTCACACGTTGGTGGACTGTTGGAGGGCTCTGCACGCCTCAGAGAGAGACTATAGTTACTCTTCAAAATTCCACAGGGTATACACACGAATTGACCTGTTGCTGACAGATCAATCTACCCTGGACCTATTGGTAGATTCCACTATAGACATCTCTGACCATGCACCAATGACCCTCTTGCTTGCATTGCCACATCACTCCGCCAGGGTCTGGCAGTGGAAGCTAAATGAGAACCTGCTAGATGACTTCAGGGTGGTGGCGGGGGTAGAGGAGACTTTGTCCAACTACTTTACCAAAAATGCTAATGGGGAAGTCAACGATGGGATATTATGGGAGGGCCACAAGGTAGTAGTGCGAGGCTCCTTCATTGCCTGGGGCTCTAAGCTAAAGAAGAAGAGCCGGGCAGATTTCCAATGGGTCCTTGGGGCTCTGAAACATGCCGAATTGGGTCATAAATGCATGGCAGACCCAGAGGAGCTTCGACGCTTGACAGAATTACACACAGTCTTTTCTAAACTCCTAGATTGACAAATTAACCGGCAGTTGCGCTATGTGGCACACAAGTACTATGAGTATGGCAACAAATGTGGTAGAATGTTGGCTCTGGAAAAATCGCATGTCGTCACATGTCCACAAGCTGCACTCTTCCTCCAGGGAACCTATGCAGCACACCTTGAGAATCCCGTCAATGTTCCGTGACTATTGTGCACTGTATAATCTAGACTCGAATGCCTCCCCTACAGAAGCTGCACAAAAGCAAGCACGCATTGCAGCTTATCTTTCCTCCTCAGGCTTCTCTAACTTTCCTAACCAATTTGGAGCTTCCTATAACTTCTGACGAGTTGTTGGGTACAGTGGGCTTTCTCCCTAACGGAAAGAGGCCTGGACCTGATGGATACACAAAGGCCTACTACGTGAAGTTCTTTACACAACTCCAGGCCCCTATGTGTACCTTTTTTAATTCTTTGGCCACTAATGGGCACTTTCCACAGGGGCGGCACCTGCATACATCTCAGTGCTACCAAAGGAAGGGAAGGATCATACCCTCCCGCAGAGTTACCGTCCGATTTCTTTATTGAATACGGACTTGAAGCTATTTGCTAAAAACCTCGCCAATTGTCTTAAAGGCCTCCTAATAGTCCACCCTGACCAGACAGGGTTTATTGTAGGCCGGGAAGCTAGAGACAACTCAATCAGAGCCCTCCAGCTCATTCATTGGGCCCGTACACACGATCATGTGCCTCCCTATTTAATTCTTTCAACTGACGCTGAGAAGGCATTTGATCGTGTGGATTGGGATTTCCTTAGGGCGGTGCTGGAGAGGGTGGGCTTAGGTTTGCATATGTTGCAATGGATCTCAGTACTTTATACGTCTCCCATGGCCCCGGTTAGGGTAAATGGGGGTTTATCCCCAGTGTTCCCTGTTCGGAATGGCATGAGACAGGGATGTCCACTATCACCCCTATTATTTGCTTTGGTCCTGGAGCACCTGTTACGGAAAATAGGATCTAATCCGAATATCAGAGGGGTCCTTGTAGGCCCCACAGAACATAAGCTTTCTAGTTATGCGGACGACGTCCTTTTACACTTTGTGGACCCTGCTGTCTCACTGCCTAACCTGATGGAGGAACTGTCGGCCTATAGCCATGTCTCCAATTTCTGGATTAATTACTTGAAATCGGGAATTCTACCCATTACTGTTCCCCCAGCTCTGCCTCCAAACGTTACCATGGTATACACCTCATAGACAACCTAGATACTCTATACACTCACAATTATATCCGTGTACTTAAAAAAATTGGTATAGATCTAATGTCATGAGATAAGGAGACCCCTACATGGGTGGTCCGTACGAACATCATTAAAATGACAACATTGCCTCATATACTGTTTCTCCTGCAGATGGTCCCTCTGCCCTCATACTTCTTTAAGGAGGTTCGTAGCCTTTTCATTCGGTGTGTGTGGAGAGGTAAGAGACTATGACTAGCCGTGGTGATACTGCAGCGGTCTAAGTGAAATAGGGCCCTGGGTCTTCCTAATATATTCCCAATACTATCAGGTAATTGCATTACAATGTATTCTCAACTGGAGGTTTTACACATGCTCTAAACTGTGGGTGCAGATGGAGAAGGTCATCGCAGGTCGAAACCTAGAGTAAGCTCCTTGGGTTCCAACGGAGGCCAGGGGCCTTTCGGGGTGGGTATCTCCATTGACTACCCATACCCTGAAGGCTTGGGACAAAATTAACAGGGCCTTTACCCTGGCCCCCCCAACCTCTCCATTGGCCCCTGTGGGTGGCTTCCCTTGGTTACCCCCTGGGAAATGGTTATCCTCTCTTAGTACTTGGGCTAGTGATGGCATCCACAGCTTGACACGTTTTGTGCGGGGAGACACTTTGGTTCCACTTACCACTCTTAGGGAATGTTATAGCAGTTTCCCCTTTGATTTTTGGAGACACCGCCAGCTAATTTTGTCACATTGCAGCATCATCAGTCGCAGATTAGAACTACCCTTACGGACTTTGAAAGCCTATGGGCTGCACAAGACCCTCTGCCACACATGATTTCTGCCCTTTACAATTTACTAGAAGCGGCTAAGCCTAGCCCTAAACCAATTTACATTAGAGATCTGGTACGAGACCTCCAGTGTGAGTTTACCAACGAACAATTGAACCACCTATATTGCCTAACACACTCGAGTTCAGTGGAGTCAAAAACTCGGGAGAATAATTATAAAATACTTTCACGGTGGTATTCAGTGCCTGTGACCCTGGCCAGGATCTATCCTTTGGCCTCTAAGTTGTGCTGCCCTTGTTGGTCAATGGTCAGTAAACATATCTCTGACGGTGTCCATGTGGACATCCCTGACCTACCGAGGTACTTCCTTCTCCACATCCCCCCTATGCCTCTATCACAATATAAACATAGTGCTCTCCCCCACCTCCTCAATGCAGCTAGGCATCTAATACCAATTTATTCTAAAATTTCGTGCATTCCAAGCGAGGAGGAGTGGATGGGGAAGGTGGGGGAGATCATGGAAGCAGAAGAATAGTTCGCCCCCTATAGGGCTACTCGGAAAAGATTTGACTCCACTTGGGCATCATGGAAAGACCCCATTTAAGGGACGTACTGAGTCTCATCTAGCCTGGACATGGCCCTGCTAGCACTAGATGATTCCAAATTTAAACAATTAGTCAGGGTGAAGCAGAACCCCCCCGGGTGACAACCCTTTGGCTGGCTAATTGAATCGGCTATCGAACCAGGTGTGAGTACGGTGAACAAAGTGTTCGCATTGTGTGAACAATAGGTTGGTTCCATGTTATCTCCGGTAATCGGCATCACAAGTATTACGACCATGTAGTGAGTCCTACATCGATTGAGATATCATTGGAAGTTAGTATGGTCCTTTTGCCTCATCCTTTTAGGGGAAGGGGGATGTCCAAAGGGACAATGGAGGACCTTTATTGGTATAAAATAGTGTTGATATAGCTCACTGGTAACAATATAGTCTTACAGGGATGCAGATGATGATGATCACTTTTGTTTTGTTTTTTTCTCTATGGATTTTTATTTTTTATTTTTTGTCTGTTTCTGATCTGTTTTGTATAACACTTTAAAATAAAGATTATATTAAAAAAAAAGAGACCCCTGTCACAATAACACGATTTAGTAACATGCCTGTGGCATCTATTAACACTGCACTTCCTCATCAAGATGGCCTCTTCTGGCCCTCTGGTAGAATATCAGTACTACTGCCGCATATTAATATGACATTTGTCTGGAACAAGAGCCTGTAGCAAGATGGCACCCCTTTGCCAGTTTAAACAATGCATTCTTCTCCCATAGTCTGGCACCAAAAGAAAAAATGTATGGGATGGACATGCAAAATGCCTTTCAATTACATTAGTGTAACTGTGTATGCTTTTCTTATCATTTCCAATTTTTGGGGGTTTGGGATGGACCCATGATGTCATGAGTATAAAAAAGATTTTGCTGGAAGGAGCAACTCTTCAGCTAGTTATTTTTTTAATCCATTTGTGAAGGTGAACTGTATAATTGCACTTGTAGCAAACATATACATTATTGCACATTATACTTTTTACTTGTAAAAAATAGTTCATTCTTTATAGCTTGCCTTCAAAGGAAGACTCTCTCTTCATCAGGTCAAAATAGTACTCATATACAAACAGAATGTTAAAATACAATTGAGATAACAATCAGTGAACATTATGGAAAGAGCTGAAAAAGCACAAAGGTATAAAAATTAAACCAGAACAGGAGGTTAAGATTGGGATAAATGAGAACTGTAAAGTCACAGAAGTGAGATATGTTACAAAAGTCTGATTTTAGAGAAAAAGGAGATCGACACCATTATATTTCAAATAGTAATATCTTGGTCAGGAGGTTTTCTTTTCTAGAATGGTTTTAAAGATTCTCTCTGGAGCCAAGACATTCAGGCTTTATGTAGAAAGATCTTGGATAAAATAATGTCCCACTGGCCTGTAATATTTAGCCTAATTGTGTCCTGCTATCATTTGTATACAGGTATTTATTATCTTAGTGTAACTTTTGCAGTTGCTGCCTGAGAATGATCTACCACTACCTGTAAGCTGGCAACCATAATATGCTGCCAGAATTGGGTCATTCTACGCATCCATGGAGTCCATAAAGGGAGTTCATTTTCATACAATACTTTGCAGCCTTGGTTGCCATGCAATGGTCTGGAGACTCCTCTCTGCCCATAGCACATATTAACTTTTATTTCTAATGCATATTGATTTATTTGTTTTCATTATGCCTTCTTTATATTACATTTTTTAAACACTTTAATTGTAAGTGTACATTCTGATTTTTAACTTTAAAGTTGATTCTAAGTAACACTTATAGATCTTGTCTCTCCCCCAGTGTGTGACTGGATAGTGATAGGAGAAGCAGCGGACTCATGGACTCATCTTTCTGTCACTTTGCTCTCCCCTTCTATCAGCATGTCCCTTGTTAGCACATGAACTCTGTAGCACAAGAGATTTCATATGAGCTTTACTGTACAATAAATTGACTCCAAGTCAAATGAAGGTACTTTCGTTGGTTGCATAAAACATAATAAATACATTTAGTAAGTAACATGCGCTGTAAATGAAAGAGAGGCGCACTGGCATACTGCAAGGTCCTCAAAAAATCTTTAATTGGTTAAAATGAATATATTATTTTCCAATACTCTGCCTTGAAACACATTAACCAGTATATTAGTGCTTGGTCTTCAAATAAAGCACTTGGATTAGGATGGAAGGATGAGTGCATTCATTTGTTGAGGGGATGTTCCTTATGGAAATTATATGACAAGCATGTCTTTATATTATTTTTCTGAGTTCAATATATTTCTTTTTTTTCATTCTTTATTTAGGGTACAAAAGGTAACCAACAAGTCACATCAAATTCTGAACACGAAAAGAGTAGTCAAATAGGATAAGTGCATAGAGGATACAAAATTCCAGATCACAGACTGGGATGAGTAGCACTGACATTTGAACTAGAATAAGACTACCAAGTGCACACAAGGTTGGGTACCCAGGTTTTCAATGTAGTGGGAGGGATCTGCCCTCATCTGAGAATATGAATATGTTCCAAGACAGCTACGTTTTCTTATAACGTTCATGTTTGTTTTAAGCAGATAGCACTAAGTTGTCCATATTGTTAATGTCTTCAACATTTCTAAGCCACATTTGGACAGACGGAGGATCAGATTCCTTCCATTGCAGAGCAATGCAGAGCTTGGCAGTGTTAAGCAAATGTAGTACTACTGAGTTTTTGTATGTTGTAATAGGGATGTCAGAGCAATGCAACAGGAAGAAGGCAAGGTCCTCTGGCACCAGATAGTCCATGAACTGTTGCGTGAGTCTGCGCACCTCCTTCCAGAAAGTGTCTAGGCTAGGGCAACACTAAAATATGTGTAAGAGGGTTCCCCTTTCTCCCTTGCATCTCCAACAGCGTAAGTGTAAGGCTTCTGGAAAGAAACAACTTAGGAGTGTGGTAACATCTGGTGAGTAACTTATAATTACATTTTGAATTTGTGTACACAACGGTGATTTAAGAGCAAACTGAGTGATTCGTCTGTCTTGAACAGGAGTGGAAGACCGCCCCAGTTCCGTTTCCCATATAAGGAGTCCAGGTAGCCTGAATTCTGCAAGAGGGGAGATCAGTAAAGAGTACATTGTGGAAAGGGTGCGGTGTAGGGAGCCTTCGTCCAAGCAATGAGACTCAAATGGAGTTGGTGACCGTCTGTACTCTGCTGGGGAGCCCAGAGTATGGAAAAAGTGCTGGAGCTGAAGTGCCCTCCAGAAATCTAAGGCGAATCTCCCATCCGGCTGCGTCAAAGCCAAGAGTTCAATATTTTTCAATTTAACTTGTGAACAGTCAATGTGTGTGTATAGTTCATTGCTGCAATTGAAAATCAGTTGTCACTTTGAGGAAAAGGGGATATGTGCCTCTGAAACAAACAATTATTTTGCTGTTTACCCACGTGGTCCTTATTGCTTCTGGTGTGGGGGAGGGGGGTCTATTGACACCATCTATCCATCAGCAGTTGTAGATAGAAGCTACCAATTTCTGGATGATCATGTAATGCACTATTAAGTTCTTAAATGAGGTATGAGGTGGCTTAATATTTTAATGAGATTTAGTAGACGATAATAATGTGTGGGACTGAGATCTTGTTTCTTAAGCCAGTCATAGATGGAGCAATTTTCTTTCCATGCAACCATGGGTTGCAGGAAAGAAAATCGCTCAATTCCCCCATCAATATGAACAGTGTTGATGAGATAATCCCTCCCGCATAGCCATACTGCGAGTGATTATAATAGCTACTAGCAATAATAACAAAAAAAAGGGGGGATGACCAACTATTTAAGGAAAGGGAGCCGTGCCACGTCCAATACTCTATAAATACAGAACAAAGGGTTCCCCTAGGCGGACTTTTCCGGCACTTGCAAGGACAAATAAATGGGGTATATCAAAAGTAGAGGCCCTCTACTTTTGATATACCCCATTTATTTGTCCTTGCAAGTGCCGGAAAAGTCCGCCTAGGGGAACCCTTTGTTCTGTATATCTAGCAATAATAACATGTAAAATCCGGCAGGCTGGTTTTACCCAAGTTGATCGATTAACTTGGGTACATTCAGACTGCCCATACATGGTTCAAATCCCGGCGGGTCCCCATTAATTTGAACCCTCTATGGCCGGCTTTAGTAAGATTTACCAGCAAGTTGCAAATATATATATATATGTGTGTAACGCCCTCTACCTAAAGGTAGGTGCTAGAGTGGTATTTTTCTAGCTGCAGGGCCTGGTTGTTGTGATTTGGGACTGGGAGTGATCGGTGTGGTGGGGGGTGTGGCCACCTGCGCTCTGACTCAAAGATGCCTCCCCTGCTTTCAGA
Organism: Lithobates septentrionalis; assembly: GCA_037952835.1. Classification (NCBI taxonomy): domain Eukaryota; kingdom Metazoa; phylum Chordata; class Amphibia; order Anura; family Ranidae; genus Lithobates; species Lithobates septentrionalis. The sequence continues at coordinate 430,971 of JBBDGP010000872.1, read as the reverse complement.
AGGACAGTTCTGGAAGAGAGGTTGGACTTGAGATCTGGGTGACAGCCAGCTCATGTAAGGAGCCCTGACCAATCATTAACTTGCATTGGCAGGGGGCAGGCCTCTCATATGAGCTGGGGTCACGTGCTTCCAGGGAGGAGTTCTGTGGAGCAGAAAGACAGCATAGAGTGTTGAGGTGCTGTTCCGCGCATCCCCACGTGGGGGATACGGTGGACACAGAGGAGGGATGGAGGAACCGCTGGGAAGGAGCTAAAGATATAGGTCTTCATCTCTAAGAAGGCATCGGGATACTGTGACCGGGGAACGCAGGACCTGGATGTAAAGAAGATCAAGCAGAGGAAATAGCAGTCAAGCAGAGGAAGTGGAGCAGCATTCTGTGACCAGGGAAACAGAACTGTTCTGGAAGAGAAGGTCAGTGTAACAGAAGAAGATAAACTTGTCAGAGCAGTGTAGAATGCTGCGGCCGGGGAACACAGCACTGTTAGTGATGGACTGGCTGGAATCGGTAGTCCGTTTATTGCCATGTGTCAGGTCAGCGGGGAGAGATGCCATGTCGTCTCTGGCCTGGTTAGCACATTGGTGATACCTTCCAAAGACTGGGTGACTGTCCGTTTCATAGAAACTGGAGATGGAAGCTGTGTGCACCTCTGGTTCTTTGACGCATAGGACAATATCATTCCGGTTTACCAATGGGAATTATTCAGAGTGGTTCCTTTTGTTCTTTTGGAAGTAAAGCTAGCAACGTAGTAACTAAGCAGTAAAGGATTTGCACAAAGTAAAGAAGCAACAGTCAGTAAAGAAGTTAATGCACAGAAATACAAAGGTACAAGGCCAAGGCCACAAGTAATTATAAGCTTGTGTTGTATCATGGGCATCTCATATTTCCTTTTTCTCCCATCCAAGTTGTAACCCACAATAAAAGCAACGAAACAGAGAAAATTGACTTTTCATTGTCTTTAAAATGGTGAATTGGGGGTTGGCAGTGTGATTGGCGGATGCTAGTAACCAAATCAGCAGCCCTTACGGGGGTAGCGCTACATATATATATATTTATATGTGTATGTACACTACCGTTCAAAAGTTTGGGGTCACATTGAAATGTCCTTATTTTTGAAGGAAAAGCACTGTACTTTTAAATGAAGCTAACTTTAAACTAGTCCTAACTTTAAACAAATATACTCTATACATTGCTAATGTGGTAAATGACTATTCTAACTGCAAATGTCTAGTTTTTGGTGCAATATCTACATAGGTGTATAGAGGCCCATTTCCAGCAACTATCACTCCAGTGTTCTAATGGTACAATGTGTTTGCTCATTGGCTCAGAAGGCTAATTGATGATTAGAAAACCCTTGTGCAATCATGTTCACACATCTAAAAACAGTCTAGCTCCTTCCAGAAGCTACAAAACTGACCTTCCTGTGAGCAGATTGAGTTTCTGGAGCATCACATTTGTGGGGTCAATTAAACGCTCAAAATGGCCAGAAAAAGAGAACTTTCATCTGAAACTCGACAGTCTATTCTTGTTCTTAGAAATGAAGGCTATTCCATGCGAGAAATTGCAAAGAAATTGAAGATTTCCTACAACGGTGTGTACTACTCCCTTCAGAGGACAGCACAAACAGGCTCTAACCAGAGTAGAAAAAGAAGTGGGAGGCCGTGTTGCACAACTAAGCAAGAAGATAAGCACATTAGAGTCTCTAGTTTGAGAAACAGACGCCTCACAGGTCCCCAACTGGCATCTTCATTAAATAGTACCCGCAAAACACCAGTGTCAACATCTACAGTGAAGAGGCGGCTGCGGGATTTTGGGCTTCAGGGCAGAGTGGCAAAGAAAAAGCCATATCTGAGACTGGCCAATAAAAGAAAAAGATTAAGGTGGGCAAAAGAACACAGACATTGGACAGAGGAAGACTGGAAAAAAGTGTTGTGGACGGATGAATCCAAGTTTGAGGTGTTTGGATCACAAAGAAGAACGTTTGTGAGACGCAGAACAAATGAAAAGATGCTGGAAGAATGCCTGACGCCATCTGTTAAGCATGGTGGAGGTAATGTGATGGTCTGGGGTTGCTTTGGTGCTGGTAAGGTGGGAGCTTTGTACAGGGTAAAAGGGATTCTGAATAAGGAAGGCTATCACTCCATTTTGCAACGCCATGCCATACCCAGTGGACAGCGCTTGATTGGAGCCAATTTCATCCTACAACAGGACAATGACCCTAAACACACCTCCAAATTGTGCAAGAACTATTTACAGCAGAAGCAGGCAGCTGGTATTCTATCGGTAATGGAGTGGCCAGCACAGTCACCAGATCTGAACCCCATTGAGCTGTTGTGGGAGCAGCTTGACCGTATGGTACGCCAGAAGTGCCCATCCAACCAATCCAACTTGTGGGAGCTGCTTCTAGAAGCGTGGGGTGCAATTTCTCCAGCTTACCTCAATAAATTAACAGCTAGAATGCCAAAGGTGTGCAATGCTGTAATTGCTGCAAAAGGAGGATTCTTTGATGAAAGCAAAGTTTGATGTAAAAACAATGTTATTTCAAATACAAATCATTATTTCTAACCTTGTCAATGTCTTGACTCTATTTTCTATTCATTTCACAACGTATGGTGGTGAATAAGTGTGACTTTTCATGGAAAACACAAAATTGTTTGGGTGACCCCAAACTTTTGAACGGTAGTGTATATATATATATATATATATATATATTGTATAAATTGTATTGTGTAAACATTATAGACCGCTGAATCATAATCTCTGGTATAATATATGTCATAAAAATGTACGAATTCCCAAGTGTGTACTTTGGTGTCCCAGTACGAATTGAGTTTACAGATAGTAGGTGCACAGAGACAGAAAGTTCCAGTTTTTTTAATGAGGTGCTTGTAGCCACATTAGTGCACTTGCAACAAAAATAAATGAGTACAGCCCATGATACTTTTTTTATGTGCACTAACATCCACATTTTCAGGACAAGCTTTCGGTGTGGACCTTCTTCAAGGTCTAAGCAGTACTAATACAGGAAGTTTTAGCAGAATGTTAAAGTGTTACTAAACCCACAACAGTAAAATCAGTCTGTATATGCATTAAAGCATGCTTGTTATACTCACCGTGGAACCTAAGGGGTTAATTTCTGCATTGTGTAAAAGGCTATTTGAGCTTGTCTTCTCTGATCCTCCCCTGCTTGCACAGTCCCCAATCCATCTGCTGATAGAACAGAGCCTTGGGGGCGAGCTGCACATGCTCAGTTTGGTGTGTATTGCTAAAGAGTTTTTTTTTTGGAGTGCATGTGATCAGCACAGGGCCAATCAGCACTGTCCACTGTCCAGGGCCAGGGCTCCTGCAGCCTCATATGACAAACAGAGGAGAATGGAAACTCCTCCTACAAGCTTTAACCAGACACTGATAGAAGTCACAAGACTGCTCTAACTGCTGATGAAAAAAGATATTTAGCAGTTTATATTTACTAAAACTATAGCCTTTCAATGTTCTGTGTACTGTGGGAGACCAGATATAGTGAATGCAGGGTCCTGGGTAGGGATGAGCTTCGAGTTCGAGTCGAACTCATGTTCGAGTCGAACATTGGCTGTTCGCAAGTTTGCCGAACAGCGAACAATTTGGGGTGTTCACGGCAAATTCGAATGCCGCGGAACACCCTTTAAAAGTCTATGGGAGAAATCAAAAGTGCTAATTTTAAAGGCTTATATGCAAGTTATTGTCATAAAAAGTGTTTGGGGACCTGGGTCCTGCCCCAGGGGACATGTATCAATGCAAAAAAAAGTTTTAAAAACGGCAGTTTTTTCAGGAGCAGTGATTTTAATAATGCTTAAAGTAAAACAATAAAAGTGTAATATCCCTTTAAATTTCGTAGCTGGGGGGTGTCTATAGTATGCCTGTAAAGGGGCGCATGTTTCCCATGTTTAGAACAGTCTGACAGCAAAATGACATTTCGAAGGAAAAAACCCATTTAAAACTACCCGCGGCTATTGCTTTGCCGACAATACACATAGAAGTTCATTGATAAAAACGGCATGGGAATTCCCCACAGGGAAACCCCGAACCAAAATTAAAAAAAAAAAAAATGAGATGGGAGTCCCCCTAAATTCCATACCAGGCCCTTCAGGTCTGGTATGGATATTAAGGGGAACCCCGGCCAAAATTTAAAAAAAAAATGATGTGGGGTTCTCCCTAAATTCCATACCAGACCCTTCAGGTCTGGTATGGATTTTAAGGGGAACCCCACGCCAAAAAAAACCAAAAAAAACGACATGGGGTCCCCCCGAAAATCCATACCAGACCCTTATCCGAGCACGCAACCTGGCAGGCCGCAGGAAAAGAGGGGGGGACGAGAGTGCGCCCCCCCTCCTGAACCGTACCAGGCCACATGCCCTCAACATTGGGAGGGTGCTTTGGGGTAGCCCCCCAAAACACCTTGTCCCCATGTTGATGAGGACAAGGGCCTCATCCCCACAACCCTGGCCGGTGGGTTGTGGGGGTCTGCGGGTGGTTGGCTTATCGGAATCTGGAAGCCCCCTTTAACAAGGGGACCCCCAGATCCCCGCCCCCCCCGTGTGAAATGGTAAGGGGGCTCCTCCGCGGCGTCTTCTATCTTCTTCTCCTCGGGCCGCTCCGCACCCATGGCATGGGGGGAGGCTCCCGCTCTTCTCTTCATCTTCTTCTTCTTCTTCTCTTCTTCCTTCTTCTCTTTTTCTCTTCTTCTCTTCTTCATTTTCTTCTCCGGGCCGCTCCGCATCCATGCTGGCATGGAGGAAGGCTCCCGCTGTGTGACGGCGTGTCCTCGTCTGACGGTTCTTAAATAATGGGGCGGGGCCACCCGGTGACCCCGCCCCCCTCTGACGCACGGGACATGACGGGACTTCCCTGTGGCATTCCCCGTGACGTCACAGGGAAGTCCCGTCAAGTCACCGTTCGTCAGAGGGGGCGGGGTCACCGGGTGGCCCCGCCCCCATTATTTAAGAACCGTCAGACGAGGAGACACCGTCACACAGCGGGAGCCTCCCTCCATGCCAGCATGAGTGCGGAGCGGCCCGGAGAAGAAAATGAAGAAGAGAAGAAGAGAAGAAAAAAAGAAGAGAAGAGCGGGAGCCTCCCCCCCATGCCCTGGGTGTGGAGTGGCGAGGAGAAGATGATAGAAGACGCCGCGGAGGAGATGCTGGACGAGAACGCCGGAGGAAGAACCAGAAGAGCCAGAAGAACTAGAAGAAGAAGATGAAGGAAGATAGAAGAAAGAAGAAGCATTTAAATAAAGGAATTGTCAAAAACTGTCTCTTGTCATTTTTAACATTTTTGACAGTTTTTTAGTGAAATGGTAGGGGTAAGTACCCCCTTACCATTTCACACGGGGGGGCGGGGATCTGGGGGTCCCCTTGTTAAAGGGGGCTTCCAGATTCCGATAAGCCCCCCGCCCGCAGACCCCCACAACCACCGGCCAGGGTTGTGGGGATGAGGCCCTTGTCCTCATCAACATGGGTACAAGGTGTTTTGGGGGGCTACCCCAAAGCACCCTCCCAATGTTGAGGGCATGTGGCCTGGTACGGTTCAGGAGGGGGGGCCGCACTCTCGTCCCCCCCTCTTTTCCTGCGGCCTGCCAGGTTGCTTGCTCGGATAAGGGTCTGGTATGGAATTTAGGGGGAACCCCACGTCATTTTTTTTTTTTAATTTTGGTTCGGGTTTCCCCTGTGGGGAATTCCCATGCCGTTTTTATCAATGAACTTCTATGTGTATTGTCGACAATGCTATAGCCGCGGGTAGTTTTAAATGGGTTTTTTCCTTCGAAATGTCATTTTGCTGTCAGACTGTTCTAAACACGGGAAACATGCACCCCTTTACAGGCATACTATAGACACCCCCCAGGTACAAAATTTAAAGGGATATTACACTTTTATTGTTTGACTTTAAGCATTATTAAAATCACTGCTCCTGAAAAAACGGCCGTTTTTAAAACTTTTTTATATTGATCCATGTCCCCTGGGGCAGGAACCAGGTCCCCAAACACTTTTTATGACAATAACTTGCCTATAAGCCTTTAAAATTAGCACTTTTGATTATTCATGTTCGTGTCCCATAGACTTTAACGGTGTTCGCGTGTTCGAACGAACTTTTTTCCTGTTCGCATATTCTGGTGCAAACCGAACAGGGGGGTGTTTGGCTGATCCCTAGTCCTGGGTTTAGTAAAATTTTAAGTAAGATAATCTCTATTTGTACCTTGAAAATGAGGTACCCCCTGAAAGCTTGTCTTCGAAAATTGAATGTCAGTGAAAAAAAAAGGCATTATGGACAGTACTCAGTTGTTTAATGTCATTTTGTATTCAGGAGTTTACTGGATCCAGAGTTCCTCAACAACCTTATGATTATATACACCAGCCACCCTTACTGATTGATGGGAGAAACACTAGACATTGGTCCACATTTCACTGGCTTGGTGGATTTTAACACAGCCTGAAATAGGGATCTCTATGAGTGCAGCTGAGAGTGCAAGTGAGAAGGTGGTAAGCAGAAACAGCTCTGACCAAGCTGATTACACATAGGGGGTCATTTACTAAAGGCAATCCACTTTGCACTACAAGTGCACTTGGAAGTGCAGTCGCTGTAGATCTGAGGGGGGCATGCAAGGAAAATAAAAAAGAGCATTTTTGCTTGTACATGATTAGATGATAAAATCAGCAGAGCTTTCCCGCATTTCAGATCTTCCCCTCAGATCTAAAGTGACTGCACTTCCAAGTGCACTTGTAGTGCAAAGTGGATTTGCCTTTAGTAAATCAACCCCATAGTGAGAGAGTAAATCACTATTTGAACCCCATCAATGAGCACCTTTAATCAATTAAGGGAAGAGGGAATATGGAAAGACATTGCTGTGATGAACAACATACTGTACAGTCTATAGGAGCACTAAGAAACTGTGATCAAACTATGTTACTATCAGCAAGGCTTTTCATAAAAGCCCCTTTCCTTGTTTTGTCATAGTGTATGCATAATCAAGAAATATGATCCACAGAATTTGTAATGCTTTGCTTAGAAGCTAAAGCAAAACTGAAGCTTAAAAAACCTAACCCACCACTGGTACACAGCAAGTAGTACAGCGCAATCTAATATTTGGGGCAGACTGGGCATTAAACAGGAATACTGACCTCACATGCAAATACATAAAGGTAGTGGCGACAGCAGTTTTTTCAGATTCACTTTAAAGAAAAAGTCATAAGACTCCGTGTAACTTATCTAGATTATAACTAATTCAAAGATTTGTTGTGATCTTGCCACTATTATTGCTAGCAAATACATCTTAAATGTTGTTATTAATGTATCACTAGAAAAGAAAGTATGTTAGTATATAGTCCAGTGCAAATTTTGACCCCAGATAGTCATTTCTTTGCAATGACAACAATCTGCCTCTTCATGTTTTGTAAAATATAGGTAGTGATTATGTTTCTATATAGACATTACCTACTGACTGCTGACAATCTCGCAAGCTACCTGCAGGAATTATTTCAGGGTTATCACCATCTACTCTTCCACACAATACAAAAACAACAACAACGGAAGGGTTGTTTCAGTGTGGCTTTATCATACCAACAGTCTCTGCTGTCCTGAGGAGAAATAAAGGAAGCACTCATGTGTACCATAGAAAGATCAGTACCAAAAGGCATTTTACTAATTATATCAGAAACTGCCAGTATGTTGGTGTAGCGCAACACTACACTTTCATACTTGTCTCATCCAGCCCTCCCTTATACTTAATTAAGTTTAATACAATAAAAAAAAGTGCTAATGATCAATGTCATGATATGTATGTTGATCCAAACAGATTAACTGAAACAGCTAAGTAGAGTGAATAGAAACTGGACAAGAGTCAACCATATCAAAGGAGGAGGTTGAGGTAAATGTAATGATTTAACATATAAATCTCACACCATGGCAAACTAGGGTGACCACATTTCCAAACTACCATTCAGGGACAACCCCCACCCCCCCCCCCCCCCGGGCCGCCCAAAAAGGATGGTTTTTGATACTTTTTTTTGCCAATTTTTGGGGAAAAAAAGCAAACAGTGGTAACTAAGTTTAGACAGGTGGTATGCAATGTGCACCTGCCTTAACTAAGTCACTTAGTGACAACGGCGTACTTTGTACATCACTTACTCTGGCAAGTTCACTGCATCAAAGTTATGATTGACACACAGAGGAAGAACGGAGGGGGACACAGAGGAAGAACGGAGGGGGACACAGAGGAAGAACGGAGGGGGACACAGAGGAAGAACGGAGGGGGAACAGCAGCAGAATGGAGGGGGACACAGAGGAAGAACAGAGGGGGACACAGAGGAAGAACAGAGGGGGACACAGAGGAAGAACGGAGGGGGAACAGCAGCAGAATGGAGGGGGACACAGAGGAAGAACAGAGGGGGACACGGAGGAAGAAAGGAGGGGGACACGGAGGAAGAAAGGAGGGGGACACAGAGGAAGAAAGGAGGGGGACACGGAGGAAGAACGGAGGGGGACACAGAGGAAGAACGGAGGGGGACACAGAGGAAGAACGGAGGGGGACACAGAAGAAGAACGGAGGGGGACACAGAAGAAGAACGGAGGGGGACACAGAAGAAGAACGGAGGGGGACACAGAGGAAGAACAGAGGGGGACACAGAGGACGAACGGAGGGGGACACAGAGGAAGAATGGAGGGGGACACAGAGGAAGAAAGGAGGGGGACACGGAGGAAGAACGGAGGGGGACACAGAGGAAGAACGGAGGGGGACACAGAGGAAGAACGGAGGGGGACACAGAGGAAGAACGGAGGGGGACACAGAGGAAGAACGGAGGGGGACACAGAGGAAGAACGGAGGGGGACACAGAGGAAGAACGGAGGGGGACACAGAGGAAGAACGGAGGGGGACACAGAGGAAGAACGGAGGGGGACACAGAAGAAGAACGGAGGGGGACAGCAGCAGAACGGAGGGGGACACGGAGGAAGAACAGAGGGGGACACAGAGGAAGAACGGAGGGGGACACAGAAGAAGAACGGAGGGGGACACAGAAGAAGAACGGAGGGGGACACAGAGGAAGAACAGAGGGGGACACAGAGGAAGAACGGAGGGGGACACAGAGGAAGAATGGAGGGGGACACAGAGGAAGAAAGGAGGGGGACACAGAGGAAGAACGGAGGGGGACACAGAGGAAGAACGGAGGGGGACACAGAGGAAGAACGGAGGGGGACACAGAGGAAGAACGGAGGGGGACACAGAGGAAGAACGGAGGGGGACACGGAGGAAGAACAGAGGGGGACACAGAGGAAGAACGGAGGGGGACACAGAAGAAGAACGGAGGGGGACACAGAAGAAGAACGGAGGGGGACACAGAGGAAGAACGGAGGGGGACACAGAGGAAGAACGGAGGGGGACACAGAGGAAGAACGGAGGGGGACACGGAGGAAGAACAGAGGGGGACACAGAGGAAGAACGGAGGGGGACACAGAAGAAGAACGGAGGGGGACACAGAAGAAGAACGGAGGGGGACACAGAGGAAGAACGGAGGGGGACACAGAGGAAGAACGGAGGGGGACACAGAGGAAGAACGGAGGGGGACACAGAGGAAGAACGGAGGGGGACACAGAGGAAGAACGGAGGGGGACACAGAGGAAGAATGGAGGGGGACACAGAGGAAGAACGGAGGGGGACAGCAGCAGAATGGAGGGGGACATGGAGGAAAGATGGAGGGGGAGAGCAGCAGAACTGAGGGGGAGTGTGGGAGACAGCAGCAGATCTGAGGGGGGTGGGGGACAGCAGCAGAACTGAGGGGGGTGGGGGTCTGGGGACAGCAGCAGAACTGAGGGGGGTGGGGGTCTGGGGACAGCAGCAGAACTGAGGGGGGTGGGGGTCTGGGGACAGCAGCAGATTTGAGAGGGGGTGTGTGCATTGCTCACTAGGTAGTGTGCTGTGGAAGTTACACTAACCTGAAGTACTATGGCTGGCGGGCGGACCTCGTGGGCGGGAGGGAGGACTCGGACGAGGGTTGCGCTAGCTGGCTGGCAGTGGCAATCAATGTGCGGCTGCTGGAGTAGCTGTAGTCGGCTCGGCGGCTCCGGGACTGGTGGTCACTGACTGGCACAGGCACCTTCCACCACTGGCACTGACTGGGGCTGGGCGGCGCGCACAGGGCAGGCTAGTATGGACTCACTGACACTGGCAGGCTGGCAGTGGCGGCTGCTCTCTCTCTCAGGCGCGCTGCTCTGCTCAGCCGTAGGCCCGTAGCGTGTAGAGTGAGTCTAGAGTGCGCACTGCGCCGTCGCCGCCGTGCCGTGCGGGTGCCCAGAGCCCACTGCACTGACTCCACGTGCCAGCTGACGTCACTGGTTGCTAGACGCGGGGCGGGCGGCCCTAGCCTAGCAACCAGTTAAGGCACTTAAAGCTAAGCTGCGCATCTGTCTGCTACTTGTTGTGTGTATACAGTGATAAGGGTGGCAGGCAGTCAGACTCGGAGACGGAGTCGGACTGGTGCCAGCCGCCGGCGGTGTGTTTTTTTTCATTCCGGGACACTGTATGGTCCCGGAATGAAGGTACCCGGGACACGGGACAAATATCTTAAATAAGGGACAATCCCGGGCAATCCGGGACACGTGGCCACCCTATGGCAAACATGAGCATAACAAGATGCACAGGGGTTGATTTACTAAAGGCAAATACACTGTGAATTATGCAAAGTGTAGTTGCTGCAAAGCTTAGTAAGTGAGGTAAAGCTTCACTTTACAAAATACCCAATGACATTCAAGGAAAAATAAAAAAACAGCATTTTTGCTTGCACATGATTGGATGATGGAAGTCAGCAGAGCTCCCCCTCATTTACTAAGCTCTGGAGCAACTGCACTTGCAGAGGGCAACTGCACTTGCAAAAGTGCACAGTCTATTTTCCTTTAGTAAATCAACCCCACAGTCCCTAAATGGTTGTCACACAAAACACTGGTTTAATTTAGGGCAGACGCCCTGGGCCCACTACTATATGGGGCTAGCAGCAGGGCCGGATAATGAGTAGCAAGGGCAATGCTTACTTGAAGGATTCTTCAGTTGCATTGAAGTGGCATTCCATACTCCTGTTCCTGCCAGAGCAATGTGCCTCCACTGCCCACCCAGAAATCCTCTCTGTCAATCACATTATACCAGCTGTGTGAGGAATGGGCTCATGTTCCGTATGGGAAGCAGCATTAAATGTGAAGGAGAACTGCAGTAGCACAGTTGGCTGCTGTCAGAGACAATGGGGTTTATTCACGAAAGGCAAATCCACTGTGCACTACAAGTGCACTTAGAAGTGCAGTCGCTGCAGATCTGAGGGGGACATGCAAGAAAAATAGAAAACAGCATTTTTGCTTGTATATGATTGGATAATAAAATCAGCAGAGCTTCCCATCATTTCGATCTTCCTCTCAGATCTACAGTGACTGCATTTCCAAGTGCCCTTCCAAGAGCACTTGCAGTGCACTTGTAATGCACAGTGAATTGGCCTTTAGTAAATCAACCCCTATGAGTAAACCAAATATAAGTTTGCAGCCTAGGAGTGTGTGTATATGTACAAGTTTTCATGTGTATTGGTTTGTTTGTGTGTGTAGACATGTGTTTTGTAGTGCAGAAGTATAATTTCATCTGGTACGTGTGTAAGTGTCTCAAGCTTACACAACAAATTTTACCATTTCTGTTGTTTTTTTTTATCTTTAATTATGCACTATAACATTTTCTTTCATGGTATGTACTCTGATGTTGGGACACTTTTCCCTCTTATTAATGCTAGGACACTCTGTTACTTACTGATGCCAGGACATTTTTCCCTACAACTGATGCTGGGGCACTATACCTCTTACACTGACAAAAACATAACTTTCTCTACCTACTAGCACCAAACAATGGGGGGAACAGTGGAACATACCAAGAGCATAAAATAAATACACTGTTGTGCCAGAACAAGGGTCTCTTTAAAGGGAATATGCCATTGCTGCCCTCCTTCTTGAAATGCTAGCTGCCTGTCAGTAATGTTTATCTTGATTTAGTTGTTTGTTGGTCACTAACTAGATGCAGCCAATAAAGGCAGAAGTCAATTTTCATTTGTCCCTTGCCTTGCAACTCAGGATGTTTTCCTTTAAGCCGACAGTCATTTTCTATGCAAATACAGCATAGTAAAAGGGTTACTATGCATTTCTCATGTTTAACTATTTACCTGATAAATTTGTGTAGTGCTTACCCCCAGGAGCCACTTGGTATAACTGATTCTCTGTTCTTTGCCAGGACACCTTCTTAGGTAGTGGGATGCTGCAAACACCTAAGAACTCAGCTATTAGAATACAACCCACAAATGTCTTAAAACTACCCACAACTATCTTAGAACATAGGAGATAAGCACCAGGCTAAGTAGTAGTAAATGGAATAAGTATATTTTCTCCAAGCAAATAAATGGCGATACAAAGAAACAATGAACAAATAAAGGAGTTCATTTTAAAGCAATAAACTAACTGATGAGAATACTAGGTTATAATATGCAATCTAGATCATCAAGGTACTAAGAAAACTAACCTAGTATTTGCAGCACTGGTAAAGAGCAGCATAGACGTAGTCTCACATCACCCTTCTGCAACAAGTGAGCAAAAGTGTCCCAGAGTGCATTCTGTCTGTATCCCTCTAAATGCAGGTGTATTTAATTCTCCTGAAAAATATTATCCTTGGGAAGCAATTGTATAGTATATGGTGCCAGGGTTGCAAACTTCAGCTGGCTAAAGGTGGGGCCCAGTCTGTACAGTGGTTCACTTACTACAGTCTCTTTAAATCTGCATGCAGTTTTTGGCTTTGGGATTATTAGCAAATAGGTAGTTTTCTGATGCATTAAGCTGTTAACAGTGGTGTAGTAAGCACAGCTGGAAAAAAACATAAACAGGGCTCTGGGGTTAGTGAATAAAAATGAACACCATTTAATAATTGTAGCACACTTACATGTTAAAATCTTTAAAACTAGCCTGAATGACCAGGGTGAAAAAACAGCAGCAATCACAATCCAGTACTGGCCAATTATGCAGCAACTATAGTAAGTAGCGCCAAACAAAGCCAGAATGAAGTGTGCTGCATTCACTTTCATTCACCAACCCCAGTACCCTGTATATGTTTTTTCCTTTGTGTGAGTGAATCCTTCCCAGGTCTGTCACAGGAGCTTCAGTGATTTGATGTACCTTTCTCCATCCATCCCATCATTCATTGGAATTGCTTTATTCATGGACTTGAGGACATTTTGTTACATTGTGGGGAGTGCTGTGTAAGTTTTGCACATTTTGTGCATATTGTGTTAATAAGCACAGCTGCAACTGCTCACCAATCCTGGTACTCAGCAAACCTTGTTTGGACACTTGCCTGTCTCTAGTCTCTGGAACCCAATCCTCGGTGGCTTAGTCCTTGAAATCCAGTCCTCAGTCTTAGCACTTTGGTCATTGCACAGGCTCAGCAACAGGTCTCTGGTCTCTGCACAGGCTCAGATACAGGTCCGCAGTCTCTGCTCAGGCTCAACTGCAGATCTGCACTGCTCTGGCCCCCAGCAGCAAGTGAGCTTTTCCTTTTTCTGAAAGCCTGAAAAACTCTCCTTTTTCCTCCTTGTTTGCAGGGTGTGTTCTGTGCCTTGTAATTCATAGCCCATTTACCTCCGCAACCAATGCTTCTCCAAAGACTACCTGTCCCAGTGTCCTGAACTGCTGCATACACTCCACGCGAGGGGCGAGGAGACAGAAGGAGCAGGCAGAGGATTTCACACAGCCTACTCTGCAGCAGCGGGGGGGGGGGGGTTAGTGGGGCCACAGCTGCACCTCCTAGAGCTGGGTGTCCAGCTACAATTGTATAACTGAACTATCATAATAGATAAAAATGTACATTTAAGGGTACATCTGCCCCTTTACTGCTATGCTCTGTATTTTTAGCTCACATAATATTATTATATGTGCAATTTTTTTTAAAGGTTTTTATTTAAAAAGTGTACATACACGTTAGGAAAAACTGAAAGCAGGGTACAGTCATAAGTGTGTAAAACAGCATATCATTTGCTTTAACAAGTCTTGATGATCTCTATAACTGAATACAGTATATTCTTAAGTACAAATAGCTATTTTTCTATTTTGTATTGGCAATTGTGATATATATAAGTCATATCTTATTCTCATAAAGAAAAGAGAAGAAAAGAAAACCTAAAACATCACTAAATCAAAAAACAAAATTTAAACAAAGTCGGAGGCGAACTCCCCCATAAACTCTCGTGCTTTGTGCTGTTATTCATCCAGAACCAGACTCCTATATTCACATCTCACAGATCTCATAACATATTTATTGTAAAGGAAGCATCTTAAATGTCAGTTTGTACGGTTTCACCAGATTTTATCCCAAACTTTATTGAAATTTTTTGAACATCCCCTTGCTTCATAAGTAATTTTATATAATGTTACATTGGCATTGACCAGGCCCTTCCAGGTGTCTAACGTGAGAAAAGTCCCTCTTAATTCAGTTGAGCACAATCAGCTTTCTAACATAGAAGAGTAGTAATTGTAATAATGTTCTCATATTGTTACTCATAACTTCATCCTCAATAATACCTAGAAGTCCCAGTAGTGGGCTACAAATATTCGGAAGATCAAATGTATCGGCAATAAACACCCGCGATCATAAAGGCCGTATCCTATTACAGTCCCATACCATATGGATAAAGGATCCTTCTGCTGCTAAACATTTATGACATGCGGGGTTGTCTCTCCTTCCCATTTTGTACAGTCTAAGTGGAGTATAGTACATTTGGTGTAGATACCAGAGTTGTATCATTTTGTCCCTGGCAGAGATAACTATGAAGTTAACACTTCCCTCCATTGTTCCTCCGTTAGTTCTGGTATAACAGCAGTCCACCTATCTCTAGTTTTCTTTTCTTTTGGGTATTCTTTGCCTACAAGTAGGGATGGGCTATCTGTTCGAGTCAAACATGAGTTCGCCGAACAGTGAACAATTTGGGGTGTTCGCTGCAAATTTGAAAAGCTGCGGAACACCCTTTAAAAGTCTAAAGGGAAAATCGAAAGTGCTAATTTGAAAGGGTAATATGCAAGTTATTGTCATAAAAAGTGTTTGGGGACCCGGGTCCTGCCCCAGGGGACATGTATCAATGCAAAAAAAAGTTTTAAAACAGCCGTTTTTTCAGGAGCAGTGATTTTAATAATGCTTAAAGTGAAACAATAAAAGTGAAATATTCCTTTAAATTTCGTACCTGGGGGGTGTCTATAGTATGCCTGTAAAGTAGCGCATGTTTCCCGTGTTTATAACAGTCCGAGAGCAAAATGTAATTTCTAAAGGAAAAAAGTCATTTAAAAGTGCTAGCGCTAGTGCCGGCTATTAATGAATTGTCGGTCCCGTCAATACATATAAGTCACTGAAAGTCATTGAAAAATAAAAAAAATGTGTGGGGGTCCCCCAAAATTCCATTACCAGGCCCTTCAGGTCTGGTATTAATATTAAGGGGAACTCTGTGCCAAAATTAAAAAAAAAAAGGCGTGGGGTTCCCCCAAAAATCCACACCAGACCCTTATCTGAGCACGCAACCTGGCAGGCCGCAGGAAAAGAGGGGGGACGAGAGAGCGGCCCCCCCAACCATACCAGGCCACATGCCCTCAACATGGGGAGGATGTCCCCATGTTGATGTGGACAAGGGCCTCATCCCCACAACCCTTGCCCGGTGGTTGTGGGGGTCTGCGGGCGGGGGGCTAATCTAAATCTGGAAGCCACCTTTAACAAAGGGGACACCCAGATCCCGGCCCCCCCATGTGAATTGGTAAGGGGTACATTGTACCCCTACCATTTCACAAAAAGAAAGTGTCAAAAAACCACATGAGATGGCTTGGGACAGGTCCTTTATTAAAAATAAAAAATAAATAAATAAAAAAGAGATTCCAACGATGTAATCCAATAAATCCATGCTCCTACTCCAGCGATGTAATCCAATTCTCAATCTCCAGCGATGGATGATCTCCAGCGACTTCAACGAGGAACACGCACAGGATCCAGCTAATGACGCGGTGCCAGCTTGACAGTTCTTATGTAGCTAAGGGCGGGGCCACCCATCATGTGACCCCGTCCCCCTCTGACAAGGGGAAACGCCGGGGTTTCCCTGTGACATATACAGGTGACCCCGCCCCCCTCTGATGCAACGCAGGATTCCCTTTTAAATGACTTTTTTTTCCTTTAGAAATGTCATTTTGCTCTCGGACTGTTTTAAACATGGGAAGCATGCGCTACTTTACAGGCATACTATGGAATTTTGGGGGACCCCCACGCATTTTTTTTTTTTCAATGACTTTCAATGACTTGGGACCGACAATTCATTAATAGTCGGCACTAGCGCTAGCACTTTTAAATTACTTTTTTTTCCTTTAGAAATGTCATTTTGCTCTCGGACTGTTATAAACACGGGAAACATGCGCTACTTTACAGGCATACTATAGACACCCCCCAGGTATGAAATTTAAAGGAATATTTCACTTTTATTGGTTCACTTTAAGCATTATTAAAATCACTGCTCCTGGAAAAAAAGCCGTTTTTAAAACTTTTTTTTACATTGATACATGTCCCCTGGGGCAGGACCCAGGTCCCCAAACACTTTTTATGAAAATAACTTGCATATTAACGTTTAAAATTAGCACTTTTGATTTTTCATGTTCGTGTCCCATAGACTTTAACGGTGTTCGAACAAATTTTTTGCCTATTCGCATGTTCTGGATGCGAACCGAACAGGGGGGTGTTCGGCCCATCTCTACCTCTGAGTACACTAGAATAGGTGGATATCAATTTAGTGTGATCAGGGGCGGCAAGGAGTTTTTCTAGAGTAGAGGTTTCAAGAGATACTGGTTCAGTCCCAAACTGAGTATGAGCTGCATGTTTCAGTCTGGTAAACTGGAATGCCCAGGAGTCCGGAATGTCCAGTTCCCTCTTCAGCTGTGTCAACGATTTAAGTTCACCTTTATCATATAATTGGTGGAGGTACGTAAGTCCAAATTTAGCCCCTCTACAGCCATCTTCTAGGTGGGTGATAAGTGGAGAGGGACGTCTGCTATATGTTTTAAACAGATCCCCAGGATTCACTTAGCAGATCTGAGCATCATCCTGGCTCCCGCCGTAGGCACTTCTTCCTGAAAGAAAACATTTAATAAAGTTTTGTAGGAGGTTACCACCGCCGATTCAATGGCAGTTGCAGCATTATTCAATTGTGGAAACATTCGCCAGTGTATATGCACCAGCTGCGATGCCAGGTAGTAAAGGCGAAGGTCGGGTAATGCCAAACCCCCTCTTTCCACCGGTAACTGTAAGAGCTCCAAGGAGACCCTAGCCGCCTTGGTGCCCCACAGAAAGGAGGTCAGCAAGGAATTAATATATCAATTTTTTTTTTCGGAATATAGATCGGGGCATTGGAGAGCACATATAAAAATTTAGGCAACAAAATCATTTTGAATAGATTAGCTCTACCTAGCAGTGTAAGTGGCAGGTCTTTTCATTTCTGCACACTGTCACTAAAAGATCTAATTATGGGCCATAAATTCACATCTGCGAACGAATCTACCGGCATTTGGGTATTTAACCCCAAGTACTTGAATTGGGATCTAACAGCTAGGGGACTCTGAGTGGGGAGTATTACATTTGGCTGAGAGTCTAGAGGAAACAGTGTTGTCTTGGACCAGTTGATTCTAAAGCCAGAGAAATCTCCAAATTCCTGTATTACCGAGAATGCAGCAGATAATGATGTATCTGGGTCTCCCAAGTACAGCAGCATGTCATCTGCATATAATGATACACGTTCCTCCAGACCCCTGACTAAACAGCCCATCAATGGTGTCATGAGTTCTAATTTTAGCTGCTAGCGGCTCAATAGCCAGAGCAAACAGAAGAGGAGACAGAGGGCACTGGAAAGTGTTTGATATAAGCCCATTTACTCTAATACTCGCTTTGGGATCCTTATACAGTAGTTTAACCCAGGAGACAAATTTGGGCCCAAAGCCCAACCTAATGAGAAGGGAGAAAAGGTAATCCTATTCCACTGAGTCGAACACTTTTTTAGTATCTAGTGATGCTATCACTCCCTTGCCCGTATTAATATGCTGAATCTGTAAATTAACATATAGTCTTCTATGGTTCATTTGGGTACTGCGACCCGGTATGAATCCCGTCTGATCAGAGTTAATTAATTTGAGAATTACCGATTGCAACCTATTGGCCAAAATTTTAGCCAATATTTTGACATCGGAGTTGATCAGAGATATCAGTCTATATGACTCACATTCTTGCGGATCTTTCCCAGGTTTGGGTATCACCACAATCAGGGCCTCACACATAGATTTCAGGAGCATACCCTCTTTTTCTGCCGCTATAAAGACCTTTTGTAGATGTGGCGCCAAGTTCTCTTTATGTAACTGATACCAGTCAGCCAGAAAACCGGGTTTAACCACTTCAGCCCCGGAAGGATTTACCCCCTTCCTGACCAGAGCGTTTTTTGCGATTCGGCACTGCGTCGCTTTAACTGACAATTGCGCGGTCGTGCGACGTGGCTCCCAAACAAAATTGACGTCCTTTTTTTCCCACAAATAGAGCTTTCTTTTGGTGGTATTTGATCGCCTCTGCGATTTTTATTTTTTGCGCTATAAACAAAATAAGAGCGACAATTTTGAAAAAAACGCATTATTTTTTACATTTTGCTATAATAAATATCCCCCAAAAATATATAAAAAAAAACATTTTTTTTCTTTAGTTTAGGCCGATCGTATTCTTCTACATATTTTTGGTAAAAAAAATCGCAATAGGCGTTTAATAATTGGTTTGCGCAAACGTTTTAGTGTTTACTAAATAGGGGATAGTTTTATGGCATTTTTATTAATAATTTTTTTTTTTACTAGTAATGGCGGCGATCAGCGATTTTTATTGTGACTGCGATGTTATGGCGGACATGTCGGACATTTTTGACACATTTTTGGGACCATTGTCATTTATACAGCGATCAGTGCGATTTAAAATGCACGGATTACTGTGTAAATGACACTGGCAGTGAAGGGGTTAACCACTAGGGGGCGGGGAGGGGTTAAGTGTGTCCTAGGGAGTGATTACCAACTGTAGGGGGATGGGCTGTGTGGGTGACGTCACTGATCTCTGCTCCGATGACAGGGAGCAGAGATCAAGTGACACTTGTCACTAGGCAGAACGGGGAGATGCTATTTACAACGGCATCTCCCCGTTCATCCGCTCCGTGAGGCGATCACGGGTATCCCCGCGGCGATCGAGTCCGCGGGACCCGCGACCCGACTCACGGAGCTCCCGGCCGGCGCGCGCCGGCGGCGGCGCGCACGCAATGGCACGGCGGGAAATTCAAATGGACGTACAGGTACGCCCATTTGCCCAGCCGTGCCGCTCTGCCGACGTACATCTGCGTGCGCCGGTCGGGAAGCGGTTAAAAGAGGAAATGGCACCACATATTTCTTCTTGTGTTATGGAATGTTCCAGGGTATCCCTATCCTCCGAGCTTAATGAAGGCAAAGTCAGATCCTCCAAATAGGAAGATAGTTCCTGATCTGTATGTCCGGTCTGTGACTGGTATAGGGTCTCATAGAACTCTAGAAACGTGTACAGAATTCCCTGAGAGTCCCTCACCACATCTCCTCTTGGGTGTCTAAGTTGTATCACAGAAATCAGGGCATATAGAGGTTTCTCTAAAAAGGATAACAAGCGTCCACTTTTATCGCCAAATTAAAAAATGGATCTGGCCTGGTGTAAGTGTTTTTTGTAGTTTGTTCAGTCAGATGTAACCTGTACTGCCTCGTCTGGTCTTGCCATGTTTGGTATGTATTAGGGGACGGGTCATGGATATACCTCTGTTCTGCATCGGTAACACGGAGTTCTGTGTTTCCTATGTCAGAATTTAAAGTGGGGTTCCACTCAAATTTTTAACTTAATCTTACCCCCTTCAGTTAATTTCATAGATGTTCAAATGCCACACGAAAAAAAATTTTATCGCTGTAATTACCTTTATATTGTACTTTATTGTGGCACTACCTGTCTCTCCTCCCATGGGAGTAGGCGTGTTTATTGCCTTTCCCCGGCGCCGCACTGTCTCCTGGGAGCTTAGTGTCAGGCTTCCCAAGATTCAGTGCGGGAACAATGATCATGCACGTGAACAAGCTGTGAATGAACAGCATTCACCACATCCAGGAAATCAATGCTTGTGGGCTTCACATGCCCACAAGCAAGATGGAAACAGCCAGCATCACATTTTTTAAGTTATTCTTCAGTACGAAAACAGACAGAGGCGGAAATATTACACCCAAACTGTGAGTATTATTTTGGGGTTAGCAAAGTGTCTGAATGACCTAAAAAAAAAAAAAAAAAGATTGGTCGCTGGACTCCCACTTTAAAAGTCTGGAGAAATCTCTAGTTTCTTTAGTGAACACCCCCCTCATGGGCCGATGACAGCTGCTGCGAGGAGCGGGACACCGAAGGCCTCAAGGGGTGGGCAGGATGACATCACCCGGTCTGCATAGTGCGTGCGGGTGGCCCAGGAGATGGAAGCCACGGGAAAGGAGAGCAGCAAGACGCCAAGAACAGTGGGCACAACGTCCCAAGAGAACAAGGACGTGTAGGAAATGCAAGCAGCCAGGGACAGCTCCATGTCATATCATAGATCCGATGGAAGGAACAGAGCACCTCCTGTCCTCACCCAGAATGAAAATGGGTCTTGCCAGTTGCTGGCCATCATGGACATCCTACTGGCATGCAAGGCACCCCCTCTGTCTCTTTATGTCACCCCTTTTCTCTGTCACCCCCTTTCCCTCTGTCACCCCCCTCTGTCTCTCTCTGTCACCCCCTCTGTCTCTTTCTGTCACCCCCTCTGTCTCTGTCATCCCCCCTGTCTCTCTCTGTCACCCCCCACATGTATGCAGTCTCTTAGAGTCTCTTGTGCCATGTCCGCAGTCTCTTATAGTCTCTTGGTCTCTTGAGCCATGTATGCAGTTTCCGACAGTCTGTTGGGCCATGTATGCAGTCTCCGGTCATCTCTTGTGCCATGTCCGCAGTCTCTTACAGTCTCTTGAGCCATGTATGCAGTCACTGACAGTCTTTTGGGCCATGTATGCTGTCTCTGACAGCCTCTTGTGCCATGTCCGCAGTCTCTGAAAGTCTCTTGGGCTATGTCCGCAGTCTCTGACAGTCTTTTGTGCCATGTCTGCAGTCTCTGACCATCTCCTGTGCTACATCTGCAGTCTCTGATCATGATAATGTGATAATGACATTGTTGAAAAGGATGGGTGACCTTAAATTGATGCCCCTCCTGAAAAAAAGTTCTGTGGACGCCCATGCTCGTAATACTGGCTTTTTTTAAGGCCATCACTTTGGACCCCTGTAAGTGCGTTTCCTGCAGCAAGATAATGTGGTGCTTATACCTCTTAAAAAAGTCAAATATAAGTGATCTCTTTACCTTCGAGTTCATACCCCGTACATTCCAGGAGAGCAGGCTTATTTTTTCTGCCATTTATACAGGGAGAAGATAAATAAAGGATAACTGGGTAAACAGTATCTGAACAATCACTGGTCAGTGCATCTACCCTGAGGAGATCAGAACAGAAAAAAATAACAGCACAAACCAAGAAAGCATGAAAACCCCTCCCTTCCCTTCCTGCACACAACCCCCTCTGCCAGTGCCATGTCACCCAGGTCTTTTTGGGACAATCTGTCCAGGGAGAAGCCTCTCCTCAGCCCCTTAGCAGAGGGCTTACCTTGCTCGGGTCAGTGTGTGAGCGATCAGCCCCGTTCTGCTGTGTGCTGCTGGGGCCCTGGGCTGTCTCCTCCAGGTCGCCGCCATCTTGGGATCCCCATGCAAAATGGGACAAACGTTCCAGGGCGGATTCCATGGGTGCCGGTGTTTCATCAGATTAGGCGACCCATCGGAATGTGTAACGGAAGAGACATCTTGCTACACCCTGCGCTCCTCTAAATTAAGAATACACTGAGAAGGGGAAAGTGGACATCTTGTTACACCAACCGGAGTTTTGCATTTTACAGTACTTAGAACTCTGTCTGAATGTTTAGATGTTTAAGTTTAAAAGCAGCGATCTTCTGTCAGATTAGCAAACTTGTGAGATGAGCAGGCTTGCCGCTGCTTTTAAAATTCAACATCTAACCAGTCAGACGGAGTTCTAACTACTGTATTTCACTGTATAAACTCACTGTACTGTTAAAAATAAGTGTAAAATGCAAAACTCCAGTGGGTGAACAAAATGTCCACTTTCCCCCTTCTCACTGTATCCTTACTGTGGAGGAGTGCAGGGTGTAGCAAGATGGTGGCGATGGAAGTCACATTCTGACGGGTTGCCGAATCTGACAAAACACATATTTCATCATATCCAGCAGCTCTGCCAACTCTAGGGAGTGTTAGGGTGCCGGTGTGGTTCAGGATCTTTGTCTCTGACACTCAGGATGTCAGCAGGAGAAGTCGTCCCGGCTGGAGCTCCTTCACAGGGCTGTTCACACGTCAGCCACTGGCTCCGCCCTATATTTGCAATTTTTAGGCTTGTGTTTTGCTACTCATTAAATAAAGAATTTCCCCCAAAAAACTCAATACTTGTAATTCCACATTGGAAAGCAATAATAATCAAAGGTTTTGCTAACCGCTGAGCCAACTTTGTCCAGTCTAGTTTTTACAACCTTTCAAAGAAGCGGACATACCCACACTAACAGCTTGACTAGGATTCCAAATCACTATGTAAACGTGTCCTAAAAAAACAAAGTGTGCTTTGCCTAGCAAGAAAAGACATGTTACAATCTTATTTTAAAAGGCAGTTCAATAGCGATGAGCAAAGAACAGTAACCTATAGAAAACAATCAGATTCCACTTTATGACACCTCAAGGAAAAAAGATAAAAGCCAATTGAATCTCATTGGTGTCTATACTTTGCACATAGCAATTGCACATTTCAGTGATCTAATGTACAGGTATAAGCTAAACAGAGTGCAGTTTTACAGAACCACTATACAGTAAATAAAAATAACATTATATACAGTATGTGAATGAGCATGCTAATAATATTCATGTGCCTTGTGTACAAGTGCCAGCAATTGAGCAGTTTACATGCAGCTCTCGAATGATTCAAGCTGCCATTATACACAAAGGAAGCAGTAAAGCGACAATGGCAGTTTTCTTCTAAGGGACTGGACAGGAAATTAGCTACGTGTTGCAAAACATTACTACCTGCCATGCCCCTTTAACTGAATAGTAATCTGTGGGACAATCCTATGTAGCTTTTGCACATGTGTTAATAAATACTGGTAAAATATATCTTTATGTAAACTACAATTTGAAAATTATGTAATTTGGGTTATGTGTTTTAGCTTGCCTTTTATGTGGTACTCAAGGTTTCAAATTAGACCTTTCAGTAACATTACAAATTGGCAAAAAAACATGGCATGTCACAATATAAGGTGACACTGTAATTATTTCCAAAAATGTATTTTACCATTAAAAAAAGTATTTTATAATAAAAATCCAAACTTGAGTTGTAGTGTTATGTCTTCCGAATCACTGCGGGCAAATCTACTGCTGGCACAAGGAAGCATTTTCTCAGTCTCCTTTACCCCAGCGATTAGATTGCAACACTGTAGCTTTGTATTAGTTAACAAGGTGAGCGGCTGTAGCCAGGGCCTTTGTCAGACATTTGTGAACATAGCCAAGATCTGCATATACACTGAGCCAGCATTTTATTTCGTGAAGTAGACTTTAATCCTAAATGGTGCCTGAACAAAGATGGCACCATGCTCTTAGAGAGGAAAACAGGTGACTGCATTGTCAGGAATGAGTATTGTGATCTCTGGGAGATAATACATACTTGTAAGTGTTACACTTACATATTACTTAGCATGCAAACACTTTAAAAATATATATTTTATGTCAGCAGTGAGTAAAGCTTTGCTTCATGACAAAGTGCATTCCTCCTCTATGCCTTTAAGAAACCCTGTACTGGGAAAAATAAGGTGGCAGTTATTGATAACCTTCTACTAACCTGCAAAATATTAGGGTATTTATGAGATTTTTAAGGTTTATAGACTAATGAGTGAATCCAAAGAAACATAAAACAAATAAACAATACATATGTGCATATTCAGCTCAAAGATGTCCCTACTCACCCCAAAATCTAAGATAGATTATCAAACTGCAATCAATGGGAGTTCAGGGATTCTAAAATTAATTTACCTGTTTTTTAGAAATTCTGATCTACACATATCTTTCAGGTCAATAACTCAGAGTATTGAGGTCTTTGTATCAAAATGACAGTCAGGCAATTAGCTTGGTCACAGGGACAATTTAGGAATTGCAGCTCCACATTTTCACACACAGGTATCCTTTAATTATTTTGCTTTACCCTATAGACACATTATTTTCGAAACCTCTCCTCACGTACCACCAAAAATACATGTTTTGCAAATATCCTCCCATGGTGGGAAGTAGTTGCTGTCTTAACCAGATAATAAATCAGTACCTCCCAACTTATAGTATATCCACCATTAGGAGTACCTTGACATATGACAGGGGACTGCTTCTGGTGGGTCATTACTTCCCTTCCCAGCTTGCTACATCCGTTTAAATAGTGCAAGAGTCATATTCTGGTTAATGGAAAGTTATCTTCATAATTCATCATGTATTGGGTACAGTACATTAAGAATACAAAGCTTGCTCTGGTCATGAAATGGATAACTCTCACAGGTTTAAATAAAGAAGCAATATGTGGGTCTTTGTATAGAGCCTATTTGCCGTGGAGCTGTCCTAATGTTTTATACGTTGAAACTTTTTTTTTCTTGGCCTGGTTTCAGTGTTGGGAGAAAGTGTAGAAAGGGAAGATGATTTTCAGCATTTTTTTCTAACTAAGAATTATGGGCAGAGAGGAAGTGAAGGTAAATCCATCCCAGTAGAGACTCAAACAGCAATAAAAACCAAAGAGGTTCTCAAGCTCCCCACTGTTGCAGCTAGCGTTAACATAAATTAACCTTCTTTTTTTTCACACTGTTTGACCTAGCTTTGTCCTTTAAGTCCCACTGTAAGAGATCTGTTAACATGGAGTCTCTATCAGACAAAAAGACTGCTGGAATTAACTTAACTGCAAGTCATACAGAGGCCCCTATATAGAAATTAGAAAAGAAAAAAAAAAAAAAAACGTTACTGCTAACTATGACAATTTACACATATGGAAAGAGAAAATACATTGCAAAATATGCAACTAAATTACATTCATTAGCACATAGTAACCTCAGTGTTTTTCTTTTTGCATACTTATACCCAGAAGGGCACATTTTAACTGTACACTTTTAAAATGAAATTCCACTTTTGTGACAACTTCAATACCGTACAGAAGGACACTATTTAGTATTTATTTCTTTATATATTGCACAGGCTTTGAAAGTTTCCATTATACCCTACTGAAAAAGTCCAAATAATGATCAGTGTCACAGAGTTCAGTCTAAAATGGCCTGCTTGTCAGGATCACTTAGTGCCCCTGCTACTCATTCCAGCATCTAGGTGTTGGCTGTTGCATTGCCCCTGTCTGTGTTCACCTGGAAGCTGATTGATCTGGTCAGTCACCTGATATAAGCAAACCAAACACCCTTGCTTGTGATAGAGACACAGTTACCTGCATTGTTCCTGATCAAACCTCCCCTTTGTCTGCCTTGCTTTGCTGTTGGCTCTCCCTGTGTATGACCTGATCAGATATTGGACTATTCCCTGAACTCAGCCTGCCTTTTACTTAGACTGTTCTTGGATTGGATATTGAACTATTCCCTGAACTCAGCCTGCCTTTTACTTAGACTGTCATTGGATCAGATATTGGACTATTCCCTGAACTCAGCCTGCCTTTACCTGGACTGTCTTAGAACCACGCTATCTGTCTGCTAAACTGCAAATAGTCTGTTGTTTTCTCTGCTCGTGTCTGCCCTAGTGTGGTGGCCAGGCACTATAGCATTGTGTATAAGTCCTGGGGGCAACCAAGTACCGGTAGGCCTGCTTGCTTTAAGGGAAAGGGGGCTGCTATAGGTGAAGCACACAGTAGCCAGCTATAGTGTCTGACCACCTGCGTTTAGGTAGATGTGGCATTAGTAACACTACTATGGAATGGTCACAAAGATGCAGAATTACATAGTTTCCACTGATTCAATATGGCAGCAAGCTGAGTTCCAAACCCCTGGATTGAATACCATGGATACTTCACAATTCTGTATAAGGGAACTGCACAGCTACAGTTGACTATTTGCTGCCTTGACTTGGAATAACAACATAACCAGAAAATTGTGTACAGGCAGAGTTACCCTTTAACAACCTTTTTAAAAATATAGTCTTTTGTAAAATAATATATTCTGTACTGTATTATATATAAGGTCTATGGCCTTGTCCTTTTTTCAATCAGTGTGCTCTTGTGGTGATCAATAAAAGCAGGATTTATTTACAGCAGGGTATTTTGTTATTCTGTATTTGTCCCATTATAAATAATGTATCACCGCTAATACAACAGAAATCCACATACATAATGTATTGTCTGCACTGGACATACTGAAGAAACAAAGCCTACTGATGTGCTTATAATTTTCTTTGTTTTATAAATTAGTATCCCAATTGGTGTTTTACTTTGCCCTGTGGCAATATACAACCAATTAAATACACATTCACACAAAAGTCAAGATCGTACATAGTTCACTTCTCTGTTGTGTTTGAAAAGCTAGTGTTGGCGTGATGAGTGATGCACTCCCTGGTGACATGAGGCTCTAGCCATTATATTCAGCAAACAGAAACCAAAGAGTATACTTCTGCTGCATCATGTAATACAGTAAAAGCAAACTTACGTACATGACTCCTGTAATGTGTTGAAGAAGGTAATCTCTTGAGATTGGGTTATCTTGCATTGCAAGTATGATAGGCACATCAAAGAAATCCCTTTGTGTGTAGCTTTCTTTGGCTTACTTTATGAATATCTGACAGTATAAAGAGGAAATTCACCCCCCCCCCCCCCCCATTTTTTTTTTCATCCCCTCTTACCTGTTATGCAGGGTTTTCTTAAGAAGACTGGGTCCTGCGCCGCCATTTTCCCTTACTATGTCATTGGAAGTCAGTTGTTTCCTCTGGGTTCTTGCAGCAGTGTGTCCCTGCTCCTTTAGCCTCTTGGGATATGTGAGATACCTAAGGCTGAGGTGAAGGACAAGTGAGAATAAAGGTGGGGGGGGGTCAGGACACGATGTTCCATTCCTAGTTTACCAAGAGAGCAGGCTTTCTCTGCTGGGCTCTTGTAGCCTACCTCGGGTGATGCGCTATCAGGTCCACCCTTCATTCTATGTCTGTCCCTGCTTCTGCAGCCTCCTGGGATATATTATATGTGTCATTCTTGTTTACGCGAGAAAGCAGGAAGGTAGGTCACCATATTCCTTTCCTATGTCATCAAGGGCCTGCTGTCTCCTATGGCCTCCGATCATGTTCTGTCATCTCTGCCCTCGAGTCTTTGTGTGTCCCTGCTCAACTAAGCAAGAATGAAGGCAAGGGACAGGTCACCATTTTCTGTTCTTACATCATCATCTGTAGCCAGCTGTCTCCTCCAGGCTCTTACAGCTGGCCCCAGATGTTGCTTTGCCACACTCCAGCCACTGTATGTCCCTGCTCCTGCAGTCTCCTGAGATATGTGACAAGGATATCGTAGGAGACTGACGGAGCACAACATGTCAATCTCATCTAAGTGCCAAACAAGCAAAAAAATCCAGCAGGCCAGTTAAGTTCCTCCACCCCAAACTCGCTAATCCATGTCTTTATGGACCTTGCTTTGTGCATTGGTGCACAGTCATGTTGGAACAGGAAGGGGCCACCCCCAAATGTTCCAACAAAGTTGGGAGCATGAAATTGTCCAAAATGTCTTCGTATGCCGATGCCTTAAGAGTTCCCTTCACTGGAACTAAGGGGCCAAGTCCAACTCACCGTAATCCCCCCTCCACCGAATGATTTGAACAAGTGCACAAAGCAAGGTGCATAAAGACATGGATGAGCAAGTTTGGGGTGGAGGAACTTGACTGGCCTGCACAGAGTCCTGACCTCAACACGACAGAACACGTTTGGGATAAATTAGAGCGGAGACTGCGAGCCAGGCCTTCTTGTCCAACTTCAGTGCCTGACCTCACAAATGCGCTTCTGAAAGAATGGTCAAACATTCCCATAGACACTCCTATACCTTGTGAACAGCCTTCCCAGAAGAGTTGACGCTGTTCTAGCTGGAAAGGGTGGGCCAACTCAATATTGAACCCTACGGACTAAGACTGGGATGCCATTAAAGTTCATGTGCGTGTAAAGGCAGGTGTCACAATACTTTTGACAATATAGTGTATATGCGTTTCAACTGTGTATTTAGCAGCTTGACTGAATTTAAACTTAAACTCTAATGGATGTGGGCATTCCTCTGTTCCTATATGAATATAACCTCTCAGGTGTGCAGTTATAGTCACCATGACATATGTCCGCCTGTTTTTGATTTGTACATGCTACTGTCCATGGCTGTACACAAACACCTGTGATTCCTGGGCACAGGAACATACTCCTTTTTGACAGTGTGCAATGGCCTGCACTGTGTGCATAAGTCCTCAATGAGCAGCAGCAGGAGTCACCTCTGACATGATTCTTGTTGAAAAGCACTTTTTTGAAAGTTGCTGCAGCATTGAGTGTGGTAATTCATATCCTTTTCTGACTAACTTGCTGGAGTGCAATGAGCCAGACCAGCCACCCAGGAATTTTGCAGTGGCGCCTCTGACAAGCCATCCAGTGTGTGAGCAATATACATATCTACTTGTATACTTGAGTACAGTTAACCCTCAACAGTTGTTGATTCATCCCCAGCAACCCTCCTGTCACTGCAAGTCTCACACTTACCTGTCCATGTCCCTTAGAGATCTTAGTTGTGTAGCCACTGGAGGCCTTTATAGCTTCTTCATGGAAATTTCCAAGCTTTAAAGGCCTTCCCTTAGAAATTAATGTAGATCCTTCTGTTAATGTGCCCAGTGGCTGCACAGCAAAGACCACAATGGAGCATGGACACTAAAGTATATGAAAGTTGTTTAAAGTAAAGTTATCATTTAAACATTTGGTGCAGTCACTACCTTCCTCATTAAACATGTCAAGAGTCAACTGACTAATATATTTTAATTTTGAGAAAACATTCAACTGTGACTTATACCACATTCTACACTGCACTGTCAGACAAGTGACACACATTATTTCTGGTTTAGCAGTTCACCTTCCTAGCTATAAAAAGAAAACCCCAAAAAATGTTTTTACCTTTTTAACCTTTTGCAACCCAGTGTGTGCTTGCAGCCCCTTTGCAGCTATTTGGTGCCTACATGCATGCACTCATGCATTTCTCAGGATGGGTTTACTGATGGTGATAACAGAGGACCATTCATATGTATTTTTATTAAAAAGCCACTTTACAAACCCTTGTGACATGGTGACAACACAGGAGCACAGTTGGGAGTAAGGAGAAGAGTGTTATCCTATAACAGGAAGGAGCTGAACAAGGATCACCAGGTATTATTTTACTGAGAGCTGCAGGTTTTCATATATTAAAAACATGGTAATATGTACACAATATTTCAGTGTATGAGGTTATATACAGTATACTGCAAAAACCTTTTGTAGATCCTTTGCAGTCAAACTAAATGTGTTTGAGATAAATGAGTAGTAAAAAAGTTACTACAATGTATAGATAATAGAAAAAACAGGGTAGGGAATGACAAGGCAAGACTTCATTTGGGTATAGTTTAATATATGTAGTATAGTTTAGGACTCCAGGTCCTAAGCAGATCTTGCACCGGTAAATATTTGGTCATTTATGTACATACCATTCAAATTATATTATAAACATGATACAATTATTGTATTTTTGCAATGCTAGTTGAAAGTAATTCTGAAAAAATCAGTCATGCCATTTAGAAGGACAATTCACTATAAATGCTCAATATAACCTTATATTTACTCAGCTGCTATCAATAATACTTAACTAAAAGTCTTCCTGTAGCTATATATAGTAAATATCTTAATTCTATTCAAGAGTGTTTCTATTAACATTGGTAAGAGATTTGTTCAAAATGGCCACATAGGCCTTCATTATTAAATACGTGGGATATGAAAAATGCTAATGCACAAAATTGTCCATCTGAAATGACATCTCTAATCTTCGAGTGAATACAGTATAAATCCAGAGAAGAGGGAGTCTGTTTCATCAAAAATAAATTCATTCTGTCCGATGCTTAGAGCCTGAAGCCAAACCTCATCATCCTCACGAAGATGGAGTAGGACCGATCCCGAGACTTGACATGCATTGCGCTCAGATTGCCTGGCTTGTGTCTGTACAATGATTCTACCATTGTGAACTAAGCCAGCAACTAGAAGAGAATGTGATGGGCTTAAGTGATAAGAGAAAAAGTAGACACCTTCAACAGAGGCCACAAACACGCTGTTTACACTGTATGGTTTATTTTCATTCACAAAAACTTTATCAAATCTAATTGGCTGTCCTGGTGATAAGGAATTCCTATTTCCTCTGACGGCTACTGAAAATGCAATATTATCAAGCTCCTTTTGTGATCCTCTTTGTCCTTTTTCTCCCTTTATTCCAGGAACTCCAGCTGGTCCACGGTACCCTTGTGGTCCAATAGCTCCAGGCATTCCGCGATCACCTTTTGGTCCAGTAAGACCCCTTGGGCCCATAAGTCCTTGAAGCCCAGTTTCTCCTGGAATTCCTGGTATCCCATTTGTACCTTTGTTTCCTTTTTCACCAGGGCTTCCCTTAGGTCCCATTTGTCCTTTTCTACCTTTCTCTCCTGGCTCACCTTTATCACCTTGTAATCTTATGGCTCCATCATTACCTAGAATTCCCTGTTCCACTATATTACCTTTTTCACAAAGTGTACACGTTTCTCCTGGTTCACCCTTAACTCCAGGAGGACCCATTTCACCTTTATCACCTTTACTTCCTGCGTCTCCTTTGGGACCATAGTCTCCTATTATACCTTCTAACCCCTGGGGTCCAAGTTCTCCTAAAAGGAAAGTCATCAGATTAATAGTAAATAGCAAAAAAGAGGCATAAAAAATGCTTTGATGGTACCAAGTCACAATATAAACAAAATAATTTCCTATTAACATAATGTCATGATGGTATACAGGGACCCAATTAGAAGATTGCTTCCAGTAGATTTCAATGAACTGATTTATAAATGGAAGTTTTTGCATGTTCATAAAAGGGTTTTTGCCCACTAACAAACTTTGCATCTGTCAAATCACTGAAAAGAACATGTCTGCCATGCTCATAATATTTCCTCCCCCACGTGCCTCTTCCCCTGACATCTCTGTCAAGAGCAATGGCACAACCATCCACCCACCCCCACATGCCAGGGTGCTAGGTATTATCCTGGACTCTGAACTCTCCTTTCAGCCCCACATTAAATTACTTTCAAAGGCTTGCCACCTCAACCTCCGCAAAAGCTCTTAAATACGTCCCTTCCTAACCAATGGAATGGCAAAGCTCCTGATTCACTCCGTGGTTATCTCTTGCCTCGACTACTGCAACTCCCTCCTCATTGGCTTACTCTCATTGATTTGCAGTAATGCTTGTGTCTGTCTGCTTATCTCTCAATGTGTTCAGCTTAAGAGACCACCTGCCCTTCACCTGGCTGCTTAAGTAATCTCCCCTCAAGCATTGCTTCACCGCAGCCTCTGACTGGGAACACTATATTAACCTGTGCACTGTAAGCCAGCCTTGCTGATCAATATTGTATGTTTGGATTCCTACATGTGTATCTTGCCATGTGCTCTACATCTGGTTCTGGTACCTGATCTTGGCGTGTTCTTGACTATCCTTATCTGCTTGTTGCCCTGACCTTTTGGCTATCTCCCGACTATCCCTTGTTGTCCCAAGCTGCTGGTTCCTCTCTATCCTTCATTAGCCTACTGTGAGGGTGAGCTGGGAGACCCCTGGGCACCGCCACCTGTAGCCAGACTGCAGCGAAATCCATCCCCGCCTTTAATCCATTCCCACCTTCAGGGGCTCCTGGTGAACACCTGCTGGCTCTTAGATTCCGCACCCTGGGAAAGCTCATGTTCTAGCTCCCAGTGTGATCCGTGTTGGTGCTCAAGTGTACCTGCTTTCCTGAACCACCCAGAGCTCCATCTGCAGCAGTTAGCCGTAGGGTCCTCTACCTTAGCGGTGCACTCCTGACCCCAACGGGGTGCATCTGTCACATGGCCTCAGGTGACCTGACACTTACCTTTACCTTAGTTTACATTTACCTTTAAATAGGCTATCCCCCTTCAGTCCATCATGAATGCTGCTGCCAAACACATCCACCTTACAAACCGTTCAGTGTCTGCTACTCCTCTCTGCCAATCCCTCCATTGGCTTCCACTCACCCAACAAATTAAATTCACAATACTAACAATAACTTACAAAGCCATCCACAACTCTGCCCCAGCTACATCACTAACCTAGTCTCAAAATAACAACCAAATAAACCTCTTCATTCCTCCCAAGACCTCCTGCTCTTTAGTTCCCTCATCACCCCCTCGCATACTCGCCTCCAGGACTTCTCCCGAGTCTCTCCCATCTTTTGGAATTCCCTACCCTAATCTGTCCGAATATCTCCAATGCTATCCACTTTTAGGCGATCCCTGAAAACATTTCTCTTCCTGCCTCCATGTAACAACTGTACTTTCATTTTCTTCATCAGCTCATCCCCAACAGTTATTACCTTTTGTTTCACTTGACCCCCCTCATGAATTGTAAGCTCTAACAAGCAAGGCCCTCTGATTTCTCCTGTATTGAATTGTAATGTAACTGTATTGTCTGCCCTAAGGTTGTAAAGCGCTGCACAAACTGTTGGCGCTATATAAATGTATGTAAAATAATAATAATAATGTCTGATGCCATTCTCATGAATTGTAATATTCATAGACATTATTTCAGTTCTGATACCATTTTAAGGTCTAAGGGTGCATTTAAAATATATATATAGATAAGTAGTGTACGTTATTCAGTATAAAAAAGGTTAAAGGTGACCTGTATTTTCTTATATTTTGGAACTTCTTTTTGCAGTATATGGGGTCTTACAATATACAGTCAAAAGGTGTATACATCATATATAAGCATCTGATGATTCATTGAGGCAGTTCAGCAAACCAGAAGCCAATTTCATTTCAGTTTATAGAACTTAGATTATTAAAAGTTTTGCATTTCTGAACACTTTATATAGCTTGCCACACTGGGCATCATCAATGCTCTTTGGAAATATTATGCAATTAACAAATTGGCAGGTAATTTTGCAAAACATATTTTAAATTAACTAGTAGAAAGAGTATTGAATTATTGATCTACTTGAGGATTGTGGTAGTGCTCTAAAAAGTTCATTAAAAGAAAATGTTATTTTGGTGCAACCAAAGAGTACAATTTTAAAACAATGGAATATACTTGAGAAGAAATTCTTAAACCTTTATATATTATGGATTATCCCAAAAATATAATATGATGCAACTAAAATAACATGTAACTTGTTCAACAATTCACATAGATACATTTGCCAATTTTTCTTCTAAACTTCCATGTAAAGCCATAAAAAGTTTAGGAAAAACACTAATGGTATTCCCTGAATTGGGACTTTCACCATCTCACCATCACTATATATCAATTTCGCATAATTCACACGCACAGGTAACTCCCGTGCACATGTTTATGCAACGTTTAGTTAAGATCACTATATCACCTCCAACGTAAATTCTCAAGTGATCAGATGTCTGTGACATACTGTTTGTCTTATCTCTCACAAGCTAATGAGGCTTGATACATGATGCCATCTACAGGTACAATTACCTGGCTCTCCTCTGTCACCTTTGTCTCCCTTTTGTCCTGTGGGCCCAGGAATATTACAGAAGCACTGTTTTTCTTCAGTAGTGTTTTCCATTGGTATTACCAAGAAAGGATCTGGTTGTTCATTGTTACTGTCTTGTATCGGGAGTAGGGTGCTATTGTTCCCGATGTCTT
Organism: Lithobates septentrionalis; assembly: GCA_037952835.1. Taxonomy (NCBI): domain Eukaryota; kingdom Metazoa; phylum Chordata; class Amphibia; order Anura; family Ranidae; genus Lithobates; species Lithobates septentrionalis. The sequence goes on along the minus strand of JBBDGP010000872.1, from coordinate 396,848 downwards.
TGGGAGTGCTGTCTACTGCATGGAGAGAACTCTCAGTGATGTTCATGTTGAATGCATTCCAACTAATTGGTTGCCTCTGCTCATTACTTCTTGTAGTTAGTTCCTGTTGTTTTATTTTATTTTCCACTCCATCTGTCACATTGTCTGAAGCAGGGGTTACTGTTGAAGTTACAGCAATCTGGGAACTGGTTTGAATCCCACCATCTGTGACTGGATCAGTTTCAGTTGTCTCAAGGTCCAGATCAAGAGGAACAGTAAATGCTTGTTTGGGCTCCTCAGTTTCAGTAGCATTGAGTGACTCCATTGTAAAAGATGGGCTAGCTATCAAGCTAAATATAGCAGAGGTTTCGGTACTCCACAAACTCCATAACAGCAGTTGCATCAGTAACACAGAGAGCATACCTGCAGTTTAAAGAAAGAAAATACAATTTTATTACACTAAGCTAGTTGGCCTGAAAGTGTATCTATTTTAATAGGCTATAAACCTGACCACATGTTATTACATAAATCCAAAATACTGCAGAGAATATGTTAATTATTTTAATAGCAGTGCTATAAATCTGATCTTCAATAAACAGACCAGCATGGTAAAATCTCTACTTATTTTAATTACCTTAAAGCAAATGTTAATTTTATTTTAATTTCTTAGTTTAGGGAATATATTGCTAACTGAAATAGAACTGATTTCTAATTTAACCAACATCAGTGATTCATCCATATTTATCAGATTATGATCAGACACCAAAATGTTTATCCAGAGACCGCAGTAAACAATCATCATTACTTGATTGACATATAGGGTTGACCTAAAAAACTGAATTGACAACTAGTGGAACTGCTACTGTAAAGCCCACACAGGCCAGACAATGCTAACACCAGACTGCATAAACTCCAGAGACTCATAGGCAAGTTACTCAGTGCTTCATTCGATAGTCATTGAGAAGAGTGAGTAGTTTAGTGTAGTAGAGTATTCCAAAGGCTTTGATTCCATAAATACAAACAACAGGTTGGTTGAAGCTCTGTAAGCTTGCCATTATTTTTTAACAGTAAAGAAAATTGCTAGGAGTTGAGCAGTCCACAAAAAAATCTGTCATCCACTGGTCCCTACTTTTCCCATTTTCAAATGACCAAATGATTGAAATTAAAATGAAAGTAATTTAAAACTACCAGAGTATCAATTGAAAGGCATTTTAACCTATTTCCACCTACATTTTGGTGCTTTAAATCATTAAAGAATCAAAACCATAAGTGTTAAATTGTTGTGGACAGTTCAATTTCATGCAATCCTATTTTGAATCAAGGTTGATGGAAAGTTTCCAAATTACACCAAATGTATGGCCAGAATTAAGGTTAGAGAGATGCATTTTGAAAATGTGTCATACTTCTTTAGGCATAATTAAAAAAATATCTAGAAGTCCCTAAGTGACAAATATTTCTTATGTCATTATGTTAAATATGAGCATAATTTCCATTTTTGCAACAGGTGAATACTTTTCATGACATGATTTAAAGCACCCATGGTATGACTAATGTAGATGGCACTCCACTCTCAGGGCTGGCACTCAAATAGGTACGCGTGAGACAATATCATATTTATTACTCACAGGAATATGATCCACTATTTCAACTCCTGCAATCCATTTTCAAAATGGCTAAGAAATAAAGCATAAATACTTGCTGCTGCTTTGTTAAAATGCTCCACACGTCAGCAAGAAGAGATAATAGAACACATCAGCACAAATTCAACTGTCCCAGGGTAGTGCAGGTGTTCGCTATGACCTATCAGAGGTAGATCAGTTTTATAAAGATTAGACATTCAACTCTAATGCATGCTTTGCAGAGCGCTGACAAGTAGTTCAATGGGAATATGGATAATGAGCTCAGTCCTTCAAATCTCCAAATCCACACTCATTCCTAAAATTAACAAATCAGTCAAGACAGATCAAATGTCCCAGTTCACATGCTTGCAATTCCAGGCAGGAGGACATTTAAGTGTTGATTATACTGAATAGAAATGACTGAATTATGACAGATCAGAACTCACCCTTCCCTATACAACAGACCTCATACTTGTATTTGGGAATGTAAATACAAGACAAAGCCTCATAGCAAAATAATTTATAGACATTGAAATCTTCAACCTCAATATTAAAGTATATTTAAAGCCTTATTTCATTTGAAAGGGTTAAAAGTCATCAGGTTTTTTTTAGTTTGTGTCCTGTTGGATCTCCCTTTACTTCCTGTACTGTAAACACATTAGGAAGTAAGAGGAAATCTCTATAAAAATGAGGAAAAACATCTGTCTAATAACTGTCTCTGCAATACATGGAAAACTTTCCCATTATTTTCCCCAAAATACCCTGACAGGTTTGATTGTACCTACCCACTGGGGTTGATTTACTAAAACTAATGAGTGCAAAATCTGGTGCAGCTGTGCATGGTAATCAGTCAGCTTCCAGGTTTTTTGTCAAAGCTTAATTGAACAAGCTGAAGTTAAAAGCCTATTGGCTACCATGCACAGCTGCACCAGATAATGCACTCTCCAGTTTTAGTAAATCAACCCCACTATATTCAGGAATGTTGGCTCTGGATACAGTTTAATATTACTTCCAATTTAAAGACCTTTACAATGTAGATACCATTGCTTTGTACTAAAGCCTCATACACACTACTAGTTTTTTGTTTGTTTTTTTTTGGGGGGGGGGGGGGTGAACGAAAAATAAACTGACAGCTCAGGTCAGAGCCGCTGTACTAACAATCCAATGTTAGTACAGCAATCTCCCCATTGTGCTATTGAGTGTGATGGTCAGCCAATGGCTGACCAGAACACTCTGGTCAGCCATTGGCTGAAAGTGCTAAGTTGGATCTGGTCGGCAGACCCAGTCACTAGCCGGACAGCTTCTGTCCGAACGGCTGCCGCACACATGAGCCGAATGTTGTCTAGTTTTTATTGAACTCAGCACATGCCAGCTTACATTTGGCTCGTGTGTACTAGGCTTAAGTGTTTTCATAGATTTTTGAAGTTCCTGAACTGTACAAGCATTAATTTGTATTCAAGTTACCTACAGATGTGTTATACTGCTGGGATAAATCTTCATATATTCAAACTGTACTGAGATTTCTGTGACACCCATAGCATCTATTAACTGTTTTCTGAGCCAAACAAGGCCATTTACAACTTTAACAGTGTTAACCAACAAAGCAGCTGGAAAAAAAATGCAGATAACTTAGTAAAGATTAGCATTCCAAATCATATCTAAACTGAAAAAGAAAAATGCTTTACATTTCAGCTTACCAGTCCTTAGATATGGTGGCTGTATTCGCTTTCTTTTGTTTTTTCTTTTTGTTACCCTAGTAATTCTGCGAAGAACACATTTCCTGTCTTAAAGTGACAACACACTCACTCGTTGTTCTGTATCTATGGAGTATCATCGTTGTCATCTTAATCTGATCTCCTAATTTGTTCTACAAACACATATTCCTCTCTTCATCTCCATTACACTGGGCTAGGAAAAGTTTGCAGGGGTCTGCAAACTTTTCAAAGAAAGGGCCAGTTGACTGCACTTCATACATTAGGGGGAGCTGGACTGTGGCCAGTGGGAGTAGAAAATGCCCTGGCATCAGTGGGAGTAAACAGGGCTTGGTGGTCAAAGGGAGGAAAAAAAGGCATCATTGGTGTCAGTGGGAGGATTAGTGCCTCATAATATATGTCAGTGGGAGAATTAGTTCCCCATCTCTGGTGTCAATGGGAAGAATAGTGCCCCATAATTGGTGTCAGTGGGAGAATTAGTTCCCCATCTCTGGTGTCAGTAAGAAGAATAGTACCCCATTGTTGGTGTCAGTGGGAGGAATAGTGCCCCGTCTTTAGCGTCAGTGGAAGGATTAGTGCCCCAAGGGCCAAATAAGAGCAAGCAAAAGCCACATTCATCCCACACACTGCAATTTGGAGACCCCTGTTTTAGAAGAAAGATTACTTTGTTGTGATTTCAGTTGAGTTCAGAGGAAGTTACAAAGGTTCACAGGGTTTTTTTTATACTTGCTGAAAATGTTGTTAGCCTGGAAAAAAGAAAACAAATGCAGCTACTGATAAGCTACAATATATTACATTTTTGTTCTTGGGTTTAGTCATCCTTTAAAGTTCTACTTTAATTTCTCTTTAAGTAATAAACTGTGCATGAGATGAGAAATATATACTACACAGTAATATAACCTCCTGTGTTGCAGACTTCTTGGCTCCTGCTCATTTTTGCTATACTGGACAGGAGACTGAGAGAATGAGACCACAGTATGACAGGAGCGATTCAACCATTCCCTGTGCTGAGCAATGCATCATGATGACCTTTCTGAAGTATAAAGATGGTCATTAGAGAGGCAGGTGATGTACATAAAACAACGGTAATTGAAGAAATCACTGGTACGATCAAGCAGCTAAAATTTAATGGTTTGTAAATCAATCTGTTAGAATAATGAGCCAGGTCTAGATTTGCGAATCTGCCATGTAGATCAATCAGCAGCAGGCATGCAGGTGGAGATTTATCATAACAGATGAAGGAACACTTTTTTAAATAATTGCACTGTCATGATATTTTAAATATTTAGCAACCCACATTACTTTGATCGATTTTTCCCGAAAAGCTTTTCATTTATTTTCCAAAGATACTGCTCAGTCTTGAAATCATATTCATCCCACACAAACATAATTTACCTGCTAGGAGATAAGAAAATAGGTGACCTTCTGATACGACTTTTGCCTTTGCAGAAATGCACATTGGATTGAGAGGTATTAAATACAAGATGAAGAACAAAGGCCATTTGTACTCAGCTCTGTAATTGGTGTCCCTAAACCGGCTTCATATAAGTATAATCACAATACTTTACGGGGTCTCTGATGTAAGCATCTGTGGCCCCTAATGTAACCCATCTAGTGTTCCCTGATCTATAATTACAATTGATATTACAGAACTATTAATGTTCTTCCATTAGTAGAGAAAATGTTCCTTGTTGTATGGAAAGTAAAGCATATAATTTTCCGGGAAACTGTACAAGTGATTTCCAAGCTATCAATTATGAAACTACATTAAAGGACCATATACTTTACTGGCAATTCATATGCTGGAGATTATAACTGTATCATGCTAGTTAAAATTAATTTCAAAAGAATAGCTAGTAATAGAACAATTGTCCATCCCTGAATTTGTTCTTTGCTAAGTCAGAGATAAAAAGGAAAAATATCAGGTTTATATGGAGTATGGAGGTCAAAGGAGGAAGTAGCACACCTTCATTTCAACGGAACAAAGTATAGCAGTCATAATATTATGCAACCAATAAAATGTAAGCAAAATGGTTTACCTTTGTTTTAGATGCTCTGTAAAATACCCTGACTATTACATTGGATTCCATTCCAGAAGAAAGGGGACACTTATGCCGCGTACACACGAGCGGACATTACGGCGGACTTTGCCCGGCGGACTTTTCGACGTACTTTCCGACAGACTTTGTGAATGAACGGACTTGCCTACACACAATCCACCAAAGTCCGTCGAATTCGTACGTGATGACGTACGACCGGACTAAAACAAGGAAGTTCATAGCCAGTAGCCAATAGCTGCCCTAGCGTGGCTTTTTGTCCGTCGAACTAGCATACAGACGGCGGACTTTTCGACCGGACTCGATTTCAACGGATAAATTTTAAACAAGTTTCAAATCTAATTCCGTCCAACTTTTGAGAAAACAAAGTCCGCTGGAGCCCACACACATCGAATTTTTTCCGATGAAATCCAGTCCGCCGGGCAAAGTCCGCCGTAATGTCCGCTCGTGTGTACGCGGCATAAGCCACATGCATGTAAACTACACAAAACAGAAGATTTCCTTCATGCTACAATCTAGGCTTGATGCCTTTGTTAAATGTGGGCACAAGGGATCAGAAAATACCCACCAGAATAATCAAGATGTCTATGATACCATTATGTGGCCTTCCAATCCTAATATCTCCCATTATACTAGGAGCCTTCATCTTTTTGTAAACACTAAGCAACGAGATATGAGCCTCAAGAATCATAGAGTCAATACTGCATCTCCACTTAATCTCCCAATAGTGCTTACAAAACAAAAAGTACAATTCTATTTTTTAGCACTACTACTCTTAAACACATAATCATAGACATATTACTAGCTCCCTTTCTAAACTTATCATCTTCTGGAAGGAATGGCTGCCTTGACTAGACATTGAGTAGACCTTTCTACAGTCTTACATAGCTGTTTAGAACCCATGTAGATGTATTGTAGTTGTATGAATAACAATTCTCTTTAAGACAGTATGTTACAGTTTTCCCATGTTCATACAGACCCTGAATACAGAAGAACATCTGGCACTTGTGTTTGTAGGATTATTATTGTATAGGGCCAGCTACAGTGCAAGTGTTAAGACACTGTCTGCAATGTGTACGGTGTTCTAAACCTGTTAGGGGCAGGCCGTAGGGTGATGGGGTGGTTGTTATGTCCTCCATGTTTTCCTACTTGTTGGGCACCAAGCAAAATTCACATGAGATGCCTAACCCAGGGTGGGTTCTTCTGGGCTACTCTAGGCACTTTCTACAGGGTCACTGCACTACGCATGGGGTACCTTTACTTGAGCCACGCTCACAAACTGGACAGGTCGTTAAACATGAACCAACTCTAATAAACTCTCTTGATATCATATACACCAACATGGTCCCTTGTGCGTTTAGGAGGGACATGCAGAGCCAATGCCCTCTCCAGCATATCACAGCTATCGCACTCCCAGTAACAGTATGGCTACCGCCTTGCACCTAGCACGGACTCAATGTGCACACTTCACTTAACACTTTATCTCCCGTACCTGTGTACAGGATGAGGGCAGATTAGCTCCTGTTGCTATTGGAGACAGATTACGGGCGAAGTAGTGCCATGAGGCTATCCCACCTGTCACATGTACACGCTTAGTGACAGACTGATAGAGAAACCTTTGTTACCCTTGGTAACCACTGTATGTTAACACTGTATTAACTCTTTTTCTAATGTCTTCTTACCCCTATGTGCTTAATGACCCAAGCTGCATCTATATGTCCTGGTTACTTGCAGTACACCCCTTGAGTACCTTCAGATCAGACAAAGGCAAAGTTTTCAAAAGCTTTACTTAAATAAAGTGCCATTACAGTAAGACGAAGGCAACAGTCTTTCCCTAAACTAGTCCCTAACTCAGGCTTGTGCCTGCCCCAGCATACCTGCATAGGAAAGAGTCCATTCTCGATATGGATGGTATCATCAGGACAGACTGGAATCCCCCTACATTGCAGAAGGCTCCTGGACACAGGCGAGTAGCAGCTTTGCTGGAATCAGGAACAGGAACACTCTCCTACATCTTGCTGGCTGTCTGTGTCTTTCCTCCCATATAGACTGTGTGTGTGTGTGTGCGCAAGTCTCCCCTCTGTCTCCCCCTTCCACAGCACTTGGATCTGGGCCCTCATCCCTTTTATAGCACACAGGACCTTAGGGTCGGACCCTAGAAAAACCCAGGAGTGCAGTTAACCTTCCTGCTGGGGAAGCAGAGATCATTACCCGCCTACAAACATGTGATAGTTTGTTGACACATACTGTAGATCCTCATTTATTTATGCATAATTATGCCATGGAATGTTTACATACAACAAAAGATAGATCCAAACTAACAAGGAAAATAAGCTTTCACATTTAAATTTAGCAACAATGCACGTGCATTATTCTTTGCATCAGGGAAGCACGTTCCAGGTGTTAAGAGTATTCATAAAAACTGGGAATAATTGGAATATTGCTCATAACAACAAATTAGATTTTGCCTTAGGTTCCTTACCCAGGCTAGCATAATGAAACAAGGAATCTGATTGGTTGCTTAAATCATAAGCTCCATCTTTCTTTTAAGAGTGTATGTGTTACATTTAACTTTTCCGGGATCCACAGCCAGGTTTCTTCTCCGGTATTTATGCCCATTAGGGACAATCAGCTTGCTGATGGGGCCCTAAAAGGCTAGGTGATGCTTAAGCCAAACCAGTGTTTCCATTATCCCTTGTGACTCCAGCAACCCACGTTTCTCCAGCAATTCTTTTGACACCAGTGACCCTGTCTTTCCAGCGACCATTGTGACTCCAATGACTCCAGAGACCTCTGTGTCTCCAGCAATCCTTGTGTCTCTAGTGACACCTGTGTCTACAGCAACCTCTGTGTATCATGGGTTTTACCTGTGCTGCCAGTGACCCCTGTGCTCTTGGATCTTCACTGACTCCTGTGTTTCTCCAGTAACCCAGTTGTATTTTGAGACCCCTATGTTCATGTGTCTCCCATGACACCTGTGTCTCCAGTGAACCTGAAGCTTCCTGTGTCCCCCAGTGATCCCAGAGCATTCTGCATCATCCAGTGACCTTGAAGCAACATGTGTTATCGTGTGATTCCAGGGTGCCCTGAGCAATTCTGTGACATCTGTGCCTCCATGCAGCCCCAGGTATGCTCCTGTATTTGCTCTCAGTGAATAGAGACACCTGTACATGACACTTTGTTTGAACTAATGAACCTTAGCCACCTGCTGATCCTAAAAAAACATCTCTTGAAAAAAGGCTTGATGTCCAAGAAACCAGTCAAGATCAAGTGGTTAGTCATCCTTATACTATTTTTTTACTTGTCTGAATTAACTTCAGGCCTCTCTTGCAGCAGTTCCTTAACCTTCTCTTTCACTAGTAGCTTTCAAACTTCATTTGCTGACTCCACCAGGCTTCTAAGCGCATCTACAGGTTCATTATTTAGTGTAATACACATTTTGGGATGCAGTCACAGAACTTTCCTATGGACTATGATAAACTGTTCTATGTAATCTCCCTTCTGCATACGAAAGCTTCGGCCTGGGTACCCCTGTTCAGGAAAAAAGACAATCCTGCGATCAACAAAATTTCAGCCTTTGTGGTCAAGCCTCTTCTTTTGTAAGTACTCTTCTACACCTCTGCCAAGGTTTCAATACAGTAGAATAAAACATGATTCAGTTTTCATCTTTCATTGCTGAACTCATCTTGAACAATTAGGACCTCACTTCCACCATTTGGAGAGGGGGCTTTGAAGCAAATTAAAAGATGAACTGGCAGGACATGAAATTGACACTGCTCTAGATGACATGGTCACCTGAGCCATACAAATAAAAATTAGCTTCTTATGCCCCGTACACACGGTCGGATTGTCCGATGTCCGATCGGAGCGTGTTGTCGGAAATTCCGACCGTGTGTGGGCTCCATCGGACATTTTCCATCGGATTTTCCGGCACACAAAGTTTGAGAGCAGGATATAAAATTTTCCAACAACAAAATCCGTTGTCGGAAATTCCGATCGTGTGTACACAAATCCGACGGACAAAGTGCCACGCATGCTCAGAATAAATAAAGAGATGAAAGCTATTGGCCACTGCCCTGTTTATAGTCCCGACGTACGTGTTTTAGGTCACTGCGTTCAGAGCGATCGGATTTTCCGACAACTTTGTGTGACCGTGTGTATGCAAGACAAGTTGGAGCCAACATCCGTCGGAAAAAATCCTAGTCCGACCGTGTGTACGGGGCATAAGAGTGCTCTCAAAAAAGCTCTCGCCTGCAAAAGTCTTTTTCTTGTTTTGTCACCAACCTTTCTGTGCCCTATGTCCCGCCCATGTCCTCTGCTTTGCCTCAAGTGGGTCATTCACCTACTGTATATCTCACCCAGAAAGCTCCTGACATCAGTCCCAAGGTCACAGGATCTACTGTGGAGAAAAAGGACACTATATTAAATCTGAATTCCAGGTATGGAATGATATGATGGAGCTGAATTTCAGCTTGTGCATATGCCATATCTGGTTGAACTCCATGTAAGCTGGAAATCACTGTAGTAATGGTGCCTAGCAACTAGGCTTCTGGGTCCCATACCAAGTGGCTGCCCTGCTACATAGTGAACACAAGAGGTCGCTCGCTCGGCACAGACGCTTTTCAGAGGACACATTGCATTTTGCCATGTGTCACCAAAGTCCTGCCAGCCAAAAAGCACCCCTTTGCTGTCTTTGAGGTTTCTTCAGTTCTGGCTCACTACCTGACCATCTTCTCCAAACGCAAGGTCAGCTCAGTTGACAACCCACCAATTGTGCTTTCAACCTTGTTGCAGGCTCCATCCCACCTGGGGAATGGGTATATCTTCTCAGCCTTTCAGAGACCAATGCCATGGCAGAAGCTTCAACAAAGACATCATCCCCAAATCCTCTTCTGCTGCTGAGGCTGCATCCCTTGATGACGCCCTGTGGAAGGGGCAAAATGTGTTGATGCATTTGCGGCTATTTGAACCACTGACGTCACTTCCGCCCTCCGTGGAACGCATGTAGACAGCGGCGAACCTGGAAGAGCTGTTCTCTTTACTGATGCCTATTTCTTCCATTGTCTAGTAAGTGGCGCATTAATGCGCTTATTGTGTTATCCTGCAGTACTTCACTATCAGCTTCTCTTTCTATTTTTGGGAGCCTGTTTGATTTGGTTTTTCTGGCCATCCTCAAGACCCCTGTTTATATGGAGGGTTTCTGAGGAATTCATCCCATCTCACCAGATCAATAGATCACAAGCATTTATGACCCACAGACAGAAAAGCTGAGGGTCCATAATTTCTGGTGAGTGGGGTCATAAGAGGGAAGGGTGGCACACAGCACCTGGAATTATAATTGGAACACTAAAGCACTTTATTTTAATTGGAGCACTTTGCACAATTTTTGAGACTTTTTTTGTATTTATATTTGAATGTGTGTTATATGTAGCACTTTAGTAATATATTTTATGAGCACCTACGCACTTTATATGAGCACTTATAATTTGGGGTTTTAGCTCTCTGTGGACAGCTGCTGCAGTTTCTTATTATTATTATTCTTTGGCACCTAGCGTGAGTATTTAAGTTTCAGCAGTAGCTAACATAGCTCCTCCAAAATATATATGAAATGAAAAAACACAGTGAAAAACAATAAGTGAAATGCGACTCTTTAAAGCATCCTTCAAATTAATCCAGATATGAGATTCATTCAGTTCATAGTGGACCAAAAACTCTCCAAAATATTGTGCCAATGCTTCAGTGACTCCCACCACCATTCAAATAATGCGCTCACCTCCACATTTGACCTATCATACCAGGTCAAGTTGCACTTTCCCCTATTCTGGGGCACAAAATGTCCTGGGTCTCTACCTGTAATTAGGTGTATGGCCCTTTAAATTTGCAGTTCTGCCACTGTATATAAACTCATACAAGAAAGGGCACCCTCCCTTACATGAATAGCAAGCGGCTCCAAGTTTCCTAGCTTGTGTCACCCAGTGACCCCTGAGCTTCTGTGTCAACCAGTGACCCCAGAGCATTCTGCATCACCTAATGACCCCAGAGCAACCTGCATCTAGTGACCTCACATAGTGACCCTGCGAGTTTCAGTGACTTTACAGCATCCAGTGGTACCCCATGACAACAGATCATCATGTCTTACAGCCCTGATCCTGGAGCATCTTGTGTCATTATATGACTCCAGTGCACCCTGAGCGCCATTGTGAAACCTATGTCTCCACCCAGCCTAAAAATATGTTTTGGTATTTCCTAAAGTGTCTTTCTCTCTCAGTGTGAAGATATTTGCCAGCATACCATGGAACGACATAGATAGCGTCCAAACGGGTAATTTATTGCATGATCACAACACAAGGAGAGTGCAACGTTTCGGAGTCACGCAGGAACCCATCGTCAGGCATGTGATGATCATGTGATCATCACATGCCTGACGAAGGGGTCCTGCGTGACTCCGAAATGTTGCACTCTCCTTATGTTGTGATCATGGAATAAATTACCCGTTTGCACGCTATCTATGTCGTTCCATGGTGTGCTGGCAAATATCTTCACTGTGACTTGAACCAGTATCCAGCTGGTTATTGCTGCAGCACCCAAACTCAAGAGCTTATCCAGGAATGGGAATATGAAGTATTTCTCTCTCAGTGGACATGGTATCCATCAGTGACTTCTTATGCATTAAAATAAACACTTAAAAAACTCATAAAAGTATATATGAATTATAACCACAAAAAAAGTGAAATATTAAAAAGTCCCAGTGCTGCCCCCATGTTTAAAATTCAAATCAGTGTTCCACCAATTCGTGATACACCACCACCTTCCAAAGTTTGCACTCACCAGAAAGCAATGATAAAAACGCCTTAAATACATGCCTGGATTTGTTTATCCTTTTATAGGCATATGCCACGGGTTTCACAACAATTGTGCCAGTATCCCTTCCATAAGTCTCCACCATTCAGTGATCTTTGCTCCTCATAGAAAACAAACCACCATCATTGCGCAACATTCCTTACTTTATTTTTATGTAACATATATATAGCAAATGTGCACTCACATTAAAAAGTGCCTTTAGACCGGCACAAGTCAATCCAGCGTTCCAAGTGGCGTCTCTGCTCATCGTTCCGTCTCTAGGAACTGGTGTGCGGTGCAAGCCTTGGTTTTGAGGGGTTAGGGACAGGATGTGACGTTGGCGCTGCTCACTAGCCTCTACGCATTTCGTACCACTTGTGCGTCATCAGGAAGCCCTTTCTGGTGAGTGCAAACTTTGAAAGGTGGTGGTGAGTCACGAATCGGTGGAACACGGATTTGAATTTTAAACACGGGGGTTGAAAATATTCATGAAAAAAGAGCAGCACTGGGACTTTCTAATATTTCACTTTTTATTTTTCACTGTGGTTATTATTTATGAGTTTTTTATGTGTTTATTTTAATGCATAAGAAGTCACTGATGGATACACACAGCATTTAATGTCACAGAATTAACTTTAGGGTTAGCGCAGTTATCCAATATATTCATTTTAGTGCTTATCCCACACCCTATTTGGGGGGTCTTATAACTGCAGCAAACCCCTTGTATAGATTTAAGTCACGTATCAATATATTTTTGTTTTTGCACCGGTGACACTTGACACATAAATTATATTATTTATGATTTGTTTGAGATTAATTTTATGCTTTTGCAATCTGTTTATCATGTGTTCACAATGTATTCCCAATTAACGTGAAAGTCAGAGATCAAAGCATTTTAACAGCAGCATAATAGGTCATGCTGCATTTTAAGTAACACAATGCAAAGTATTGCAAAAAAATATAAGGCTCCTTACGATCCTATTTTAAATTGAGTTCAGGATCAAATTGCTTCAAAAACATGGATCATAGGCAAGAAGAAAAATTGTACACAAGCCCTAAAGCATCCTCTGCTTGTAAAAAAGTAAAAAGTATCCCTTGAATACTTTTCTTAACAAGAAGGTGGCTGTTCACAGGGATCCAGAGAAGCAGAAAAGCTTCACCTTCCTTAGTGCAAGTCCCTCATTATGCACAGAATATAAGAATACAGGAAACTCTGGAAGAAACCCTTTGCTCATTAGCAGAAAGATGGTAGCCAGTAGGTTTCCAGAACATACAGTACAATACAATAGAGTCCTAAAGAGCCAATGTGCAACTTTGTAGTTTGATTTTACAAGTCATCAATAAGAATAAAGTTAGCAGCTTCTAATTCTTATCTTATGTTCTGCACACAGATTAAAGAGGAACTGCAGCCTGCTGACATAATTTGTAATGAAACATCTTTGCCATTCTGAAGCTTCCCTTCAACCACTTAGCATATTATTTTAAATATACTGTGATTCTGTACTTGCTAAATATGCTGCAAAAATCTCCCTCCACTGAGTCTGGCTGCATCCATTTTAACTGTGGACAGCTGAAGATCTTGCCTGTTCACTTCCTTGATTTACACAGACACACAGAGGCACACCTTCTGCTCTGCAGCTCTCATTGGCCTTCTTATGACTCATCCCCTCCCTTTCTGGCAAACTCTCAACAGAGTGAGAGAGAGAGAGCTGTGCATGATGTCATAAGCCTAGGCTTTTTAAAAGACAAGAAACAGGAAGTGGGCTGAATGTTTTTCTATCCAAAGTCAAAGGGCAGAAGATTTATAGATGGAAATTTGAAAAAAATGACTGGAGGTCCACTTTAAGTAGCTTTCACACACTTTTAGTGAGTATAGGCAGCATGGGGATGTAGGCCGTTGCCTACTTTTGGGGTGTATACTGCCTCATGATACTGATTTGCACTGTGTTATAATAAAGTCTTTTAGTGAGTTTTTGTGTAATAGGCAGCCCAGGGAGCCAGGAAGGGGTTAAGTCTGCTCACTCCCAGGTGTTCATAGCTCTGCCCCCTTTGTGAAGGGCTATAAATATAAGAGGGGGCAGTATCTCAGAGTCTTCCCTTGTATGTGGGAAAAAAGAGGAATAAATGTTGCACCATGTGAAGCTGTACTGAGCATGTGGCCTCCCTTTTGGGGTACCTAGTCAGGGTACCAGAAGTCAGATATAGACTCTGAAGAAAGGACTTTTCTTATATGAAGCCTGAGCTAGGATGAACTAAGCTGTGTATGGATGGATCTTTTGAGACACTGTTACATTCATTCTGTAATGTTAAGGAGTTCAAGTAAACGTTCTCATAGTTATCCAGTGCCTGATATGAAGTTCCTACAAAAGGAGTGCATATAAGGCACATAAAAGAACAGGGCTTGTACTACAGGGGATGAAGAGGAGATGCAAGAGGGTCACTACAGAAGGGTTAATCGTGCTATGGAGTTGGCGGGAGAGGCGGCCGATTGCCAATGCCATGGGTGACCTGTGAAGTGGTGAAGAATGTTATAGCAGCCAAGGTTAATGCCTTGGCATGGGAGACAGAAACCCTGGTAGCAAGGGGGTTGGTGAGCCTGATCCCATCCCAAGAAATCAGTACCCTATACGTGGGACCAACATCATAGCACAGGGAACCTATGGACCTAGCCTGGGGGTGATAGAAGAGAGAGAGGAGGAAAAGTGGAGCCAAACAAAGTGTTAAGGCTTGTTAGCAACATAAGTCTGGTCTGTGTGACTGGCGGGACTCTCATATTTTCACTGAAGTGAGGTGGCAATCATGGCTGTATGGAAGAGTGGGACACAGATTCCACTGTGTCCCCTCAGAAATGCTGCATTCCGAAAAAAGGAGAAGGTATACAGTTACATGGGACAAGTGCCTACAGAGAAGATCTCAGTGTACAAGGTGAAAATGTGCAAGGCAAAAGGTTCAATTCTAAGTTAGGGTCCCGCCTGAATGTTGATTCTCACACGACCGTGGCCCCCCCATGTCTGTGTCCCAGGAATTGGCAAGCACGTTTGCAAAGGTCCCCTACTCGGGTACTGAGCCCCACCCACAGGGATGCATGCAGACAAGATAGTTTCTGATACATATAAGTTAGTTTATGACTTTAGGTATTCTTTAAAGCGGTTGTAAACTGCTGCAGTAAAAAAAAATAAAACTTTCCCCCTGTAAGACAATTGCATAATGTGCTATTATGCATCGCATATTAGCACATTATTAAATACTTATCTTAGAACGAAGCCCACCAGGCAAAGCTGGCAGGGCTTTCATTTTCCCCCGATTCTCTTTCCGGTGTCATGAGCAGGTGTGACCAGAACCGTGTGATCTGCGACAGAGGACACCAAAACGTATGTAAGTGAAAATATATTAATTTATTAAAGAAAGTGAATAATATAAATACAACCAACCAACTCCAATATGCAAATAACAATAGACAGATAAGTGTAATAAATCGGAAATACCAGGTTCATAAACAATAGCCAGGCCAGGGTCATACACAGCAGATCAGCAGATGGACAAGGGATGTTCCAGAGACATAAACGTAAGCCAGGCCAAGGTCATACACAGGGAGAGCAGCAGATGGGGTAAGGAACACAGGACAGGGAGAGGATGGATGGGTCAGACTGCAGGCAGGGATGCAACAGGTGGGACAGGATAGGGTCCGAGACAGGGAGACAGGTTCAGGGCACAGGATCAGATCACAGGTTCAGGGCACAGGTTACAGGATCAGATAGCTTGCGGGTCAGGAGGCAATGACGAAGTCAAGGCAAACATGTAAATGTTTGCCGGGTATTTATAGGCCTGTGATTGGCCTCAAGTGACACCTGATTGTAGGAGGTACTGTTTGCTCCACACTGCCAGGATCCATCCGCTGGTGGACGCCAGTACTGCGGCCCAAAGATGATATACTATTAACAGGGAAAAGCTCTCCTGACAGTTCCAAACTGCCAGGAGACACCTGCTGGTGGACCTCAGTACTGCATGCCAAATAACAGGTCTTACCAGCGGATGGAACATTTCCTGACAGTACCCCCCCTCAAAGGAGCGGCCTCCGGACGCTCCAATTGGTTGTAATTGTCCATAGTCTATGGTATTAAGCAGAACAACAGATGGTGGCACAACAGGCAGAACAGGTGGTGGCACAACAGGCATGGGCACTTCAAGCTGGGCAGCGGGCTCATCAAGCTGGAGGGCAGTTACCGAGACATCAGGCTGGAGGGCAGACACCGGGACATCAGGCTGGAGGGCAGACACCAGGACATCGAGCTGGGCGGCAGCAGGCACCCGGACATCGAGCTGGGCGGCAGCAGGCACCCGGACATCGAGCTGGGCAGCAGGCTCCGGGTCATCGAGCTGGGCAGCAGGCTCCGGGTCATCGAGCTGGGCAGCAGGCTCCGGGTCATCGAGCTGGGCAGCAGGCTCCGGGGCATCGAGCTGGGCAGCAGGCTCCGGGGCATCGAGCTGGGCAGCAGGCTCCGGGGCATCGAGCTGGGCAGCAGGCTCCGGGGCATCGAGCTGGGCAGCAGGCTCCGGGGCATCGAGCTGGGCAGCAGGCTCCGGGTCATCGAGCTGGGCAGCAGGCTCCGGGTCATCGAGCTGGGCAGCAGGCTCCGGGTCATCGAGCTGGGCAGCAGGCTCCGGGTCATCGAGCTGGGCAGCAGGCTCCGGGTCATCGAGCTGGGCAGCAGGCTCCGGGTCATCGAGCTGGGCAGCAGGCTCCGGGTCATCGGGCTGGGCAGCAGGCTCCGGGTCATCGGGCTGGGCAGCAGGCTCTGGAACATTGGGCCGAACAGCGAGCACCGTAAGGGCAGGCCGGATTACAGGCACCGGCTCAGCAAGCTGGGTAACGGACCCCGGCCCAGTGGGCTGGGTAACAGGCCCTGACTCAGCGAGCTGGACACCAGGCACCGGTTCGGCAAGCCGGATAACAGATACTGGCTTGACAGGCAAAGTGATGGACTTCGGTTTAGCAGACTGGGTAACGGGCACCAGTTCAGCAGACCGGGTAACGGGCACCGATTCAACAGGCCGAGACACGGGCACCGAAACTCCAGGCTGAAACACGGGCACCGAAACTTCAGGCTGAGACACGGGCACCGAAACCTCAGGCTGGGATACCAACATCACGACATCAGGCTGGAAGACAGATACCAGGATATCAGGCTGGAGGATGGACACATCAAACCGGAAAGCAGGCTCATCAGGCTGAACAGTGGGCACATCAGGCAGAACAGCAGGTACATCGGACTGGTCAATAGTCGCTGGAGCGTCAGACTGGAACATGGACACTGGGGTTTCGGGCTGGAAGGCAGGCATATCAGACTGGAGAGCAGGTGCATCAGACTGGAAGGCTGGAACCTCAGACTGCAAAGCTGGAACCTCAGACTGCAAAGCTGGAACCTCAGACTGCAAAGCTGGAACATCAGACTGCAAAGCTGGAACATCAGACTGCAAAGCTGGAATGGTACCAGCTGATTGGAGAAAAGCCAATGTAGCACCAATATTTAAAAAGGGCCCAAAAAACATCCCTGGGAATTACAGACCAGTTAGCCTAACATCAATAGTATGTAAACTCTTGGAGGGGATGATAAGGGACTATATACAAGATTTTAGCAATAAGAATGATTTCATTAGCAGTAATCAGCATGGATTCATGAAGAATCGTTCTTGCCAAACCAATCTATTAACCTTCTATGAGGAGGTGAGTTGCCATCTAGATAAAGGAAGGCCCGTAGACGTGGTGTATCTGGATTTTGCAAAAGCATTTGACACAGTTCCCCATAAACGTTTACTATACAAAATAAGGTGCGTTGGCATGGACCATAGGGTGAGTACATGGATTGAAAACTGGCTACAAGGGCGTGTTCAGAGGGTGGTGATAAATGGGGAGTACTCAGAATGGTCAGGGGTGGGTAGTGGGGTTCCCCAGGGTTCTGTGCTGGGACCAATCCTATTTAATTTGTTCATAAACGACCTGGAGGATGGGATAAAGAGTTCAATCTCTGTATTTGCAGACGATACTAAGCTAAGCAGGGCAATAACTTCTCTGCAGGATGTGGAAATCTTGCAAAAAGACCTGAACAAATTAATGGGGTGGGCGACTACATGGCAAATGAGGTTCAATGTAGAAAAATGTAAAATAATGCATTTGGGTGGCAAAAATATGAATGCAATCTATACACTGGGGGGAGAACCTCTGGGGGAATCTAGGATGGAAAAGGACCTGGGGGTCCTAGTGGATGATAGGCTCAGCAATGGCATGCAATGCCAAGCTGCTGCTAATAAAGCAAACAGAATATTGGCATGCATTAAAAGGGGGATCAACTGCAGAGATAAAACGATAATTCTCCCGCTCTACAAGACTCTGGTCCGGCCGCACCTGGAGTATGCTGTCCAGTTCTGGGCACCAGTCCTCAGGAGGGACGTACTGGAAATGGAGCGAGTACAAAGAAGGGCAACAAAGCTAATAAATGGTCTGGAGGATCTTAGTTATGAGGAAAGGTTGCAAGCACTGAACTTATTCTCTCTGGAGAAGAGACGCTTGAGAGGGGATATGATTTCAATTTACAAATACTGTACTGGTGACCCCACAATAGGGATAAAACTTTTTCGCAGAAGAGAGTTTAATAAGACTCGTGGCCACTCATTACAATTAGAAGAAAAGAGGTTTAACCTTAAACTACGTAGAGGGTTCTTTACTGTAAGAACGGTAAGGATGTGGAATTCCCTTCCACAGGCGGTGGTCTCAGCGGGGAGCATTGATAGCTTCAAGAAACTATTAGATAATCACCTGAATGACCGCAATATACAGGGATATGTAATGTAATACTGACACATTATCACACACATAGGCTGGACTTGATGGACTTGTGTCTTTTTTCAACCTCACCTACTATGTAACTATGTAACTATCAGACTGCAAAGCTGAAACATCAGACTGCAAAGCTGGAACATCAGACTGCAAAGCTGGAACATCAGACTGCAAAGCTGGAACATCAGACTGCAAAGCTGGAACATCACACTGCAAAGCTGGAACATCAGACTGCAAAGCTGGAACATCAGACTGCAAAGCTGGAACATCAGACTACAAAGCTGGAACATCAGACTGCAAAGCTGGAACATCAGACTGCAAAGCTGGAACATCAGACTGCAAAGCTGGAACATCAGACTGCAAAGCTGGAACATCAGACTGCAAAGCTGGAACATCAGACTGCAAGGCTGGAACATCAGACTGCAAAGCTGGAACATCAGACTGCAAAGCTGGAACATCAGACTGCAAAGCTGGAACATCAGACTGCAAAGCTGGAACATCAGACTGCAAAGCTGGAACATCAGACTGGAAAGCTGGAACATCAGACTGCAAGGCTGGAACATCAGACTGCAAGGCTGGAACATCAGACTGCAAGGCTGGAACATCAGACTGCAAAGCTGGAACATCAGACTGCAAAGCTGGAACATCAGACTGCAAAGCTGGAACATCAGACTGGAAGGCTGGAACATCAGACTGGAAGGCTGGACCATCAGACTGCAAAGCTGGAACATCAGACTGCAAAGCTGGAACATCAGACTGCAAAGCTGGAACATCAGACTGCAAAGCTGGAACATCAGACTGCAAAGCTGGAACATCAGACTGCAAAGCTGGAACATCAGACTGCAAGGCTGGAACATCAGACTGGAAGGCTGGAACATCAGACTGGAAGGCTGGAACATCAGACTGCAAAGCTGGAACATCAGACTGCAAAGCTGGAACATCAGACTGCAAAGCTGGAACATCAGACTGCAAGGCTGGAACATCAGACTGCAAGGCTGGAACATCAGACTGCAAGGCTGGAACATCAGACTGCAAAGCTGGAACATCAGACTGGAAGGCTGGAACATCAGACTGGAAGGCTGGAACATCAGACTGCAAGGCTGGAACATCAGACTGCAAGGCTGAAACATCAGACTGCAAGGCTGGAACATCAGACTGCAAGGCTGGAACATCAGACTGCTAAGCTGGAACATCAGACTGCAAAGCTGGAACATCAGACTGCAAAGCTGGAACATCAGACTGCAAAGCTGGAACATCAGACTGCAAAGCTGGAACATCAGACTGCAAAGCTCGAACATCAGACTGCAAAGCTGGAACATCAGACTGCAAGGCTGGAACATCAGACTGGAAGGCTGGAACATCAGACTGGAAGGCTGGAACATCAGACTGGAAGGCTGGAACATCAGACTGCAAAGCTGGAACATCAGACTGCAAATTGGGAGCAGGTTGGGTTACTGGCAGGATTGTGTGAGTGGGGAAGAACTTCCGTTTCTTCTTGGGCTTAACTACTGAAGATCTGTAGGTGAGGGGTGCAGCAGACTGGAGAGGAGGATTGGGATATGGCAGGGAAGAGGTAACAGTGGCTGGAGGAAGTTCGTGTGGGTTTGCAGGCAGCAGGGAAGAGACAGGTGGGTTGAATGCAGGATAGGTACAGGGAGCAGAGACTGGATATGAGTATTTGTTTGGCAGCAGCGTATACTGAGCTGCAACTGTGGTTGACATGGGTGATGGGGAAACATACATTTGGGTAGGCTGGTGTTTGGTGGCAGAGGTGGTTTGTTTAACTGGAGCTGCTTGCATCATGTCAGACCATGCTGAAAGTATAGGTTGTACAAACTGTGCTTTTAAACCTCCCTGTCTAACAAAAGACTGAGCAGACACAATGCACTCAGCAATCACCTGTGAGGGACAGGCTGAATAGTGCTCACAAAAATCGTCTGGATCATCTTCACAAAGCCAAACTAGTGATACAACCTGATTTATATCAAAAGGAGGAGTGAAATCATCACGGCCCTCAGGAATACAGGGCAGGGCCAGCTCAGTACATAGTTTGATCAAAGGCTGCACCTCCCCAAACAAAATATAACCCTGATCGACCAGGGAGTGAGCCAAACGTATAGTGGCAAACAACTGATCACTAGACCATCCTTTCAAAGCCTGGCGGCAATAATCACCACTTTCAGATGCCAGCAGAGAAAGATAAATAACCTCATCGGTATTCATGTTTGCAACCAAATGAATCAAAATGGTTCCCCTGTGCAGCCACTTCTGGTCAGGGATGGCCTTGACTTACTGTCATGAGCAGGTGTGACCAGAACCGTGTGATCTGCGACAGAGGACACCAAAACGTATGTAAGTGAAAATATATTAATTTATTAAAGAAAGTGAATAATATAAATACAACCAACCAACTCCAATATGCAAATAACAATAGACAGATAAGTGTAATAAATCGGAAATACCAGGTTCATAAACAATAGCCAGGCCAGGGTCATACACAGCAGATCAGCAGATGGACAAGGGATGTTCCAGAGACATAAACGTAAGCCAGGCCAAGGTCATACACAGGGAGAGCAGCAGATGGGGTAAGGAACACAGGACAGGGAGAGGATGGATGGGTCAGACTGCAGGCAGGGATGCAACAGGTGGGACAGGATAGGGTCCGAGACAGGGAGACAGGTTCAGGGCACAGGATCAGATCACAGGTTCAGGGCACAGGTTACAGGATCAGATAGCTTGCGGGTCAGGAGGCAATGACGAAGTCAAGGCAAACATGTAAATGTTTGCCGGGTATTTATAGGCCTGTGATTGGCCTCAAGTGACACCTGATTGTAGGAGGTACTGTCTGCTCCACACTGCCAGGATCCATCCGCTGGTGGACGCCAGTACTGCGGCCCAAAGATGATATACTATTAACAGGGAAAAGCTCTCCTGACAGTTCCAAACTGCCAGGAGACACCTGCTGGTGGACCTCAGTACTGCATGCCAAATAACAGGTCTTACCAGCGGATGGAACATTTCCTGACATCCGGGTTCACAGGCTCTGGCTGTATGAGCAGGGCTTTTTTTCTGCTGGAATGTGCCAGATCGGCGTTCCACCACCTCTAGCAGCCCTGTCCTCTCCATCCTGTCACGGACTGCTGGTTGGAAGCTAAACAGTGGGGCCTTGAGAGGAGAGTGCGAACAAGTTTTGCTTTTTGACTGCTGGTGATTGCTGGGTTGCATTTTTAGGTTATTTTTGTGGCTTTTCCTTGTAGCTTTTTAACACCTTTTTCTGTCACTTTTTAAACAGCTTTTTTTTTTCTTTGCTTCCTTCAGCCTACTAATTAAGAGGAGTGGTTAATTGGTCACAGGTGCTTGAGGCCTATATAACCTGTAGAACTCATTGTGAGCCTGCTCATCTTTGAGCTTGCTGGAACTTAGACCAAGTGCAACTGGACTAAGTGGCGAGTTAAAAAACCAGAGTGGAAAACAAGAGGTTGTAACAGGGGTCAAGGGGGAAGAAGAGGTATGCTGCAGACGGGGGGAAGAAATGATGAGAAGCAGACTGGGGGGGGGGAGGTGAGCTGCAGACGGGGGGGGGGGTGTTGGGCTGCAGATGGGGGAAAGTGGTGAGCTTCCGAGACAATGGGGAGAAGTGGTGAACTGTGGACGGAGGGAAGAAAAGGTTAGCTGCGGACGGAGGGGAGAAGCGGTGAGCTGCACCGGGGGGGGAGAAGAGGTGAGATGCGGAAAGGGGAAAGAAGAGGTGAGCTGCAGATGGGGGGAGGAAGAGGTGAGCTGCGGACGGAGAGAAGAAGAGGTGAGCTGCGGACGGGGAAAGAAGAAGAGGTGAGCAGCGGACGGGGGAAGAAGAGGTGAGGTGTGGATGGAGGGAAGGAAGAGGCGAGGTGCAGATGGGGGGAAGAAGAGGTGAGCTGTGAACAGGGGAAAGAAGAGGTGAGCTGCAGACGGGGGGAAGAAGAGGTGAGCTGTGGACAGGGTAAGGAGATATTCATTTTACCTACAGGTAAGCCTTATTATAGTAGAATTACAATTTTCAAAAAATTCCCAGGTATGGTCAGCAATGGCATTCTCTTTAATGTGCCAGTAGAGGGTATTCCCCTAAAGTGGAGGTAAACTCCACTTTTGAACTTGTACCTACAGTTAAGCCTATAATAAATCTTACCTGTCGTTACAGTGAATATCTCCTAAACGTGCACCATTTAAGAGATATTCACAAGCAATGCTGCCAGTGATGTCACCGGCACATGCGCTCTGAAGGGATGGCATACCCATGCTATTTCTTCTAAGCTACATGCCGGAGCTGAGAGGCGTTACATAGCTCCAGCCATTAATACAGCCAGACCCCATGAACCCAAGGGAAGACCAGGTGAAGATGGCAGTGCCGGGGATTTGTGACAGCGCTGCAAGGGAGGGATCCCTTTTACTGGTAATCCTGTCTTAATGCAGTGCATACTAGTACTTTATGACTTGACCCTGCAGAGGGGCCCAATTAATTTGTATTTCAGTATCGGTTTACTACCGCTTGAAGACCCCATGGTGCTTAATTTTTCTTGCATATTTTTGACGATAGTAAATATTACACTGGTTGAATGGGGATATTTAAATTCCGAAACTTTAAATTTATAAATGCCTCGCTGTGCTATAGAAAGGGACTATACTGAGTCAATATCCTGCTAGAGATCTTCTAACAATTTGTAAACTCCTTGTAAGAAGGAGCAACAGGTGCACCATATAGCCACTGCTTCCTGGCCGCAACATCATAGTTGGAATGTACTAGCAGCGAAGCACTAACTGCAAATTGCCATTGTTCCCACAAATCCTTTGTAGAGACTGTATGATCAATGTTTGGGTAGCATTAATCATGGAGGTATTTGTAATATAATTGTAATGGGATTCTGATAAAGAACAAAAGAAGCGAAGACACAGGGAATATCAGTTATCTATCGGTCATTGGCTAGGGTGGATTCTTAGTCCCTCTTCATGCTGGAATGGAAGAGGGATCTGGGTCAAACCTGGAGCTTAGCAGAATGGCACAGGGCCTTGACCTCCTCGTTTAAAGTGATTTTGAATACAGCACTAATGGAGGCAAACCTGAAAGTTTTGATGCAATGGTATCTCACCCCCTTAAAATTAGCTAAAATCTACCCAACATTCTCCCCTCTATGTTTCCGAAATTGTGGACACAGTGGATTGGCACATATGGTGGGAATGTCCCAAACTCAGAGGTCTTTGGAACAAAATTTTCCATATGATCAGGAAAATCACGGGCTTTCCCATTCAAAAATCTCCCCACATAGCGCTGCTCAACTTCCCGATCCCAGGGGCCCCCAAATTGACTCAACGCCTTATTATGTTTATTTTTCTTGGGACAAAACTAACAATTGCTTGAGCCTGGAAGCAACCTCATGTTTCCTTCACTTTGGTCAAAAGAAAGGTCTCCTGGACCATGATTCAGGAGGAAATGGTGAGCACTTTGTTTGACACTACTGCAAAATTTGAGGCCATCTGGAAACCACGGACCCAGTGTCTCAGTTGAATAGTTAAATGGTCGCTTCTGAGGTGGTGCATATTTGTACCCTACAGTTCATTGGATACACCATATCTTTGAGCCTTTAACTGTTTATTACGTTATATGGTTTTGGATATATCACTAGCTTGTATTTAGTAACCAAAGACCAGGGCATGGTGTCCCCTACCCCTTGACACAGCTTGATCCCACTTGGGGTGTTGGGAGGTGGCGGTGGTTCCCCCTTTTATATCTCTGGAGTTGTTATCTGGTTTCCTTAGCTCATTATCCGAAGGCTTATAAGACTCTTCACTTGCTATTCGTTTTTATTCATGTACCCCTGCTGTAAATCTATTGGTACTGTAATATCTTATAAACCAGTGTGTTTTTTCTTCCTTATGTTTGATTAATACAAAAAAAATCTATTGAAAACGAAGAAGCAAAGACACAATTATGCAACTTTGGTTCTAATCTGTTCCATGAGAAACATAGCTGAGATCCAATTGCTATTGGAAGTCACTGGATCGTTCCCATCTTTGCCTTGATAGATTCACATGTATATACATTTGTTTTGCCACTAGCGGTCATTTATGGTTGGTGAGTTTGCATTTTTACTCCACATAATAGTGTACATATTGGAATAGGGGAACATACACAAGCGTATCACTTTCCAGCACAGTGTCGGGACGTTATTTGTTTATTATCATCTATGGATGTTATATAGACTTTATTTCTAATTATTTGATTGACTTTGTATTTAATATATGTGTTTGGTTATTTATGTTTATCTTGGATGATTACTATATATATATATATATATATACAAAGCCTTGAAAAAGTATTCATACCCCTTGATATTTTCCACATTTTGTCATGTTACAACCAAAAGCGTAAATGTATTTTATTGGGATTTTATTTGATAGACCAACACAAAGTGGCACATAATTGTGAAGTGGAAGGAAAATGATAAATGGTTTTCAAAATGTTTTAGAAATAAATATGTCAAAAGTGTGGCGTGCATTTGTATTCAGCCCCATTACTCTGATACCCCCACCTGTGTGTAATTTAATCTCGGTATACATACAGCTGTTCTGTGAAGCCCTCAGAGGTTTGTTAGCGAACCTTAGTGAACAAACAACATCATGAAGGCCAAGGAACACACCAGACAGGTCAGGAATAAAGTTGTGGAAAAGTTTAAAGCAGGGTTAGGATATAAAAAATATATCCCAAGCTTTGAATATCTCATGGAACAATGTTTAATCTATCATTGGAAAATGAAAAGAGTATTGCACAACTGTAAATCTACCAATACATGGCCATCCATCTAAAGTGGCAGGCCAGGCAAGGAGAGCATTAATCAGAGAAGCAGCCGAGAGGTAACTTTGGAGGAGCTGCAGAGATCCACAGCTCAGGTAGGAGAATCTGTCCACAGGACAACTATTAGTTGTGCACTCCACAAATCTGGCTTTTATGGGAAAGGGGCAAGAAGAAAGTAATTGTTGAAAGAAAGCCATAAGAAGTCCCATTTGCAGTTTGCGAGAAGGCATGTGGGGGACGCAGCAAACATGTGGAAGAAGGTGCTCTGGTTCAGACGAGACCAAAATTTTACTTTTTGGCCTAAAAGCAAAACGCTGTGTGGCAGAAAACTAACACTGCATATCACCCTAAACACCATACCCACCATAAAACATGGTGGTGGCAGCATCATGTTGTGCGGATGCTTTTCTTCAGCAGGGACAGGGAAGCTGGTCAGAGTTGATGGGAAGATGGATGGAGCCAAATACAAAGACTTGAGACTGGGGCAGAGGTTCACCTTCAAGCAGGACAATGACCCTAAACATACAGCCAGAGCTACAATGGGATGGTTTAAATCAAAGCATATTCATGTGTTAGAATAGCCCAGTCAAAGTCCAGACATAAATCCAATTGAGAATCTGTGGCAAGACTTGAAAATTGCTGTTCACAGACACTCTCAGTCCAATCTGACAGAGTTTGAGCTATTTTGCTAAGAAGAATGGGCAAAAACGTCCCTCTTTAGATGTGCAAAGCTGGTAGAGACAGCCCCAAAAAGACTTGCAGCTGTAATTGCAGCGAAAGGTGGTTCTACAAAGTATTGACTCAGGGGGGCTGAATAAAATGTATGCCACACTTTTCACAGATTTGTTTGTAAAAAATTTTGAAAACCATTCATCGTTCCATTTCACAATTATGTGCCACTTTGTGTTGGTCTATCACATAAAATCCCACGTTTTTGGTTGTAACATGACAAAATGTGTAACATGTCAAGGGGTATGAATACTTTTTCAAGGCACTGTACTATTTGAGTGGTGTAGTGCCTTACTTTTCACAATTATTTCTCATTTCTAAGCTGTTCCTCTTTAACCATTTGGTTTTCTGTGATAACCCTTATTTGTGTTCTGTTGGACCAATTCACTTATCTCTAATGCTATTAGTGAAAAAATTATGAAATTGTAGCCCTAAAGGAAATCTTTTCTAAGAGATCTATGATGGCTGCCATTGCGGAACTTTGTTCTTAAAACGCTACTTGCTTGCTGTTATGCACACTCTTTCTTGGATTATCACTTTTCATCACTTAGCAAGTTTGCATCTCAGGAAAGTCAAAAGTCTTTATCCACGTACTTGTTGTAGGCCATTTATTCAAAGTATATTAGCAGCCAGGCTAGTAACATTTGCATAATTATAAGTCAGCAGGGGCAGCATCCATGCTACTCTTAGAAAATAATTATTTTACAAATATCTATAGATCAAGCTGCTGCTATGCTTCCCAACACTAGAGGGCAATGTTCAGTCATGTAGTATTTCATCATGTCTTCCTTCCAGTACGCTAAGTGAACTGTTCCTGTGCTGTTCCTGTGTATAACATTACCTTTCATGCAACACATGCATTAATAGTCTTAGTGAGCTTCCAATTAAAAAGAAATGACTTACAAATTAAGATGCAAAATTATGCTATTAAATTTAGAAAATAATTTGATGATTGAAGATAATTAAAACCATTAAAATTAGCGCTGCTATAATAAATAGCAAACCTGCAAAAATGATGAGGATATGTAAAATTTAACGGATTTTCTAACAATATCCAGCCCTTTCATGATGTACTCAGAATACAAATGATGAATGATCCTAATTACAAAACCTCCTATCTTCCGTATGCTGCTGCTTGGGCTGTAATTAACAGGTCTATTTAGAATAACAAGGGTTACACTTTGCTGGACGGGGCTTCAAAGAACAGGGTCAGCAAAGTGCTAGCAATGCTCCTCATATTCGATAATGGCTTTTCTCAGAAGCTGGTTTAATAGCGGGCAACAGATAAAAATGACCCTACGCTAGCCACAGTTGTTTTCTGACACTTTGCAGTCTAATTTTGGCTTTGACCGGTCTAATGTACATGTGTATAGCTCTAATGTACGTTATAGCTCAGCTGAGGGTAAGATTTATGTCGCTTATTAACAAGAGGTTTAACCCTTTGTTAAGAATAGCCTCATCTGCAACCAGTGTGCTGCAAATGTAGAATTTCACAACAACAATTTTTTTTGATAAGCATTAAAGATATCAAATGCTGGTAAACCATTAAAGCGGAACTCCAGTTATGTTTTTAATTGCAGTTACATTGGTACATCTTGGATCAGTGGTGGCCTGTAATGCAGGGCGCACGGGTGCCTCCCCCCTAATTCATGCATCCTGCCCCCTAATCTACAATGCTGTGAAAAAGTATTCACCCCTTTCAGAATTTTTTTTTGCATATTTGTCACACTTTAATGACTCAGATCATCACACAAATTTTAATTTTTACCCAGCGATAACCCGAGTAAATACAAAATGCTGATTTTTAAATGATGGTTTCATTCATTAAGGCACAAAAGCTATCCAAACCTGCCTGGCTTTATGTGAAAAAGTAATTGCCTACTAAACCTAATAACTAGTTGTGCCACCCTTGGCAGCAACAACTGCAATCAAGTGTTTGCGATAACTGCCAATGAGTCTTTCACATTGCTGTGGAGCAATTTTGGCCCATTCTTCTTTGCAGAATTGTTTTAATTCAGCCACATTGGAGGGTTTTCCAGCATGAATGGCCTGTATAAGATCATGAGACAGCACCTCAATTGGATTTAAGTTCGGGCTTTGACTAGGCCACTCCAAAACCTGCATTTTGCTTTGTTTGAACCATTTGGAGATGGACTTGCTGTTGTGTTTCGAATCATTGTCCTGCTGTACAACCCAAGTGCACTTGAGCTTAAGGTCACAAACTGATGGCCGTACATTCTCCTTTAGGATTTTCTGGTAGAGCTTTTTTCGATTTTCATGGTTCCATCAATTATGGTAAGTTGTCCAGGTCCTGAAGCTGCAAAGCAGCCCCAGACCATCACGCTTCACCACCATGTCTGACTGTTGGTATGATGCTCTTGTTATGAAATGCTGTATTCCTTTTATGCCAGATGTAACAGGACGCACACCTTCCAAAAAGTTACATCTTTGTCTCATCAGTCCACAGAATATTTGCCTAAAAGTCTTTGGGATAATAGAGATTTTTTTGGTAAATGTGAGATGACCCTTTGTGTTCTTTTTGGTCAGCGGTGCCTTTGGCCATGGAACACTCCCATGGATGCCATTTTTGCCCACTCTCTTTCTTATTGCTAAATCATGAACACTGATCTTCCTAAGTCTCTTAGGTTTTGAGACTTAGGAAGGAACCTGAGTGAGAGGAGCCCTGGGTGTTGGACTAAAAAGCAAATGAACCTGGCATCCACCAGATTTTGAAGAAAGTGCCTGCTGACTGTCATTCAGAAAAAGCACCTTGGCTACCCTTATTCCATCTTCAGGGATCTACAGCTATACAAGCTTAATTGACACAGTGGGTGTATACCCATCTGTGTCCACTTGGTCTGGTAAGCCCCCCACTTTTATTTACGGTGGTGGATCTGCTATCAACACTTGAATATCATGCTATTCACACTTCGGGGTGTTTTGCATTTTACCGGATAATTCATGGACTCACTCATGTATAATTATTTGTGTTAAAACCTTGTAAATTATTAACATATACACACCTTGTCTGGATGTATGGACTCACTTATATATATCAGTTTGTGCTAGAGGTGCACATCCTAACGGATGATTTGGAGATTTAATTCCCAATCTTTATGTCACTTTTTTCAGATAATTATGTTTTTTATATACACTTAATTATCTTATTTATGTGTATTTTGAGATATATTTACATTGTATATCACATATCAATGCTTGATACCATTTTCTTAGCGCTGCATTTTTCTTTTTCTTTTCACTATTTTTCACAGGTTTAGATCACTTGTTAATGCTAGCTGCTCTTTTTTTCTTTTTGACAGCGCAATATTTATATATATATTTTTTACATGAACACTGATCTTACCTGAGGCAAGTAAGGCCTGCAGTTCTTAGATGTTGTTCTAGGTTTTTTTATGACCTCCTGGATGAGTTGTCGTCAGGGGCGTTGCTAGGGGGTGGATATTGGGGCTATAGCCCCGAGTCTCTTGCTGGAGGGTGCCTGCCTAACCAGCGGGTTGCGGCTGCTGCTGCGGGCAGGCTGGCTGCATGAGAGAGGCCGGAGGAGAGGAGAGAAGCGAGCGGGCGGACGAGCAGAGATGACATCTCTCTCCGCCCGCTCCACATCAGCGCTCTTCACAGCCGGGCCTCTTCAATTTGGGAGCGAGGTGCGGCGAGCAGCAGAGAGATGACATCATCTCTCACTGCCCATCACACATCAGCGCTCTTACACCCTCACAGCACGGTGGAGTGGAGGTCATGTGCTTCCTGTCATCGTGGAGCTCCACTTTGCAGCCAGACCCCCTTGCTTCAATGTCAGAGGTGCAGCGGGGAGCAGCGAGATGACATCATCTCTCACTGCCCGCCCTGCATCACCGCTCTCGTGCTCTCACTAAATGGACCAGTGCTGTCAGCCTGCCACCAATGCAGTGTCAATGCACATTTGGTGGCACTGGCACATTGTCACTTGCCACGTCACTTGCCAACTGATGTGGCAAGTTACAAACCACATCAGTTGGCAAGTGACGTGGCAAGTGACAATCTGCAAATGGTGGCAGGAGATGTGGCAATCTGCAAACTGAGCCAGGAGACATTGCAAGTGACAATCTGCAAATGATGGCAGGTGACGTGGCAAGTGACAATCTGCAAATGGTGGCAAAAGATGTGGCAAGTGACAATCTGCAAATGGTGGCAGGAGATGTGGCAAGTGACAATCTGCAAATGGTGGCAGCAGGTGACGTGGCAAGTGGCAATCTGCAAATGGTGGCACGTGACGTGGCAAGTGACAATCCACATCTGATGGCAGGCAGCATGGCAAGTGACAATCCACATCTAGTGACAGGTGACGGTGGCAAGTAACACGCTGCATCTGGTGGCAGGAGATGTGACAAGTGACATGCACAGGGCTCCCACTGATTCTGCAGTATGGTGAGTTGAACCACTTCATTATATATTAGAATGTAACAATAGAAATAATGCACTTCAATCACCCTGACACCATATCAACCATGGTGCCATGATGATTGAAGCGCCAACACCAGCCATCGCCTGTGAAAAATTGCTTAGGTCTCCGACCAACCCCAACCCCCCCCCGCGGGCATGCAAAAAGGTTGGTGACCACTGCTATGGGCTCTAGCCCCAGATCTTTTGCAGACCTAGCAACGCCCCTGGTTGTCGTCATGCTCGTGGAGTAATTTTTGTAGGCCGGCCACTCCTGGGAAGGTTCACCACTGTTCCAAGTTATCCCCATTTGTGGATAATGGCTCTCCCCGTGGTTCACTGAAGTTCCAAAGCCTTGGAAATGGCTTTGAAACCCTTCCTAGACCGATACATGTTTGTTTCAAATCTGTTCTTGAATTTTTTTAGATTGTGGCATGATGTGCAGCTTTTTTTGATCAGTTAGCAAGTTTCACTTTGTCAGACAGCTTCTATTTATGTGATTTCTTGATTCAACAAGTCTGGCAGTAATCAGGCCTGGGTGTGGCAAGTGAAATTTAACTCAGCTTTCCATAAAATTGTGGTTAATCACAGTTCATTCGTGATTCAGTATGGGAGGGGGCAATTACCTTTTCACATAGGGCCAGGCAGGTTTGAACAGATTTTTTTCCCTTAATAAATGAAATAATAACTGAAAACTGCAATTTGGATTTACTCGGGTTATCTTTGTGTAATATTAAAATTTGTTTGATGACCTAAATCATTGTGAGAAATATGCAAAAAAATAAAAAGTCAGGAAGGGGCAAACACTTTTTCACAGCACTGTACATGCGGGGAACTAGACGCATGGATTCCAAAGGGGTTTTTACTCTTTTTTTAGAAGCACGTCATTAGAGCCAGAGGCTCTAATAGGCTTCAAAAAAGGGAGCGCTCGGGGCGCACTGCGTCCGAGCCTACTCAGTTGTGTGACAATAGCGAATTAATCAACACTATTGTCTTCCTGATTCTCCTCCCGGCCAATCAGGAAAAGGGTCCTGAGACCTGTCACCCGATTGGCTGAGAGGACATGCGATCCTATCGGCCGCCGAGGTGGAGCAGGGAGGAGACACAGGGGAAGCCGCTGTGAAGCACCAGGAGGAGGAGACGCCGCCCTGAGGAAGTACTGCCCACGACCTAGATGGGGTAAGTGCGAGGCTGGTGACCAACCAGGGGGGTGCCTGTGACTGTGTTCTTATAGAGCCGAGCATCTACCCTTCTGCATAGTGAACACAAGAAATTGGCTTGCTCGCATGGGCGCCGTTAATAGAATTGATTGGGTGAACTGTAGAATGTAATGTTACCATCCCGCCTCTCCACCTTGTCCAATAGGAGTACGCCAGATAACACCAAGCTATGTAGTAGAATAAAGTCCGTACAAAATGCCCCCAATCTACAAGCAGACAAGCAGAACTTGAGCAGAATGAGTAAGCTACGATTGGTGGAGTCAAATGCGTTGAGGGCATGGCCTGGCGGGGATCCAGGCTGAGACTGCCATTCACTATCATTGAGCAGGTTTTGATTTGATGTGTGGCTCCTGGAATACCCAGTCACTCTCTAGCAGAACTTAATGTGATGTTTAATTGGGCAACTATTTGGCAAATGAGGTTTAGAGAAGCATGACTGATGTGCTGGTATCTGAGCTGAAGCCAGTTTTCTATTCACATTACATTTGAGCTGGATACAGTGTGCAGTGGTATCTGCATGCTAAAAAAGGTTTAATGTTGATTAATGTAAAATTATGTACTTGGGGGTTAAAAATGTGCATGCGTCATACATAGTAGGAGGAGCACAGCTGGGGCAGTAATTGGTTGAGAAGGACCTGGGTGTTCTGTTAGGTTACTGGCCTTTTGAGCCTAAAAAACACAAAGTGTGTGCCCTTACTACACTTCCTGGATCCTGTGCTTACCAGCTATATATGGTATTGGATATTTGCCTGCATTTACAATTCAACTTTTTTGACAAATCTGGGACAACTCGGTTGACCGGCATCTTTATGCAGCTTTCATGCTGCGCTACTTAAAAACCATCTTTCTATATCTACAAGCTCCTGAAGCTTAACATGTAGAGCGAACTCTTTGTGTGACCCCATATTGTGACTCAACTACTCCACGCACTTTATCTATATTGGATGCTGCTACTGGTTACCTTTTCCATTTGCACCAATTTGGACTAATACATGTGTAGCCAAGGGTTTGCTACTATAGTTATTCTAGTTGAACAGTTTGTTGTTTCAAATGAGTTTGGCTCCCTCTAGTGACTGCTGGACTGTGATAAGATTTTTTTCCTTACCACTTGAGAAGGCATGCAGCAAAGTATTGTGGGAGATGTAGTTTGGAGGAGGAAGTGGCTCTGTTAACTGGATCAGCCCTTAACTACAAGATAGAAAATGCAACTGCCTGCTGGGAGGAGAGATAAAAGGACCAGCGCAGCCTGTTTTCAGCCTCTCTGGACGCCATTGAACACCTGCCAGCAGCAGGTCTGTGTGTGACCAGGAGTGAGAGACTGCAGCCTATACAGCGTAGAGCTGGATCGCCTGCCTTTGAGGGATCTCGAAGTACAGCCCTGCTGTCTCAGCAAGCGGACCGGCCTGCACTTCAGAGCAACTGGAAGCCGTGCACTTCAGCCCATTGGGAGTTGCAACACGGTGCGGCGGCGCCATCTTCACCAGACGAAGACACCAGTTGGGGATTCTGGACAGAGCCTCACAGCCATTGGAGTCCATTGTGGTGAGAGGGTACTTAAAGAGTACAGTATTGCTGAGTGAGTTATTTTACAGACTGCTGGTGAGACTTGTAGTTCCACGGAGGTGGATCTACTTCTTCACAGGCATCATACAGCTGGACTTTGGGGCTTGTCTTTCTCCCCTGCACTGTAAGGTCAGTACTGTATTGCACTCACATGTAAGGAGGTGATATTTCTTCAGTTTAACAGCCATCAGCATATCTTTTGCTCTATGGTCATTTCTTTTCCTTTGTTCTTGTGGATTACAAATATTGCAGTTTAAACATCAGGCTAGCTGAAGATATCTGGAGTTGAAGGAACTTTCATCATCTTCCTTTTTTACCAAGCATTGCTGCTCTATTTATAAGTTCAGAACTCTGAATTACAACCTAGGGGGAGCCACTGAGTATATGCTAGACTTTACACAGTGCTTTTGAATGTAAAGATTATTATTGCATTTGGTCTGTGTGTTGAGGCCTCAGTGGGAAGGCATTTAATATATTTTTTGAAGATATTGAGTACATATTCCTCTGTGCACCTGTTCACATATACTATCTAAAGTGATTATAAGGTTATAAATTCTGTATATGTGCATTAAGTTATAACATTTGCCAATTATAATTTGTGTTCATTTATGCCCTTCATTGTGTTCCATTACTTATTTTGGTAAACTTTTCTAAGTGGTTCAGTGATATTGTGTGCGTTTCTCATTGCTGATGTCACATTGCAGAATGGAACCCAAGGTGTCAGAGGTAAGAGAGGATCTGCAGAGTTGGGCTAGCCAGTGGGGTATAGAGTCAATCAGCAGCCCTCACGGGGGTACCGCTACACATATCTATATATTTTGGAGGTGTTATCTGAGTCTCAGGGGTTGCATAACAATATTATACTTTTCTTTTATAATGTGTTTGTAAACTATGTTTTTAACTTTATACAATTAAAAAACTTAAATTATTTTTACCTATCCTATGAGTGCGTCTGCAAAGTCCATTTATTCATTTCCTAATGTTTCTTTTCAACAGGTCCTAACTATAGCTATATACTTAAGAGGAACTCCAGGGGGAAAAAAACTCCCATGCAGTGGGGCTGTGGGTTAACTGCTTGTTTTGTCCAGGAGCGCACCAAAAGGCTATACTTACTCAATCCTTTGATCCTCCAGAAAACATCGCTCCCCCACGTCCAGCCGTGGGCTGTTCCCGCCATCCCCATGTCCAGAGCCAGTCTATGGGCGTGATGACATCAGGAACAGTCCATGTACAAGACAGCAAGCGTGTGGGGGGGGCGGGGGCCAGGAGCGGCATGGACCAGTCTTGGACTTAGAGGATCGGTGGATTAGTATATCTCCAATGCAATCCCCTAAGCAAAAATGAGCAGTTACCCCTGCAGTGCACCAGCTGTACTTTTTAAAGCTAGGAAAATACTTTCTTGTACAAATCATTAGTAACGCCTCATTTGGAATATGTTGTTCAGTTGTGGGTATCTGTTCAGAAAAAGGATAGTGGAGGACTATAGAAAGGGCAGAGAAGGGAACCTAAACTACTAAAAAGACTTTAGTTATTAGGAAAGATTAAAGTACAACTAAATGCTTTTAAAGGTTTAAACAAGTCCCAAATCCAATCCAGGTACTAGGTGATGCACAAGTAATCAAAAAGCTTTTTTTTTACCTTCCCTGACTGAGCCAAATTTCCCCTTCATTTGTATCTCACATGATCTCCTTCCCAGACACTGCAGCTATCAATCGAAAAAAACGGTGTAGGGCTAGGTGTGGCTAGGTGCTGATTGACAAACTACAAGCTTATGAATAAGCAATGAGAATGTTGATGGCCATGCATCCTGTAACATCTTCTCATCTTAATATACAGTAGTTCAAGTCAACATAGCCTACATGCGCTAAGGTGAAAATGTCAATCTGGAGATCATTAATGCATATGAGGTATACTGAAAATACCGCATAAGCGGCTTATGCAGCCACAGCAAGGCACAAAGGATATATGTATAAAAAAAAAAAATTAAAAGTGATTATAAGGTGCAATGTGTAAATAATATACTAGATGTATACCATTAGAATAAGAGTAGTGATGATTAAACTACTAACTGTATATATAATGAATGAAAAATTATTTATATAATCTGAAATTTACCGTGTAAAAAATATATAAATAATATCACAGTGATAAGTGCAAAAAATACAACAAAGTGCCAAGTGCCACACAATGAGTGTGAATATCAAATTCAAGATATGATACGTGGTTATTAAAGTCCAATTTATGAAAGAAATGCACATAAAGTCCATAAAAACAGTTTATAAAAAATCCAACGTGCGTGCATTAATCTTAGTGCTTAGTGCTCAGAATTCCATGCTCAAGTGCCATCCAGTGACCCCCCCGGGACAGCCGCTCACCTCAGAGCGTGTGACTCAGCTGTGAGACTGAATCTAAACACGCTTATGAGCCATCCCACGGCTCAGTGATGGAATCCAGATACACAGTTTTCAGCAGCAGCTCCACAGTTAGGAATAAAGGAAAAGAAAAACTG
Source organism: Lithobates septentrionalis (assembly GCA_037952835.1). NCBI lineage: Eukaryota > Metazoa > Chordata > Amphibia > Anura > Ranidae > Lithobates > Lithobates septentrionalis. The sequence continues at coordinate 360,519 of JBBDGP010000872.1, read as the reverse complement.
AGTAGTGTGATATTGTTTATAAATGTTTATTGGAATAAAAGCTCCCCACATTAGGGTACTCACATTTGCAAGGTGCGTGAGTGCACCAATCTGATAACAGTCTCCAAAGTTTGCCTCAAAGTTTGCCTGTCAGGAGCAATGGCGACCCTAGGGGGGGGCAGAGGGGGCCCTGACCCCCCCAACATTATGCTGGGCCCCACCATGTGCCCCCCCAAGAGACTCCAGGACTCTCAGTTACTGAAAAAACAGACTGATTTCTCCCGTCCTTAGGACAAGAGAACCAGCCTGTAAATTCTAAGAGATGCCAGATCAGCGCTGTCAATATCAGGGGCAGGACAGCAAGAGGAGGCTAGGGAACCCCACAGTGACAGAACACCAGGGCCCGGAGGCAAGACAACCTTTGCAACCCTGATAGTTCTCCCACTGCTTTGGACCCTTATATTTTCTTGGTATGCTGGTGACATATATCTCTTGTTTTCTGCCACCCTGGGGGGGGGGCAATACAGTAGGAAGGGAGCGTACTGCAGAACATGTGAAAGGGCCGTTGTGGGATCATAGTAAAGGGGTAAAGGGCCCCATGATAGATAGAATATAGATAGATAAATGGATAGATAGATAGATAGATAGATAGATCTATATATATATATAGATCTATCTATCTATCTATCTATCTATCTATCTATCTATCTATCTATCTATCTATCTATATATATATTTGCATTTTATATTTCCCCCCTATTTTTGTCCCTGTCCCCCCATGTGCCCCCCCAAAATATGAAAGCTGGAGACGCCACTGGTCAGGAGGGATAAGCTGTGCATCGCATCTCAGTGGAGTGAAAGGCTCCATGCTCCGTCCTGGCCCCTCCGTGCCTGGAATCAGAAGGACAGTATTTTTTCCAAACTATACTAGCAGAAGATGACAGAAGATCTCACTGCATTAAAGAACTTCTTTGTGTCTAAAGCAAAAATGGATGCAGAATGATATACATTCTTGCAATGTGGCCAGCATTTTTTCACAGCTTTGTGTTGGTTTTTCTTGTAAGTTTGGTGCGCTAACAGATGAAACGAAAAGAGACCAGCTAGTAGAAAAAAAACAAACTCAGCCCAGTTTAGAAAAATATTGCTCTCGGAACATAATTTAACTCTAACAAAGACTATGACAATTGCAATCCAAAAACAAAACTGCAGGGACCTAGGCAAAAACCCTCAAGTCAGGGAACTGCTGGCACTATACAGGCTGTGAATTCAGGCTCTCCCTCGCATAAGGCACATATTCAGGTCCAATTCAAAGGAACAAGTACTGCTGCATGTGTGGTTCAACAAACCACATTGCAAACAATGCAGTTTTCCCTGCACAGGATGCTCATGCCCTAAACCTTTACTAAACCCACAACAGTAAAATCAGGGTGTATATGCAGTAAAGCATGCTTGTTATACTCACTGTGGAACCCAAGGGGTTAATCCTGCGCATTGTGTATAAAGGCTGTGTGTTTCTGTCTCTCTGTTCCTCCTCTTCTTTAACTGACTCCAACCCAGTGGCGGAACTACCGCCATAGCGACACACGCGGTCGCTATGGGGCCCGCAGCCGAGTTGGGGCCCGATGAGTGCCTTTGCCCACTCAGTGCGGGCCACACCGGGTGAAACCCACCAGAGGGGTGACACCCTTGGGTAGCGGCAGCCACACCACTAACCCTCAGCGGCTCGGACCAAAGCCGCCTCCCGTCCTCTCTGTTTACATCCACAGAGGAGGAGGAGGAGCCTGCGCTCGAGCCTCGAGGGACACACCGCTGTGTATCTGAAGACTGTCAGCGTTGTTCTGAGGTATGTAAGGGGGGGCGCATCTGTACTGCTGGGGGGTCCTGCACTGAGGGGGTGTCTGCAATTCTGGGGGGGTGTCTGTACTGAGGGGGGTGGCCTGCACTAGTGGGGGTCCTGCACTGAGGGGGTTGTCTGCAATGCTGGGGGGGTGTCTGTACTGAGGGGGGTGGTCTGCACTAGTGGGGGTCCTGCACTGAGGGGGGGGTGTCTGTACTGAGGGGGGTGGTCTGCACTAGTGGGGGTCCTGCACTGAGAGGGGGTGTCTGTACAGCTGGGGGGTCCTGCACTGAGGGGGGTGTCTGTACTGGGGGGGTCTGTACTGCTGGGGGGGTCTGTACTGAGGTGGGGGGTGTCTGCACTGAGATGGGTGTCTGTACTGCTGGGGGGGTTTGCACTGAGGTGAGGGGTGTCTGTACTGCTGGGGGGGGGTCTGCACTGAGGTGGGGGGTGTCTGCACTGAGGGGGGTCTGTAATGCTGGGGGGGTGTCTGTACTGATGGGGGGTCTGCACTGAGGGGGGGGTCTGTAATGCTGGGGGGGTCTGCACTAGGGGGGTGTCTGTACTAAGGGGGGTCTGTACTGGGGGGGTGTCTGTACTGATGGGGGGTCTGTACTAAGGGGGGTGTCTGCACTGCTGGGGGGGTCTGTACTACTGAGGGGGGTCTGCACTGAGGGGGGGTCTGCATTGCTGGGGGTGTCTGCACTGAGGGGGATGTCTGCACTGAGGGGGGTCTGTAATGCTGGGGGGTCTGCACTGAGAGGTGTCTGTACTGAGGGGGTGGTATGTACTGAGGGGGTTGGTCTGCACTGGGGGGATGTCTGTACTGCTGGGGGGCTGGAGCCTGCACTGAGGGGGGTGTAATGCTGGGGGGTCTGCACTAGAGGGGGTGTCTGTACTAATGGGAGTGTCTGTACTGAGGGGTGTCTGTACTGCTGGGGGGTCTGCACTGAGGTAGGGGGTGTCTGTACTGATGGGGGTATGCATGTGTGTCTTTCAGGGGCTGCATACTAGGGCTGGGGAAAAAAATCGATTTGAATCTTGAATCGAGTTGAGAGGTCAAATCGATTCAAATTTTCAGCAAATCGATTTTTTAGATTTTTTTTTTTTTCACCAGGACCGGACGCCGTGGACTAGGCCAAAGCCGCGGAATTGCCTAAAACAGCTCCTCAGGACCGGCGCGGTGTCCATCCAAAAAAAAAAAAAGGCAACTCGATTCGAATCGTGAATCAAGTTTTTTTTTTTTTTTAAATCGCAGATTTTTTTTTTTTAAGAAAATCGCCCAGCTCTACTGCATACAGTATACTGCATACTTTGTTGTTCGAAATTAATATAAGCTGTTGCCTGGGTACTGTGCCACATGGGTGTGGTAATCTGTTGTTCAATGGCATCGTTTTTTTTTTTGTGGGGGGGGCCCCATACAACATTTTGCTATGGGGCCCTGTGATTGCTAGTTACACCCCTGCTCCAACCCATCTACTGGTAGAACAGAGCATTAGGATTCAGGCTGCACATGCTCAGTTTGGACAGGTCCACCTGTCACACTGCCCAGCCCGCCATTCACTTCCTAATCACCTTGAAGATAATGAACAGTCCATGTGCTTGTTTTTTGTATTTTTATTGAGGGATTTGAACTTGAATAGGGATGGGAATATATGGGATGCCCAGTAGAACTAACAATTGGTTGATTGTATCTCAACCAGTTGGGACTCCAGTTCAGTCCAGTCTCCAGTCTCCTCCAGCACAACACTTGCTTGCAGACTCACTGTTTCTCGCTCACTCTCTCTCTCCTGCACAACACTTAACTCCAGGCACAGCTAGCACATGGTTAGGCCCAACACTGACTCAGTCAGGCCCTAGAAATTGCCATTTGTAGGCAGGGACCATGGGTCCCTTATATGTAGCAGAAATAGAATAGAAAGTCTTTACTGCTAGCTGTCCTTGGTGGACTACTGCTCCCAGTAAGCCCTCTTCAGGCCCCATCATCCCTCCTGGCTGCAGCTGCCCGACTGCACTGCCTGTGACATAACAGTTATTACTGCTGGCTCTGCACCCATCCCAGACTGCACACTGCCAGTCTTCTTTGGCGTGCCTCCCCAGTCCTCCTGACTGTGCCTGTCACTCACCGGCCCTCCTGGCCACACACACCGGTGGTTCCCTCCTGAACATTTGCCTGGCAGTACTAGCTCTCACTGTCCTCTCTGACTCCTCTTTGTGCCTCCTGTCCATATCCTACATGCATTCTTGAAGGAATCCCAGGCCCAAGGTCACCCCACCAGACTGGGCAGCGCCCTCCAAGGGCCCCGACAGCCTAGTACTCCATCCTCAGTTCTTCCACCCGACAACTCCTCCTCAGCTGGGCTGACCCTGGGTATATCAAGGAGGCCTGCTCCCTGCCAATCCTAAATAGGGATTGTCAGGGCTCCCTGAGACACCTCAGACAGCTCCACCTCTCTTCCCCTCCTCTCTTCTAGAATCCTTTAGAAGCCAGAGGGAGGCAACCGAGAAGCGATCTGTGAGCCAACTGCCTACTTTAAACCACTCCCAGCCCACACAGTTCAAAACAAACAGGCGGCCTGCCTAAATTTACCTGTACTCGCCAAAAATCTACCTCTAGCACCTACCTAGATAGAGAGTACTACATGTATTGTAGTTGTTTTTTTTCTTGAGAGAGTGCATGTGATCAGCACAGGGATAATCAGCACTGTTCCGACAATAAGGTCAGGGTAGAATGAAAACTCCTTCTACAAGCTTTAAGCAGATACTGATACAAGTCACAAGACTCCTATATACTGCTGATGAGAAAAGGTATTTAGCAGTTTATATTTACTAAAACTATTGCATTTCCATTTTTAAAAAATGTCACTGATTGTTTCCGAGTAAACTGGAAGTGATGTCATGTCATCGCTTCCGGGTTACTATCACGAACAGCCAATCCTGGCCTTGCTTGACTGTCCAGCCAGCTGGTTGCTCACGTTTCCCGGAGGGATGAGAGAGCCCAACTGTTTGTAAAAGCAATCGAATGGCTAGTTAGCCGATCCTATTAGAAGAAATCCAACCGCCGGCTCTAAAAAAGGATACTGGGGTGATGCTGCAGCTGCAGGCATCATCCCAGTATAACCACCGAAAGTCCAGCAATGTACTGGATGGGAAGTTTTAAAGTGGGGAGGGCTGATTTGGAGTCTGAATGTTAAATTGGGCCATTGACCACTTACACCAGGGCATTTTTGATTCCACCTAACTTTGGGGCAATTTTTCCTCCCACTGACCAAAATCACCAGCCATATTTCTCTCACTGACCAATGATGCAGTCTTATGTTGTAGGGCATTTTTTTTTTTACTGACCAATAAAGACAAGAAATTTTCCTCTCACTGACCAATAACACCAGACATTTTGCTCTCATTGGCGCTGGGGCATTTCTTACATCCCACTGACACCCGCGCCATTTTTCTCTTTTTCTCCCATGTCAGGGCAATAATGGCAGGCATTTTTCTCTCACTGACCAACATTGCAAAGCATTTTCCCTCACACTGACCAATAACACCAGGCATTTTTCTCCCAATTATCACAAACAGCGGGCATTTAATTTTTCTCAAACTGCTCTATGATGGTCTTCATTTTTTTCTCCCACTGACCACCAACAGTAGGAATTTTTTTCTTTCCCCCATTGACCATGCATGTCATGCCATTTTTTCACTTCCTTAGACTAGCAATGTAAGGGACAATATTACATAATCTTAGTTGTGGCAATCTTTATGCAGTGCTGTGTGTTACATAATAATGACAAAGTGTTTGTTGTTTCCACAGTTGCTGGTTACTAAACAGCCCCATAGTAGTACACGGAGTGCAGCAAAAGTGCAGTGTATACTGTATGTAGACTGTAATTAACTGTACACCTTATACTGTATACAGCTGTTACAGACTTATTGGCTTTCATCAGAGCAATGCATGAAAATGATGGGGTAATGCTTGGGGACCACCAAGACAGTATAACCAGGAAAGTTCTGGCAAGGTGGGCTAAAACGAACAAGATATAACTCCAATACAGGAATCAAATTGTTCCACAAGATTATTTTTCAGCTTAGTTTATATTGAATAAAATAAATAACTTTCTTCAAAACGTGATGACCTCACTTAGTTGTGGGATCCATGTATCCTTTGTTTCACTTTGCCTCCTGTTTGCATCCCAGACATTGCAGTGGTGCTTAGTAAATAATCAGGATAGTGGAATAATTTCAGACATTTCAGAAACCTGGCATCAAACACTGTCCCAATACTGCCAAACACCTCATTATGATATAAACATTTGCATTACCATTAAGATGTTCCACTAAGGCAATTTGTGTGTCTATTGTTGCAGCAAAACAGCATGGTTTCTGAATAATTAGAGCTTGCCATACTTACCAAATTTGTTTACTTCTCATTCATTTGAAATGTTTGTGAGCCTATGAAGACAGAACAACTACTAACACAAAGACAGTGTTGGATTGTAGAATCACAATTTACCTGGGGTAAAGGAAGAACAAATGAACATCTGTAAATTGTAAGAATATCTTATTTTTCAGAGCTATGATTTCTTAAAAACATCAGGACTTTTTCAGGAATAAAATGCATTCCTAAAATGTCAATGTTCTTGCATCGTTCTAAGATAATATTTTTTTCTTTAGGTTGAACTTAAAAAATGTCTAAGACACCTCATGCCCTCAAAACCCTAATGCCGCGTACACATGAGCGGACTGTCCGGCAGAAAAGGTCAGACGTAACGATTCCGTCGGACATTTCGATCGTGTGTGGGCTTCATCGGACCTTCATCGGACCTTTTTTGTTGAAAATTCCAACGGACCTAGAAATAGAACATGTTTCAAATCTTTCCGACGTACTCGAGTCCGATCAAAAAATCAGTTTGTCTGTATGCTAGTCCGACAGACAAAAAAGGATGCAAGGGCAGCTATTGGCTACTGGCTATAAACTTTCTTATTCTAGTCCAGTCGTACGTCATCACATTCAAAACGATTGGACTTTGGTGTGATCATGTGTAGGCAAGTCCGTTTCGTTGGAACTCCGTTGCAACTCCGTCGGAACTCCATTGAAAAGTCCTTCGGAGTTCAGGCGGACGAGAAGTCCGCTCGTGTGTACGTGGCATAACCCTCTCTTTATTCAGAGGGAGGCAAACAACACCTATAAAGTTGATCCAATTAGCTACAACAGGGAAAATCCATCCTGATCCTCTAAATCAAGCATACAGTATAATCCCTGGATCAATGTTTTACAGAATTATTTCATAGAAAAAACTAATAGCCATTTATATTTCATGTATTAAGAAACATATTGAGTTCTTTTTTAAGCAACCTAGTAGGCTCGAATCTGCACCTATAGATGACCATTCTATATTTTATAGCTACGAAGAACACTTTTTAAATGTGGAGGTTCTCCTTATATTTTGTATTTCTACATTTCTTAGTCTCTAAGGGCTCATGCACACAGGACGTTTTTACAGCTACTGTTAGGGGCGTCTGACGTTTTTTTAAACTGCCTCTAAATGCCCCCCCCCCCCATGTTAGCCTATGTGTCCAGGCACACATAAACTGTCAGCGGCATTTGGAGGCATAATGTTTTAGGGGCAGTAGAAAAAAAAATGTCAGCCTGTGCTTCCAGGAGCAGTAAAAATGAGCTGTAAAAATGAAAAACGCCCAAAAACGCCCCTAAACACTGCTAAACACTGTAACAAACTGTTAGTCGTGTTAGTTGCGTTTAGCCATGTTTGGCGTTTTTACATTATAGAGAGTGTTTTTACTGAAAAAAAAACAAAAAACGCTAATGCCAAAAAAGATGACAAAACGCCCATAAATGTTATTCAAAAGCGCAGCTAACAACACGTTTTTAATGCTGCTTTTTTTCTGGCGTTTTTAATACATCCTGTGTGCATGAGCCCTTACATTTCCTAACTTTGCTCTCTTAGGAGAAAAAAGATTCTCATTGTCAACGGTTATCCTGTCTGCACAGTCTGAATAATTAGGGATATGCCCTTTAACCACCAGTTTCTCTTTGTGATTGGTAACCATAAGGCCTGACTTTTTTCCATTGCTGATTTTGCAAAGCCTTCCTTTAGTAAGCATCAGCATATCTCAGTGTCAGAAACATGATGGCGCTCCATAGAGTAACCACCCTTACCTGTGACAGATTTAACGTTTTTCAAAAAGCAAATGCAAAAAAAAACCTTTTTGATAAAGGAAAGGTGATGATTTATGAAAAGAGCCAGAATCATACATTAATTTTGGAAGGTCTACTGGCAGGGGGGGGGGGGGGGGTGAAGGTGGTACAATACTGAGATCCAATGAACCCTGAAATTAGTAAAGAGATAGGAAGTTGCACAAAACAGTGTCAACCTTATATTTTCCAAAACTCATAAGTCAGCAACAAGTCTTCATATGGACACCCTCCATAAGGAGGGAAAATTGTAATTGCAAAAGAAGTTGGATGTTCCCAAAGTGCTGTATCAAAGCACATTAATATAAAGTTAAGTGGAAGGGAAAAGTGTGGAAGAAAAAGGTGCACAAGCAGCAGGGATGACCACAGCCTAGAGAGGATTGTAAGGAAAAGGCCATTCAAAAATGTTTGGGACTTCACAAAGAGTGGACTGAGGCTGGAGTTAGTGCATCAAGAGCCACCACACACAGACGCATCCTGGACATGGGCTTCAAATGTCGTATTCCTCTTGTCAAGCCACTTCTGAACAACAAACAACATCAGAAGCTTCTTACCTGGGCTAAAGAAAAACAGATCTGGTCTGTTGTTCAGTGGTCCAAAGTCCTCTTTTCTGATGAGAGCAAATTTTGCATCTCATTTAGAATCCAAAGACCCAGAATATGGAGGAAGAATGGAGAGGCACACACTGCAAGATGCTTGAAGTCCAGTGTGAAGTTTCCACAGTCTGTGTTGATTTGGGGAGTTATGTCATCTGCTGGTGTTGGTCCACTGTGCTTCATTAAGTCCAGGGTTAATGCAGCCGTCTACCAGGAGATTTTGGAGCACTTCATGCTTCCTTCCACAGACAAGCTCTATGGTGATGCTGACTTCATTTTCCAGCAGGACTTGGCACCTACCCACACTGCCAAAAGCACCAAAACCTGGTTCAATGACCGTGGGATTACTGTGCTTGATTGGCCAACAAACTCGCCTGACCTGAACCCCATAGAGAATCTTTGGGGCATTGCCAAGAGAAAGATGAGAGACATGAGACCGAACAATGCAGAAGAGCTGAAGGCTTTGCAGGTGTTATGGCTTAATTAGCTGATTAGAGTGGGACACTTTGAGCCTAGAATATTGCACCTTTTCACAATGTTCTAATTTTCTGAGACTGTGGATTTGGGGTTTTCATGAGCTGTAAGCCATAATCATCACAATTATGACAAATCATGACTTGAACCATCTCATATATTAGTTTCACCTTTGAAGTTGCATTAGTGAAATAAATTAACTTTTGCACGATATTCTAATTTTTCGGAGATCACCTGTATGACATGTTTGTTATTTAAAAAAAAAAAGTTGAACCTTTACAAACGCTTCAAAGACTGAGGACATCTAGTGGCAAAAAACAGTCCTGGATTAGAAGTGATTTTTGCAGCAAAAGCTTTTTTTTTTTAATCTATCATTCTTTATTTATATGTTTTAATGACATTAGGAGGAAACACATACACAATATTGGTATAATGTTCAGCGCTAAACCATCTGATGAAAAGGATTAAAGTTTAAAATTTAAACGAAAAGGCATGCATCTGCATGCTGATACATGAAGGTGCAACCATGTGAATGGTGAGTGGATTGAAAGTTCTGGGGGGTGAACCCCTAAAAATTAGTCTCTAAAAAAGTCTCTAAATGGAGGCTGTAAAGGAAGCGAGGCTGCTTCAGGCACGGGCTGGGGGACCCGATCACTGTGAACAAAAGGAAAGCAAAAGGAGGAGAGAGAAGTGCCAAGCCAATCCTTTAAACAGCTTATGAATTTATTCAGTATATAAGTATAAAATAACACTAAAAATATGCGTGAAAAATGTTGGAGCACTTGCAGAGTGCTAGAGCGGGTGGAAGCTTCCACGTGCACTGTCACAGGAGAACCGCAGGGAGGTCTCTATTGAGGGATTCACGGGCGTCGCGTGTTAGCTGCAGCTGGAGCCTTGGTAAGCCTCATGGAGTCGTTGGCTGTGAAGAAGGCAAGGCCGTGCCTCGAAACGCGTTCTGATTGACAGCCCTGGACCACTCCCACCCAGAGACACACAGCCATTGTCTCCATGAGGCTTACCGAGGCTCCAGCTGCGACTAACACGCAACGCTCGTGGATCCCTCAGCAGAGACCTCCTGGCGGTCCTCCTGTGCTCCTGTGACACTGCACATGGAAGCTCCCACCCGCTCTAGCCCTCTGCAAGTGCTCCAACATTTTTCATGCAAGTTTTTAGTGTTGTTTTATACTTATATACTGAATAAATTCCTAAGCTGTTTAAAGGATTGGCTTGGCGCTTCTCTCTCCTCCTTTTGCTTTGTTTATATGTTTAGCTGGAGTTCTGCTTTAAATGCAAAACAAACTCTGTATACTGTTTAATGTAAAAATGTAATAAAATAGCTGCCTTCTAAATGGTGCTATAAAAGGTAGGCACCCTGTGTTGTAACAATAATGTGTCATTATAACTGAATTGCAAATGCATAAAATGACTTTATAATCTAATCTATACAATGTAAAGAAATTGTACGTCTGCAATACTAAGTTTCACAATATCTTGAATCACAATAGCAAGTACTACAGTAGAAAGGAAACAAAAGAAAACCCCATCAAGCAATATAAAGGAAGCAAACACTACAGACCGGCTTGAACTGGTCACTTGAAGAAGCCATTGTTTATGGTCACTAGGTTACAAATAAGCCCATTTTTACAACCCCCAATTATTTATTCTGCTTCACTAGCAATTTTAGTATATATTTAAAAATGTGTTTCACTTTTTTCTTTTGCTGTTGATTCCAACAAGCCTCTACTAGTATGGTATGTACAGTAAATAATAGGGGACTATTAGCACTGTTTTTTGTTTGTTCAGCAGTGGGCTAGGTACATTGTTGTTGTCCCTCTATAAGGCATTCGTGTAGTGTCACTTTCATCATATTATATGCCTGCTTTAAAGATCATTGTGAACTGAGCACAAGCTAAAAAGTGCAGCTTACAATAGCTTTAGTATAAGATCCTTATCTATGCTGTGTGTTTACAAGCTAACTCTTGAAACTTAAAGGGGTTGTAAACCCTTGTGTTTTTTCACCTTAATGCATCCTATGCATTAAGGTGAAAAAACACCTGGCAGTGACCGGCCCCCCAGCCAACCGTTTTACTTAGGTATAGGGGGGGGGAGGTGCTGCGCTAACCAGAAGAAAGCTGTAAATCTCTGTCTGTGGTTAATTAATAAATGACATAAAATCGCATAATAAATTGCATAAATCGCATAAATAAGTGTTTGACACTAAAAACATTCAAGTCTTAATAATCAGCATCATGTGTATATGAAAAAAGTGCATAAAAAATCCTTTTCAGTTGGTATATACTAAATGACAAAAAAAAAATCGCATGTAAAATCGCATAAATAAGTGTTGACACTAAAAACATATAAATCTGGATAATCATGTGTAGGTGCACAAAAGGACATAAACACTACTTCATGTGAATAATTCTAAATAAAAATACATAGAATAAATCAGAAATAACCATCAAAAACATATCCTTATAAATGGTGCAAAACGTACAAAGTGCCAGTGCTTAAAGGTGATCAAGATATCGCAAATAAAACACATCAATCCAACGCAATATGGATAATAAATAATATAAATAAATGTCCCAATAATAGTGATATAAAATATATTGTGCTGGCCTGCGAAACAAATGACCAATGACATGCCAGTAAGTGCAGCAAACTTAAAGTGCCAGTGTAAAAGTCATTGAAGGTGCAAAAGCAAGTTCTGGTATATTCAACAAAACAACAGAGGGGTGTCTGGGATGCAATTCACTCAGTGTCCTCTTCGTGCATAAAACACTAATGTAAGCAGTGGCCCCTTACCTAGCGGTGCTAGGTCAACCGCATGAATTGTAGCTAAAACGCCAGGTCCTGAGCCTCCATTGCGTCCCTATATCCACGCTTGCCGGTGTTGGGTTATCCTAATGGCAGCTGATTACAAGTGGCTATGGTCCTATCAGGGGTCCTGGACCAGCGCGGATCCTAGCTCAGCCTCCACATCTCAGGTATGTATGTACAGGAATATGCAGGACAAAGGTACTTGATAGTGAAGTATGTCTTAACCAGGTAATGCTTTATTAAAAATCTTTAGGCTGCTCGTAGGAGAGAGGTTTGCTCTGCATTGTTTTTATGTGAGTACATCTACTTAAAGATTTTTAATAAAGCATTACCTGGTTAAGACATACTTCACTATCAAGTACCTTTGTCCTGTATATTCCTGTACATACATACCTGAGATGTGGAGGCTGAGCTAGGATCCGCGCTGGTCCAGGACCCCTGATAGGACCATCGCCACTTGTAATCAGCTGCCATTAGGATAACCCAACACCGGCAAGCGTGGATATAGGGACGCGATGGAGGCTCAGGACCTGGCGTTTTAGCTACAATTCATGCGGTTGACCTAGCACCGCTAGGTAAGGGGCCACTGCTTACATTAGTGTTTTATGCACGAAGAGGACACTGAGTGAATTGCATCCCAGACACCCCACTGTTGTTTTGTTGAATACACCAGAACTTGCTTTTGCACCATCAATGACTTTTACACTGGCACTTTAAGTTTGCTGCACTTACTGGCATGTCATTGGTCATTTGTTTCGCAGGCCAGCACAATATATTTTATATCACTATTATTGGGACATTTATTTATATTATTTATTATCCATATTGCGTTGGATTGATGTATTTTATTTGCGATATCTAGATCACCTTTAAGCACTGGCACTTTGTACGTTTTGCACCATTTATAAGGATATGTTTTTGATGGTTATTTCTGATTTATTCTATGTATTTTTATTTAGAATTATTCACATGAAGTAGTGTTTATGTCCTTTTGTGCACCTACACATGATTATCCAGATTTATATGTTTTTAGTGTCAACACTTATTTATGCGATTTTACATGCGATTTTTTTTGTCATTTAGTATATACCAACTGAAAAGGATTTTTTATGCACTTTTTTCACATACACATGATGCTGATTATTAAGACTTGAATGTTTTTAGTGTCAACACTTATTTATGCGACTTATTATGCAATTTTATGTCATTTATTAATTGACCACAAACAGAGATTTACAGCTTTCTTCTGGTTAGCGCAGCACCCCCCCCCCCCCCCCTATACCTCAGTTTGATTTTGGGCTTATGTCTGACCCTTGCTTCGGTGCATGCAGCTGTCCAGTCGCATACGTGCGTTTTTACTATTTTTCTGAGTTCTTGTTTTTTTTTTTTTTTTTTTTCTCTTTTTCCAATTGGGTAGCGCAGGAATATTCCTATTACATTCAACCTTTTTACTTACCTGAACCCTGGAACTTCATCTGGTGGGGACTCGCTTTTCCTCTGCCCAGGGTTCTGGGCTCTTGATTAGATAGATTGATAGCAGCGCAGCCATTGGCTCCCGCTGCTGTCAATCAAATCCAATGACGCGGGGCCGAGTCATACATTCGGCGGCTATGGACATGGCTATGGATCGCACCCGCAACTTCTCCTAGGGGGTTATCTGTTGTGAGGAGAATCCGCGAGAGCCGCCGAGGGACCCCAGAAGATGGTGTACGGGGGCCACTCTGTGCAAAATGAGCTGCACAGTAAAGGTAAGTATGACATGTTTGTTATTTTTTTTTTAAATAAACAAAGCTTTACAATCACTTTAACCAACATGTTTTCTATTGTTAAAATGCATAAAAACACAAAATAGCTTAACATTATGAGTATATTTATAAAGCAGTCAAAGGCACAAACACTATATATTCACTGCAGCTGAATCTTTCTTGCGCATGTCTTTTAGGGCTCACTGACATGGTGGATTGCTTTTCAGAGGTTTTTTTTACCTCTCACATCATCTGTTTTAACCCTCAAAATGCCAATCCACCATGTCACGACTGTGTGCATTGCACACAGTTGTAGAGCGGTTGTGGTGCAGCCCTGTTCACTAGAATACGACATGCTATTTAATTTTTGCCACTGCATTTGTACAGCCCTGAGCAGGCATTTCTGTGTTTAGGTGGATAAAAGCGTTACATAGCAGGGCAACAAGTATGCCTTATTTTAATTCTCTGGAACCTAGCAGTGGGTGGTGCCCTAAATACCCACCTAAATTCTTAAACCTGGGACCTTCAGGGTTCTGCTTCTCAGATGGTCCTCACTGGCCTACCTCTTCCCATAGACTGGACTGACTAGCCTCCACCTTCCTAGGTTTTTATCGCTCTCCTGCCATAATAATGATTGACAGAGAGTATGCCCAGCAACCTGAGGGAGGGATTAATTAACCTCTTTATAACCACCTATGACACATATGTGCAGCGGAAAAAGGGTGGGCTTTAATGTCCACACACCACACGCATACGTCTCTGTTCTGCTCACCGCTTGCCCTCAACACAAAGACAGCTTTCAGCTCAGGCTACAGATCAGTAGCCAACGGGACCAGCTTTCAAACATGTGACCACTGTCACATGGCCACATGATCACCCCCAGGCGTTCCAAACTGTTTAAAGGGATGGCGGGAAGGGCCTAATAAAGGGCTACTGCACCAACACTGCACATGGAATGATCTTCTTTTTATGCAAGCCTCAAACTACAAACATTAAAGGTTACGTTTAGTTTTTTAAAACAAAATCAGCACCGGGGACATTTTTTACAATCAGTGTGATGTGTTCCTTGTTCTGCTAGCCCCTGGTTTAGTAGAAATTCTCCTCCTCTTCTCTTGTTAAAAAAAAAAAAGAAATTCTCCTCCTCTGCCACGTGACCTTCCACTCTCCAACCCCTCTGCTGTAATCTTCCAGTGCAAGGAGGAACCAAGGGACCCATGGAAAGTACTCATCAAAAGTGCAGACTATGCCCACCCCTTGCACACACCTCCTTTATTCATAGAAGCCCTACTATCGCTTCTATGAATGAAAAACAATCTATGAATGGAAGAGGCAGACTTTTCAATTATGCACCTGTCCTCTATCTATAAATCACGCTGATACCAAAAAATGTCCCTTGAGCTGATTTTTTTTTTTTTCTTTTACGCTAGACTTAACATTTAATATCACTATTGGTACACTTTAAGTCAGGTGACCAAGATTCTATGACAAAAAGATAATTACTGGATAATGGAACATAAAAAAAAAATGAGACATGTCAACTGACGCTATGTTTCTCTTTAATATAAGAGCACCGGTGCACTTTAAGGTGCTGCTGTGATACACTTGGTTTCCTATATCTTTGTGTGTGCACAGAAAATGAAAATATACAAGGGATATTTTATTTCTGAACTACTAAATTCAGTTATAATAAAGCTATATTAGTATTGTGTTTTGCAGTGCTGGAAGGGATAGAGCATACTGTACTGCTTTACCAGTTTTAATGTATATTCAACTTTGCATCATAATGCAGCAAAATAATTTCACATATAAATATAGCTGAGAAATTGCACAAACAGTAACAGTTCAGAATTTCCATGGCTACCTATACAAAGATAAACGACTTTCATAGAATTAAATATGGATTTTTGTCAGGAACAGGGAGTGCAGCTCCGAATCATTTTGTGCAGGAGATTTCTCTTTCTCAGGTGTCCTAGTTATGTTGGGTGTATTGGATACATTGTGTGCACAGTTTGCATTCACAGTTATCATAATATACAAAAGCCAAGGTGAGACTGAACCTGTCAGCTAAAAGGTGCCCACGCACATTTTAATGCAATCATCTCAATATTTATTTCTGGTAAAAAAACAAAAAACAAAACAAAAACAAGGCTTGTGTAAGAATACTTTTATTCACTTTCATATTTTTTGGTTGGCTAGAAAAGCACAGGTTGGGACAATTTGTCTTCAATGGGCTGTATTATTTAGTTTAGAGCACGCAAACTAAGAAACGCAATTCTGATCATATTTGGACACATGTGACACCAAAGAAAGATAATTATCACAAATATAATCAAAAATCCATCCAAAGAATATTTATGAAATGGATATTAGTGTTCAGTGGACTCACACAATACAACAATACTGATACATTAAAGCTCAACTGCGTCCTAAACCTTCCATCCAGGAGTGTCCCACACAGTACTTTCTTCTCATCACAATATGTCCTTGTTCTACATTAAAGGAAGCCCAATGTTGCTAAGCCCATAAGCCTGTGAGTGCAGGGCATAATGGCCCCGCCTTTCATTCACATTGTATTTCTGCAGAGTACTGCACTGATGTAAATCACATCAGCACTGCTCTCTGCATCTCTTATTTCCAGCCAGCAGGGAGAGCTGTAGTTTCTATTACTCATTTTACAGTTTCTCCTTTTCTTTGTTGTAGGAAATCCAAAACGTTGAAACTTAAAAAGTGAAACAAGAGAATGAGTCATATGAGTTCTTTTTTACCTTTATGGCTCTGTCCAACATGGGAAACAGTGAGGTTGATTCACTTAACCACTTCAGCCCCGGAAGATTTTACCCCCTTCCTGACTAGAGCACTTTTTGCGATTCCCGATGACAGGGAGCAGATGATCAGTGTCCTGTCACTAGGCAGAACGAGGAGATGCTGTTTACATCGGCATCGCCCCATTCTTTAGCTCCGTGACACGATCGCGGGTATCCCAGGTACGTTACTTTGCCCAGCCGTGCCATTCTGCCAACGTATATGTGCTGACAGCGGTCGGCAAGTGGTTAAAGCATTTGTTAACCCAAAAAAAATGGATCCTGCTCCTTTAAAGCATGTTATATGCTTGTCCTGTGTCTTTTTGCCCCCTGTAACACTTACAAAACCTGGCTGATCCTGCCAGTTTCTCCCCACACTTCTGTAAACTGACCACAGTGTATCATGGCTGCTGAGCCCTGACACCATGGTCAGTTTACGTGCCTCCGTCATCAGCAACCTGCTATCTGCTCTCCTCTCCCCTCCCCGCTCTGTCTGTGTGTGAGCCGCCCCTCCCCCCTCCTACTGCTCTCATAACACTAACCTGTATACGCCATCAGCACTGCCTCCTAATGCAGTGTCCCCCTCTGTGAATGATTTATAAATATAAATGCTGTAAATACCTAATTTAAGAGCCGAGATTGCAATCACATGACCAGCCAGTTCTCTCCCCCTCTCCTCCTCCTCTCCTCCTCCCCTCCAGACTGACGTCAGCAGGGGAATCTCAGCCCCGCCCACTGCAACTCTCAGAGGAGGAAAGATGGATAGTCATGTGATCGCAATCTCGGCAGTGAAATTAGGTATTTGCAGTATTTATTTTTATAAATCATTCACAGAGGGGGATACTACAATAGGAGGCAGTGGTGATGGTGTATACAGGTTAGAGTGGCTTAACAACCACTTTAATGGCCATACACCCGATCCGAATATCGTACGAAAGCTGACGTCCGAGGAAGAATCGTACGATTTTCGGATTGTGTGTACACTACTTTCGAGAGCCAATCACGATAGTTCATCTGATATTATTCGATCAGACAAGCACGAAAATGTTCCTCGTACGATACCAGATCGTACGATTTTCGTTCAGTTGGTATAGTTGTCGTCCGAAAATACAATACAAATACACTACAATACATGAGATCACTTCTGATTTTTTTTCTGTCGTACGAGAATTTTCGTGACTTTAGTTACCTATTCAATTTATACTTGCGACTATTAAGCAAAAAAAGTCATGCGATCTGTTGTACGATATTCGTATCGTGTGTACGGGTGTGTGTAGCGAAAGCTGTTTATTTAGCAGTGTGAAATGTACTGTATCTTTCAAAGTGAACGCTAGAAACAAATGTAAATCAGTGTTCACTTTCGATAACCAACCATATGTTAGCACATATCCATTTTTATTTTTGCAATTTTCCACAAAGTGAGCACAGGTTCACCTTACTTACCAACATTCACTTAGCTCAGGGGTCCTCAAACTATGGCCCGCGGGCCGAATCCGGCCCTCCAGCGTTTTTTATCCGGCCGGCGGACTGCCCCTTTAACTGCAGCACTCCCCCTGCCATCTGCTCCCTCCATGACACAGGACGGGAAACATGATAGGCCCGGAAAAAGGACCTCCTGTGCTAAGAAGCAGGTGATTGGTTACTAGGCATCAGGGCGGTCCCAGGAACCAATCACCTGCCCCTCACTTCCAAAGTCCCGCCCTCCGTCCGGACCTACCATGCCTCGTGTCCTGCGTGATACAGGGAAGTGATGAGTGGGAGTGTAATATTGATATGGGGGGATCTGTGACACACGGGGGGAGATCTGTGATGTGGGGGACTCTGTGCTATGGTGGGGGACTGATGTGGGGGACTCTGTGCTATGGTGGGGGACTGATGTGGGGGACTCTGTGCTATGGTGGGGGACTGATGTGGGGGACTCTGTGCTATGGCGGGGGACTGATGTGCTATGGTGGGGGGCTGATGTGCTATGGTGGGGGACTGATGTGCCATGGTGGGGGACTGATGTGCTATGGTGGGGGACTCTGTGCTATGGTGGGGGACTGATGTGGGGGGCTCTGTGCTATGGTGGGGGACTGATGTGCTATGGTGGGGGGCTGATGTGCTATGGTGGGGGACTGATGTGCCATGGTGGGGGACTGATGTGCTATGGTGGGGGACTCTGTGCTATGGTGGGGGACTGATGTGCTATGGTGGGGGACTCTGTGCTATGGTGGGGGACTGATGTGGGGGACTCTGTGCTATGGTGGGGGACTCTGTGCTATGGTGGGGGACTGATGTGGGGGACTCTGTGCTATGGTGGGGGACTGATGTGGGGGGCTCTGTGCTATGGTGGGGGACTCTGTGCTATGGTGGGGGACTGATGTGGGGGACTCTGTGCTATGGTGGGGGACTGATGTGGGGGACTCTGTGCTATGGTGGGGGACTCTGTGCTATGGTGGGGGACTCTGTGCTATGGCGGGGGACTCTGTGCTATGGTGGGGGACTGATGTGGGGGACTCTGTGCTATGGTGGGGGACTCTGTGCTATGGTGGGGGACTGATGTGGGGGACTCTGTGCTATGGTGGGGGACTGATGTGGGGGACTCTGTGCTATGGTGGGGGACTGATGTGGGGGACTCTGTGCTATGGTGGGGGACTCTGTGCTATGGTGGGGGACTGATGTGGGGGACTCTGTGCTATGGTGGGGGTCTGATGTGGGGAACTCTGTGCTATGGTGGGGGACTCTGTGCTATGGTGGGGGACTGATGTGGGGGACTCTGTGCTATGGTGGGGGACTCTGTGCTATGGTGGGGGACTGATGTGGGGGACTCTGTGCTATGGTGGGGGACTGATGTGGGTGACTCTGTGCTATGGTGGGGGACTGATGTGGGTGACTCTGTGCTATGGTGGGGGACTGATGTGGGGGACTCTGTGCTATGGTGGGGGACTCTGTACTATGGTGGGGGACTCTGTGCTATGGTGGGGGACTGATGTGGGGGACTCTGTGCTATGGTGGGGGACTGATATGGGGGGGGGGTCTGTGATGGGGAAGTATGTGATTGGGAGTGGTTCTGTAATGAGGGGAGTCTGTGAAATACTGATAAGTTTATATTGATTACAATTGTTCTTTATTTTAAATATTGTACTGTTTTTTTCCTGTTTTTTTTTGCACTACAAATAAGATGTGTGCATAGGAATTAGTTCATATTTTTTTAAAACTATAGTGCGGCCCCCCAACAGTCTGAGGGACCGTGAACTGGCCCCCTGTCTAAAAAGTTTGAGGACCCCTGACTTAGCCAAATGAACATCCTCAACTCCCTTAGTATAAAAACCAAATTTCTTCTTCTCTAAAGAAAACCTTTAGTGACCTTGAAATCTGTTGCGCTCAAGTCCACCAAAATTGCTTTGCAGGTTTTTTACTTCTAGTTCTGGCACTGAGCACTAAGGTGTAGGAGGCAGGAAAAAGAGTCACACACAACTTATTATTCAAAAATACCAGCTGATTCCCACTGAAGGGATACTGATATTGATTAACCACTTCAGCCCCGGAAGAATTTACCCCCTTCCTGACCGGAGCACTTTTTGCGATTCAGCACTGTGTCGCTTTAACTGACAATTGCGCGGTCGTGCGATGTTGCACCCAAACAAAATTGACATCTTTTTTTCCCACAAATTGAGCTTTCTTTTGGTGGTATTTGATTGCCTCTGCAGTTTTAATTTTTTGCGCTATAAACAAAAAAAAGAGTGACAATTTTGAAAAAATGCATTATTTTTTTACTTTTTACTATAATAAATATCCCCAAAAAAAAAAAAAATATATATATATATATATATATGTATATATATACATATATATATATATATATATATATATATATATATATATATATATATATATATATATAAAATTTCCTCAGTTTAGGCCGATATGTATTCTTCTACATATTTTTGGTAAAAAAAAAAATCGCAATAAGTGTATATTGATTGGTTTGCACAAAAGTAATAGCGTCTGCAAAATAGGGTATAGATTTTTAGCATTTTATTTTATTTTATTTACTAGTAATGGCGGCGATCTGCGATTTTTATCATGACTGCGACATTATGGCGGACACATCAGACAATTTTGACACATTTTTGGAACCATTGGCATTAATACACCGATCAGTGCAATTAAAAATGCATTGATTACTGTAAAAATGTCACTGCCAGTGAAGGGGTTAACACTAGGGGGCGGTGAAGGGCTTAACTGTGTTCCCTGGGAGGTGATTCTAACTGAAGGGGGAGGGGACTAACTAAAGGAAGTGACAGATCGTGGTTCCTAGCTAATAGGAACACACAATCTGTCACTCCTGTCAGAACAGAACAGGGAAGTGTGTGTTTACACACACTCGTCCCTGTTCTGTGTCTCCTGGTCATGATTGCACGGGTGACCGTCGGCCACGAGCATTGGCACCCCCGCTGTGCAGCAGGTGCTCGCCTGCTATCCGAACCCCGCAAGATCACATACAGTAACGTGGTTTCACGCAGGAGAGCCAACCTGCCGCAGTAAAACTGCGGCGGCTGGTCCGGGAGTGGTTAAGTGATATTTAGGTAAAGTTGTATTTGAAGGCAATTTTTTTTTTATTAAAGGATATCTCCATCTTTCAGACCATTTTACAACCATATTTAGGGTGCAACATGAAGCATGGTTCCAACTTTTCATACTGCAGGCACACAGGTATAAGAGGCTCCTGTGAACTTACAAGTAGAGGGTATTTACATACTTCCAATGCCCAGGTGGGTGTGATGAGCCATAATTATTAACAGGTTTCATAGAAATAGTTTTGTCAGGTGTCCTAATGTGTATAGGTACAACCACTCAAGACAAAACCAATGAAAATCCCCAGCTTAACTCAGTCGCCAATACTGCTTACCAACCAAATTGCTTACCAACCAAATTAACTCGTCTAACAGTATGCGTTAAAAACAGGGGTTTAGTTAGCACACATTTGGAAACGCATGCGTAAGTTGCAGGGCCCCTCCATGGCACCTTGTATTACCTGCAGTCCCAAGCCTTGTAAATGTATGAGAGTCTTCAATGGTGGGAGCACATGCATTCTAATAAATAGGTAGAGGGCAGGTGGACCTGGAGGTAGCCCAGTCCTCCTTAAAGGCATAGGGACACATTGGACACTAGGGCAGCAAAGGTGTCCAGTGTGTCCCCTCATCAATAACAAACAAATTGTTCCTGCCCCCATGTATAACTGGCCTTCACATACAAACACTCAGTTCTTTAACTTTTCCTGGTTTCTGCTTTGTCATCCATTGCTGTTCATTCTAAAGCTAATCTAAGGTCCACAAACAATAGGTCAAGTATATCGTTTTTCTGGTTGGAAAGGTTGGAATGGTTGACATGGGAAATATTTACCTACATAATATGCTAGCAACATGTTTAAAACAGATTTACACTAGATTAGTAACAAGTGGAAAAACTATAGCTACAGACTGCAATCACAATAAACTACAAGAGTACAATATTTTCTTTCTAGTAGTTGTAAACCTTTCAGTAATGGTCAGGGAATTAAAACAGCAGAGAAATTTCACAGTGCCAAATGTTTACCGTGACATATAAAATGATCCAAAACATTTCAGCAAGGGAGTGTATTTCAGAGAAAGAAGTGCCAGAATGAGAGGTCAAGCTCTGAAGCTAGAGGGTGGGAATCTGACACGCCGGGGTCAAGGAATGGAGTTCAGATACACTTTCAGAAGAGAAAAATATCAATACTTTGAAGGGATGAAAAACAGTACATTAAAAAAATAAAAATAAGCTCATGTACCAACCTCAAAAACTTTCTAGCAGCAGATATCAGTTCATTAATGGCCAGCAAACTGAATATTAGAACCAAGTAATTATTGCTCAACATCACATAAAATAATATATGAATAGTTAAATAATAACTAAAAAGTGTGCCAACCACTTCCATACCGCAGGCCGTCATATGACGTCCTGGGCTTTCAGTGGGGATATCTGAATGATGCCTGCAGTTACAGGCATCATTCAGCTATCTTTTTTTTCAGCCGGCGATTCCCTGCACCAATCATAGTGACTGTTCAGCCGTTTGATCGTTCTTAAAGGTGACGGAAGCAGATGTTACCCCCCCGCCCCCCTCCGATGCTTCTACCGCCGCCTGTGGGATCGGCAAGGCGGTGTTCCGTCAATATAGCCAGTGCATCAAGATCT
Source organism: Lithobates septentrionalis (assembly GCA_037952835.1). NCBI lineage: Eukaryota > Metazoa > Chordata > Amphibia > Anura > Ranidae > Lithobates > Lithobates septentrionalis. The sequence goes on along the minus strand of JBBDGP010000872.1, from coordinate 337,855 downwards.
CCAATTACGTCACTTACGGTTACTGTAAACCGTCACCAATTGGAGATTTCGACGACTTGCTGTTTTGACACAACACCGGCAACCGTGTGCACTCCGGTATACGGTATTATGAGCAGATATTATTAGTCCGCTCTGAAACTAACCAACAAAATGGCCGCCTCCTCGGCGACAACAACTTTTTCCTCGTTACCTGCTGTTGTGTCGAAACAGCAAAGTGTTCATGTACCAGAGTGTACACGCTTGCCAGTGTTGTGTCAAAATGGCAAGTCATCAAAATATCCAGTTAATGATGGTTTACAGTAACCAGAAGTGACGTAATTGATCTTGATGAATTTGCTATTTTGACAGAACACCAGGGAAGGAATGCGCCGGAAGTTAGTAATAGAAAAAACCGAGGGATTGACGATCTTCGGCAGTCTCTATGACTCTCGGAGGCCTGGGCATGAAGTTATGACGTCACATCCGGGCCAGCGGAAGTAAACAATACCGAGGACTCGGCTGGAAAGCCTGAGATTGTTTATTGTTTTTTTATCTCAGGCTTTCCAGCTTAAAAGAGAGATGTGGGGTCTTATAGACCTCACATCTCTCCATTAAGAGGACCTGTCATGCCCTATTCCTATTACAAGGGGTGTTTACATTCCTTGTAATAGGAATAAAAGTGATCACATTTTTTTTTAAAGGAAAAGTGTAAAAAAAAAAAAAAAAATTAAGTAAAATAAACAATTAAGAAAAAAAATTAAAGTGCCCCCGTCCGCGCGTGCTTACACACAGAAGCGAATGCATACGTAGGTCGCGTCCGCGTTTGTAGACAACATTCAAACCGTACATGTGAGGTATCACTGTGAACATTAGAGCAAGAGCAATAATTCTAGCCCAAGAGAGCAATAATTCTAGCCCTCTGTAACTCTAAACTGATAACCTGTAAGAAAAAATTGGAGATTTTTTTTTTTTAGCAGTTAATAATCAGCATATAATATAGTACTTTAATATGTACATACAGTGCCTTAAAAAAGTATTCATACCTCTTGAAATGTCCCACATTTTGTCATGTTACAACCAAAAACCTAAATGTATTTTATTGGGATTTCATGTGAAAGACCAACACAAAGTGGCACATAATTGTGAAGTGGAAGGAAAATGATAAATGGTTTTCCACATTTTTTACAAATAAATATCTGAAAAGTGTGGCATGCATTTGTATTCAGCCCCCTGAGTCAATACTTTGTAGAACCATGTTTCGCTGCAATTACAGCTGCAAGTCTTTTTGGGGATGTCTCTAGCAGCTTTTCACATCTAGAGTGTGACATTTTTGCCCATTTTTCTTTGCAAAACAGCTCGAGCTCTGTCAGATTGGATGGAGAGCGCCTGTGAACAGTAATTTTCAAATCTTGCCACTGATTCTCAATTGGATTTAGGTCTGGACTTTGACTGGGCCATTCTAACACATGAATATGCTTTGATATAAACCAATCCATTGTATCTCTGGCTGTAAGTTTAGGGTCATTGTCCTGCTGGAGGGTGAACCTCCACACCAATCTCAAGTCTTTTGCAGACTCTAACAGGTTTTCTTCTAAGATTACCCTGTATTTGGCTCCATCATTCTTCCCATCAACTCTGACTAGCACCCCTGTCTCTGCTGAAGAAAAGCATCCCCACAACATGATGCTGCCACCACCATGTTTTACCCTGGGGATGGTGTGTTCAGGGTGATATGCAGTGCTAGTTTTCCACCACATATAGCATTTTGCTTTTAGGCCAAAAAGTTCAATTTTGGTCTCATCTGACCAGAGCACCTTCTTCCACATGTTTGCTCTGTCCCCCACATGGCTTCTCGCAAACTGCAAAAGGGACTTCTTATAGCTTTCTTTCAACAATGGCTTTCTTCTTGCCACTCCTCCATAAAGGCCATATTTGTGGAGTGCACAACTAATAGTTGTCCTGTGGACAGATCCTCCCACCTGAGCTGTGGATCTCTGCAGCTCCTTCAGAGTTACCATGGGCCTTTTGGCTGCTTCTCTGATTAATGCTCTCCTTGCCCGGCCTGTCAGTTAAGGTGGAGGGCCATGTCTTGGTAGGTTTGCAGTTGTGCCATACACTTTCCATGTTCAAATGATGGATTGAACAGTGCTCCGTGAGATGTTCAAAGCTTGGGATATTTTTTTATAACCTAACCCTGCTTTAAAGCGGGGGTCCACCCACACCGCCAAAAAAAAAAAATATTAAAAGCCAGCAGCTACAAATACTGCAGCTGCTGACTTTTAATACATGGCCACTTACCTGTCCCAGGGACACCGGAGGGGGGGAGGGTTCCGAAAAGCGGAAGTTCCATTTTTGTGTGGAACTCCGCTTTAAGCTTCTCCAAAACTTTATCCCTGACCTGCCGGGTGAGTTCCTTGGTCTTCATGATGCTGTTTGTCCACTAAGGTTTTCTAACAAATCTCCGAGGGCTTTACAGAACATCTGTATTTATACTGAGATTAAATTACACACAGGTGGACGCTATTTACTAATTAGGTGACTTCTTAAGGCAATTGGTGACACTAGATTTTAGTTAGGGGTATCAGAGTAAAGGGGTCTGAATAGAAATGCACGCCACACCTTTCAGGTATTTATTTGTAAAAAAAAAATTATAAACCCTTTATTATTTTCCTTCCATTTCACAATTATGTGCCACTTTGTGTTGGTCTATCACATAAAATCCCAATAAAATACATTTATGTTGTTGGTTGTAACATGACAAAATGTGGAAAATCTCAAGGGGTATGAATACTTTTTCAAAGCTCTGTCTGTTATTATAGTATGTTTGTTTCTATACAAACACACATACAATTTTGTCTATATTTTAAGCTCTTCATAAAAACAAAATCTTTATGATTGTACTGCATGCATTTCTGACATTTCTGAGACGCTTCAAAACTGTGGAGTTTCATCCTTTGAAGAATGCCAGCTCCTTCTCACATTTAATTTCTCAAACCCGGCTTGTCAACAGCTTCCTTTGTGCCACATTTGACCTTGATATTAGAAGGTGTCAGCTCTTTCTAAAATCTTTTCACGGTTATATTGCAGCTCATATAAATGCAGGAGATCACAACTGATAGGTTAGCGGAGACCTACAAAGGTCCAGGTCATCGATGATAACTGAAAACTTCAACTGAAAATACAGATTAATCTCACATATCTCTTCCTTCCTGTTGGAGTGACCTGAACATTATAGCACTGTAAGCACAACAGTTAAACGATAACACCACTTTTAAAAAGTGTTCTTTAAAGTTAATTTGCCACCCCTTACTTGAATGGCAGTGCTCTATCTCCTGGGAACCCTCAACTTAGAAAACTGAAAATAATACCGCCAGAGAGATTACACATGTGACAGCAAGCTATTTAAGCACTATAAAATAAAAATATGTTGAAATTATGGTATATAGCAGATTGGTTCCACAGAACACTCATTATATGCTTCATAGGAGAGAAGAGCTAGCTCTTGGTATGCAATGTAACTCATTGGGCTTTAAATAACAGCAAATTTATAGAATACGAACAGAAGCCAATCACAATGGGGGTCATTTACTATAGCGCCAAAAAATTCTCCTGCAGTGCCAAAAAAGAACTCTCAAAAAAGGCCAGAAAGACTTCAACTCTCAGAAAGTCAGCGCTAATGCAAATGGAAAGCAGCGCTATTGCGGCAATAATGCCTGTCAGATCACATATGCTGGAATAGTGGAAGTCAATGGAGCTTGAACCTGCAGAATCCAAAGTTCTCACTGAAGGCTTATATGCAAGTTCTTTGCCATAAAAAGTGTTTGGAGACCCGGGTCCTGCCCCAGGGGACATGGATCAATGCCAAAAAATGTTTTAAAAACGGCAGTTTTTTCGGAAGCAGTGATTTTAATAATGCTTTGAGTGAAACAATAAAAATGTAATATTCCTTTAAATTTCGTATCTGGGGGGTGTCTATAGTATGCCTGTATATTATGCATGTTTCCTGTGTTTAGAACAGTCTGACAGCAAAATGACATTTCAAAGGAAAAAAAGTCATTTAAAACTACTCGCGGCTATTAATGAATTGCCGGTCCGACAATACACATAAAAGTTCATTGATAAAAACGGCATGGGAATTCCCCACATGGGAACCCCGAACCAAAATTTAAAAAAAATTACGTGTGGGGTCCCCCTAAATTCCATACCAGGCCCTTCAGGTCTGGTATGGATATTAAGGGGAACCCCGGCCAAAATTTTTTTTAAAAATGGCGTGGGGTCCCCCTCAAGATCTATACCAGACCCTTCAGGTCTGGTATGGATTTTAAGGGGAATCCCGTGCCAAAATTTTAAAAAAAATAGCGTGGGGTATATTGCACTTTCCCAAAATCACCACCCACAAAAACTAAAGAGAAAAAAAGTAGAAGAAAAAAAAAACACCACACCAAAGCTCAATAATGTACTTTTATTTTACCAGCAGAAAAACAAAACAATTTACATTCATTTACTAGCTTCAAAAAAATTTGGACAGGATATATGGTGCTACATTTAGCAATGGGATTTTAAGGGCCCTGCTCATAGGAGCTTACAATCTAAAATTTGACAAAACCTTAGAGTGGACACAGCTTTAATTTCAGTGTATAACATACAACACATCACATTTTTATCTGCAAGATCATAGAAACATACTCAACAGTCATTCTTACAAAGCATTCCAACATAATATTAAAAGACTTATTCAAAACACCCACCGCCAGCCCACAATCCACCACACATACATACATTGGTGACCATGTTCTGCTGGAAGCTGCATTTCGGTGTACACGATTAAACGAGATCAAAAAGAGTAGGTCAGCAGATGCTTCCAAACGATGTTTCCATGATCAGACAGGAACAATACGCGCACAACATTGACAGCATGGCCACATAAACCCACTTTTGATTGAAAAAATGCACAAGCATTTCATCAAATCTCCCAATATCATTCCTTCTCCCCCACAAATCACATCAAAAAACCTGACCTTCTCAGGCCAAACGAACCCCCCTACTGCAGGCCTTTATATAAGAGAGGTTGTATTGTTAGCACACTGACACACCCAATAGAAGTACACGCCCACCAGTATCTTTCAATCTGTCTCTTCATGTATGTCTAAAGTGATTGCACCTGATGAGCAGGAACACATAATAGTATTCGCAACTGTGTTAGCTCTTGGCTATGTGCATCAAATCTCCAACTACAGGACAAAGATCAAAGTCCATTTGCATCCACATAAACAAAGCAACAGTTTTCTAAGCATATGTACCTGTGCAGTGTAAACCCTAAAATTTGAAATGTCCAAGTCCCTGGGCATGATTAGTGCTAATAAACATTAATATCAGTCCCTGGCTGCAATGAGCTTCCAATCTAAAGTCAAAAATTAACTTTCTTACATTAGAACCTATTTCGACAGGAGACAAATAAAATGCCAGCATGTCTTTGGATTGTGGTGAGAAACCCACACAGGGAGAACATATAAACTTCAACACCAGGATTAGCATGGTGGGGAATTGAACCAACATCCCAGGTGTTGCTAGACAGAACTGCTACCCACTTAACCACCAGGCAGCCCCACCCATGTTCTCTGCATCTCTGTATCTCTGTGGTGTGAACCAGCCCTAAGTCCATAGCCATGCTCAGTGTCACAAGCAATAGACAATAGGGATGAGCCGAACACCCCCCGGTTCGGTTCGCACCAGAACCCGCGAACGGACCGCAAGTTCGCACGAACGTTAGAACCCCATTGACGTCTATGGGACTCGAACGTTCGAAATCAAAAGTGCTCATTTTAAAGGCTAATTTGCATGGTATTGTCCTAAAAAGGGTTTGGGGACCCGGGTCCTACCCCAGGGGACATGTATCAATGCAAAAAAAACTTTTAAAAACGGCCGTTTTTTCGGGAGCAGTGATTTTAATGATGCTTAAAGTAAAAAAAAAAAAGTGAAATATTCCTTTAAATATCGTACCTGGGGGGTGTCTATAGTATGCCTGTAAAGTGACGCGTGTTTCCCATGTTTAGAACAGTCCCTGCACCAAATGTCATTTTTAAAGGAAAAAATCTCATTTAAAACTGCTTGCGGGTTTAATGTCATGTCGGGTCCTGGCAATATGGATGAAAATCAGTGAGACAAACGGCATGGGTACCCCCCAGTCCATTACCAGGCCCTTTGGGTCTTGTATGGATATTAAGGGGAACCCCGCACCCAAATTAAAATAAGGAAAGGTCCCTATATACTCTGAACAGCAGTATACAGGCGGTGCAAACAAGACAGGGACTGTAGGTTTGTTGTTAAGTAGAATCTGTTTGTAATTTTGAACATTTTTAATGTGTTTAGCTCCAGCCAAAAAATCTTTTCTAAGCTTTTTGGAAAACATAGGGAAGGGTTATCACCCCTGTGACATTTGTTTTGCGTCTTTCCTCCTCTTCAGAAGATTTCACCTCACTTTTTTGTCCCAATGAAAAATGTTTTTTGAAAATTTGGGTTTTTTTGTGGAACAAGGATTGGAAAGCATCAGTGGAAAGGAGAAATTGTTTTCCCATATTAACTCTTACATGAGAGAATTTCCCTTCCTATGGGTAGATTTCATCTCACTTCCTGTTGTCTCCTTCCGTTTGCAAGTAGGAGTCGTTTGTAAGTTAGATGTTTGAAAGTAGGGTCCTGCCCTATATACTCAGCAGAAATTTGGGCCTTAGGTGTTGCTGTGGCCAAAACACTGTAAGCCCTCACAGGGCCCTGCTGTGAAATATTAGATCAAGAATTGTAATTACATGCCCCTGTTGAACAGGAGCTGAAAAATTAGGCCTTAGGCACTGGTGCTGGTGCCACAACACTGCAACCCCTCACAGACACTCTAGTTGGAACGCAGGAACGAGCCCTGCTGCAAAGTATTGCATCAAAAATTGTAATTACACGCCCCTGTTAGACAGGGGCAGAAAAATTGGGCCTTAGGCACTGGTGCTGGTGCCACAACACTGCAACCCCTCACAGACACTCTAGTTGGAACGCAGGAACGAGCACTGCTGCAAAGTATTGCATCAAAAATTGTAATTACACGCCCCTGTTAGACAGGGGCAGAAAAATTGGGCCTTAGGCACTGGTGCTGGTGCCACAACACTGCAACCCCTCACAGACACTCTAGTTGGAATGCAGGAACGAGCCCTGCTGCAAAGTATTGCATCAAAAATTGTAATTTCACGCCCCTGTTAGACAGGGGCAGAAAAATTGGGCCTTAGGCACTGGTGCTGGTGCCACAACACTGCAACCCCTCACAGACACTCTAGTTGGAATGCAGGAACGAGCCGTGCTGCAAAGTATTACATCAAAAATTGTAATAAAAAGGCCCCTGTTATACAGGGGCTGAAAAATTGTGCCTTAGGCACTGGTGGTGGCGCCCAGAACCAAAAATGTTCTTACAAGCTATCAGCGTGATGATTGAGGAGGAAGAGGATAATTACTCAGGAATAATCACTCAGCATCAGCATAGGCAGTCTTTGAAGGGATCTGAAAAAAATTATTCAGTTACATCAGCATCAGGTGCTTGGTAGCTGGTGGTGATCCAAGACTGATTCATTTTTATGAAGGTCAGCCGATCGACCGAGTCAGTGGACAGACGCACCCTGTGATCGGTTACCACGCCTCCAGCAGCACTGAATGTACGTTCCGAAAGAACGCTGGATGCAGGACAGGCCAGTAGCTCAATTGCATACTGTGCAAGCTCTGGCCAGTGATCCATCCTCAAGACCCAGTAACCCAGAGGATTTTCGGTGGGAAAGGTATCCAAGTCTGATCTTGCCCCTAGGTATTCCTGCACCATGTAAAACAGACGCTGGCGATGGTTGCTGGAACCGATCATACCTTGGGGCTGCGGACCAAAAAATTGTCTGAACGCATCGGTCAGACGGCCACCTTCTCCACCGCTCCTTCTTTGACTGACCGAAGCCTCAGCAACACGTTGTCCAGAAACAGGAGTTTGTAACCTCCCAGTCTCTGGGAACGCGTTGCACAGACCTTTCTGCAAGGCCTCCCGAAGATGTTTCATCCTCTGCTCCCTCTGCGATGGCAAGATAAGGTCCGCAACCTTACCCTTGTAACGTGGATCAAGGAGGGTTGCCAGCCAGTATTGGTCCTTCTCCTTGATACCACGAATACGAGGATCCTTACGCAGGCTTTGCAGGATCAGGGAGGCCATGCAGCGTAGGTTTGCTGAGGCATTCGGTCCGGAGTCCTCTGGGTCACTAAGGACAACAACGTCCGCAGCCACCTCCTCCCAGCCACGTACAAGTCCATGTGTTCCTTGGGACTGATCCCTTAAAGACTGCTGATGCTGAGTGCCAGGCTCCACCTCCATACTGACACAATCTTCCTCCTCCTCCTCCTCCTCCTCCTCCTCCTCTTCCTGTGTGATCGGCGGGCACGCAGGAACACTGTCTGGATAAAGGGGGCCTTGAGAGCTAAGGAAGTCCTCCTCTTCCTGCCTCTGTTCTGCCTCAAGTGCCCTGTCCATTATTCCACGCAGCGTGTGCTCCAACAGGTGGACAAGGGGGACAGTGTCACTGATGCATGCACTGTCAGTGCTCACCATCCTCGTGGCCTCCTCGAATGGTGACAGGACAGTGCATGCATCCCTGATCATGGCCCACTGGCGTGGGGAAAAAAAACCAAGCTCCCCTGACCCTGTCCTGGTGCCATAGTCGCACAGGTACTCATTGATGGCCCTCTGCTGCGTGTGCAGCCGCTGCAGCATGGCCAACGTCGAGTTCCACCTGGTGGGCATGTCACAGATTAGGCGGTTCTTGGGCAGGTTAAACTCCTTTTGGAGGTCCGTCAGCCGAGCACTGGCATTATATGACCGGCGGAAATGCACAGAGACTTTCCTGGCCTGCCTCAGGACATCCTGTAAGCCCGGGTACCTGCCCAAGAACCGCTGCACCACCAAGTTAAGGACGTGAGCCAAACAGGGCACATGGGTCAGTTGTCCCTGTCGGAGGGCAGAGAGGAGGTTGGTGCCATTGTCGCAAACCACCATTCCTGCCTTAAGTTGGCGTGGCGTCAACCACCTCTGAACCTGCCCCTGCAGAGCTGACAAAACCTCTGCCCCAGTGTGGCTCCTGTCCCCCAAGCACACCAGCTCAAGCACCGCATGGCATCTTTTGGCCTGCGTACTTGCGTAGCCCCTTGAACGCCTACGGAGCACCGCTGGTTCCGAGGAAGAGGCCATGGAGGAAGAAGAAGAGGAGGGGGTGGAGGAGAGAGGTGTGTCACAATCAGCATTTTGGAGGCGTGGTGGCGGAACAACCTCCAACACTACTGCACCTTGTCCTGCATCCTTCCCAGCTGCCAGCAGAGTCACCCAATGCGCCGTGAAACTTAAGTAACGTCCCTGTCCATGCCTGCTGGACCATGAGTCAGCGGTAATATGCACCTTACCGCTGACCGCCCTGTCCAGCGAGGCATGGACATTGCCTTCCACATGCCGGTAGAGAGCCGGAATCGCCTTCCGTGAGAAAAAGTGGCGTTTGGGTACCTGCCACTGAGGAACCGCACATTCCACAAACTCACGGAAGGGGGCAGAGTCTACCAACTGAAAAGGCAGCAGTTGAAGTGCTAGCAATTTTGCCAAGCTAGCATTCAACCGCTGGGCATGTGGATGGCTGGGAGCAAACTTCTTTCGGCGGTGCAGCAGCTGGGGCAGGGAAATTTGCCTGGTACAATCTGACGTCGGTGTACCCAAAGCAGATTGCCCACAAGTACTTGGCTGTGACACACCTAATTCTACACCTTCATTCCTCTCACTGCAGGTCTCAGAGAGGACTGAAGGTCTAGTGGGGTTGGAAATCTCAGCTGATGAGGAGCAAGGAGAGATCCTCTTTGTTCTTTGGTGTGGGTCTTTCAGATACGCTTGCCAACGAACTGCATGGCAGGTCAACATATGTCTGGTCAAGCATGTGGTACCCAAGCGGGAGATGTTTTGGCCACGCGAGATACGCTTGAGACATATGTTGCAAATAGCAGCGGTGCGATCTGATGCACTCGTCTCAAAAAAGGCCCACACCAAAGAACTTTTTGAATAACGCGCAGAGACTGCAGCGCCCTGCACATGTGGAGCTTTGGGGTGTGATGCAGTCAATGTGCTGCCCTTAGGCTGGCCCCTGGAGGGCATCCTGCCTAGTTGGTGATGTGCCACCTCCTCCTCCTCCTCCTCCTCCTCCTCTCTCCTATCAGGCACCCACGTTGAGTCAGTGACCTCATCATCCCCTCCCTCCTCATCACTGGAGCAAACCTGGCAGTATGCTGCAGCAGGGGGAGCATGACTGCCAGATTGCTGTCCTTCTTGGGCACCCCCTCTGTCCGTGCTCATGTTACTGCCTTCATTGAGCTCAGTATCATCATCAGAGCCTTCCAAACGCTGGGCATCCTCCTGGAGCATGTACCCAACACTGTGGTCAAACAGTTCGAGGGAATCCTCATGAGGACATGGTGGAGCTAGGGAAGGAGTCACTGATGACATTGAGCTGAGGGAAGAGGCCGCTGCTTTGCCAGACAAAGCACCCTGGGCATGGGTGAGAGAGGATGAGGAGGATGAGGACGGCTTGGTCATCCACTCGACCAAGTCTTCCGCATGTTGCGGCTCAACACGGCCAGCTGCCGAAAAAAAGGCCAAGCGTGTCCCATGGCCACGTGCTGATGAGGATGCACCGTCTCCACGACCAGCACTAGACACAGAGCCTGCTTGCCCTCTCTTATTGGCTTGTGACTGTCTGCCTCTCCTTCTTGGCCTTCCAGACATACTAATGGCCAGTAGCTGCACTAAGCTGGGATAGAACACCTGTAATTTTCTTCAGGTAGCTTTATATACTGTAACCAGACAAGCCTGCCTGTCAGTAGGAAGATAACAGGAACGGATCTAGCTGAACACTGTGAGCAGGACGCACTGCACTGAATGTAAATAGCAGGAACGGATCTAGCTGAACACTGTGAGCAGGACGCACTGCACTGAATGTAAATAGCAGGAACGGATCTAGCTGAACACTGTGAGCAGGACGCACTGCACTGAATGTAAATAGCAGGAACGGATCTAGCTGAACACTGTGAGCAGGACGCACTGCACTGAATGTAAATAGCAGGAACGGATCTAGCTGAACACTGTGAGCAGGACGTACTGCACTGAATGTATATAGCAGGAACGGATCTAGCTGAACACTGTGAGCAGGACGCACTGCACTGAATGTAAATAGCAGGAACGGATCTAGCTGAACACTGTGAGCAGGACGCACTGCACTGAATGTAAATACCAGGAACGGATCTAGCTGAACACTGTGAGCAGGACGCACTGCACTGAATGTAAATAGCAGGAACGGATCTAGCTGAACACTGTGAGCAGGACGCACTGCACTGAATGTAGATAGCAGGAACGGATCTAGCTGAACACTGTGAGCAGGACGCACTGCACTGAATGTAAATAGCAGGAACGGATCTAGCTGAACACTGTGAGCAGGACGTACTGCACTAAATGTATATAGCAGGAACGGATCTAGCTGAACACTGTGAGCAGGACGCACTGCACTGAATGTAAATAGCAGGAACGGATCTAGCTGAACACTGTGAGCAGGACGCACTGCACTAAATGTAAATACCAGGAACGGATCTAGCTGAACACTGTGAGCAGGACGCACTGCACTGAATGTAAATAGCAGGAACGGATCTAGCTGAACACTGTGAGCAGGACGCACTGCACTGAATGTAAATAGCAGGAACGGATCTAGCTGAACACTGTGAGCAGGACGCACTGCACTGAATGTAAATAGCAGGAACGGATCTAGCTGAACACTGTGAGCAGGACGCACTGCACTGAATGTAAATAGCAGGAACGGATCTAGCTGAACACTGTGAGCAGGACGCACTGCACTAAATGTAAATACCAGGAACGGATCTAGCTGAACACTGTGAGCAGGACGCACTGCACTGAATGTAAATAGCAGGAACGGATCTAGCTGAACACTGTGAGCAGGACGCACTGCACTGAATGTAAATAGCAGGAACGGATCTAGCTGAACACTGTGAGCAGGACGCACTGCACTGAATGTAAATAGCAGGAACGGATCTAGCTGAACACTGTGAGCAGGACGCACTGCACTAAATGTAAATACAAGGAACGGATCTAGCTGAACACTGTGAGCAGGACGCACTGCACTGAATGTAAATAGCAGGAACGGATCTAGCTGAACACTGTGAGCAGGACGCACTGCACTGAATGTAAATAGCAGGAACGGATCTAGCTGAACACTGTGAGCAGGACGCACTGCACTGAATGTAAATAGCAGGAACGGATCTAGCTGAACACTGTGAGCAGGACACACTGCACTAAATAGTCTAGATAGAAGATAACAGGAACGGATCTAGCTAAACTGAATACAGTGTATATATATATATGCAACACCTGGGATGCATATATATACACAATACACTGTAAGTGCAGCTAACTGACTGACTGTTCTGCCTAATCTATCTAACTCAAATCAAATGACACTGTCTCTCTCTCTCTCTATCTCTCAGCACACCGGAACACACACTACACAGGGCCGCCGTGCAGGCGGCCTTATATAGTGTGGGGTGTGTACTAAATCCCCTGAGCCATAATTGGCCAAAGCCACCCTGGCTTTGGCCAATTACAGCTCTCTCTACTGACGGCGCTGTGATTGGCCAAGCATGCGGGTCATAGTGCATGCTTGGCCAATCATCAGCCAGCAATGCACTGCGATGCCGCAGTGAATTATGGGCCGTGACGCGCCACACGAATTTGGCGCGAACGGCCCATATCGTTCGCAATTCGACGGACGGTCGAACAGCCGATGTTCGAGTCGAACATGGGTTCGACTCGAACACGAAGCTCATCCCTAATAGACAATATATTGGCCTAAGTATTGGGACGCCTGCCTTTAAACGCACATGAACTGTAATGGCCTCACAGTATTAGTATTGGGTTCAAAACTCATTTGACCCACCCTTTGCAGCTATAACAGCTTCAACTCTTCTTGTCCACAAGGTTTAGGAGTGTGTCTATGGGAATGTTTGACCATTCTTCCAAGTGCATTTGTGAGGCCAGGCACTGATGTTGTATGAGAAGGCCTGACCTACAGTCTCCTCTCTAATTCACCCTCTAGGTGTTCTGTTGTGTTGAGGTCAGGACTCTGTCCAGGCCAGTCAAGTTCCTCCACCCCAAACTCCCTCATCCATGTCTTTTTGGACCTTGCTTTGTGCACTGGTCTAAATGATTTGGTGGAGGGGGGATTATGATGTGGGGTTGTTTTTCAGGGGTTGGGCTTGGCCTCTTAGTTCCAGTTAAGGGAACTCTTAAGGTGTCAGCATACCAAGACATTTTGGACAATTTCATGCTCCCAACTTTGGGGGAACAGTTTGGGGAAAGCCCCTTCCTGTTCCAACATGACTGCACACCAGTGCACAAAGCAAGGTCCATAAAGACATGGATGAGCAAGTTTGGGGTGGAGAAACTTGACTGGCCTGCACAGAGTCCTGGCCTCAACCCGATAGAACACCCTTTGGCTGAATTAGAGTAGAGACTGAGAGCCAGGCCTTCTCATCCAACATCAGTGCCTGGCCTCACAGATGCACTTCTGGAAGAATGATCAAACATTCCCATAGGAACACTAAACCTTGTGGACAGCCTTCCCAGAAGCTGTTCTAGCTGCAAAGGGTGTGCCAAATCAAATTTTTACCCTACGGACTAAAACTGGGCTGCCATTAAAGTTCATGTGTGTGTAAAGGCAGGCATCCCAATACTTTTGGCTAAATAGTGTATCTGGAAAAGACTTACAATGGTGGTGGAACCCTCCTACACATAAATACTACATTTAGACATAGTTATAGGACCCGGGAGATGAGACAAACACTCTACATGAAGCAACATGGTTGGGATTTGAACCCATACACTCAGGGATGCTAAGCAGAAGTTCTAACCTCTAAGCCACGGAGCTGCCACATGTGAGAACTTCCTACACATAATTACACATAAATACTGCATTTCTTTGGACATACAAGTGATGGAATTACATTACTCAAGAGTTATTCTTCTTGATTTATTCTGTGATATTTGGTGGTTTTTTTTGTGGGTGAGAGTAGAATATTACCCTCAAATTTTTGGGAATTACATTTTGCTCTTTGATGTTGGTACACATATCACATTTTTGGGCTAAAATTATGAATATTTGGAAATAAAAAAAAGCACAACAAATTGTGATTCATTTTAAATTTGCATCAGCAATGGTATTGTTTGTGTATTATAAAGACACCTGTGTGAGTTTGGGGTAAAGATTGTTGTGAAATTGAGAGTAACAAGTGAAAGTGACAGAGAAAAATATATTTTACCAAAACATCAAAATATTCCACATCGTAGCATTCTTAAAATCAAAATATTTTAAGTAGAAGCAACAATGTTGCAAAGGAAAATTTATTTCACAGAAAGATACATTTCATCTCAACATTAAAAGTTTTTTTTTGTGAAAGTTAGAATTGTTCTATTAGAATCAATGACTTATACTTCATTTGGACTAAAATAGAGCAGATTTTCACTTAAAAAAAAATGCTAATTAGCTCTCATTTAGGTATTTACTATAGCGCCGGCTAAAAAGGACACTTGAGTTAAAATGAGAGTTATTTTCAGGTCTGAGCATGCTCAGTTGTGTTGGCACCTAGTTGTCCAAAACGGGGATTTTTTCACTTCTCAGACTTTTAGGCCCCTTTCACACTTATACGACTTGTCCCACGATTTTGTACTGCAAAATCGTATGACAAGTCATTCTCCATGATTTTCAATGACTACCATTCATATTGGCACGACTTTAGGTCGTGCCGACTTGAAAGTAGTCCCTGCACTACTTTGATCCAATTTCTATGCGAGTTGTACTCCATAGACCTCAATGTTAAACCCTGTGGTAGCATGTAAATCGTGCCTGAATAATATAGACACAATTTTAGTACGACTTTGTAAGCACAAGCCTGGCTCGCTGATTGGGAAAGGAAAACTTTTTTTCCTTTCGCGATGAGTGACAGGCAGTGCTGACAGCTGTCTGGTATTAATCCTGAGGGGGAACGCCGCGCCAAGTTTTAAATGAAAAAAACGGCGTGGGTTCCCCCCCAGGGGCATACCAGGCCCTTAGGTCTGGTATGGATCTAAGGGGAACCCCCTACGCTGAAAAATCGGCGTGGGGTCCCCCCCAAAATCCATACCAGACCCTTATCCGAGCACGCAGCCCGGCCGGTCAGGAATGGGGGTGGGGACGTGTGAGCGCCCCCCCCTCCTGGACCGTACCAGGCCGCATGCCCTCAACATGGGGGGTGGGTGCTTTGGGGCATGGGGGGCACCCTGCGGGGCCCCTACACCCCAAAGCACCTTGTCCCCATGTTGATGAGGACAAGGGCCTCTTCCCGACAACCCTGGCCGTTGGTTGTCGGAGTCTGTGGGCGGGGGGCTTATCGGAATCCGGGAGCCCCCTTTAATAAGGGGGCCCCCAGATCCCGGCCCCCCACCCTATGTGAATGAGTATGGGGTACATGGTACCCCTACCCATTCACCTAGGCAAAAAAGTGTCAATAAAAAACACAGTACACAGGTTTTTAAAGTAATTTATTAGGCAGCTCCGGGGTCTTCTTCCGACTTCGGGGGTCTTCTTCCGACTTCGGGGGTCTTCTTCCGACTTCGGGGGTCCTCTTCCGACTTCGGGGGTCTCTCCGGCGTCTCCTCCCGGTGTCCTGATCTTCTGCCGGCTCCTCCGCTAGCGGTGGCCCGGACTTCTGCCTTCTTCTTTTCTTCCAGAGATGTTGACACGACGCTCTCTCCAGCTGCAATGGTCTCTGAATGCTCCGCAATGGACTTATATAGGCGGTGACCCCACCCCCTTATGAGGTCACTGTCCCGGGGCACCCGGTGACCACACCTCCTAAAACGTCACAGTCCCAGCATGCCCAGGGACTTGACGGGATAAGGGGGCGGGGTCACCGCCTATATAAGTCCGTTGCGGAGCGTTCAGAGACCATTGCAGCTGGAGAGAGCGTCGTGTCAACATCTCTGAAAGAGAAGAGGGAAGAAGACGATCCAGAAGTCCGGACCACCGCTGGCAAAAGAGCGGCAGAAGATAGCGGTGGAGCCGGCAGAAGATGCGGACACCGGGAGAAGACGCCGAGGAGACCCCCGAAGTCGGAAGAGGACCCCCGAAGTCGGAAGAAGACCCCCAAAGTCGGAAGAAGACCCCGGAGCTGCCTAATAAATTACTTTAAAAACCTGTGTACTGTGTTTTTTATTGACACTTTTTTGCCTAGGTGAATGGGTAGGGGTACCATGTACCCCATACTCATTCACATAGGGTGGGGGGCCGGGATCTGGGGGCCCCCTTATTAAAGGGGGCTCCCGGATTCCGATAAGCCCCCCGCCCGCAGACCCCGACAACCAATGGCCAGGGTTGTCGGGAAGAGGCTATTGTCCTCATCAACATGGGCGCCCCCCATGCCCCAAAGCACCCACCCCCCATGTTGAGGGCATGCGGCCTGGTACGGTCCAGGGGGGGGGGGCGCTCGCTCGTCCCCACCCCCATTCCTGACCGGCCGGGCTGCGTGCTCGGATAAGGGCCTGGTATGGATTTTGGGGGGACTACCATGCCGATTTTTTGGCGTAGGGGGTTCCCCTTACAATTCATACCAGACATAAGGGCCTGGTATGCCCCTGGGGGGGAACCCACGCCAGTTTTTTTATTTAAAACTTGGCGTGGAGTTCCCCCTTATGATTCATACCAACTACTGTATGTTTTCATTTGTTAATGCCAAAAATGTGGCAAAGTCGTACAAAGTAGTACTGCTCCCAAATCGCGGTAAAATCGCGGCAAATCACTGTAAAATCTCGCGACTTTGAAGTCGTATAAGTGTGAAAGGGGCCTTAGGCTCCATTCACACTAGCGTGTTTTTTGATGCATTTTGCATTTTGCAGAAATGCATGGGAATTTTTTAACATGGGTTCCTATGGAACATGTTCACATCAATGCCTTTTTGTACCTCTGCATTTTTGGAAAGGGTCAGGGACTTTTTTTCATGCAAAATGCAGCGTTTTGCATGTAATAGAATTCAATGGACCAGCATCAAAAACGCAAGTGCAGCGTTTTTGCAGCGTTTTTACAGCGTTTTTGATGCGTTTTTGGTGGGTTTTTTATATATTTTTTAATGTATTATTTTTTTTTAGACTGTATACAGTCTAAAAAAAAGCTGTAAAAAAACGCAAAACGCGGCAAAAACGCCGCAAAAACGCTGTAAAAACGCTTCTCAAAAACGTGGCAAGCGTCACAAAAAAAACTCCAAAAACGCTCAAAAGCAACATGCATAGATGTGAATCGAGCCTAAGAGCCCTTGCACACTGGGGCGGTTTGCAGGCGCTAATGCGCTAATAATAGCGCCTGCAAACCGCCCCGAAAGTGCCGCTGCTTTCATTCCAGTGTGAAAGCCCCGAGGGCTTGCACACTGGAGCGATGCGCTGGCAGGACGGTAAAGAAAGTCCTGCCAGCAGCATCTTCGGAGCGGTGAAGGAGCGGTGTGTATACCGCTCTTTTACCGCTCCTGCCAATTGAAATCAATGGGACGGCGCGGCTATACCGCCGGCAAAGCACCTCTGCAGAGGCGCTTTGCCGTGGTATTTAACCCTTTCTCGGCCGCTAGCGGGGGTAAAACCGCCCCGCTAGCGGCCGCATACCGACGGTAAAACGCCGCTAATAATAGCGGCGTTTTACCGCCGCCGCCGCCCCCGCCCCAGTGTGCAAGGGCTCTTAAAGATATTTCAGCGTAGAAATCACTTTTTCACACAGTTTAAAAGCAGATTATCTTTAAATAATATACCGCATATTTCCGTACCATTTAGGCAATTATACCATGTGCAATTCTGCAGGTTTTAGCAGAGTAAGGGGTTGGTTTCAGGGAACTATAGTAAATTCGATTTTGGAAGTATTTTCTCACCAGCGCTATAGTGAATACCGTTTTCACACTAATTAGCACTAATTACAGCGAATTAGCGCTAATTCGCGGTAATTAGCGCCGCAACTCTATAGTAAATGACCCCCAATATTGCTTTTATCACATGTGCTATGCTAACACTGACTTTTGCATTGTGTTCTGCCTCACTAAGTTTTCTTCTAGCAGATGCAGCACCACATGTGGTGAACAGATTTTCTGCAATATAGTTACATTTAAGGGTAGTAATAAAATATTAAAGATAGTTTATTAATGTTGTTACAAATATTTAGAGAAAAAAAAGGCATGTAATAGCTAGGTTTAAACTATAGCACTTGTGGTTATGATGGGTTATGAGGATTATCTGTCTCATCTCCAGGTAAAGTAATGTGGAACCCCCGTGACCCCGGGAAGCATGTGTGGGACTGAGACCCCCCATGGCAGGGAAGGCTACCATTTACCCCAGGGATGAGTCAATGGCTAGAAATTGGGGATTGAGAAACATTAGGTGCCAGTGACTATGAGTGTCTTTTTGTTTATTGCTCAGTAAAGAAGCAGAGAGGAATTAGGGCTGCAGATACCCAAAGGCAGCAACTACAGACACAAGGTCCTCATCCAGCTTGCACAGTGTAAAGGGCCGGGAAATCAACACCAGCAACACTGTAAATAACACCTCCAGCTGGCTAGCAGACTTCTTTGTGTATTTTTCACCAGGTCCTTGCAACAAACCATTCTCTTCCTGGCCCCATCCTCCAGCAGGCTTCTCCTCCTGGGTCTCAATCTTGGTTCAGCTTGCTCCTCAACCAGGCAAGGCACAGAGCACATATTAGGGCCCCAAGCAGTCTACAGGCCTAACAGGTCAAACAATTCAACAGCACACCTTCCCAGGCCAAAGCCTAGGAAAAGGTGACTACAGGAAGGTTCTCACCAAGGTGCAGGCTCTAGAAGGGCAAGGGTGAGTTTGTCAGCAGAATGGTCCACAAGTCACCAGGTCCATGCGAGAAACCATCCTCTCTACGAGCCCATCCTCCAGCAGGCTCTTGATCCTGGGTTTCAATCTTGGTTCTAGCTCTCAGTACAGAGCACATATTAAGCCCCATGCAGTCTACAGTCCTAACAGGTCAGACAAATCAACAGCACACCTCCCCATGCCAAAGTCAATGCAGCATGGCTACAGGAAGGTTCCCACCAAGGTGCAGGCTCTAGAAGGGCATGGATGAGTTGGGCAGCAAGAAAGTCCCCAGGCTGTGAGCCTCATTATTGCTATAGTCACAAGAGATGACCAACATGACCAGGTAGAGTAGTAGTCAAGATCAGGGCAGACAGCAAACAAGTCTAGTCAGAGAATCAGGCAAAAAAGTCAAGGCAGTCAGCTGACAGAGAAAGGAATCCAGAATCAAGGCCAAATCATATAGGAAGTCAAACAAACAAAAATTGCAGTCAAAAGTCAACACAGAGCTAGAGATCAAAACCACATACCAGTGTCAAGCCAAGTCATAACCAAATCTGTATGTGGGAGCAGTGGTGGCTGTTCATACTGGGTGTGAGGCGCCGCCTCCTATTCCATGCGCCTGGGCTCTAATCTACCATGCAGGGTGCCAGACGCATGGATTTCAGTTGGTTTTATAATGGGTCAATGAGGCTCTAATAGGCTTCAAAAAGGGTAGGCTCGGGGAGCAGAGCACTACGCTTGAGCCCACCCAGTTGTGTGATATTAGCGAATGAATATTCACTATTGTCTTCCTGTTTCTCCTCCCAGCTAATCAGAAAGTGGGTCCTAAGACCCGATTGGCCGCTAGTCCTATTTGGCTGGGAGGAAAAGCAACCACTAGGACTCAGGAGGAGGCGCGGGGGAGGAAGCTGCCGAAGCTGCGACCTGAATAGGGTAGGTGTGGGGCTGGTAATGGGCGAGCAAAGCGGCGATTGAGCGATGGGGGAATCAGCGATCGATCAAGCAATGGGGGTGGGGTATAGTGATGGGTTGGCGGCCTGGGGGGGTGGCTGGCTGCGTGAGGGCCGCAGGCAAGGGCAAAGGGCAGCGGAGGGTCCTGCACCGATAGACCGGAGGGTGCGGGCTGAGTGCAAGGGCTGCGCTATGCAGGGCAGCATCTCCAACTTCGAAGCCTCCGCTTGTTCCAGGTCCCGGGTGGCAGGCGACATCACTGCCGGATGGGTCGGGACTGCCGGCGGTGTGCAGCGGCCTCCGTTTCCGGCCGCTGGAACGCAGGAGGGAGAGGCGGCTTCGGCAGGTGTATTTCCAGTCCTCGCAGTGGCGATAGGACCGAGAAAATTTAAAATAAAGCTGCCAGACATCCACTGAAGCCCTCTGGAAGATGGAGCCAGAGGAATCGGTGGTGGTGGTGGGAGCAGAAGCCACAAGCACCAGCCAGGCCCATGTAGGAGAGGCAGTGGCCTCTATCAGTTCTTTTTACGTGGGCTATGTTTGTTTCCCTCCCTTCCTCTCCTAAGAGGGGGGAGGAGGGGGGAGGAGGGGAGCCTGCATCACGCTCCTGAGCTAATGGCACTGGGGAGTGTAATGAGGACAGTTATACTGTGGGGTGTTTTGTCACTGCCTATTGGTGTTGGGTCTGCTGGGGAGGAGACCTGAAGTATAATGTTTCTCCGCCTCCCAAAAAGAGATGTCCCTCCTGTAAAGCTTTCCTGCATATCTACATAGCATATCTAGTCAAAGAGGAGACGTCCTCAGTGGCTTCATCTGCCCAACCTAGCAAAATGCTCACTTTTTCCTGGAAAGAGTTGGCAGACACGTTTCAGTCCTTCCAGTCTTATCTGGATAAACGTCCGGTGGCACAGTCTAGGTGTAGTTCACCATCCAGCCCTAACATGTCCACTTCAATCCACAGGGTGGTCCGTGAGTTGGAAGAGGAGGAGGGAATTGTTTCCCTGGGGTGAGAGGAAGGTGAAGAAAAAGAGGTATCTTCCTCCCGCTACAGGCTGTCCCTGGAAGAGGTGGATGACCTATTGAAGACTATACATACCACCCTGAACATCAAGGAGGATAAGGCCCAATTGTCCCTTCATGACAAAATGTATCAGGGAATGGACAAGGTCAAGCATCGGGTGTTCCTGGTGCACAAAGTTTGTCAGAAAAAAAGGGAGTGGAAAGACCTGGAAAGGGCCCCTTTTTTTTCCAGATCACTTAAAAGAATATTCCCTTTTGACGAGGATAGTACGCAGGTTTGGAACAAAAGACCTAAACTTGACACAGCCTTATCACAGGTATCACGAATTCCCGTTCGAGGATATGGGGGTCTTAAAAGATTCCCAGCTAAAAAAGGCCTGGGACTCTACTCTAGCTAATCTCAAACCTGCAATGGCATCAACTGTAGTAGCCAGAAATTTGGAACACTGGTTAGAACAAAAAAAAGGTCATGTTGAAGCAGGGACCTCTCGCAAAGATTTTCTGGATACTCTGCCAGTCTTACAAAAGGCAGTAGGTAAATGGCAGATGCCTCGGCAGAAACTGAGAACGTTCGCAAGATCTTCGGCTTTAGTTATTTCAGCACGAAGAGCATTCTGGGTTAAGACGTGGTCAGGCGATTCGGTGAAGCTGTGTGGACTTCCCTTTGAAGGGGATCTGGTGTTTGGCCCTGGTCTTGATGCTGTTTTAGCCAGAACGCCAGATAACAAGAAGGCCTTTCCAGCCAAAAAGAAAGTTACCATGCAGAAGGTAATCATTCCAGTTCCCTGGGAAGAGGAAGGACTAGGGTTTTATTCACATGTGTTCCTATAGTCAAAAAGCCATCAGGGAAGTTTTGGTTAATCCTGAATTAAAAAATTTTGAACAGGTCCATTCGGTACAAAAAAATTGTGGGATGCATACTTACATATTCCCATAGTACCGCATCGCAAAAGTATCTGCGTTTGGGGATCAGGACAGGAGGAGTAGTGTCGCATCTTCAGTTCAGGGCCCTCACGTTCTTTCTCTCTTCTTCCCCAAGGATCTTCACGAAGATTATGGCGGAAGCTTTGGCACTGCTCAGGATGGGAGGGGTCTAAGGTCATACCTTATCTGGATGATCTCCTTTTATTCGCAAACTCAAAGGACCTGTTGTACAGGGACTTAAAAAAGATGCAGAACCACTTAGAAAGTTTGGGCTGGCTTCTGAACAGTGAGAAGTCGAACGTGACCCCTTCCCAGATAATTAAATTTCTGGGTTATACCATCAACTCTGTACAGGAAAAAAATCTTTCTCCCAGAGGAAAAAACAATGAAGGTGCAGGACGCAGTGAAGAAGGTGCAGGACGCAGTGAAGAAGGTCCAGACAAATGTATCTATTTCGGTTCGGGCAGCCATGTCCATGCTGGACCTTCTCACAGCCTCAATCCCAGCTGTTCAGTGGGCCCATCTCCATTCAAGGGATCTCCAGCAGGCAATTCTGCAGAATTGGTCTTATGGGAAGTCATTGGAGAAACAAATCAGGATTCTCTCTCCGGTCAAGAGGAAGTTATGGTGGTGGAGGACTCAAACAAATCTGAACAGGGGTTTGTTCTGGACTTTTCCAGCAGCAAAAACATTGACAATGGATGCAAGCTCCTGGGGGTGGGGCACGCATCTCGAGAGCCAGATGGCCCAGGGGTCCTGGTCAATCGAGGAAACCAAGAGGTCCTCCAACTGGATAGAGCTAAGGGCCATTCTCCTGGGGCTGTGGTCCTTTAAAGAGATAATCAGGGGCCAACACATACAAATATTATCAGACAACGCCACAGCGGTAGCCTACATCTCAAGGCAGAGCGGCACAAGAAGCAGGATTCTTCTAACTTTGGCCCTCCAGATTCTGCCATGGTCAGAGGACAACTTGGTGTCCCTGACAGCAGTGCATCTTAAGGGCAGCCTAAATGAAGTAGCAGACTTCTTAAGCAGAAGACGGGTACTAGAGTCAGAATGGAGCCTGAATGCAAAGATCTTCCAGATGATAGTGGACAGATAGGGTGTTCCCCAGGTCGACCTTTTTGCATCTCAAACAAATGCAAAGTACCAGTCTACTTCTCTCTGAACAGGCAGGACCAAGCGACTGGTCTGCACGCACTGGCCCAGCACTGGACCTTCCGCTTGCGTTACACTTTTCCCCCTGTGCAGATGATTCCTCTAGTACTCAAAAAGTTACAGGGAGAAGACATAAGCCTAATTCTAGTAGGCCCGTATTGGCCCAAGAGGGCCTGGTTCTCGACCCTACTGAAGTTAGCAGTAGAGCCCTATTGGTTTCTACCTCTACGAGGGGACCTGCTGAGTCAGGGGCCCCTTCTTCATCCCAATGTAGGTCATCTCAGCCTGGCAGCCTGGATACTGAGGAGTGTCACGGAACGCCCCACACTCCGCTTGAGTGCTTCCGTCATATACCGCTTCCTAAGTTCTGGAACACGAGTCCAATGGATCTGGCTATAGGAACCCCAAGAACTAGACAACACCAGTCTTGGAGTACATCAGAACTACCTTTATTTTGAGATCTCACAGACCTTTATACAGCAGGGATGACTCAAAGCTAACCTAATTAACATGAGCTAATTTACTACAAAATGTACCCAGACCAGATGACAGTCTTGTGGGCACCGAGCTTCACACTTCACACAATAATATAAACACAATAGCTGGAGCTAATTACAATTAACAATACAAACAACAATCTCCCCCCCTCCTCAGCCTAGACCATTCGTCTATTAGCCAGGGCTGGTGGCTAATGTGATCAGCTCTCTCAATTAACATAAACACATGTTGATAACACCAGCATCTCCTCACAGGATGTGTCCCAACAGAATGAATCAGTCTTATCAGCAGGGGGCTGCTGGAGGAATCCCCCCTCCCTCTTCAGGGACACAAATCTACAGTAAGGAGTCCCCATACAATATATACACGACTGAGTCCGATTAATACAGTTCAGACTGGATTTCTCATTCACCTCACAAAGAGTATTGTTCCATTGAAAATCCAGGGCCCATAATCAAAAGGCAACATGCTTGCATACAGTCCTCTCCAACAGCCTCTGTTCTGGCTATGTCTGTCACATTTCTCCCCTTTCGGCAGGAGACTAACACAGGAGGAGACCCCAGACGGGTTGACTCCGAAGTTAGTCCATAGTTCCAGTCCTCTACTGCCTGTACCCACACAGTACCCCAAACAAACTACCCCAAACAGTGTATCACTCACCCAGCCATCCTCTGCCTCTCTCAGAGAACATATCTGCCGCTGGGGAGAGGCCCGGACTGGCCCTTCTCCCTGGAATCCTTTCTGCCGCTGGAGAGAAGACAGGGGGACTGGGCTCACTCCATCCTGCTGTTGGGGATCTGGGCCGACTGCCCAGCATCCCTGGGGTATACAGGTGGAGACTGAAGCCCCATCAACCGACACCAGATCAAGCTGCAGTTGTGAGGTGATGACTGCATTCTCTCCTTGGATCCTGATCTGCAGCTCGCAATAGACTGCCACCTCCTCACCTTGGGCCTCCACAATTGCTGCAGGTGTGGGGCAGAGGTCTTGGACCCTCTGTCCGGTTGCCAGCACTTCTGCTGGGGGTTTGCCAGGTGGTTCCTCCTCTACAGAAACGTCTATTAAATCCCCAGTCTCTGGAATTGGTAAAAGTGTGGGACAGAGGTCTTGGACCCTCTGTTCAGTTACCAGATCTTCAGCTGGAGAAGTTTGTTTTAACTCCATAGATGCTGCTGGCAGAAAATCACATGTCCCTGTCAGTGTTGTGGGAGAAAGGCCGACTACCTCTTCTCTCAAGAAGGCTGAAGCCACTGTTGGTGCTGGGCAGAACACAGTGAACTTTGGCCCTGATAGCAGCTCTTCTGCTGGAGGCTCATCAGGTTGTTCTTCCTCAGCAGAAAAGTCTATCAAATCCCATGTCTCTGCAACTGATGTCTGGGAATAGAGGTTCACCATCTCCTGTCCATGGAACCCAGAAGATGCTATAATTTCTGGGCAGAGGTTAGCAGAGCTCTGCCCTGTTGTCAGCACTTCAGGTTTGGGGACGGCAATCTCCGGGTTTTCCACTGCCGATTCTCTGGCATGCTGCTGAACTTGTTCTAGCAGTTTCCTGTATGCCCTTTCCAGATGCTGTTCCTTCCTTAGCAAATGGTCCAGATCAGGTTTGAGCTCTGAGACCCCTGCAAGACCGAGCATAGACTCTCTATAGTCTCTCATGTCCTCAAGGTCAGGTTCCCCCTCATCGCCAAACATAAAAAGATCTGTAAGGTTCTCCCACAGCAATCCAGGACCGCCAAAGTCATATCCCTCCGGAGAGCATTCTGTTGTCTCCCCTAAATATCCCTCCTCTGCGTGCCATTGCAGAGCCCGATAACAATTGTCCAGCTCTATCTCCTGCTGGACCAACCTGTCCAACTCAGTCACCCATTGCTCCTGGGGCTGCTCTCCCAGGAATGCCATCCGCAATGCCCGTTGGTCACTGGCCCGTTGCTCTTGGGTTGGAAAGCACTTGCCCTGTTTTATACCAGCGAGACGGAGGGCTGCAATCCAGAGCTCCACCCGAATCAGCTGCCTGAGCTCCAGGTATTCATCCTCAGACACAGTCCTGGTGTACGTTGAAAGGATGATCCGCAGCAGCCCCGGGAATTCTGATGCCAGGTCCATATCTCCGCTGGGGTGACTGAAGTCTGCTATGCTGATCTTGGATCCAGTTGGAGGTTTGGATGTCCCAGACTTCAGACTTCAGGAAGCTTTCCCGCTGCTTGCCACCAATGTCACGGAACGCCCCACACTCCGCTTGAGTGCTTCCGTCATATACCGCTTCCTAAGTTCTGGAACACGAGTCCAATGGATCTGGCTATAGGAACCCCAAGAACTAGACAACACCAGTCTTGGAGTACATCAGAACTACCTTTATTTTGAGATCTCACAGACCTTTATACAGCAGGGATGACTCAAAGCTAACCTAATTAACATGAGCTAATTTACTACAAAATGTACCCAGACCAGATGACAGTCTTGTGGGCACCGAGCTTCACACTTCACACAATAATATAAACACAATAGCTGGAGCTAATTACAATTAACAATACAAACAACAATCTCCCCCCCTCCTCAGCCTAGACCATTCGTCTATTAGCCAGGGCTGGTGGCTAATGTGATCAGCTCTCTCAATTAACATAAACACATGTTGATAACACCAGCATCTCCTCACAGGATGTTTCCCAACAGAATGAATCAGTCTTATCAGCAGGGGGCTGCTGGAGGAATCCCCCCTCCCTCTTCAGGGACACAAATCTACAGTAAGGAGTCCCCATACAATATATACGCGACTGAGTCCGATTAATACAGTTCAGACTGGATTTCTCATTCACCTCACAAAGAGTATTGTTCCATTGAAAATCCAGGGCCCATAATCAAAAGGCAACAGGCTTGCATACAGTCCTCTCCAACAGCCTCTGTTCTGGCTATGTCTCTCACAAGGAGCAAATGCTAAAGAGAAAGGGTTTGTCCAGTAGATTTATTTGTCCTCTACTAGATAGCAGGAAAAAGGTCACAAGGGCCATTTATTTTAAAAAATGGAATTGTTTTAACTCCTGGTACACCATAAAAAATTGCTCCTCACAGGAGGTTATTTCTGTCCTTGAGTTCCTCCATGACAGAATGGAGAAGGGTCTGGCAGCCAGTACCTTAAAAGTGCAGGTAGCTGTGTTCAGTCGCGTAGCGTGGGGGGTGCGGAAGGGGCCGTGGCCCCGGGCGCAACATTTAGGGGGGTGAAATTCCGTGCCAGTGTGTGACTACTGGCTGCCTCCTCCTAAATTCACTGTCCTGTGTCCCCACGCTCTGGCCGCCATGTTCAGTCTTACGCGCCCTGTGATTGGCCATATGGAGTCATGTGTGGTGGCGGGGCTGGCCTGTCCACGATCGCGATACATCCTGGAGTCCCGCCTCTGCACATGTTCAGTCTCCGGCACCCTGTGATTGGGTGAATGGGGTCATGTGCGGAGGCGGGACACCAGGAGCAAGCGCGAGCGTTAACAGGCCAGCCCCACCGCCGCACATGACCCCATACGCCCAATCACAAGGCGCCGGAGACTGAACATGGCGGAGCGCGGGGGACACAAAAATTCGAGATTGTGAGCCGCCGCTGTCTCCTCCTCCTCCTCCTCCTGCTCCCCTCCAGACCTATGGAAAACAAAGAAGAGAAGGTTAGACTCCCTCGTGATGAGAGTCGTGTTGCTGGCCCCGGGGGGGGGGCACGGTCTGGGAAGAGGGAGCAGCCAGCCAGAGAGAGAGTGTGTGGAAGAGCAGCTAGAGTCATGCAGTGTAGTGGTCAGTATAGGAATACTGTAGGTAGTATAGTGTAGTGGACAGTAAAGTGGTCAGTGCAGTATAGTGGACAGTATAGAGGTCAGTATAGTGGACAGTATAGTATAGTGGTCAGTGTAGTGGTCAGTATAGTGTAGTGGACAGTATAGAGGTCAGTATAGTGGACAGTATAGTATAGTGGTCAGTATAGTGTAGTGGTCAGTATAGTGGTCAGTATAGTGTAGTGGTTAGTATAGTGGTCAGTTTAGTGTAGTGGTCAGTATAATGTAGTGGTCAGTATAGTGTAGTGGGCAGTATAGTGTAGTGGTCAGTGTAGTGGACAGTATAGTGGTCAGTATAGTGTAGTGGTCAGTATAGTGTAGTGGACAGTATAGTATAGTGGACAGTATAGTGGACAGTATAGTATAGTGGTCAGTGTAGTGGACAGTATAGTATAGTGGTCAGTGTAGTGGACAGTATAGTGTAGTGGACAGTATAGTGGACAGTATAGCATAGTGGACAGTATAGTGGACAGTATAGTGTAGTGGTCAGTATAGTGGTCAGTATAGTGTAGTGGACAGTATAGAGGTCAGTATAGTGTAGTGGACAGTGTAGTGGACAGCATAGTGGTCAGTATAGTGTAGTGGTAAGTATAGCGGACAGTATAGTATAGTGGACAGTATAGTATAGTGGACAATATAGTGGTCAGTGTAGTGGACAGTATAGTGGACAGTAAAGTGTAGTGGACAGTGTAGTGGTCAGTATAGTGGACAGTATAGTGTAGTGTAGTGGACATTATAGAGGTCAGTGTAGTGGACAGTATAGTGTAGTGGGCAGTTTAGTGGTCAGTGTAGTGGTTAGTGTAGTGGGTAGTATAGTGTAGTGGGCAGTATAGTGTAGTGGTCAGTATAGTGTAGTGGACAGTATAGTGTAGTGGTCAGTCTAGTGGACTGTATAGTGGTCAGTAGAGTGGTCAGTATAGTGTAGTGGTCAGTATAGTGTAGTGGACGGTATAGTATAGTGGTTAGTATAGTGGACAGTATAATATAGTGGTCAGTGTAGTGGACAGTATAGTATAGTGGTCAGTGTAGTGGACAGTATAGTATAGTGGACAGTATAGTGTAGTGGTCAGGATAGTGGTCAATATAGTGTAGTGGACAGTATAGAGGTCAGAATAGTGTAGTGGACAGTGTAGTGGACAGTATAGTGGTCAGTATAGTGTAGTGGTAAGTATAGCGGACAGTATAGTATAGTGGACAGTATAGTATAGTGGACAATATAGTGGTCAGTGTAGTGGACAGTATAGTGGAGAGTAAAGTGTAGTGGACAGTGTAGTGGTCAGTATAGTGAACAGTATAGTGTAGTGTAGTGGACAGTATAGAGGTCAGTGTAGTGGACAGTATAGTGTAGTGGGCAGTATAGTGGTCAGTGTAATGGTCAGTGTAGTGGGTAGTATAGTGTAGTGGGCAGTATAGTGTAGTGGGCAGTATAGTGTAGTGGGCAGTGTAGTGGATAGTATAGTGGACAGTATAGTGTAGTGGACAGTATAGTGGTCAGTGTAGTGGACAGTATAGTGTAGTGGACAGTATAGCGGTCAGTGTAGTGGGCAGTATAGTGTAGTGGACAGTATAGTGGTCAGTGTAGTATAGTGGTCAGTGTAGTGGACAGTAGAGTGTAGTGGTCAATATAGTGGACAGTATAATGTGGTGGTCAGTAAAGTGGACAGTGTAGTGTAGTGGTCAGTATAGGAATCAGGTTGGTTAGTACTATTGTAGGAAGGGAAGGGACAGGACCCGGGGAGTGCTAAAAGTCCGCAGGTTAGGGGGCGCAAATTACTTGCCTTGCCCCGGGCGTTGACAACCCACGCTACGCCACTGGGTGTGTTGTCAGTATTTTTAGAGAGATAGTTGTCTCAGGACACCTTGATCACTAGATTTTTTAAGGCAATAGGCAGAGCTAGGCCAGTTCCATTTAAGTTTTTTCTCAAGTAGGATTTGTCGGTGGTTTTACAGGGTCTAACTAAAAGGCCTTTCAAACCACCAGAGCAGGCCACTTTTTAAGATTGGTCGCTAAAGCTAGCACTATTAGTGGCAGTTACATCGGTTAGAAGGGTCAGCGAGCTGCAGGCATTATCTGTTATTGAACCTTTCTTGACTGTTTTTCTAGACCGGGTAGTGCTGAGGACAGACCCGGGGTTTTTGCCAAAGGTTTCTTCCATTTTCCACAGACAGATCCCAGGAGATAGTTCTAACGACTTTCTGTCCTTTAGCATCCTGTCCTAAAGAAAGGGAGTTTCGCAGTTTGGAATAAGATGTTTGTTACACTATCTGGAGGTTACAAGAGAGTTTAGGAAATCCAATTCTCTTTTTGTTCTGTTTTCGGGGCCGCGTAAGGGTTGCGGAGCTTCTAAAAACACAATTGGTAGGTGGCTTCGGATGGCCATCAAAGAAGCTTATAGGGCCTCGGAAGTAGAACCTCCGGCAGGGGTAGTGACCCATTCAACCCATGCTGTGGCAATGTCCTGGGCGGAACGAGCTGGGGCTTCACCAGGGCAAATCTGCAAAGCGGCCATGTGGACAAGTTTCTCCACCTTCACTCATCACTATAGGATGGACCTGCTGTCAGCAGCAGAGCTATCGTTTGGCAGGAAGGTCCTGCAGGCGGTGGTCCCACCCTAAAGTAAGTACTTGCTTATCATCTCCAGGTGCTGTCCTGAAAGCCGAGGTAAGAAACCTTAGTTAGACTTACCGGTAATGGTATTTCTACGAGTCCTTCAGACAGCATCTATGACCCTACCTTGGTTGTGATTTTATTGTGGTATTGTGGTTATGTTCTGCTTATATTTTTCAGCATGGCTGGAGGTACTCGTTAACAACTGAGGCCATGGTGGCAGTGTACGTGCTTTAAAGTGGTGACTGCAGTGTTTCCTGGGAAATTGGTGGAACTGCGCTCTCTCTCCAGGTGCTGTCCTAAAAGAATCGTAGAAATATCGTTACCCAGCGGGTGCACGTGGTCTGTGAGTGCACATGGACGGCGATACCTGTGCATTGCATTGTTGAGTATTAGTGTCAGGAAGCTATTTGTTAGGTAATTTGGACAGGGTATAATCCCCAAACCTCATTAAATTAGTAGATACAATGCCTGGTAGGTGTGGAGATGCGACTCGGTGTAAAACTTGCGGCATGTGTGCAAAATGTAAGCACATTGTTTCCCTGGAAGCTCAGGTTCTGAATCTAGGGAAGCAACTGTCAGCACTGAGAAGACCCTCCATACTAAAGGAGAACCGGGAACGTACCCAGCAGGTACCGGCAAGGGTCAGCACAGAGGCGGGTGGAGACAAAGAGGTGCAGGCACTAGAAACGAGTAGATGGGTGACAGTCAGGAAGGGTAGAGGGGAAAGTGCCAAGGAGGCCAATCCCAATAAGTACGCTCCATTAAGTGACATTGGTGAAACCAGTCAGGGACCAGCACTGCTGGAGCTGAGGGACACTCCTAGCTGCCAGGGGAAGAACTCCAGTGAGAGTGGGGGGGAAGCGAAGTGAAAGGATAGACAGATTCTGGTGGTAGGGGACTCAATTCTTAGAAGGAAGGACAGAGAGGGCGCTCGGGTTTGGCACATAACGGATCTGGTGGACAGATTACTGGGAGGGGCTGGGGAAGACCCATCTGTCATGGTGCACGTTGGCACCAATGACAAAGTCAGAGGCACATGGAGTGTCCTAAAGAACGATTTTAGGGACTTAGGAGCTAAATTGAGGAAAAGGACCTCCAAGGTAGTATTCTCAGGAATACTACCGGTACTTCCAGCCACACCAGAAAGGCAGAGGGAGATTAAGGAAGTAAACAAGTAGCTGAGGAGCTGGTGTAGTAAGGAGGGGTTTGGGTTCCTGGAGAACTGAGCTGATTTCTCAGTCGGTCACCAGTTCTATAGAAGGGACTGCACCTAAATGGGTGCATATCTGCTGGGAGTGAAGATGGCCGAAAAGTTAGTGGGGTTTTTAAACTTTGTGACAGGGGGAGGGTCCAGAGGTAGAGATAGTCATTAGGGATGAGCTTCGAGTTCGAGTCGAACTCATTTTCGACTCGAACATTGGCTGTTCGCAAGTTCGCCGAACAGCGAACAATTTGGGGTGTTCGCGGCAAATTCGAATGCCGCGGAACACCCTTTAAAAGTCTATGGGAGAAATCAAAAGTGCTAATTTTAAAGGCTTATATGCAAGTTATTGTCATAAAAAGTGTTTGGGGACCTGGGTCCTGCCCCAGGGGACATGGATCAATGCAAAAAAAAGTTTTAAAAATGGCCGTTTTTTCAGGAGCAGTGATTTTAATAATGCTTAAAGTCAAACAATAAAAGTGTAATATCCCTTTAAATTTCGTACCTGGGGGGTGTCTATAGTATGCCTGTAAAGGGGCGCATGTTTCCTGTGTTTAGAACAGTCTGACAGCAAAATGACATTTGGAAGGAAAAAACACATTTAAAACTACCCGCGGCTATTGCATTGCCGACAATACACATAGAAGTTCATTGATAAAAACGGCATGGGAATTCCCCACAGGGCAACCCCGAACCAAAATTAAAAAAAAATAAATTACGTGGGAGACCCCCTAAATTCCATACCAGGCCCTTCAGGTCTGGTATGGATATTAAGGGGAACCCTGGCCAAAATTTTAAAAAAAATGACGTGGGGTTCCCCCTAAATTCCATACCAGACCCTTCAGGTCTGGTATGGATTGTAAGGGGAACCCCGCGCCAAAAAAAAAAAAAAAATGGCGTGGGGTCCCCCCAAAAATCTATACCAGACCCTTATCCGAGCACGCAACCTGGCAGGCCGCAGGAAAAGAGGGGGGACGAGAGTGCGCCCCCCCCCCTCCTGAACCGTACCAGGCCACATACCCTCAACATTGAGAGGGTGCTTTGGGGCAGCCCCCCAAAACACCTTGTCCCCATGTTGATGAGGACAAGGGCCTCATCCCCACAACCCTGGCCGGTGGTTGTGGGGGTCTGCGGGCGGGGGGCTTATCGGAATCTGGAAGCCCCCTTTAACAAGGGGACCCCCAGATCCTGCCCCCCCCCCCCTGTGTGAAATGGTAAGGGGGTACTTACCCCTACCATTTCACTAAAAAACTGTCAAAAATGTTAAAAATGACAAGAGACAGTTTTTGACAATTCCTTTATTTAAATGCTTCTTCTTTCTTCCTTCATCTTCTTCTGGTTCTTCTGGTTCTTCCTCCGGCGTTCTCGTCCAGCATCTCCTCCGCGGCGTCTTCTATCTTCTTCTCCTCGGGCCGCTCCGCACCCATGGCATGAGGGGAGGCTCCCGCTCTTCTCTTCATCTTCTTCTTCATCCTCTTCTCTTCTTTCTTCTTCTCTTCTTCATTTTCTTCTCCGGGCCGCTCCGCGTCCATGCTGCCATGGAGGGAGGCTCCCGCTGTGTGACGGCGTCTCTTCGTCTGACGGCTCTTAAATAATGGGGGGCGGGGCCACCCGATGACCCCGCCCCCCTCTGACGCACGGTGACTTGACGGGACTTCCCTGTGACGTCACGGGGAATGCCACAGGGAAGTCCCGTCAAGTCACCGTGCGTCAGAGGGGGGCGGGGCCACGTTATTTAAGAGCCGTCAGACGAAGAGACGCCAAACACTTTTTATGACAATAACTTGCATATTAGCCTTTAAAATTAGCACTTTTGATTATTCATGTTCGTGTCCCATAGACTTTAACAGTGTTCGCGTGTTTGAGCGAACTTTTTTCCTGTTCGCATGTTCTGGTGCGAACCGAACAGGGGGGTGTTCGGCTCATCCCTAATAGTCATCAATGAACATATTCTAGAGGGTAGTGCTGGGGCATTAGTGGTAGGTTGACTAAAGCACATAAACCCGAGGTAAGTATAGCAACAAGTCCTATTTACAATCTCGGAACACCCAATAAGAGGACAGTACCGATCTAAACTACGTGGCATGTTCACCAATGCCAGGAGCCTGGCGGACAAAATAAATTTAAAAGAGCGCACAAAAGTCCTGGATCTCTTAACTCTAATGTAAAAATCCATATAAAAGCAAAGGAGAAGGTCTTCAAAAAATACAAGGCTGAGGGATCATCAGCATTCAGACTTTACAAAGAATGCAACAAGATATGTAAGGGTGCAATTAGAGCGGCTGAGATAGAACACAAAAGACACATAGCGGAGGAGAGCAAAAAAAATCCCAAGAAATTTTTTAAGTATACAAACAGTAAAAAAGGGACAGACCATATTGGCCCCATAAAGAATGAGGAAGGATATCTTGTTACAAAGGATGGGGAGATGGCAAAGGTATTGAATTTATTCTTCTCCTTAGTCTTCACAAGGGAATCGGGGGGGGGGGGGGGGGGGATTCAGTAACCAAAACTGCAGTGTTTGTCCTCATGACACATCACAGGAAGCACCCTCATGACTAACAGAGAACAGAATTAGAAATAGACTTGGGAAACTTAACATTAATAACAGGGCTCAAAATTTCAGGTCCTGAGCTACTAGCCAGGTCTCAAGGGTTACTCACCACCAGTTGCCCCACTCAACCCTTACCCTGCCCTGCCCCTAATCACGCCACCATAAATTATCTCATGAAATGACACTTAAATGTTTTATGCAGAATGAAGTTACAAAAATAATTATTAACAACAACTTTATCAGTTCCCCTCAGCACAGGGAAAGTGCGATATGATTTCCATTTACAAATACCATACTGGTGACCCCACAATAGGGATAAAACTTTTTCATGGAAGGGAGTTTAATAAGGCACGTGGCCATTCACTAAAATTAAAAGAAAAGAGGTTTAATCTTAAACTGCGTAGTGGGTTCTTTACTGTAAGAGTGGCAAGGATGTGGAATTCCCTTCCACAGGCGGTGGTTTCAGCGGGGGGCAGCTATAGTTTCAAAAAACTATTAGATAAGCACCTGAAGGACCGCAACATACAGAGATATACAATGTAATACTGACATATAATCACACACATAGGTTGGACCTAATGGACTGGTGTCTTTTTTCAACCTCACCTGCTATGTTACCGGTAAGTCTAACTAAGGTTTTTTTTTATACCAGAATTTAGTGTTACTTTAAACTTCTCGCTCATTAATTTTCAGCTGTTTGCTGTGGCTGAAGTAGTAAATATCTGCCAGCAGATAGGTGCAGTCACACTTAATTACAACACACCTACCTGAGCTATCAAAGGAAGATAAGCGAGCAAGCGAGTTGTCATCGCGTAGTCCATTCGCTCAAGGTGTACTGTATATTTCAGCTACCAGTGGTGGTTGCTGTCCAGCTTGCACTGATGATATTTTCCAATTATCTACTTGTTGTATTTGAAGAAACAATTTTCCGCATAGCAGCTGTGTAACAGGAGCCGCAATCTGAGCAAACGTGTGGATGAAGCGTCGGTAGCCTACAGCCCCAGAAAAGAAAACCGTTCTGGGGGCTGGCCAATCCTGTACAGCTTCTATCTTAACTGAATCAGCAGACTCCCCTCCAGCCTCCACTACATGGTCTGGATACTGTATTTAGCTTCTCATAGAATGACATTTACCTGGCTTTAGCTTCAACACATATTGGGGTTGATTTACTAAAATTGGAAAAAATCTGGTGAAGCTGTGCATGATAGCTAATCAGCTGGTAACTTCAGCTTCTTTAATTAGGCTTTGACAAAAAAAACTGGAAGCTGATTGGTTTTTATGCAGAGCTGCACCAGATTTTACACTCTCCAGTTTTAGTAAATCAGCCCCATTGTGTCAACTAGGTGAAAACTTGATTAAGATGGATATGATCTTCAGAAGTTTTAGAAAAGATTATAATATTATCCAGGTAAGAGTAAAGTGAGAACTGTCTCATAGCCACTGGCAAAATTCAAAGTAGAATGAAGAGTAACGTGCCCATGGGCACCAACTTTTCCAGACAACCCCACTCTGTAGCATGTTAGTGAGTAAGTGTTTGACTTTCTGGTTTAGGATAGGAGGAATGTTGTGGTATCTCTCGCTAACAGGGACCCTATCCTCAGCATGTATAGGATGATTTAGGGCAGTAATACACCCATAATCCTCAGGCCTGCTGGAAACACCAACACATGCTTCTCCAACAGTTGATGGAGGAGCCTTTGTTGTTGCAATAAGAACCTGTGTACAAGCAGAGCCTGCCAGAAATCAGTGTATTGTGCGAATATATTTCGGGATTAGTGCCAAAGCAGCTCCCAGGGGTAATGTGAACAGGATGAATTTTCGATATCCTGACGACCAAGTGTAGGTGGGGCCTGGGGTACCAGATCAGGTAAGGACCATACATGCAGTTCTTGATGTTATGGTTGTCTTGTATATAGATTATTAGTGAAGAGTAATAACAATTGGATAAACTATAAAAACTGCCTGTGATTGCAGGCACTGATATTGGGTAATAGAGCAGTTGGTTATTATTCATGCAAAATGTTACCAAGCTTGGGCCTGTATTTCCAGTGGATTGCTTCCACTGGAGGAATGGCTGTTGGTAGTGTAGCAGGATGACACCCCAATACTGCTGCTAGAATGAGCCCCATGCCCCTGATCTAGATACCAGAATGTTTCTTCAAGGCAGGTGTTGCTCCTGTTCTGGTCCTACTCACCAGGAACCTATCCCCATGCTATACACTTTCTCTAATAAGCGGGGTCTATATCCATGACCTACCCCTCACTCCAACCATGCCTGAATGACCCAAGTACCCTATTTTAAAAGGTCTCACAACAAGATGACTGGTGAAGGTCACAGAATCTAACCAGACAGCTGGTTGTTCTGAGACACCAACGGAGTCTGTGAGGGCACAATTTCCCCAATAGACTCTGCTCCAACTGTATAATGGCACAATGCCACCTATGGAGGGGAACCTATACCTGTCTACAAGCATTTCTTCTTGCACATGATTGCATGATGGTAGTCAGCAAAGCTTCACCTCATTCACTAAGCTCTGGTTAAAATTCCCTTGCAAAGTGAATAGTCTATTTGCATTTAGTAAATCAACCCCAAAGGGTCTAGCAATCTATCTGCATGTCATTCCTGCATGCATTCCCAGTCAGGGATTTATGCCACGTACACACGGTCGGACTTTTCGTCTACAAAAGTCCAACGGACGCTGACGGACTAAAGCTGGCTGGTAATCCGATCGTGTGTGGGCTTCTCCGGACTTTCAACATACTTTTTTAGCCTCAAATCCGACGTACTTTAGATTTGAAACATGCTTCAAATCTTTACTTCGTAACTACGACGGACCCCGAAATCCGCTCGTCTGTGTGCTAGTCCGACGGACAAAAAGCCACGCTAGGGCACCTATTGGCTACTGGCTATGAACTTCCTTATTTTAGTCCGGTGTACGTCATCACGTAAGAATTCGATGGACTTTTGTGTGATCGTGTGTAGGCAAGTCTGTTCGTTAGAAAGTCCGCCGCAAGTCCGTCGAAAGTCCGCCGAAAGTCTGCCGGAAGTCTGTCGGACAGGCTGTCTGACTTTTGTAGACGAAAAGTCCGACCGTGTGTACGCGGCATTATAGGTAAAGCAGTTATGATCAGAACAACCACCATGCATCTTTCAAACAAATCTGCAACAGCAGCTCACGTGATTCCATCCTCACAGATTTCCTTTAACTCTCTAAAATTTGAATATTTTATTCCTATCTTTAGCTCATATAATTGTATGCCTTTGGCTGTCATTCTTTTTCCTTATAGATTATGGCCAGAATGGTATTTGCTTTATTACCAAAACATTTTATATTTTCACTGAAGTTAACCTTTTTACATCAATTATAGCATCATGAATAAAAGGGACTTTTAAATATGTTTCCCTACACTGTATGGTTGTTAGTAATTCTGGAAGCTACCGTTTCTATACACACAGCATCCTCAGTTAAAGCAGAACTCTAGGTAGATATAATAAATACAACTTTCAATGTTTTTTTTTTTTTTTTTTAATGCAAGCGGTGTGCGTAGCTGAATATGACCTGATATCAGTCTCTTCCACCCCTGTACAGCAGGGCTGAAATATGAAAGTGACAGAGAAACAAGTTCATCACTGTGCTGCTTCTCCTTTTACTGTCCAGTAACAGGCTGGGGAGGGTCCAGGATGACTTGGGCTCAGAGGAAGTGGGCTGAATGATGCTGGCCATGAGACTGAGGACATCTAGCAGCAGCAGAAAAAAGCTCTCTATTAAGGCTAGCTGCATACTTGTTCTTTCTCTGAAAAGTGATCCATTATTAGGCATTCAGCAGGCAATCCTTTTTTTTTTTTTTTTTTGCTGAACAGTGATTTTCATCACAACCACCAAAAGCCAAGTGTCTGGTTCATGGTTGCAATGCTGGACCATTGAATGGGTGATTTTGATGGGCCTGTCAACTCAACATGCTGCATTAAATTGGCCCCCTCTCTCTGTATTGTAGACTTTAGGAGGACAGTCAAGAGGGAAGGGAGTGGGATATACAACTGCAGCTCAACTGTCTGTTTAGAGTGAATATTGTAGAAAAAGCTGGGAATCTTATCATATCTTTTAATGGACTATTCATTTTTATATTGACATACACACACACAGTATCTCACAAAAGTTACACCCCTCGCATTTTTGTAAATATTTTATTATATCTTTTCATGTGACAACTCTGAAGAAATGACACTTTGCTACAACCATTAATGTCTAAACCGCTGGCAACAAAAGTGAGTACACCCCTAAGTGAAAATGTCTAAATTGGGCCCAATTAGCCATTTTCCCTCCTCGGTGTCATGTGACTCGAGTCGTTAGCGTTACAAGGTCTCAGGTGTGAATGGAGAGCAGGTGTGTTAAATTTGGTGTTATAGCTCTCAATCTCATCAACATGGCACCTTATGGCAAAGAACTCTCTGAGGATCTGAAAAAAAATAATTGTTGATCTACATAAAGATGGCCTAGGCTTTAAGAAAATTGCTAAGACCCTGAAATTGCGCTGCAGCACGGTGGCCAAGACCATACAGCGGTTTAACCACTTGCCGACCATGCACTGCAGTTGTACTGCGGCAGAATGGCACAGCTGGGCAAAACGACGTTATGTAACGTCGCTTCGCCCAGTGGTCACTAGGAGGCGCGCGCGCCCCCTGCTCGCCCAAGGAGCCGATGCGAGTGCCGGCGGTCTCGATCATCGCCGGGCTCCCGCGATCACTCGGGGCACACGGAGAACCCGGAACTGTGTGTGTAAACACACAGTTTCCGGTTCTCTGAGGGGAGAATAGACAGATCATCTGTTCATACAGAGTATGAACAGCGATCTGTCATCTCCCCTGCACAGTCCCATCCCCACTTCAGTTAGAACACACAATAGGACACACTTAACCACTTCGCTGCCCCCAAATGTTAACCCCTTCACTGCCAGTGACATTTTTACAGTAGTCAATGCAATTTTATAGCACTGATTGCTGTAAAAATGCCACTGGTCCCAAAAATGTGTCAAAATTGTCCGATGTGTCTGCCATAATGTCGCGGGCCCAATAAAAATTGCAGATCGCCACCATT
Source organism: Lithobates septentrionalis (assembly GCA_037952835.1). NCBI lineage: Eukaryota > Metazoa > Chordata > Amphibia > Anura > Ranidae > Lithobates > Lithobates septentrionalis. The sequence continues at coordinate 299,063 of JBBDGP010000872.1, read as the reverse complement.
ACCAATAAAAAAAAATTAATAATAAAAATGCCATAAAACTATACCCTATTTTGTAGACGCTATAACTTTGGCGCAAACCAATCAATATACGCTTATTCCGATTTTTGTTTACCAAAAATATGTAGAAGAATACATATCGCCCTAAACTGAGGAAAAAAATATTTTTTTATATATTTTCGGGGGATAATTATTAAAGCAAAAAGTAAAAAATAATGCGTTTTTTTTAAAATTGTCACTTTTTTTTGTTTATAGCGCATAAAAAAAATCCCGCCAAGGTGATCAAATACCACCAAAAGAAAGCTCTATTTGTGGGGAAAAAAGGACGTCAATTTTGTTTGGGTGCCACGTCGCACGACCGCGCAATTGTCACTTAAAGCGACGCAGTGCCGAATTGCAAAAAGTGCTCTGGTCAGGAAGGGGGTAAAATCTTACATAGTTACATAGTTAGTAAGGTTGAATAAAGACATTAGTCCATCCCGTTCAACCTGAGTGAGTGTGGGTGCGTGTCTACAATTGTCCCTATCCCTGTACATTGTGCCTCGTGTTATCTTCTGGGGCTGAAGCAGTTAACAGGACAGGTTCCACTCAGAACAGGCCTCACCATGGTCGACCAAAGAAGTTGAGTGCATGTGCAGAGGTTGTCTTTGGGAAATAGACGTATGAGTGCTGCCAGCATTGCTGCAGAGGTTGAAGGGGTTGGGGGATCAACCTGTCAGTGGTCAGACCATACGCCGCACACTGCATCAAATTGGTCTGCATGGCCTTCGTCCCAAAAGTTAGCCTCTTCTAAAGATGATGCACAAGGGAGCCCGCAAACAGTTTACTGAAGACAAGCAGACTAAGGACATGGATTACTGGAACCATGTCCTTTGGTCTGATGAGACCAAGATAAACTTATTTGGTTCCGATGGTGTCAAGCGTGTGTGGTGGCAACCAGGTGAGGAGTACAAAGACAAGTGTGTCTTGCATACAGTCAAGCATGGTGGTGGAAGTGTCAAGGTCTGGGGCTGCATGAGTGCTGCCGGTACTGGGGAGCTACAGTTCATTGAGGGAACCATGAATTCCAACATGTACTGTGACATACTGAAGCAGAGCTCCCTGAGACTGGGCAGCAGGGCATTATTCCAACATGATAAGGACCTCAAACACACCTCCAAGACGACCACTGCCTTGCTAAAGAAGCTGAGGGTAAAGGTGATGTACATGTCTCCAGACCTAAATCTTATTAAGCATCTGTGGGGCATCCTCAAACGGAAGGTGGAGGAGCGCAAGGTCTCTCACATCCACCAGCTCTGTGATGTCATCATGGTGGAAGAGGACTCCAGTGGCAACCTGTGAAGCTCTGGTGAAGTCCATGCCCAAGAGGGTTAAGGCAGTGCTGGAAAATAATGGTGGCCACATAAAATATTGAAACTTTGGGCCCAATTTGGTAGTTTTCACTTAGGCGTGTACTCACTTTTGTTGCCAGCGGTTTAGACATTAATGACTGTCTGTGGAGCTATTTTGAGGGGACTGCAAATTTACAGTTACACAAGCTGTACACTCACTATTTTATATTGTAGCAAAGTGTCATTTCTTCAGTGCTGTCACATGAAAAGATAAAAAAAAAAAGACAAAAATGTGAGGGGTGTACTTACTTTCATGAGATAATATATATACACACACGCACACACAGAGAGAACCTTTTAGCCAAGTACATTACACAATCTAAATAAAAGTGTGCATACTATATAATGCATGTATGTCACTTTAAAAAAAAACTGATATTTGTGCACATTTATTTTGCTGTTACAGTTATAGTAGTTTACAAGAAAGTTGAACAGTAAAGGAGTCTCAGGATCCCCAATTATCAGCATTTCTGCTGACAGATACAGATGGACATCCTGGCTGACATGAATGCTCCTTGATGGATGTGCTCTTGTGTCCCCGGATCTTCAATTACAACAAGTAATGTGCGACAATAATAAGGAAGGCAGCAAGCCAACATAAGAAATGATGGAAAGGATTTCAGCAATGATAGCTCCAGTGGCCATGTCACATAGAAAAAATGTAAATATACAAATGTACAAGTGTTTAATAATAAGGCTCAACGCTGAGTAAAATAGTAATTTAAATGGAGGAGCCACAGTAAAGTTGCAATCACAATCTAATAGATTAAAAAAAATATCAGTAAAATGTACTAAAGAGGGATCCATGGAGAGGGATCTTCTTTGCAGGTCCTAAATTTATTTAGATGCAGTTGCAAACCTCACCTTCACCTACTGTTGAATAACTACAGTGTTAAGGCACAAAGACGCCGGCGCCGAGAGATGACGCCAGCATGGAGCAGAGGAGGAGAGGAGTGAGATAGCTGCTAAACCACCACCGCTGCTGCTGCTACTGCTCGGATAAGCCCTCAACACCGTAACCAACACGGGTATTAGGAGCAGGAGTTGCGTAGCAACAGAAGGGGGAGAGAACCCCGGGAGCTGGAGCGGTGCAACAAGCAATAAGGTAACGCCGCAGCTGGAGGGGGGAAGCCTGCAGGGAGACACGCGGGATTAGGAGCAGAGGGAAGCGTGAGCCGAGGAGAGGCCCTGTGTAAGCTGATGCCCCCATGTGTGTCTCCCCGGCCCCCCCCCCTGTGAAGTCTCTAGAGAAGCAGCTGAAAACAGGGTAAGAAATTAAATGTCACTCTCTGCATTCACTCTGCATTACCCTGCGTCACTCTGCATCTACACTCTCCGGGGAGGAAATCAAAAAAAGTTATCTTGCATTTAATTTGTATGACTTGACGCTACTATACATTCATAGTCTCCGGAAATTAACCCCTCTTGTTGCTGCTCGAACCACCTGGAGCTAGGATTTATAGTAAGGGTTGAGGGAAATACCCACAGAACAGCAGCAAGTAGCCGGGAGTTGTTTGGGAAGTATTTAATTACACGCAAGTGCCCGGGACAGATGATTTGATTACTTATCACCCGATTTGCACATCTACCTGTTCTTCCTGACTGTCCAATGTGAACATCTGTGCGCCCTCACACTCACCCACCTCTATGACATTATAAACCTCAAAAAGACCTGAGCTGACCCCATACCTAGAGGAGTATTGTGTGCGAAAGAAAAAAGGATTTTTACTTCTAAGTGACATTCTTTATAACAGCGCTAACTGTGCTAACCCTCTAGGACGCATATAGTAGAGGGTAGATGATCCAAAATAGAAGATCTGACTGCCTCGGCCCCTCTCTCCTGTCCCTAAATGTGGGGACCACCCTCCCTACCCCCCGGTCTCTTTGATAGCCAAAGGCTAAGAGGACAAAGTATCGGGTAGAAATACCGGTTATCCGGGGCAACCTGGACTATATAAGTGAAAAAAAAAAAAAAAAACATATACCCTACCCTAAATTGGGGGCTGGGGGTTAAATCCACTTAGCTCCCCGCTAGACAGAGTTTAGAAAGGACTAGATAGCTGCCCAGCGAGACCACTGGGAGGTAAACACACCCGCTCAGGTCTGACATATAGGGTCGGTGGGGAAGGGTAACCTCCCCAGAGGACCCCCCCACAGACCCAAGTGGATCGAGGGGACCTTCTGTGGGCTCAGTATAGGAGCGAGGGTGTGAGCGGGTGTGGGTGCGTGGCTCAGGCATATTTGAGGGACGGGAGAGGGAACTGAGGCAGTTGGCTCCGGGACCCGCAAAGGGGTAACCTAGGCACAGCTAATTACATCTGAGACTGCACTAATTCCGAGGGGCAGGGCGAAGGATTCGGAGACCCGGGAAGATGAAGGGGAAGGCAAACAAAGGCAGTAAGGGAACTATAACCGTTCCCAGCCCAGGAGGGATCCAGAGATATATGTCAACCGAGGCCAGCATGCTGGAAGAACCCCAGGGGAGCCCCAGATTGGGAGCACCCTCACGCCCAGGGATAAATAAACAGAAAGGGACAACAGAAGAAAATAGAAGTAAAAGCGCAAGAGCAAGGATCAGTGGAAGCCAACAGACTCACGGTGGCGAGATACAGGAAGGCTCTCATGGGAGACATGAAGAGGAGGATCCCACCGGGGGGAACAAACCGTCACCCCAACTTATACAGGAAGAGGCCCCACAGATCAGAGAAATGCTCACTGAATTACTAACGAAACTAGAGACTTCCCTTAAAAAAGAGATCGCGACTGTAAGGGTAGATATTGGGCATGTGTTGAAAAGAGTGGAAGAGACGGAAGACAGACTGGAAGAACATGAGCAGAGACTGGAAGGAATGAACACGCAAATAAGGGATCTACAAAGAGCGAATAGAAGCCTCCTTTATAAATTAGAAGATCAGGAGAATCGCAGCCGACGCAAAAACCTGCGACTCAAGGGCCTCCCAGAGAAAATCGGGAAGGAAGAGCTGGTGCCGATATTACAAAAACTGCTAAATCCATTACTAGATAAAGAAGCGACGGCTCCCTTGAAAATTGACAGAGCCCATAGGGTCGCACGATACCCCAGAAACACATCGGAAAATTCAAGAGATGTGATAGTGAAGTTTCACTATGAGGAGGACAAAGCTAAAATCCTGGGAAAGCTGCGACACCAACCAGGCTTAAGCATCGAAGGAGCAGAGATACAGGTCTATCCAGACCTCTCCGCAGAGACACTCACAAGAAGGCGGCTATTAAAACCACTGACAAGCGTGTTGAAAACAACAGAAATACCGTACCAATGGGGGTTCCCGGCTTGCTTGATTGGAAAAAGGAATGGACGAACGGCGGTGCTCAGATTCCCAGAAGACCTCGAGGACTTTTGCAGCAAGCTAGATATTGCCCCCCCAAATATTCCGGGCTGGGGTATGGGGGAGACTGCAACCCCAGTGCAGGATAAAGTATGGCGGAGGGAGGGTAGGGGCATAATGATTAATGCAAGCTAAAGTTCAAGAGGCATAGCTAAGGGGAGAAGGGCAATGCAGAGATGAGCGGTGCGGGGGGGAAGGGGGAGGGTGCTGGGGCGATACGGGGAACCCTAGCGACACGAGCCCTATGGGGAAGATGGAGGCGGGATGGAATCCGATTGAGGACGACCACCCGATCCATGTATTGAACAGAGGGATCTGCCCCGCCAGATTAGGCGACCTGTTCCAGAGGGAGGGTGGGGGGAGGTGGGGGTGGAGGGTAGGGGTGAGGGTGGGGGGAGGGGAGGGGGGGACTGTTTGGGTGGGCTTTTTTTTTTTTTTTTTCTTTCCTTTTCCTCCTATCTCCCTCTCTCTCTCCCTGGTTATGCCGCATGGGACTGGCAGGACGCTCCTTCCAATAATATAAAATGGGAGTAATAAACCTTGTTACCTACAATGTGAGGGGAATGAATACGGAAAAAAAAAGGTATAAAATAAATCAAGAATTGCGCCTTTTGGGCGCAAATGTGGTGTTCCTACAAGAGACTTATGTAACGCACTCAAGTAGGGGACTAGCATCATATTGGTTCCCAGAATGGCGTTATGGGGACGCTAGTTCAGTACACTCAGGGGGAGTGGCCATTGGGTTCGAAAGAACAGTAAGGTTTGAAGAAGAGGAGCGACTGGCCGACCCCAGGGGCAGGTTTCTGTTTGTGAAAGGGAGGATGTTTGAGTCATGGATCACATTGGCAAATATCTATGCCCCCAATAGAAACCCGGAGAGCTTCCTAAAGAGAGTCTTGATGAAATTAGAATCTTTTAAAAAAGGGAGGCTAATAGTCGCAGGGGATTTGAACATGTGTATGGACCCTGAGGTAGATACATCAAGGAGTGAGACAAGATCGGGCACACAGGGAGGGACACTTAAGAAAATGTTAAATCGCATGCAATTGATAGACGCATGGAGGATAAGCCATCTAAGAGATCGTGACTACACATTCTTCTCCCAGGTACACAAATCATTCTCGAGACTCGACTATATTTTGATAGAACATCAGTTGGTCCCCTTTTTGAAGGTAGCAGAAATAAAGGCCATTACCCTATCCGACCATGCACCGGTGAAAATCCAAGTGGAGATCGCAGGTGCAGATCGGTCTAGGATAAACTGGAAACTTAATGATTCCCTGATGCAGTACCCGGATGTAGTTGAGAAAATAGAACAGGAATTAAAAAGTTACTTTAAGATTAACGATACAGAGGATATATCTAGATCCACTCTTTGGGAAGCACATAAAACCTACATAAGAGGGATCTGGATTGCAATGGGAACAAGGAAAAAAAAAAGAAAGAGGGGAAAATCTGACACGACTATATAGAGAGATCCAGGAAGAGGAACAGAGCACAAGACCTAGAGGGCTACCCGAAAGGTGTGAATTAATCAGGAAAAGAAGAGATCTGAACGAGTTGCTGGAGAAGGAAAGGAAGTGTGCCTTTGATATGATAAATAGAGACGTATATAGAGAAGGGAACAAACCAGGAAAGTGGATGGCCAGAAGGGTCAGGGAAAAAAAGAGTAGGACGTTTATACCTAAAATAAGAGACGAAGAGGGGAACCTAGAATTCTCTACGCCAAAAATTGCTAAGATATTCCACTCTTACTACAGCGCCCTCTACGATGTAGGCCAGAGTGAAGGGGGGAGGGACAAGAGGAGGGAAAAAATAAGAGAGTACCTTCGGGGACTAGACCTTCCCAGGGCAGAGAAGGATATGGTTGAACGTTTGGACGCTCCTATATCCCAAGAGGAGGTAGAAAAGGCAATAAAAAACACTGCCCTGGGGAAGAGCCCGGGCCCCGACGGATTCTCCGTAGCTTATTATAAAAAATTTTCAGAAATACTCGCACCCAAACTATGTGATTATTTGAATGCTCTCGGGGAGAATGAAGAGTCTCGGGAAGAATCGCTGTTAGCGCACATCACCTTAATCCTGAAAGAAGGAAAGGACCCAGCCTCCCCTGGAAGCTACAGACCAATTTCACTCTTAAACGTAGACACAAAAATTTTTTCTAGAATACTCGCAGACAGGATGAAAAGTGGTTTAAAACGTTGGATACACAACGACCAAGTAGGATTTGTCCCGGGGAGGGAAGGGAGAGATAATTCCTTGAAAACACTTCTCCTCATGCAGGAAGTAATCAGGAGTAATACCCCAGCAGTCCTATTATCTATCGATGCCGAAAAGGCATTCGATAGAGTGGATTGGGGATTTCTGATGGAAACCTTGAAGCACCTAGGATTGGGGGAGAGGATGATGAAATGGATACTCTCATTATATAGACATCCCAAGGCAAGGATTAGAGTAAACGGAACCCTGTCTTGTCCCCTTGAATTGTTTAATGGGACAAGACAGGGCTGCCCCCTCTCCCCAATTCTGTTTGTTTTATCCCTAGAGCCACTCTTAGCGGCCTTTCGTGGGAATGGAGATATTCAGGGAATCAAGGTTGGATCGAAGGAATACAAGATAGCAGCATTTGCAGACGACCTGCTATGTTTTATTACTTGCCCTAGAACAACAATCCCCATGGTGCTAAAAGAATTTGAGCGGTATGAAGGCCTGACAAATTTCAAAATAAATATGAATAAGTCAGAGCTCCTAAATATAACAATCCCAAAGCGAGAGCAGAGAGCACTGCAAATTGGACTCCCATTTGCATGGTGTGAGAGGGAATTGACATATCTAGGCATAAAAATACCACCTTCACCGAGGGACCTATTTGTCGCTAACTACATACCCCTACTTAATAAAGTTAAAGACTTATTGGGCAGGATGAGATATAAAGGCCTGTCATGGATCGGCAGGATAAACTCGATCAAAATGTTTGTGCTACCCATGTTATTATATACCTTCCAAATGGTCCCAATAGAAATCCCCCCCAATTTTTTTGTTAAATTACAATCCTTAATAGTGAGATATATATGGGCACGTAGGCAACCTAGGATAGCATATGACACTTTAACGAGGGCTAAAGAAATGGGAGGAGTAGGAGCACCGGACTTAAAAAAATACTACCAGTCGGTGGTGATGGCTAGGATAGTTGACTGGTTACACAATACAAGAGAAAAGTTGGGTGAGCATTGAAATAACACTGAGCGGGGCGGATATAGAAAAATTAATATGGAATCCACCACAATATAGAGATCTGGGTAAGAGAACTAATTTTTTGACTAGAAACACTTTTAGAATATGGGATAGGGTAGGTAAAAGTAGCTAATGGGAATTTAATTCACCCTTATTATCACTATTAAACACGGATTATTTCTTACCGGGGAAGGAGGAACATTTATATTTCACGAGATGGGCAAAAAAAGATACAATACAGCTTAAAGATGTTATGAGAGGAAATAAACTATACACTTACACTGAAATCACACAGGCCTGGGGGAACAAACCACTAGACAAATGGAGGTACGCCCAGATACAGCACTTCACACGTTCACTACCACAACCACTGAGAGGAAAAGATCAGCTAAGGCCCATAGAAAAATTACTAAGCTCCCCAATGTGCGCAAAGGGAAGTATTTCAAAACTATATAACATCATAAGAGGGGAAGCGAGTAAAGGATATCCCACCTTCCTGGAGAAGTGGGAAAAGGAATTGGGGGGGCCAGTAGGGGTAGATCATAGAAACAAGATCCTAAAGATGGTGTACTTAACGGCAAAAGACTCTCGGACATATGAAATGGCCTATAAAATGATAGCAAGATGGCATAGGACGCCCCAAAAGATACACAAATATGACAAGGAGATCCCCCAAACTTGCTGGAAGAGATGTGGAAAAGTAGGTACTCTTGCCCACCTGTGGTGGGAATGCCCTAAAATCCAGAAATATTGGGGAGAAGTCTTAGAGGAAATACAACAGATAACGGGAGAGCAGGTTAAGAACAACCCCTGGGTGTGCATGTTTCACGACACAGAAAGAGAGACCCTCCAATATATAAAGTCAGTAACCCCACTCCTTCTAAACGCAGCCAAAGCACTGATCCCATGTCATTGGAAGGACATAGAAATCCCAAGGATGAAGGATTGGATAGCAAAAGTTGAATGGATTAGAGGAATGGAAGAAGCAAGGTACTCGACGGTAGGGCGACGAGACAAATACACTAAGAGGTGGGCAAGATGGCATGAGTATAGGAATACAGAAAGATACGCGACAATTATGGATGCTTGAGGGGGAGAGAGAGAGGAGAGAGGAAAGGAGAGGGGGAATAAATTTAATTTCCCCCTCCTTCCTTTTTTTTTTTTTTTTTTTTTTTTTTTTTTGGGCTTTTCCGTGGGGGGGGGGGAGGGCGGTGAGGGGAGAAAAATAGACAAGCAAACATTAGTATTCTTAGTAGACATAAGCGAAAGGGAAAATGTATTTTAAAGTTTTTCTGTATTAAAGTTAGTATGATGTTTTTTAAGCCACAATGATGCGAAAAAGAGAGGGGGCGTGGCGTAAATGACGCAGCTGACTTAAAAACTCTCTAAAAGATTGCTGATGTGGTAAGAAAAAGAAAAAAAGAAAAAAAAAAAAAAAAAAAAAAAAAAAAACTACAGTGTTAAGGCACAACCATATACAGTCCCTCGATGGAGTTTTCACCCCCTTGGAAGGGGTGGGGAAATTTGTCCTTAGAAGAAAGAGGGTTCTGTGGTCCGAGGAGAACAAAATGTAGCCCTTTTTCCCACTAGACTGAACTGTTATGCCCTGTACACACGGTCAGATTTTCCAACGGAAAATGTGTGATAGGACCTTGTTGTCGGAAATTCCGATCGTGTGTGGGCTCCATCACACATTTTCTATCGGAATTTCCGACACACAAAGTTTGAGAGCAGGCTATAAAATTTTCCGACAACAAAATCCGTTGTTGGAAATTCCGATCGTGTGTACACAAATCCAACGCACAAAGTGCCACGCATGCTCAGAATAAATTAAGAGACAAAAGCTATTGGCTACTGCCCCGTTTACAGTCCCGACATACGTGTTTTACATCACCGCTTTCAGAACGATCGGATTTTCTGACAACTTTGTGCGACCGTGTGTATGCAAGACAAGTTTGAGCCAACATCCATCTGAAAAAATCCATGGATTTTGTTGTCGGAATGTCCGATCAATGTCCGACCGTGTGTACAGGGCATAACTATTGGCATTAGCCAAACATTTTGCTGTGAGCAAAACCCTTTACTACTAAATAGTTGTGGAAGCTATATTGGAATACTGCTTTCCTCATATGAAATATTTACTACAGCCAGTCTTATATTAGATCTTTTGAGAAGACATCCCCTATTGAAGAAAATAACACACATTGCCTTATGACAACTCCTTGCGACATTGAAGTTCATATGTGCTCTTCATAAGTGGTTGTGGTCCTGCATGGGAAGTTTGGTAATTGGATTTATCTTCAATTTCCCATGCGCCAGCCTGAGGGAGTTGTTTAAAGCAGTATTAAACCCAAAAGCAAAATGTATTATATTGCAGATTATGAATTCCTAGATGTGATGAACAAGACAAGGAATTGGTCGCACACTGGAACTCCAAATTATCTCGATGTGACGACGCCATCCTTATTGTCAAAAGGGTCAGGCAGATACAGGCAATGGTAGATGTTTCACAAGCGATAGCTTGCTTGTTCACAACCCAAAGGGCTTCTAATGATTGGTAAGCTGCAATATACTGTAATACATTTCTGGTTTTGGGTTTAATACCACTTTAACAGTTCAAGCCGCTACAATTTTGAAAACTTACTGACAAACAAATAGGACAAAATAACAGAAATAGTCAATGTGCATAACTAGTCACCCCCCTAAAGTCTATACTTTGTGCAGCCACCTTTTGCGTCTATCACAGCTCCAAGTCGCTTTGGAGAAGTCTCTATGGGCTTGCCATATCTTACCACTGGGATTTTTGCCCATTCCTCCTTGCAAAACTGCTCTAGCTCCTTCAAGTTGGATGGTTTGCGCTTGTGAACAGCAATCTTTAAGTCTGACTATTGGATTGAGGTCTGGGCTTTGACTAGGCCATTCCAACACATTTACATGCTTCCCCTTAAACCACTCAAGTGTGGCTGTATTTGGCGTCATTGTCCTGCTGGAAGGTGAACATCCGTCCTAGCCTCAAATCACACCCAGAGTGGTACAGGTTTTGCTCAAGAATATCCCTGTATTTACCACCATCCATCTTTCCCTCAACTCTGACCAGTTTCCCAGTCCCGACTGCTGAAAAACATCCCCACAGCATGATGCTGCCACCACCATGTTTCACTGTGGGGATGGTGTTCTTTGGGTGATGTGATGTGTTGGGTTTGAGCCAGACAGAGCGTTTTCTTTGATGGCCAAAGAGTTCAATTTTAGTCTCATGAGACCAGAGCACCTTCCACCATACATGTTGGTAGTTTCCCACATGCTTTTTTGCAAACTCAAAACGTGCCATTTTGTTTTTTGCTGAAAGTAATGGCTTTCTTCTGGCCACTCTGCCATAAAGCCCAACTCTATGGAGTGTACGGCTTATTGTCGTCCTATGTACAGATACTCCAGTCTCTGCTGTGAAACTCTGCAGCTCCTCCAGGGTTACCTTAGGTCTCTGTGCTGCCTCTCTGAATAATGGCCTCCTTGCCCAGTCCGTGAGTTTTGGTGTGCGGCCGTCTATTGGCAGGTTTGCTGTTGTGTCATGTTCTTTCCATTTGGTTATGATAGATTTGATGGTGCTCCTAGGGATCATCAAAGATTTGGATATTTTTTTATAACCTAACCCTGACTTGTACTTCTCAACAACATTTTCCCTTACTTGTTTGAAGAGTTCCTTGGTCTTCATGGCAGTGTTTGGTTAGTGGTGCCTCTTGCTTATGTGTTTCAGCCTCTGGGGCCTTTCAAAAAGGTGTGTATAAGAAATGACAGATCATGTGACACTTAGATTGCATACAGGTGGACATCATTCCACTAATTATGTGACTTCTGAAGGTAACTGGTTGCACCAGAGCTTTTTATGGGCTTCATAACAAAGGGGGTGAATTATCAGTTTTTTATTTCTGAAAAATCATTTTATGTATATATTTTTTCTAATTTTACTTCACCAACTTAGACTAGTGTGTTCTGATCCATCACATATAATTCAGATTAAAAAACATTGAACCAAAGGCTGTAATGTAACAAAATAGGTAAAAAGCCAAGGGAGGGGTGAATACTTTTGCAAGGCACTGTACCTCCAAATTTCCTGATGAAGCAGACCTAGCTGTCTGACAAACGCATTGAGTTACCTTCATCTCACTGCATATGCTGCAATACAACATTGCGTATATAGTACCATATTTGCATTGACAAACTTACCTTGTTAATGTAAATAATAAGAAAGGCAGTGGTCTATAGAGTAGGGATTCTAGTAATATATGTATAACCTATATTCCATCACAAGTATTTATTTCAATATTCTATTATTTTAAAAAGTATTTTAATTTATAAAGTGTACTGTATTATGAAATGAAAATGTGTTTTTTAACAAATATTTCATATGTTGGTACTGAGTTTTTTGCTATTAGGACATTTGTGCACAAACCGATATAGTGCCATACCAACCCATTACATTTTTTATTATTCAAACAATGCACATCATAATGCATGCACCATCCCCACTGTGAAGCATGGTGAAGGTATAAATATTCTGTAAGAATGTTTCTTTTGTGGAACGTCCTGGAAGGCTTGAACAGGGTAGATTGATATGGAGACATAGTAGAGAAAAATCTGATGCTGTGTGAGCCTAGGAGGAAAATTTGTCTCTCAACAAGACAATGATGACTCATAGATAAAGAAAAAAATTACACAAGCAGGGTGTACATGTGCCAAAAATTTGGCTAGTTCAGCAGGAACCAAACACATTTTGGTTCATATGTGCCACTTTCTGTTCAACAGAAGCCAGTCTAATGACAACCTTCTGTCGAATGATCATGATGGAAACCAGCATTCGATCAGCACTTGCAGCGCTGATCATTGTATTCTAACGGGTGAGGGAATTTGTGTCAATGTGTATACCCAGCTTTAAAAATAACAATAGTTTTACCTAGTGAACGAACGTCTAGTATTCCAAGGTACCACGTACAGTGGGGATGGAAAGTATTCAGACCCCCTTACATTTTTCATTATTTGTTACATTACAGCCATTTGCTAAAATCATTTAAGTTCATTTTTTTCCTCATTAATGTACACACAGCACCCCATATTGACAGAAAAACACAGAATTGTTGACATTTTTGCAGATTTTTTTAAAGAGAAAAACTGAAATATCACATGGTCCTAAGTATTCAGACCCTTTGCTGTGACACTCATATATTTAACTTTTCTTCTGATCATCCTTGAGATGGTTCTACACCTTCATTTGAGTCCAGCTATGTTTGATTATACTGATTGGACTTGATTAGGAAAGCCACACACCTGTCTATATAAGACCTTACAGCTCACAGTGCATGTCAGAGCAAATGAGAATCATGAGGTCAAAGGAACTGCCTGAAGAGCTCAGAGACAGAATTGTGGCAAGGTACAGATCTGGCCAAGGTTACAAAAAAATTTCTGCTGCACTTAAGGTTCCTAAGAGCACAGTGGCCTCCATAATCCTTAAATGGAAGACGTTTGGAAAGACCAGAACCCTTCCTAGAGTTGGCCGTCTGGCCAAACTGAGCTATCGGGGGAGAAGAGCCTTGGTGAGAGAGGTAAAGAAGAACCCAAAGATCACTGTGGCTGAACTCCAGAGATGCAGTCGGCAGATGGGAGAAAGTTGTAGAAAGTCAACATCACTGCAGCCCTCCAACAGTCAGGGCTTTATGGCAGTGTGGCCCGACGGAGGCCTCTCCTCAGTGCAAGACACATGAAAGCCTGCATGGAGTTTGCTAAAAAAACACCTGAAGGATTCCAAGATGGTAGGAAATTAGATTCTCTGGTCTGATGAGACCAAGATAGAACCTTTTGGCCTTAATTCTAAGCAGTATGTGTGGAGAAAACCAGGCACTGCTCATCACCTGTCCAATACAGTCCAACAGTGAAGCATGGTGGCGACAGCATCATACTGTGGGGGTGTTTTTCAGCTGCAGGGACAGGACGACTGGTTGCAATCGAGGGAAAGATGAATGCGGCCAAGTACAGGGATATACTGAACGTAAACCTTCTCCAGAGTGCTCAGGACCTCAGACTGGGCCGAAAGTTTACCTTCCAACAAGACAATGACCCTAAGCACAAATAACAAAGGAGTGGCTTCACAACAACTCTATGACTGTTCTTGAATGGCCCAGCAGGAGCCCTGACTTAAACCCAATTGAGCATCTCTGGAGAGACCTAAAAATGGCTGTCCACCAACGTTTACCATCCAGCTTGACAGAACTGGAGAGGATCTGCAAGGAGGAATGGCAGAGGATCCCCAAATCCAGGTGTGAAAAACTTGTTGCATCTTTCCCAAAAAAGACTCATGACTGTATTAGATCAAAAGGGTGCTTCTACTAAATACTGAGCAAAGGGTCTGAATACTTAGGACCATGTGATATCTCAGTTTTTCTTTTTTAATAAATCTGCAAAAATGTCAACAATTCTGTGTTTTTCTGTCAATATGGGGTGCTGTGTGTACATTAATGAGAAAAAAAATAAACTTAAATGATTTTAACAAATGGCTGCAATATAACAAAGAGTGAAAAATATAAGGGGGTTTGAATACTTTCCATCCCCACTGTAAGTACCGTAATTATGCTGCAACTTCTAAAAAGTACAAACAATAAATCTCCTGTGATTCTTCTATGACAGCAAAACATGAAATGTTCAAGACAGAGAATATTATTTAATATTATTGTAGATTGGTCTATCATATCAAAGAGTTGAATAGTCTTATTATCATGTAAAGAATAGACAACTTTAAAAGTTTTCGGAGGAAGGGGTCATTCTCTGTAAGAGAAAAAAGTACCCAATGTATTTATACTTTTCTTGGAAATACCTTTTAAAATACCTATTTAGACAACTGAGGCATCACTGTATGACAGAAATGGAAAAACGATTTCATAGCTTTGTAAACCAGTCTACAAATATTGAAATAGACTTTATTATACATAGAAAAAAGTTTAGCATAAACCAAAGCTTTATACATACATTGTATATCTGTTACACATATACCTGTAAATCTAACTAATGGTAAACAGGACTACATAACATTTATAAAAGTATATCTGAACAAAGGGCAAAAAGGGTACCTTCCCAATGTTATGCAGCCAGTTTTCTTCAGCTCCCCAGCTCCTGTGTGTACAGTAAGCCCCTGATATGTTTCCAGCAACGACCAAGCTGGTCAAGGATCCCCCCCACTGTCCTGTTCAGGAACGAGGCAAGGGCCCCCCCACTGTCCTCCTGCTCAGGAATGAGGCAAGGGCTCCCCCACTGTACTCCTGCTCAGGAACGAGATGGGTACACACACCTGTAACATGGACAAAATCCACCACCTTTGGTCACTCACATTCTCTTCAGAAATAATGATTGTCCACATGTTCAGACTTTTCTGTCTCAACATCAATAGTTCTGCACAGTGAAAGTCCAGCATTAACATAGGACAACCCCTTGAGAACGCGTGTTGGGGTGGAACCAGTGCTGATGAATTTTTATTGGAGGCTTTTATTGGTTGCTGGGTTGACATCTATGGAGCAAAAGAGGATATGCTATTAAGTCTTCTTCTTGGTGTGCTCTGGGTTCCCTAATAGTTGGATTAGTAACTATAACAAGGTCCACGCACCTCAAAGCACATGCAGATCACCTATAATTTGTGGTCTTATGATCTGGTAAGAGGCTGTGTGTGACATGGTGGTGGAACTCATTGGTGATATCCCAAGCTAATCACTCTTTTGGATGGATTATTTTGGGACTTTTTTATTTACTGTATATATTCACAAACATTGTTGTGGATGTAAATTTACAGCGCAACAATATTGTAACAAATAGGTTTAGACACGTTTGGTGGCATTTTTGGTGTTTTGATTGCAGCTGTAAAAATACTTTTAGGTGATTGTGTTGGCACTAAGTGTAGTTTTTTCTTCTTACGCATTAATATAGGATGGCCACCAAACTCTTTCATTGCCCTCACTGTAGGTCCCCATTGGGGGGGCTCTCCAACAGCGCCTGTTCTGGGCCTACCCCGAAGGGTTCACTTTCTTTGGCTACAAGATTACATTACAGTGTACTAGAGGTAGCTTTTTCCCCATCATCCTCTGCCCTAGGCTCTTTTGGCTCAGATTAGTAAGGACGAAGTTAGCGACACCCACCCGGAAAAGGGGGGTCTCTCTATAAGTGGTAATAACTCCTGCCTAGAACTGCAAGCATCTGTAAGAATTACACCATCAGAAGTCCTTCATTTGGCTCCATGTTCACTTTGTGCTTTGTGCAATCATTGCCAGTTACACTTGATCTGCAGAGAATCAATATGCAGAAACTCAATATGCTATGATACATTCAAGCAAATACAAATTCTTTTGAGATTGGCTTAATTTACAAATTAATTTGTTTATCACTAGTCAACATGAGTATTAGAGGGGCACGGCACATACACATGGTTTATGAGACATGTGGGAGAGTGTATATACAAGTAGGCACAGATCACCAGCATCCCAGATGGCAAGCAAGTTTGAAAATGACTTGCTAAGCTATTGCTAGACTTGCCAGGCTTCACAAGTTTGTTGCACAATTGCAACACGTCCGTATTGCATGACACCAGATCAACTTTCTTTGCAAACATTCTGCAAATCTGCTGCAAGTTCTGGTTCAGTTATGTTGTGCAATAGTCATCCCACCACAGGGGTCACCATGACTTGCAGAGTGCACCACTGAAACTTTGCTCTTGCTAGAGACTTGCCACGCAATTTTGCTACAAATTGGAAATGTGTCAACTAAAACCTTTGCTTAGAGTGCTCTGAAAGTGTACAACTTGCCAGTAAAAAAGTGCAGCAAGTTAACAAGACTTACAATTCAACACTGCCACACATTTGTGGCAAGTTATCCTTGCTATTTGGGTTGTAGCCTCACAACCTTCATGGCCCAGTAATTCTGCTTGAGAACACCCCAGCCTTACTAGCTAGGAGGTGAATTTCACAAAAGGGCTGCTATAATCTTCTTAATGGGATGTGGCTGCTTTTAAAAATATAGATGTTTAACTTTAATGGCAACCCAACTCACCTCTCCACTTACTGTCACGCAGCCTGGAGATTTGCATTAGCTCATATTAAACCCATTGTTTGATTTTATTAAGCTGGAAGGTATAATGGTTTCAACTTTCCTCTAAATACAGTCCCCAGGGTTTGAAATAATCTCATACATTCAATATTTAGGATACATTTGTACTGATGAAAAATTGATATCTTCAGCTGATTTGCAGTTTGTGTATTTTTAGATCAGACATCAAGCTGAGTTTTCATCAACTGTTCAACTAATGAATACACGGCACAGACACTGCTTAAACTCTCGGTGCATCATCTAGCAAAACAGCCTCTGCCATAAAACATGCAGCAACACCAGACTTGGACTGGCCACAGGGCACACCGGGCATATGCTTGAGCCAGCCCTGTTCACCCGATGCCAGCCTGTCTACGGCCAGCTCCACGGAGAGGGCTGCATCCATGTCCTTCTGGCCGGGGTCACCAGTCCCCACCGCCCACTTCCAAAGCATCCAGGCTGCTCCATGTGTCGGGGCCGCTCACCCGGCCTCACCACGGCCAGCTCCACGGCTGTCCCACTATTCAGCTCAGGGGGGCGGAAATGATGGGGTCAGGTGACCATGAAGAGGGAGGAGCTGCCTGGAGGAATTCCCATCTGCCTGATGTCGCAAAGGTGTATCTGCAGCCACAGATACCAGGGCCTGGACAAGACTGCTAAAAAATAAGTAATGCCAGTCTGCCTGTTTGAAAAAATCACTACTCAGGTAGTTCAGCATCACTCTTTACTATGTAAAAGAGACCACTAATCAGACCAAAGCATGCTCTTATCATGCTGTGTGTAAATGCAGGTGTAAAACATTGTGTGAGAGGAGGACAGTTTTTGGGCCCAAAAGGTGTCCTGCATTTAAGTAGTGGCGGTGCGTCCATAAAGGGTGCAGGAGCGTCGCCCCCCCCCCTCCTTTCACCGCTCTAATCACCATAGATAGATTCATGCATTGCATGAATCTATCTATAGTCGCTGCTGACACCCCCTATTCAGGTGTCTGGCCCCTTTTCGAGCGCCGCACCTGAATTTCAGCGGCAGGGGTGTTTTTTGGAAGCACCTGATTAGAGCCATAGAGCATAACACTATGCGTTCGCTATTAACTCAGCTGTGTATTAGCAAAGCGAAGGAATTCGCTTTGCTAACACTGGCCTACCTCTCAGCCAATCAGGTGCACCAGGTCTGTGTTACCTGTCACCTGATTGGCTAAAACAACAGGCGCTGTGATTGGACGCCTATCAGACATCCAATCATAGGAGAGGATGAGAGGAGAAGCGGGCGGGAGAACAGAAGACATCGAGGAAGAAATGGAGGACACCAGACACCGCTCGTCACCTGCCACCATCACCCGCTGCCCACCCAAGACAAGGTAAGAGCCGGGCAGACGGCGGGCGGGGGGCACAGTGGCAGCATTTGGAGCACAGGGGCAGCACTTGTGGCACAGTGGCACTATTTAATGGGCACAGTGGCAGCACGTGTGGCACAGTGGAATCATTTGTGGCACAGTGGCAGCATTTAATGGGCACAGTGGCAACATTTGTGGCACAGTGGCAGCATTTAATGGGCACAGTGGCAACATTTGTGACACAGTGCCAGCATTTGGGGCACAGTGGCAGCATTTAATGGGCACAGTGGCAGCACTTGGGGCACAGTGGCAGCACTTAATGGGCACAGTGGCAACATTTGGGGCACAGTGGCAGCATTTGATGGGCACAGTGGCAGCATTTGGGGCACAGTGGCAGCGTTTGATGGGCACAGTGGCTGCATTTGATGGGCACAGTGGCTGCGTTTGGTACAGTAGTTGCGTTTGATGGGCACAATGAGGCTGCAATTGATGGGGGTTTTTTTTCAGAATTTTTCAGTTTGTTTGCGCCCCCCCAAAAAAATTTTGAGCACCAGCCGCCACTGATTTAAAGTGTATATATATATTTTTTTCTTTTGCGTTTGTAATTGTGGTATATTTAGTACTGGCTGGCTGGGAAAGTGCAGTGTTAACAAAAAAATCATATATACACTTTAAATGCAGGACACCTTTTGGAATACATTATATATAATTGTGGGTAATATATTTTTGATGTGCCCTAAAATGAGCTGTTATCTCTTAGCCTGGGTTTACACTAGATGTGGTGCAAATTCACAGCAAATTTGCTGTGGCTTCAGCGCTGCATCTACATTGCAACCTGTCCATGTGAACCAATTGCAGAGTGTATGTTAAGTTAACGACATCCCGCAATCGGTTTGCAAAATGCAGAGAAGTTTGCTGGAACGGATCACATGGGTGTGAACACCCATGCAATCGGATTCTGGTGTGGACAATAAAGGGTCCTGCACCAGTTTGGTGTGAATGCAGTGTGATTTGAGCCATACAAATGCATGGCTCAAATCGCACCCCAGAGACACCACATGTAATTCACACAGGAATATGCTGTGATTCCTGTGCGAATTACATGTGGTGTCTCACACCACAGTAGTGTGAACCCGGGCTGAGGCCTTAAAGCCAGCTGCAGCATTCCCCTTGGCAGGGGTGAGCTCAGGTGTGTTTGGATCCTAGTCTGAACTATCGTGAGCTTTCCCGCAGCCGCACATATACACTCCTCTTGTATATGTGCAGCTGCAGACCATGAAATGTCTCGGCTGCTTACTATTGGCAGCGCACTGTGAAAGGAGGGGGCCCGAGGGGGGGGGGGGGGGGGGTTGGTTAAATAACAAATATGTCATGCTTCACTGATCTGTATCAAAAAAAATGGGCTGCTCAGCCTAAAATGCCCAGGCCTATTTTTTGTCCCAGTCAGGGTCTGAGCAACACACATTTAAAATGTGTATCTTTAGAACTGAAGATTAAGCAAATTTATAATTTTTTGCCTTCAAAAGCCATTTTTATTACATTAAAGCTGAGTTTACACTAGAGCACGGAGCGGCTCACAGCAGGGGACCAGTGCGTCTCCATTCAACGGTTCAGGTCTGATTTCAACATGAATTTTTGACTGAATTTGGACCTGAAATGAACCAAAAGACTCCTCTGCAATTCGCACCAGAGCCACTCCAGAGATGTGTGAACCAGCTCCAAAGAAAGCCGGATACAATCTCCTGCTATGCAAATTGGATGCAGGGACCGCATCCAATTCACAATAGTGTGAATCCATCCTAAATCTCAGTTCATGCTGTGCCAATATTTAAAATTAAAGTGGTTCTAATGGCTTATGTTTTTTTTTTTTTTTGTTTTTTTTTAATTAATGCCTTCTCTTAGTTTAAAGCATACCTTCTGGGTGCAGATGAGGTGCAGGTGAGGCTACATTGAAGAGCACTGGTGAGGCTGTATTGAGGGGCACTGGTGAGGCTGCATTAAGGGGGACTGGTCAGGCTGCACTAATGGGCACTGGTGAAGCTGCATTGAAGGGCACTGATGAGGCTGCATTGAGGGGCACTGATGAGGCTGCATTGAGGGGCACTGGTGAGGTTGCATTGCGGGGCACTGGTGAGGTTGCATTGAGGGGGACTGGTGAGGCTGCATTGCGGGGCACTGGTAAGACTGCATTGAGGGGGACTGGTGAGGCTGCATTGAGGGCCACTGGGGAGGCTGCGCTCTTGGGCACTGGTGAGGCTGCATTGAGGGGCACTGGTGAGACTACACTGAGAGGCGCTAATGAGGCTGCATTGAGGGGCACTGGTGAGCTTGCATTAAGGGGCACTGGTGAGACTGTGCTGATGGGCACTGGTGAGGCTGCATTGAGGGGCACTGGTGAGGCTGTGCTGATGGGCACTGGTGAGGCTGTGCTGATGGGCACTGGTAAAGCTGCATTGAGGGGCACTGGTGAGGCTGCATTGAAAGCTGCTGCCTCCCTCTGAGTCCCTCCCTCGCCTCGAAAAACAGTGCCTGGAATGGCGGAAGAGGACAGGACACACTAGCCAGCCACAGCAGGGCCAGGGTGCCAGCCAGCAGCCAGCCACCCACACCTGTGACCCACCCACAGCAGGGCCAGGGTGCCAACCAGCCACCCACGGAGACCCACCCACACCAGGGAGCCAGCCAGCCACAGCAGGGTACCAGCCAGCCAACCACCCACAGGAGCCAGCCACAGAAGATGCGAGAGCCAGCCAGCTACAGAGGACACAGAAGCCAGCCACAGCTACAGTACTACCCAGACTTAAGGTAAGAGGAGCGCTACACAATGCCAGTTTTATTTCTACTTTATGGGAGGTTGGGGCAGGGGTGAGAGTCATGGCACAAGGAGGGGGTCCTGTGAGGACCAGAGTAAATGAAGGTGTTCACTGTACACTTTGTTAGAGAGACCCCCCTCCAGGTCCCATTAGACTCCTTTGCAGTCTCTAACGGGTCCTGGAGGGGGGTCTAACAGATACTTTGTAATGGAAACTGTTAGAAAGAGACCCCCTCCAGGTCACATTAGACTGTTGTAGACACTAATGGGGCCTAGAAGGGACGCTTTCTAACAGAGACTGTCTAATGGACACTGTTAGAGAGAGACCTCTCTCCAGGTCAAGGCAGAGATTGTGATTTGTCCAAAATGTAGGGGCAATGACGAGCCATGGGTGGGGCCAGAGCTGGGTAGTGGGCGGAACCTGAGGGTGGATGATCACAATTGTATTTGCATTACTTTACACATTTTTTGCATGGTTTAAGTTATTCCTGTACATGTGTTTTAATAGTGTATACAGACTTTTCACCCTTTACCCATTAAAGCTCTGGTTCTCAACCCGCATCCCTTTGACACTATAGTATGGCCCTCAGGGTCCATGCAGTAGTCTGCAATTTCATTACATCAGTATTACTCAGTACAGTAAAGGAACATTATTCTTTACATTGGGCTCCAGTTGTTTAATGGTTTGTTTATTTATTTCACATTAACTTTTTTCTGTGCCTTTCATCCCTTTTATTCTTTTTATGTTTTTCTTTCCTCTGATCTTTTTTAAATGGATCTTGGAGAAAAAAATATAAAACGTAGCAAAAATATGTAACTGTTTATTTAAAATGTTCAAAGTGCACAATGGACGTTATAAAAACGCCAGTAGCGTTAGCTATAGAAAGCTGTAGAATGAGTTTTGCAGCATTTTTGCAGTAGTGTTTTTGCAGTAGCGGTTTTCAGCGTTTTTAAGCTTTTATCAGAGCTTTACAGCTGAAAAACTCCTCTTAAAACCCACTAGTTCTGGAGATTTTTCCTGCCAGAAAACGCCCCTGCCAAAAAATGCTGATAGCCTATGTGTACATGGACACATAGCAGCTGTAAAAACGTCCAATGTGAATGAGGTCTTTAAAAGAAACAGAAAAAATGTCCGTAGTACAAAATCATGGAAAGCATTACATTGTAGTAGGGTAAGATTCCAAGAAAAGACAATATGGACAATAAATAATTGAAAGCTCAACTGTACCTGTGAGTAAAGTGTGGTGTACAAAAGCCAGGGCCGGCGCTAGCAATAGGCAGCTGCCTAGAGCGCCAGGGTGGGGGCAGCAAAATCCGGATACCCAGCCATTCGCTGGGGATTCGGATTTTTAAAATACCTGCAGGGCCGCTAATACCATAAAGCAGCATTGGTGCCAGGCTTGGGGGGGGCAAAATGCGCCCGTGTCATCCCCGCACAAACAGAATATCCTCTTAAACCTCGTTCCGTCAGCCTCCTTTTGTGAGCTCCCCAGGACGGGTCTCTCACTGTGAGCACCATGGACTCTCCTGCCAGGGCTTCACTCTATCCCCAGCCTGCAGTGCCGCCCTAGCAGTGGCAGTAAGAAGAGGAGGGGCGAGAGCCAGGACAAAGAGCAGCACCGGCCGGCCCTGAAGTGCATGCAGGATACATGGAACTGGCCGAGGCGGATGAGATGGAAGCCCGGCTGCATATGAGTTTGGGCTTGCGCGATTTCTTGCCCTCCTCCTCCTGCACCGTTGGAGATCTTTTGTGGGAGGATAGGCCCCAGCACCAGTCTCTTTGAGGTGAGACCACCAAGCCGTTCACACAGTTAGTGGAAAAACAAGCAGCACACTCAGTGCTGCACCCAGTAACCTGAATTTAAAAAAAAAACTTTTTCTGCTGCCATCTAGATAAAGGAAAGCCAGAGTGTGGTACTCGGAATGGTCTGGTGTGGAAAGTGGGGTCCCCCAGGGTTCTGTTCTGGGACCAATCCTATTTAATTTATTCATGAACGATCTGGAGGAGGGATAAACAGCTCAAACTCAGTATTTGCGGCCAATACAAAGTTAAGCGGAGCGATAACTTCTACGCAGGATGTGGAAGCCTTGCAAGAAGATCTAAACAAATTAATTGGGTGGGCAACTACATGGCAAATGAGGTTTAAAGAGGAGTTCCAGTAAAAAAAAAAATTAAAAGTCAGCAGCTACAAATACTGCAGCTGCTGACTTTTAATTGGACACTTACCTGTCCCTGGGTCCAGCGATGCGGGGGATCGAAGCCCCGCTCGTCTCCCCCTCTGTTCAGTGGCGCCGGCATTGCAACTGTGGGCGCCGGGCTGTGGCTTCAGAGCCTGGCACCCACTGCGCATGCGCGAGCGGCGCCGAGCGCCGTGATTGGCCGCTTAGTCACCTGGGACCTGTAATGGGTCCCAGATGATTGACAGGAGGGAGGGAGCAGAGCTGAGCCCTTTCTGTGCCAAGGGGGAAGTGATGTCACCAGCTCAGGCACTGGAAGAGGCAGACTACAAGGGACCCCCTAGCAACAGGCATTTAGAGGTGAGTAAAAAAAAAAAAATATCCAAATGTTTTTTTGTATTTTTTTTTAGGATTTTTCATGTAGTTTTTTTTTTTGGGTGGAACCCCACTTTAATGTTGAAAATTTTAAAATAATGCATTTGGGTGCCAAAAATATGAATGCAATCTATTCAGTAGGGGGAGAACCTCTGGGGGAATCTAGGATAGAAAAGGACCTGGGGGTCTTAGTAGATGACGGGCTCAGCAATGGCATGCAATGCCAAGCTGCTGCAAGCGAAGCCAACAGAATATGGGCATGCATTAAAAAGGGGATTAACTCCAGAGATAAAACGATAATTCTCCCACTCTACAAGACTCTGGTCCGGCCGCACCTGGAATATGCTGTCCAGTTCTGGGCACCAGTCCTCAGGAGGGACGTGTTAGAGCTGGAGAGGGTCCAGAGAAGGGCAACAAAGCTAATAAAGGGATTGGAGGATCTCAGCTATGGGGAAAGACTGCAAGCATTGAACTTATTCTCTCTGGAGAAGAGACGCTTGAGAGGGGATATGATTTCTATGTACAAATACCATACTGGTGACCCCACAAAAAGGGATAAAACTTTTCCGCGCAAGGGAATTTAATAAGACACGCAGCCTGTCACTAAAATTAGAAGAGAAGCGGTTTAACCTTAAACTACGTAGAGGGTTCTTTACTGTAAGAGTGGTAAGGATGTGGCATTCTCTTCCACAAGCAGTAGTTTCAGCCAGGAGCATCGATAATTTCAAAAAAGTATTAGATGGGCACCTAAACAGCTACAACATACAGGGATATACAATGTACTATTAACATAAAAGCACACACACAGGTTGGACTTGATGGACTCATGTCTTTTTTCAACCTCACCAACTATGTAACTACGAAATCTCTGGGTCCCAAATCTGATGTTATCTACCACCGAGGAAACCGAAGACACAGTTTCCTCCAAATGAAACAAGAATCCTGAAGCCCCTCAACCTGCCTAGCTGAGGATCCTGGGTGACATACACCATGATAGGGAAACATACTGTCAAAGCATATATACAGGAAGTGGCTGGGATAGATCAGCAGCAGGGATACAACAAAGGATACAAAAAGGTTAAAAATAAGGGTCGTATTTTACAAAATGATAATTGTTTATGATACACTTTGCTTCTGCAAACTAAAATTTACTTATTTATGGTTTACCAGGGACATGCGGTGAGGTCAGTGGCTGGTGAGACACTGGCTAGTATCAGAGCCAGGTACACACAGGTTACATACGCCGCGATCATTAGAGCGAGAGCACTAATTCTAGTACTAGACCTACTCTGTAACTCTAAACATGTAAAAACCTGTAAAAAAAAGTAAGCATCTCCTATGGAGATTTATAAGTACTGAAGTTTGGTGCCATTCCACAAGTGTGCGCAATATTAAAGTGTGACATGTTAGGTATCTATTTACTTGGCATAACATCTTTCACATTATACAAAAAAAAAAAAAATCAGGCTGACGTTAGTGTTTTTTTTTATTCATGAAAGTTTTTTTTAAAAAAAAAATGTTTTTATAAACAATTGCTGCGCAAATACCGTGTGACATAAAAAGTTGCAATGACCGCCATTTTATTTCATAGGGTGTCTGCTAAAACAATATATATATATATAATGTTTGGTTGTTCTGAGTAATTTTCTAGCAAAAAAATTATGATTTTTACATGTAGGAGAGAAGTATCAGAATTGGCCTGGGTGGCAAGGGGTTTAATTACCACAAGTAATATACAAATAATCATTATATATTGTTTTTAAGGTAATTTACTATATTTTATTTTCTAAATCTGTACTCAAGCAGATGGCTAAAGGGACAAATTACTGAAGTTTAAAGTTATAACTTCCAACCAGTAATTTCAAAGTAAATAGATACAGTATCTCACAAAAGTGAGTACACCCCTCACATTTTCGTAGATATTTTATTATATCTTTTCATGTGACAACACTGAAGAAATTACACTTTGCTACAATGTAAAGTAGTGAGTGTACAGCTTGTATAACAGTGTAAATTTGCTGTCCCCTCAAAATAACTCAACACACAGCCATTAATGTCTAAACCGCTGGCAACAAAAGGGAGTACACCCCTAAGTGAAAATGTCCAAATTGGGCCCAAAGTGTCAATATTTTGTGTGGCCACCATTATTTTCCAGCACTTTCTTAACCCTCTTGGGCATGGAGTTCACCAGAGCTTCACAGGTTGCCACTGGAGTCCTCTTCCACTCCTCCATGACAACATCACGGAGCTGGTGGATGTTAGAGACCTTGCGCTCCTCCACCTTCCATTTGAGGATGCCCCACAGATGCTCAATAGGGTTTAGGTCTGGAGACATGCTTGGCCAGTCCATCACCTTTACCCTCAGCTTCTTTAGCAAGACAGTGGTCATCTTGGAGGTGTGTTTGGGGTTGTTATGTTGGAATACTGCCCTACAGCCCAGTCTCCGAAGGGAGGGATCATACTCTGCTTTAGTATGTCACAGTACATGTTGGCATTCATGGTTCCCTCAATGAACTGTAGCTCTCCAGTGATGACAGCACTCATGCAGCCCCAGACCATAACATTCCCACCACCATGCTTGAATGTAGACACACTTGTCTTTGTTTTCCTCAACTGGTTGCCGCCACACACACTTGACACCATCTGAACCAAACAAGTTTATCTTGGTCTCACCAGACCACAGGACATGGTTCCAGTAATCCATGTCCTTAGTCCGCTTGTCTTCAGCAAACTGTTTGCGGGCTTTCTTGTGCATCATCTTTAGAAGAGGCTTCCTTCTGGCATGACAGTCATGCAGACCAATTTGATGCAGTGTGTGGTGTATGGTCTGAGCACTGATAGGTTGACCCCCCACCCCTTTATCCTCTGCAGCAATGCCGGCAGTACTTTACCATTGGTCCAAGACTCCAAGCTGTTTATTGAGCTCAGTGCCTCTGACAAGAAGTGAGAGGCACTGTGGGCTCATCCTCTCAGTCTGCAGCAAACAGAGTGTGTCAGCTTGTATTTAAAGTGGCTGCTCTGTATTTTGTTTCTGACAGGCTGTGCAAGGAGCCCTATATCTCTGGAACCATAGGTCGTAGGAGCCCCAAATTTTTACCAGTGGTGGGGTAGGACTTAGTCTCTATGATCCCAGGTCGCCGAGCTACGACCCTCAAAGTTCGATTTTTTACTTTTATGTTCATGGCCCTGCCTCACCTGCCTCCCCTGACTGCACGACCCTGGGGTTTACATCTCCTTAAGATACATGCAGCAACTAACATCTAAATTGTGTATATTTAGAATGGAACATTAAGAAAATGTATGAGTGTTATCATCTTTATCCACTTTATGGCAAATACTTGCAGTGCCCATTTATTATGGGACTAGCTGTAGAGAATAGCCCAGCTAGTTATTTGAGGATGAGAATGCCACAGCAGGCTCCATACAGGTACAGCTGCAGAAGTCTTTAGTAAAGTGATCCAGGTGGCTGTGAATGTGACACCCCACTTGAATGGCTCTACAGACAATGTCCACCAATGTGACTGGAGATTACTGAATGCTCTCATGCTTTTTGATGGCCCACACACTGACTCTGATGTACCTGGTCATAGCTAGCTAGCCCAGTCATGGCTGCTCCATTACGCAGGGCCCCACTGAGTACGAAAAGGCTAGAAGGTAAGGGAGTTTACGTTGTTAAGCCTTGCATCTGCCACTGGGGAGAGTGGGTAAAAGGGCACTCTGCTACAGTTACAGTACTCAGGAAATAAACTGCCAATCATGACAATAAGTGGGCAATTGTTACAATAAACCATGTGTGGTACACTAACGCCACGTCCTCGCTTAGGAGCGATAGTATAAGAGGTCCAGGATAGTTAAAAAGAGATGCCCCGACCCTCAAGAGCAATTTAACACCCGTTGCACCCTTAATTGTCTTTTTCAAAAGGTTTATTTTTTTATTATTCCTTCATTATTATCAGCAGTGCTATTAATCTGGTTGCTATGTACATTTGGTATAATCACACTTAAAGACAAATATGGTAAATCAACTGGTCCTCTGCTTTGAGAGAGATAAGCCTTTGTTAGCTTCAGTCTTGGTGTTGTGAAAAATAAAGACGTAGAACAGTATATTATGACATGATTTAAAGAGCATACTACTGATTGATTTTAATAAAGGGTGTTGCTACTGCTTGCCCAGAATAGGCTTCAAAAGTACTGGTTAGTATAGAAATATGAGCACTGCCTTGTCTTGCTTATTTTTAAAGATTAAGTTCACATAAAAAAATATATAAATGCACATGTTTTGGAGGTAAAAATTTGCATCTTTTTCTCGAGAGCCTGTAGAGCATTTAACTCATGATCAGTGGATCGTGGGTGCAATGTCAGACTTCTGCACAGTCTTCCTTCAGCTCTGTGAGCCGCTTGGTCCTGCCTGTTCAGAGAAAAGTAGACCGGTACTTTAGCATTTGTTTGTGATGCAAAAAGGTCGACTTGGGGAGCCCCCATCTGCCTACTATCCTCTGAAAAACATCCGGACTTAGGCTCCATTCGGAGTCTAAGTCCCCTTCTTCTGCTTAAGAAGTCCGCTTTCTGGTTTAGGCTACCCTTCAGGTGCACTGCTGTTAAGGATGCCAAGTTGTCTTCCGCCCAAGTCAGAGCCTGTAGGGCCAAGTTTAGAAGACACCTGCTTCTTGTGCCCCCTTTTTGATGTAGGCCACTGCTGTGGCATTGTCTGATAACACCTAGATGTGTTGGCCCCTGATTATCTGCTTGAAGGCCAACAGCCCCAGGAAAATGGCCCTTCATTCTCTCCAGATGGAGGATTTCCTGGATTCCTCTACTATCCCGGATCTTTGGGCCATCTGGCTTTCGAGATGTGCACCCCACCCCCAGGAACTCACATCTGTTGTCAAGTTCTTTGCTGCGGGAAAGGTCCTGAACAAACCCTTGCTCAAATTTGTTTGCCTCCTCCACCACCATAACTTCCTTTTTACTGGAGATGGGATTTTGATCTGTTTCTACAAAGACTCTCCGTAGGCCCAACTCTGTAGAATCGCCTGTTGGAGGCCTCTCGAATGGAGGCGGGCCCACTGAACAGCTGGGATTGAGGCTGGGAGAAGCCACAGCGTGGACATGGCTGCCTGAACTGAACCAGATACATTTGTCTGTACTCTTTTCAATGCGGCCTGCACCTTTTTCATCTTTTCCTCTGGGAGGAAAATCTTTTCCTGTACCGAGTCGATGGCATACCCCAGGAAAATGGTCCTCTGAGAAGAAATAAGGTTTGATTTTCTGAATGGCTCAGCGCCTTTTTCAAATCTCTGCATGATAGGTCTTTTGAGCTGTCAAATAACAGGAGGTCGTCCAGATAACGCACTACTGAGTCCCCCTCCAACCTGAGCGGTGCCAATGCTTCCGCTATGATCTTCGTGAATATCCTTGGAGAAGAGGAGGTGTAACAAGGGGTTAAATTCTGTGTTACATTTATTCATAGGTTCATTTATATATTTACCCTTTCAGATATGTGGTCAGTAAATGCAAGGATTAAAACACACAACACGAAGAATGTAATAAAAAGTTTTACTTAGCTTTGATTAAAGATGTATTACAGATGATATGATACAGGACAAATACAGCATATTCAATTCCAGGGGACCCCTCAACTTCTGAAAGTTCTGGAAGCTGATGGTCTGTTCAAAACCCAGGCACATTCACATCCATGTCCTGGAAGAAGTCCACTGCCCTTCCCTGGCACAAGAGGGAAAGGGGGCAAAAAAGGGGAAGTGGGACTTTATATGAAACAAGACACTTGGGATAGATTAAATCAATCAATATAGTAAAATAACAATAATAATTTTTTGGTAACACAGAGGGAGGTAGTACAGTAGATAAATTAATGGTAAATCAATATGTAATTAGCAGAATTAAAAGGTATGATAATGACATAACACAATAAAATTCATAATACAGTAGCATTGTTACACATGATTAATAATAAACTAGCAGTACATTCCGAAGTGTGTATACAGTAATAACCAATAAATTTAATTGATGATTTAGATAGATCAAACCCATAGTAGAATCATGGTCATTGGGGCATAGCATCCAATAGTAAAAAGCTTGACGCGTTTCGTGGATTATTTCCACTCATCAGGAGCAGCTATGTATTGGGGGTACCTGTAGCAAGTAATATAATATAGATCAATGGTAATTGATAGTAAAAAGGAAAGAGAGGGAGCATAAGCAATGGTCCTAGCAACTCTTACCTATGAGTAGCAATTAGTATACATATAAGTAATGGTAGTGATGCTAAAAATCAAAAGGCACTGGGAGGTGGAATTGACATCCCCCCGGGAGCTGAGGTAACAGCCAAAGGCCGGCATGCAGGCCAAATGGTGGAATGGATCACAAATAGTGGATAGGGTTCACTCCACCCGGAATGGAATGGCAGAAGAGAATCCAAGGAGCTGGGGAAAAACACATAATGAGATAGTGTTAGTGGAGTGTGGAAATGAAGAACTAGGTTAGCAAAAATATGAAAGGAAAGAAGAAAGGTGGGTGAGAGATACAATAGCCCAGAACACACATCTAGAAGTGAAGAGAAATGTGCAGAGAGTGAACCAGAATTGGAAATCAGAGTGATGATCCACCATAAGGTTGAAAAGGAGACCCAACGCAAAAGTCATTGTTACCTGAAGCTACACATGGGAGTGTGTAGTGTGAACGTGAAAGGTGTATAAGAACTGAAAAACACTCCAAAAGAGATGAGTGGTGAAATTGGCCCGCAACACCGCCAAGGATGTAACCAACGTCACGCTGGATGTCCGCAGCTCAAAGGGAGAGAGCACCCACGTCCGAGCGACTTGCTCTCATATGTAGGAACCCGGCATCCCTCGTGCTGGACGTCGTTGGAAAACAAACACGTCAGCGTGTGGCGTCACAGGTGACGCCAGACGTAAGGCGTGTGGGCGTGGCGTCGACGCGCAGCGAGGGCGAGCCGCCACCCCACATGACCAACAGGCCAGCACTGCCCTTCCCTATTGTCTGACCTTTTAAATGCTAGATGGAAGGTGCGAAAAAGCTGGTTTTATCTGGTACTAACAAAAGACTAGCCATAATGGTCCCGAGACAATGTGACCATCTGTGAGTGACCATCTGTGAGCTCAGAAACATACATTATATATATATATATATATATATATATATATATATATATATATATATATATATATATATATATATATATATATATATATATATATATATATACACAGTGGCTTGCGAAAGTATTCGGCCCCCTTGAACTTTTCAACCTTTTGCCACATTTCAGGCTTCAAACATAAAGATATAAAAATTTTATTTTTTGTGAAGAATCACCAACAAGTGGGACACAATTGTAAAGTGGAACGAAATCTTTTGGATTTTTGAAACTTTTTTAACTAATAAAAAAATTAAAAGTGGGGCGTGCAAAATTATTCGGCCCCCTTGCGTTTATACTTTGTAGAGCCACCTTTTGCTGCGATTACAGCTGCAAGTCGCTTGGGGTATTTCTCTATCAGTTTTGCACATCGAGAGACTGAAATTCTTGCCCATTCTTCCTTGCAAAACAGCTCGAGCTCAGTGAGGTTGGATGGAGAGCGTTTGTGAACAGCAGTTTTCAGCTCTATCCACAGATTCTCGATTGGATTCAGGTCTGGACTTTGACTTGGCCATTCTAACACCTGGATACGTTTATTTGTGAACCATTCCTTTGTAGATTTTGCTGTATGTTTGGGATCACTGTCTTGTTGGAAGATAAATCTCCGTCCCAGTTTCAGGTCTTTTGCAGACTCCAACAGGTTTTCATCCAGAATGGTCCTGTATTTGGCTGCATCCATCTTCCCCTCAATTTTAACCATCTTCCCTGTCCCTGCTGAAGAAAAGCAGGCCCAAACCATGATGCTGCCACCACCATGTTTGACAGTGGGGATGGTGTGTTGAGTGTGATGAGCTGTGTTGCTTTTATGCCAAACATATCGTTTTGCATTGTGGCCAAAAAGTTCGATTGTGGTTTCATAGGACCAGAGCACCTTCTTCCACATGTTTGGTGTGTCTCCCAGGTGGCTTGTGGCAAACTTTAGACGAGACTTTTTATGGATATCTTTGAGAAATGGCTTTCTTCTTGCCACTCTTCCATAAAGGCCAGATTTGTGCAGTGTACGACTGATTGTTGTCCTATGGACAGACTCTCCCACCTCAGCTGTAGTTCTCTGCAGTTCATCCAGAGTGATCATGGGCCTCTTGGCTGCATCTCTGATCAGTCTTCTCCTTGTCTGAGCTGAAAGTTTAGAGGGACAGCCAGGTCTTGGTAGATTTGCAGTGGTCTGATACTCCTTCCATTTCAAAATGATCGCTTGCACAGTGCTCCTTGGGATGTTTAAAGCTTGGGAAATCTTTTTGTATCCAAATCCGGCTTTAAACTTCTCCACAACAGTATTACGGACCTGCTAGGTGTGCTCCTTGGTCTTCATGATGCTCTCTGCGCTTTCAACAGAACCCTGAGACTATCACAGAGCAGGTGCATTTATACAGAGACTTGATTACACACAGGTGGATTCTATTTATCACCATCAGTCATTTAGGACAACACTGGATCATTCAGAGAACTTCTGGAGTCAGTTTTCTGCACTGAAAGTAAAGGGGCCGAATAATTTTGCACGCACCACTTTTCAGTTTAATTGCTAAAAAAGTTTAAAATATCCAATAGATTTCGTTCCACTTCACAATTGTGTCCCACTTGTTGGTGATTCTTCACAAAAAATTAAAATTTTATATCTTTATGTTTGAAGCCTGAAATGTGGCAAAAGGTTGAAAAGTTCAAGGGGGCCGAATACTTTCGCAAGCCACTGTATATATATATATATATATATATATATATATATATATATATATATATATATATATATATATATATATATATATATATATATATATACACACACATATACACACACAGGGTGTCATGGTTATGCAGAAATAAAAAATAAAAAAGGATAAAAATAGAGTTTCTCTGTCAGCTTATCTGTCTCCATGTGTTCATCTCTAAAGACCAGCTGCCTCTCACCTGACTGGTTTTATAACCTCTCCTCTAAGCATGGCCCCACCCCAGGCCCTATCAGCAAACCCTATATTAACCTGTGCACTGCAAGCCAGCAGTGCTGATCATCCATTGTGCGTTAGCCTCCGTATGTACTTGCTGTGTTTCCTACGTCTGATTCCAGTTACCGACTTTGGCCTGTTCTTAACTATTCCTGTCTGCTCATGACCCTGACCTTTGGCGTGTCCCCGACCATCCCTGTTTGCCTGTGACCCTGAATCTTGGCGTGAACTCTGTTGTCCTTGTCTGCTTGTGGCCCCGACCTTGGCTTGTCCCTTACTTTCCTTGTTGTTCCAGCCTGCTGCCTCCTTCCTCTTCTCCTGTAGTCTACCATGAGCGTGAGCTGTGAGACCCTGGGGGCCGCGACCTGGAGCCAGACTGCAGCGCAGTCCATCCTCACCACTAGAGGCTCTGGTGAACACCTGCTGGCTCTTAGACTCGGCGCCCTGGGGAATCTATGCTCTAGCTCCCAGTGGGATCTGTGTCAGTGATCCAGTAGACCTGCTTCCTGAACCTCCCAGGGTTCAATCCGCAGCAGTCAGTCCTAGGGTCCACTACCTTAGCGGTGCACTTCTGACCCCTACAGAGTGCATCTGTCACCTAGCCTCAAGGTGACCTGATTATGTATATATATATACATATATATATATATATATATATATATATATATATATATATATATATAATCACCTTAAAACTATTACTAAGTTTCTTGTAATTTAATAACTAATGTTATATCTGAATATAGACCCATACTACAGGAGGGCCCTGAACTGAAAGTGGGATACCACTCCCCCTGCTCTGATTGTCAGACATAGATATCTCTGTGATGTTGGTGTTATGGGAACATGCAGGTACGCGTCCCTGAGATCTATGGAAGCTAGGAAGCACCCCGCGGGAAGAAACTTCCTCCCCGAATAAATCGTGTCCATGGGAAAATTTTTGTATCGAATGGACTTGTTTAAGATCTTTAAATTCAGTATTAACCTGAACTTTCCCAACTGCTTTTTTACTAGAAAAACATGTGAACAACACCCTAGTCCTTCATTTTCCCGGGGCACTGGGATGATTAATTTCTGTTGAAGAAATTCCTGCAAGAGTGATGTCATCTCCAAAGATTTTTCTTGGTCTTTGGGGAGCTGCGTCACATAAAATCAAGATGGCGGGTTTTCCGAGAACTCCAGTGCGTAGCGCTCCGAGATTATTTTGAGGACAAATGCAATGGATGTCACCCTCTCCCACTGTGGGAGAAAAGACTGCAGCCTTCCTCCCACAGTTGAGAGACCGTCACTGGGTCTTATTAGGTTGGCTGGGGGGACAAAACACCCCAGTCCTCCCTCGAACCCTCTGGGACCGCCAAGGTCTCTTCTGTCCTGTTTCCTTTGAGTCCCGGGTCTGGTGACAAAAAATTTTCTTGGGTTGCGGTAAAACCTTCTTTTTGGTTGGAAAGGCTTTTTTCTTATCTGCTGTTCTGTCCAGAACAGCGTCAAGGTCTGGAACAAACATCCTCAAAGGGTAGGCCACACAGCTTTGACTTAGAGGCTGAATTGCCTGACCAGGTCTTCACCCAAAAAGCTCTTCATGCTGAATTTATTAAAGTCGAAGATCCTGCGATCATCCTCACTGATTCTGCCGAGGCATCTACCATGCAACCTACTGCCCTCTGTAGGACTGGCAGCAGTGGTGGCTGGTGAAGTTTTAGGATGGGGGGGCGCCAGACCCCGCCCTTCCTTTTTGACCCCTCCCTCTTCTCATAAGCCCCACCCATTATATAATCCACCCACTCCGTCCTCTGTATTAAACTTGCTTCCACACATATTGTCAGGAGTATACAGCTCAGAATTACAAGACAGAGTATACAGCTCAGCATCACAGATACTGTACGGTATGTAGATCAGCACCGCAGATAGTATACAGATCAGCACCGCAGATAGTATATAGCAGCAAGCACCACAGATAGTATATAGCAGCCAGCACCACAGATAGCATATTGCAGCCAGCACCACAGATAGTATATAGCAGCCAGCACCACAGATAGTATATAGTAGCCAGCACCACAGATAGTATATAGTAGCCAACACCACAGATAGTATATAGATCAGCACCACAGATAGTATATAGCAGCCAGCTTTTCAGAGGAGTGGCAGTCTTTTATAGTAAGTAGTAAGAGACTCAGAGCATCAGAGGAGAGGGACATATGCATTTGTCAATTTATGACAGTGGACTCACCAATTTTGCAGTCTCTTATGTCCTCCAATTGAAGTTTTGGCCTGCTGCAGCTTTACACACACACCTATCCAGCACCATGCTGTGTGTGTACATCAGAGGGTGGGGTTGCTAGTGTGGGCACAGCAGCGATTGGTCACTACAAGGGGTCTTCAGCATCCCATTCCTGGGGGCCTGTGCTGTTCACTCTGAATCCTGCTGTATCCAAATTCTCAGTCACAGGAGTGAGATATTGAGTGACACTGCAGGATCAGCACAGTTCACTGTACACCCATCCAGATTCCAGTCACGGAGTTCTGGCTGGGCTGTGGGTGGACCATGGAGGTGGAGCTGCTGAAATTCGGCAAAGGGCATTTCCATACACTCAGGGAGGTTCAGGACAGGTGACACCCTACAGTCCAGCTGGAAGGCAAAAGTAGAACTGGTGCCCGCTCAGCCCGACTCTCAAGCCCAGCTGCCCCGCTGCTAATAGTCCACTCCATTGTCTGTGCAGGCTCTCACCTTACTGCAGCTCCGAAGAACGGAGCTGCCGACGTGACGACGTCACTTCCGGCTTTTGTCGGTTTCAGAAAACCCAGAAGTGACCTCGAGATTTTTAACAACAATGCTCCCGCCCATAGAATCACAGTGATTTTATGGGCGGAAGCTACTTGGCATTCTGCATTGCGCCACAAGGCGGATTATGGGCCCGCAAATGAAGCGGAATGTCTGCAATCTTGTGATTGCATTGACGTGGCGCTTCCCATAGTGCACTGCGTCCGGCGCCACAGTGCACTATGTTAAAGGATTTTTTTTTTCTTAAAGGGGTCGTTTTAAAACATTTTTTTTTGTGACTACAGGAGGGGGGGGGCGGCACTATGAACGGGCCGCCACTGACTGGCAGCGTCTCCAGAAGATCTTTGCGCAAGGTCCCTGTCTCAATATGGCCTTTAGCTGCTCTATCCAGTGTTCTAAATTCCTGGCTACTACCGTTGACGCCATTGCTGGTTTGAGATTGACTATTGCAGAATCCCAAGTCTTTTTTTAGCAAGGAATCAGGCCTCTTGTCCATAGTGTCCTTTAAGACCCCCATGTCTTCGAAGGCTAAATCGATGTTCCGCGATACCTGCGAGAAAACTGCATCAAACTTAGGTCTCTTATTCAAAACTTGCACGCTATCTTCATCAAAAGGAAAACGCCTTTTAAGTGACCCGGAATAAAGGGGGCCCTCTCTGGGTCTTTCCACTTCCTTTATGGCCTCTGTCAACACTTTGTGCATCGGGAACACACAATGTTTGACTTACCCACCCATACCCTGATATATTTTGTTGTGTAGGGACAATTGGGTCTTATCCTCCTTGATGTTAAAGGTAGTATGTATGGTCTTCAATAGGTCATCCACCTCTTGTAAGGACAGCCTAAAACAGGAGGAAGTAACCTCCTTTTCTTCGCCTTCCCCCTCGTCTGACCCTGAAGCAGTGGCGTAGCGTGGGGGGTGCGGGGGGTGCCGTGGCCCCGGGTGCGACATTTAGGGGGGCGCAATTTTGTGCCAGTAGTGTCATTACCGGCTGCCGCCTCCTAATTTTATGTTCCTGTGTCCCCCGCGCTCCGGCCATGTTAAGTATCTGGCGCCCTGCGATTGGCCGCATGGGGGTCATGTGAGCGCTCCTGAAGTCCCGCCTCCGCACATGACCCTATCGCGGCCACTGTCTTCTTCTCTTATCCTCCGGGGAATCGGGACCGATCCAGGCGCAGGCAGGACAAGGTGCGTGAGACTGAGACTCCCTCAATTCGTGTTACTGGCCCCAGGGGCGGAGGGGATGGGAGAGAAAGAGATAAATACTGTATGCAGCCGCAGGACAGTGTAGTATGTATGGTGGGGTCGTCAGCCAGTGCTCCAAGGAGTTTCTCTTCCCTTCTCATGGCTTTAAACATTGTGAAAGACTTTCACTATACTGTCCTGCGGCTGCATACAGTATTTATCTCTTTCTCTCATTCACTGACAGTGTCCATAAATGCACAACATGACATAAAATAAAATAGTAAACACATTACTACAATATATCACCACTGCGTTGTTTATCATTTTCTTAGGCCCATTTCACACTGGGGTGGGGGTGGTGTCGGCGGTAAAGCGTCGCTATTGTAAGCGGCACTTTACCGTCGTATTCGGCCGCTAGCGGGGGCGGTTTTACCCCCCGCTAGCAGCTGAGAAAGGGTTAAAAACCACTGCAAAGCGCCTCTGCAGAGGCACTTTGCCAGCGGTATAGCCGCGCTGTCCCATTGAAATGGGCAGAAGCGGTGAAGGAGCGGTGTATACACCGCTCCTTCACCGCTCCAAAGATGCCGCTAGCAGGACTTTTTTCCCGCACCGCTCCAGTGTGAAAGCCCTCGGGGCTTTCACACTGGAGAGACAGCAGCAGCTGTTTCGGGTCCTTTTGCAGGCGCTATTATTAGCGCAATAGCGCCTGCAAACCGCCCCAGTGTGAAAAGGCCCTTAGGTTAAGTGATGCGCCTGCTAGGGTGATTTTTGACATGTGCTCTATGTGTGGATTTTTTTTTGCTTTAATTAACCACTTCAGCCCTGGAAGATTTTACCCCCTTCCTGACCAGAGCACTTTTTGCGATTCGGCACTGCGTCGCTTTAACTGACAATTGCGCGGTCGTGCGACGTTGCTCCCAAACAAAATTGACGTCCTTTTTTTCCCACAAATAGAGCTTTCTTTTGGTGGTATTTGATCACCTCTGCGGTTTTTATTTTTTGTGCTATAAACAAAAAAATAGCAACAATTTAAAAAAAACGCATTATTTTTTACTTTTTGCTATAATAAATATCCCCCAAAAAATAATTAAAAAAAACATTTTTTTCCTCAGGTTTAGGCTGATATGTATTCTTCTACATATTTTTGGTAAAAAAAAAAATCACAATAAGCGTTTATTGATTGGTTTGCGCAAAAGTTATAGCGTTTACAAAATAGGGGATAGTTTTATGGCATTTTTATTATTCATTTTTTTTTACTAGTAATGGCGGCGATCAGAGATTTTTATTGTGACTGCGACATTATGGCGGACACATCAGACATTTTTGACACATATTTGGGACCATTGTCATTTATACAGCATTCAGTGCTATAAAAATGCACTGATTACTGTGCAAATGACACTGGCAGTGAAGGGTTCACCCTGTTCACAAGGAGAGTACCAGAAGACACTGTCAGACACAGATGTATGGATGGATGGATGGATGAAGCAAAAGGAGAGCCAGATAGTGAGCCGAGGTCAGGGCAGGCAGCAGACAACGTAATCAGGAGAACTAGCCGAGTTGGTACACAAGGGATCAGTTCACGAGAAGTCCGTTTAAGCAGGCTACAGGAAGGGTGCTCAGGAATAAGTGTTGCTCAAGCAAGTGGCCAGCCGACCTACAGCAGTAAAGGTAAGACACAGATCAGCTCTGCAGCTGATCTGTGACATAGGGGGTAAGGGGTTTTATACTGTACTAGTCGAAGGGACTCATTGAGTGCTAAAAGTCCCCGCGTTAGGGGGGCACAAATTACTTGCCTTGCCCCGGGCGCTGACAACCCACGCTACGCCACTGCCCTGAAGACATACTTCTCTCCTCCTCCTCTGACTCACTAACCACTCTCCGAGTAGCAGAGGACGTGTGGGGACTGGATGGAGAACCATCCATTGATTGTGCCACCGGACGTTTATCTAGATAGGAGAGAAAGGACTGGAAAGTGTCATCCAACTCCTTCCGGAATTAAGTGAGCATCTCACTAGGTTGGGCAGAGTTGGTTAGTATAAGTCACCTCTCTGATCAAATCTGCTATGCAGGACCTGCACAAAGGTTTGGTCCAAGAATCCCTAAGGGAAGCCTTACATGAGGCACATTGTTTCTTGGGGGGGGGGGGGGGGGTGCTTTGTCTTTTCTTTTGTTTTTGCCTGAAAAAACACCAAGCAGACAAAATATACCATAAATAAATCTTGCAGATTTAGATCTCCTCCCCAGCAGACCCATACACAACAGTCAGTGATACAACATACCCCACAACATCACTGCTGTAAACCACACTTCCCCATTTTTTTTTTTCATTTTGGCACGGGGTTCCCCTTAATATTCATACCAGACCCAAAGGGCCTGGTAATGTACTGTGGGGAAATCCCATGCTGTTTTTTTCAATGACTTTAATGTGTATTGCCGGGACCCACAATTCATTATTAACGCTGCGAGAACTTTTAAATAACTTTTTTTCCTTTAGAAATGTCATTTTGCTCTCGGACTGCTCTAAACACGGGAAACATGCGCCACTTTATAGGCATACTATAGACACCCCCCAGGTACGACATTTAAAGGAATATTTCACTTTTATTCTTTCACTTTAAGCATTATTAAAATCACTGCTCCCGAAAAACGGCCATTTTTAAAACTTTTTTTGCATTGATCCATGTCCCCTGGGGCAGGACTCAGGTCCCCAAACCTTTTTTATGACAATACCATGTATATAGGCCTTTAAAATTAGCACTTTTGATTTCTCCCATAGACTTTTAAAGGGTGCTCCGCGGCCTTCGAATTTGCCGTGAACACCCAAAATTGTTCTCTATTCGGCGAACAGGCGAACACCCGATGTTCAAGCTCATCCCTACTTGTGGCTCCTGCACCCGCCACCGCCGCCGGTTCCTCTGGCTTCATCTCTCCCAGGGTTTCATAAGCGTCCGTCAGCCTTTTTAATTTAAAATTTTCGTGGTCCTTTAGCTGCTGGGTGGACCGGAAATTGCACCCGCCGAGGCTGCCTCCCTTTCCTGTGTTCCAGCAGCTGGAACTGGAAGTCGCTGCTTGCCCCTGGAAGTCCCGCCCCATCCGGCAGTGACATCTCCCGCCACTCGGAACCCGTAAGAGAGTGCAGGCTGGAAGCCAGAGACGCCGCACTGCCTAGTGCAGACCCCGTACTCCGCCCGCGCCCCCGGTCTATCGGTGCGGGACCTTCCGCCGAGCTTTGCCTTTGCCGGGCTCGAAAAAGGGAAAGGCACCGGAACACCCCCCACCCATCAGGGGGGGTTTTGGGCAGGCCAGCAGACAAGAAAAAGCAGGAACAAGAATAAATAAGAACAAACAAATATGTTTATTTCAACACACTTTTCCTCCATACACCTCATATAGTAACTGGAAAAGAGAAAAGATGCCTTTTGGAGGATAAAATGTTATAATCCCTGGCTCAGCTGGCATATTTGTGGTAGGTGGAGTTATGTTTTAATGAATTCCATTTGTCTTTAAAGCAACCTAAAGCAGAATTGAAGGCAACACTTTTTTCATTTTGGACAGAGCAAGGGAGGGTTATGACCCCTCCAAAGTCAGAGAAATCCCTGATAGTCCCTGGAACTAGTGTCCTATTGGAAGAGGTCTACTCTGTTCCTGTTCTGTAACCACTCAAAATATGGGATTTTCTTTCACATTCGGTGAAAACGGTTACCAAAGACAGATGGGGGGGAGACCTCCCTAATAGGGACAAAAAG
Source organism: Lithobates septentrionalis (assembly GCA_037952835.1). Lineage (NCBI taxonomy): Eukaryota > Metazoa > Chordata > Amphibia > Anura > Ranidae > Lithobates > Lithobates septentrionalis. Next base: position 258,442 of record JBBDGP010000872.1, on the reverse strand, counting down.
TAAAACAGGTGTTTTAATACCTCTCCACTCTAGCCAATACTAAAAAAAAAAAAAAGTGTTGCCTTTAGTTATACTTTACAGTATTTTTGACTTGTAAATGTAACAGTACATTTTTTCCCCCTTTTACAAATAAGCTTCACTACATTTTTTTTTAATTGGTATTAAGGCTGGCTTTACGCTTATGCATTACAGTACCATCTATTTAGAATGGCACCACCATGTGTGGCAGCTGGTTCTAAAAATTTTTGGGGCGGCGCAAACAAACTGAAAAATTAAACTGTTAGTAGGATGGGATGTCAGGGATGTAAATAGCCATTTATCAGGTGATTATGTATCATTACTGCTAGATAAAACTGTGCCCATCAAATGCAGCCTCACTGTGCCCATCATATGCAGCATTACTGTGCCCATCAAATGCAGCCTCACTGTGCCCATCAAATGCAGCCTCACTGTGCCCATCAAATGCAGCCTCACTGTGCCCATCAAATGCAGCCTCACTGTGCCCATCAAATGCAGCCTCACTGTGCCCTTCGCAAATGCAGCCTCACTGTGCCCTTCTCAATTGCAGCCTCACTGTGCCTGTATAATGCAGCCTTATTGTGCCCATCAATTGCAGCCTCACTGTGCCCATCAATTGCAGCCTCACTGTGCCCATCAATTGCAGCCTCACTGTGCCCATCAATTGCAGCCTCACTGTGCCCATCAATTGCAGCCCCACTGTGCCCATCAATTGCAGCCCCACTGTGCCCATCAATTGCAGCCCCACTGTGCCCGTCAAATGCAGCCTCAGTGTGCCCGTCAAATGCAGCCTCAGTGTGCCCGTCAAATGCAGCCTCACTGTGCCCGTCAACTGCAGCCTCACTGTGCCCATCAATTGCAGCCTCACTGTGCCCATCAATTGCAGCCTCACTGTGCCCTTCAATTGCAGCCTCACTGTGCCCATCAAATGCAGCCTCACTGTGCCCATCAAATGCAGCCTCGCTGTGTCCATCAATTGCAGCCTCACTGTGCCCGTAAATTGCAGCCTCACCGTGCCCGTCAATTGCATCCTCACTGTGCCCACAATGCTCCAGCCATGTTCATGGCAGGGACTTGCATGGTAGTTGTGGTGCACCCCATTCATGGTGACATACCATTTCATTTTTGCCATTGAACAGCACTGAGTGGCTGCATCTCTTTTCAGGTGGGGTGGTCAGGGGTGGTAAAACTTCAGTTCAACTGCCTGCTTGTACTGCCCCTCCCAGCTGTGTGAACAAGCCCCTAAGGTCTTCTTTACAAGTGTGGTCTCTGATCTGGGCATTCCTCTCTAGGGGTCCACACACTGACTGTCTGACTGACACCCTTTTCATCCCACATTACTTTTTATCTCTGTTACCTGTTCAGCAGCTCAGTACATGGGACCGTAGACGTCAGGTCAAAAAACAACCTGCAAACATGCATAAATAAAAACAAACCACTCCACACATAAAAAAAAGTGTATAAAATTAGGCCACGGCCTGGTTTATTGGTTTAAATCAAAATTATATATAACATCATAAACTATATTACTCAAATAATTTTTTCAAACAAAATTCATCCAGAATTCACCAAAACTCAACCCAGCCACTAAGACTCAGGCTGACCATCATCTCTTTTTTAACCACTTAACCATCGCCTCATGCCGATGTATGTCGGCAGAATGGCACGGGCAGGCAGAATCACGTACATATACGTGATCTGCTTCCCGCGGGCGGGGGGTCCGATCGGACCCCCCCCGGTGCCCGAGGCGGTCGGCTTTTGTACAGCGGCGATCAGAGATGAGGGGGAGACCATCCGTTCGTGGCCCCCCCCTCGCGATCGCCGCCGGCCAATAGAATCATTCCTCTGCTGCTGTATGCTAAACAGCAGCAAAGGAAATGATGTCATCTCTCCTCTGCTCGGTATTTTCCATTCCGGCGCCGAGGAGAGAAGACTGCAATGTGAGTGCACAAACACTACACACACAGTAGAACATGCCAGGCACACAAAACACCCCCCATTACCCCCCGATCCCCCCCTGATCACCCCCTGATCACCCCCCCTGTCACACTGACGCCAAGCAGTTTTTTTGGTTTTTTTTTCTGCATGGTGTCAGTTTGTGACAGTTACTGTGTTAGGGCAGTTACTGTTAGCCCCCTTTAGGTCTAGGGTACCCCCCAACCCCCCCTAATAAAGTTTTAACCCCTTGATCACCCCCTGTCGCCAGTGTCGCTAAGTGATCATTTTTCATATACTACCTAATAAATGTTTTAACCCCTTGATTGCCCCCTAGTTAACCCTTTCACCACTGATCACCGTATAACCGTTACGGGTGACGCTGGTTAGTTCGTTTATTTTTTATAGTGTCAGGGCACCCGCCGTTTATTACCGAATAAAGGTTTAGCCCCCTGATCGCCCGGCGGTGATATGCGTCGCCCCAGGCAGCGTCAGATTAGCGCAAGTACCGCTAACACCCACGCACGCAGCATACGCCTCCCTTAGTGGTATAGTATCTGAACGGATCAATATCTGATCCGATCAGATCTATACTAGCGTCCCCAGCAGTTTAGGGTTCCCAAAAACGCAGTGTTAGCGGGATCAGCCCAGATAGCTGCTAGCACCTGCGTCTTGCCCCTCCACCCGGCCCAGCCCAAGCCCACCCAAGTGCAGTATCGATCGATCACTGTCACTTACAAAACACTAAACACATAACTGCAGCGTTCACAGAGTCAGGCCTGATCCCTGCGATCGCTAACAGTTTTTTTGGTAGCATTTTGGTGAACTGGCAAGCACCAGCCCCAGGCAGCGTCAGGTTAGCGCCAGTACTGCTAACACCCACGCACGCACCGTACACCTCCCTTAGTGGTATAGTATCTGATCCGATCAGATCTATACTAGCGTCCCCAGCAGTTTAGGGTTCCCAAAAACGCAGTGTTAGCGGAATCAGCCCAGATATCTGCTAGCACCTGCGTTCTGCCCCTCCGCCTGGCCCAGCCCAGCCCACCCAAGTGCAGTATCGATCGATCACTGTCACTTACAAAACACTAAACACATAACTGCAGCGTTCGCAGAGTCAGGCCTGATCCCTGCGATCGCTAACAGTTTTTTTGGTAGCGTTTTAGTGAACTGGCAAGCACCAGCCCCAGGCAGCGTCAGGTTAGCGCCAGTACCGCTAACACCCACGCACGCACCGTACACCACCCTTAGTGGTATAGAATCTGAACGGATCAATATCTGATCCGATCAGATCTAAACTAGTGTCCCCAGCAGTTTAGGGTTCCCAAAAACGCAGTGTTAGCGGGATCAGCCCAGATACCTGCTAGCACCTGCGTTTTGCCCCTCCACCCGGCCCAGCCCAGCCCACCCAAGTGCAGTATCGATCGATCACTGTCACTTACAAAACACTAAACGCATAACTGCAGCGTTCGCAGAGTCAGGCCTGATCCCTGCGATCGCTAAAAGTTTTTTTGGTAGCATTTTGGTGAACTGGCAAGCCCCGGTCGTAGTCAAGCCAGCACTGCAGTAACACTTGGTGACGTGGCGGGTCCAATAAGTGTAGTTCAAGCTGGTGAGGTGGCAGGCACAAGTAGTGTCCCGCTGCCACCAAGAAGAAGACAAACAGGCCTGTCGTGCCCATAGTGCCCTTCCTGCTGCATTCGCCAATCCTAATTGGGAACCCACCACTTCTGCAGCGCCCGTACTTCCCCCATTCACATCCCCAACCAAATGCAGTCGGCTGCATGAGAGGCATTTTTATGTCATCCCGAGTACCCCTACCCAGCGAACCCCCCCAAAAAAGATGTTGTGTCTGCAGCAAGTGCGGATATAGGTGTGACACCCGCTATTATTGTCCCTCCTGTCCTGACAATCCTGGTTTTTGCATTGGTGAATGTTTTGAACGCTACCATTCACTAGTTGAGTATTAGCGTAGGGTACAGCATTGCACAGACTAGGCACACTTTCACAGGGTCTCCCAAGATGCCATCACATTTTGAGAGACCCGAACCTGGAACTGGTTACAGTTATAAAAGTTAGTTACAAAAAAAGTGTAAAAAAAAAAAAAAATATATATATACATATAAAATTTAAAAAAATAGTTATCGTTTTATTGTTCTCTCTCTCTCTCTCTATTCTCTCTCTCTATTGTTCTGCTCTTTTTTACTGTATTCTATTCTGCAATGTTTTATTGTTATGTTTTATCATGTTTGCTTTTCAGGTATGCAATTTTTTATACTTTACCGTTTACTGTGTTTTATTGTTAACCATTTTTTTGTCTTCAGGTACGCCATTCACGACTTTGAGTGGTTATACCAGAATGATGCCTGCAGGTTTAGGTATCATCTTGGTATCATTCTTTTCAGCCAGCGGTCAGCTTTCATGTAAAAGCAATCCTAGCGGCTAATTAGCCTCTAGACTGCTTTTACAAGCCGTGGGAGGGAATGCCCCCCCCCCCCACCGTCTTCCATGTTTTTCTCTGGCTCTCCTGTCTCAACAGGGAACCTGAGAATGCAGTCGGTGATTCAGCCAGCTGACCATAGAGCTGATCAGAGACCAGAGTGGCTCCAAACATCTCTATGGCCTAAGAAACCGGAAGCTACGAGCATTTCATGACTTAGATTTCGCCGGATGTAAACAGCGCCATTGGGAAATTGGGAAAGCATTTTATCACACCAATCTTGGTGTGGTCAGATGCTTTGAGGGCAGAGGAGAGATCTAGGGTCTAATAGACTCCAATTTTTTCAAAAAAGAGTACATGTCACTACCTATTGCTATCATAGGGGATACTTACATTCCCTGAGATAACAATAAAAATGATTAAAAAAAAATGAAAGGAACAGTTTAAAAATAAGATAAAAAAGCAAAAAAATAATAAAGAAAGAAAAAAAAAAAAAAAGCACCCCTGTCGCCCCCTGCTCTCGCACTAAGGCGAACGCAAGCGGCGGTCTGTCGTCAAACGTAAACAGCAATTGCACCATGCATGTGAGGTATCACCGCGAAGGTCAGATCGAGAGCAGTAATTTTAGCAGTAGACCTCCTCTGTAAATCTAAAGCGGTAACCTGTAAAGGCTTTTAAAGGCTTTTAAAAATGTATTTATTATGTATTTGCTGCGCAAATGCTGTGTGAAAAAAAAAATGAAACACCCACCATTTTAATCTGTAGGGCATTTGCTTTAAAAAATATATAATGTTTGGGGGTTCTAAGTAATTTTCTTGCAAAAAAAAATAATTTTTTTATGTAAACAAAAAGTGTCAGAAAGGGCTTTGTCTTCAAGTGGTTAGAAGAGTGGGTGATGTGTGACATAAGCTTCTAAATGTTGTGCATAAAATGGCAGGACAGTTCAAACCCCCCCCCCAAATGACCCCATTTTGGAAAGCAGACACCCCAAGCTATTTGCTGAGAGTCATGTCGAGTCCATGGAATATTTTATATTGTGACACAAGTTGCGGGAAAGAGACAAATTTTTTTTTTTTTTTTTTGCACAAAGTTGTCACTAAATGATATATTGCTCAAACGTGCCATGGGAATATGTAAAATTACACCCCAAAATATAATTCTGCTGCTTCTCCTGAGTACGGGGATACCACATGTGTGAGACTTTTTGGGAGCCTAGCCGCGTACGGGACCCCGAAAACCAAGCACTGCCTTTAGGCTTTCTAAGGGCGTAAATTTTTGATTTCACTCTTCATTGCCTATCACAGTTTCGGAGGCCATGGAATGCCCAGGTGGCACAAAACCCCCTAAATGACCCCATTTTGGAAAGTAGACACCCCAAGCTATTTGCTGAGAGGTATAGTGAGTATTTTGCAAATGTTTTTTCTTGTCTTTCTTCATTTTCAAAAACAAATGAGAGCTGCAAAATACTCACCATGCCTCTCAGCAAATAGCTTGGGGTGTCTACTTTCCAAAATGGGGTCATTTGGGGGGGTTTGTGCCATCTGGGCATTTTATGGCCTTCAAAACTGTGATAGGTAGTGAGGAGTGAAATCAAAAATGAACGCCCTTAGAAATCCTGAAGGCGGTGATTGGTTTTCGGGGCCCCGTACACGGCTAGGCTCCCAAAAAGTCCCACACATGTGGTATCCCCGTACTCAGGAGAAGCAGCTGAATGTATTTTGGGGTGCAATTCCACATAGGCCCATGACCTGTGTGAGCAATATATCATTTAGTGACAACTTTTTGTAAATATTTTTTTTTTTGTCATTATTCAATCACTTGGGACAAAAAAAATAAATATTCAATGTGTTCAACATGCCTCTCAGCAATTTCCTTGGGGTGTCTACTTTCCAAAATTGGGTCATTTGGGGGGGTTTGTACTGCCCTGCCATTTTAGCACCTCAAGAAATGACATAGGCAGTCATAAACTGAAAGCTGTGTAAATTCCAGAAAATGTACCCTAGTTTGTAGACGCTATAACTTTTGTGCATACCAATAAATATACGCTTATTGACATTTTTTTTTACCAAAGACATGTGGCCGAATACATTTTGGCCTAAATGTATGACTAAAATTGAGTTTATTGGATTTTTTTATAACAAAAAGTAGAAAATATCTTTATTTTTCAAAATTTTCGGTCTTTTTCCGTTTATAGCGCAAAAAATAAAAACGGCAGAGGTGATCAAATACCATCAAAAGAAAGCTCTATTTGTGGTAAGAAAAGGATGCCAATTTCGTTTGGGTACAGCATTGCATGACCACGCAATTAGCAGTTAAAGCGACGCAGTGCCAAATTGGAAAAAGTCCTCTGGTCCTTAGGCAGCTAAATGGTCCGGGGCTAAAGTGGTTAAACATATTCTCACATATCCCCTTTGCTTATTTGACCAAAGGGACCTACCACATAAACTGGCCGCGATGGGGGGTGGGGGGGGTGAACGACTCCTCTCTGGCAACTGGCAAAATTCCAGTCAGGGGGTTCTATAAATAGCCCCACCAAACACACTCTTTTTCCCACAAATAGAGCTTTCTTTTGGTGGTATTTGATCACCTCTGCGGTTTTTATTTTTTGCGCTATAAACAAAGAAAGAGCGACAATTTTGAAAAAAAAAGCAATATTTTTTACTTTTTGCTTTTATAAATATCCCCAAAAATTTTTTTAAAAAAACACAAAATTTCTTCCACAGTTTAGGCCAATATGTATTCTTCTACAAATTTTTGGTAAAAAAAAAAAAATTGCAATAAGCATATATTGATTGGATTGCGCAAAAGTTATCGCGTCTACAAAATAGGGGATAGATTTAAGGTATTTTTATTAATAATTTTTTTTATTAGTAATGGCAGCGATCTGCAATTTTTTATCATGACTGCGACATTGCGGCGGACAGATCGAACACTTATGACACTATTTTGGGACCATTGGTATTTAGCACAGCGATCAGTGCTATAAAAATGCACTGATTACTGTGTAAATGTCACTGGCAGGGAAGGGGTTAAACACAAGGGGCGATCAAGGGGTTAACTGTCTTCCCTCAGCATCTTCTAACTGTAGGGGGGATAGGCTCACTAGAACATGACAGAGATCACTGCTCCCGATCACTGGGAGCAGTAGATCCCTGTCATGTTGCTAGGCAGAACAGGGAAATGCCTTGGTTACATAGGCATCTCCCCGTTCTGCCTCTCCGTGCCACGATCGCAGGCCACTGGCAGACATCAAGTCCCTGGGACCCGCAGGCACAGTAGCGCGCCGCTGGCGTGCACATAAGGATGTCCAATCCTACATCTGATAAATGTATTCCATCATACTGATAATTACCTTGAATACCACCTTCAAGGTCAACATGACGAAATGAAATACCTAAATCTGGAACTAGGAATCTTTCCAGAGCTCTGTTCACTCTCTTGCGAACTTTCTCTAAGGGCTTAAATGTAACTGAATCCAACCATCTTAACCTGGGTGTTATTTCTGAAAATACCAACATTTGGAGAAACTATCTTCAAAACCCTAAAAGTATCCTTCATATTTGTCAGTTAGTCAAACGTCTTAATTTTTCCAATATCATTTCCCCCCAAGTGAATTATAAGAATGTCAGGTGGGGGAAAAATAGCATAAAGTCTACCTAACTCGTATACTAAATCATTCCAAACCATTCCCCTTCTATCATACCAATTAATGCAAAATGAGGTTGGATCCAATCCCAAATTTTCGGAATAAATTCTAGCAGCCGCTCTTTTTTGCTCCCAGAAGACAAAAGAATGTCCCACTATCCACACCGAGCGATGATTACCTTAAACAAAATAGTAAATTAATAAGGGCGAATATACAATTTATAAGAGTCAGAGCTCCACCTACCTATTCTCTTAATGCTGTTAGCCTTTAGCCCAATCTGAGCAGCCTCTGTAGCTGCTCCTATTCTAAATGAATGTGTCGTAATCCTTAAATGGCTTAAATGTAATTGATACAAACAACGTTGTAATATCGCTTTAAATTGATAACCTGTTAATGGTGAATCGTCACTGTGAATGAATAATAGATTAGATAAACCCAACCTCATATTCATATATAACCTCAATGCCTTAACCGGACAAATACTTTCCTCCTGGCACCTCTTTAACCACTTGCCGCCCGCCCTATTACAAAATGACTGCGGCAAAGTGGTTTGATATTCCTGACCGAACGTCATATGACGTGATCAGAAATATCGAGCCCCCGGGGGCACGCATCGCGGCGATCGTTGTTGCGGGGTGTCACTCTGACACCCCGCAACACCAATCTAGGTAAAGAGTCTCTGACTCTTTACCTAGACTGAAAATTCTGTAAAAAAATGAATTTTTCTTGGTTTCTGTTATAAAATTTAGCAAATTAGTAATTTTTCTTCATAAATTTTAAAAATAAAAATAAGTACAAATTGGTGTATATTATTTGGTCTTTGTGAAAGTTATAGAGTCCAAAAGCTATGGTGCCAATATCTGAAAATTGATCACACCTGAATTACTGACGGCCTAATTTCTTGAGACCCTAACGTGCTAGAAAAGTACAAATACCCCCCTTTTTGGAAATAAGACATTCCAAGGTATTTAGAAAGATGCATGGTGAGTTTTTTGAAGTTGTAATTTTTTCCCACAATTCTTTGCAAAATCAAGATTTTCTTTTTCTTTTTTTCACAAAATTGTCATGTTAGCAGGCTATTTCTTACACACCGCACATGCATACAACAAATTACACCCCAAAACACATTCTGCTATTACTCCCGAGTACGGTGATACCACATGTGTGAGACTTTTACACAGCGTGGCCACATACAGAGGCCCAACATGCACGGAGCACCTTCAGGCGTTCTGGAGCACCCAGACCAATTCTGCCATTTCTCTCCTACATGTTAAAATCATCATTTATTTGCTAGAAAGTTACATAGAACCCCAAAATATTATATATGTTTTTTAGCAAAGACCCTAGAAAATACAATGGCGGTCATTGCAACTTTTTATCTCGCACGGTATTTGCGCAGCAATTTTTCTAACACGTTTTTTTGGGGGGAAAAAAAACAGTTTTGTGCTTTAAAAAAAAAAACAGTAAAGTTAGCCCAATGTTTTTGCATAATGTGAAAGATGAAGTTAATTTTACTTTATTTATTTTAGTTTGACACTTTTTTCCAAAAAATTTATTTTTTGATCACTTTTATTCCTATTACAAGGAATGTAAACATCCCTTGTAATAGGAATATGACAGGACAGGTCCTCTTACAGTGAGATATGGGGTCAATAAGACCCCACATCTCACCTCTAGGCTGAGAAGCCTGAAATAATTTTAAAAAAAAAACGATTCTGGCTTCGATCGTAGCGGTGAGTCGGTAGAAGCACCGGAGGGTGGCGGGAGGGGGGGACGTCCCCTCTTGCCTCCCGTAAAAACATTCAAGCAGTGGAACAGCCGCTATGATCATTTTTATGGTGTAGGGAATCGCCAGCTGAAAGAGCTGATATCTGAATGATGCCTGTAGTTGCAGGCATCATTCAGATATCCCTGCACAAATTCAAGGACGTCATATTGCGGCAGGCAGGAAGTGGTTAAAACACATTTTTTTTAACACAAAGCTGTCCATTTATACAATATTTCTAACACATAGCATGTACATACCAAAAATGACACCCCAAAATAGATCCTCCTACTCCTCCTGAGTACGGTGATACCACATGTGTGAGACTTCCACAGCCTGGCCACATACAGAGGCCGAGTACAGCTGAGTATGGCTGAGCATGGCCAAGTATGGCTGAGCATGGCTGCGCATGGCTGGGTATGGCTGAGTATGGCAGGGTATTAGAAGGTATTGCAGGGTATTGCCGAGTATGACTGGGTATGGCTGAGTATGGCTGAGTATGGCACAGTATTGTGGGGTATTGCAGAGCATTGCGGGGTATTGCAGAGCATTGCAGGCTATTGCAGAGTATTGCAGGGTATTGTGGGGTATTGCAGAGTATTGCGGGGTATTGCAGAGTATTGTGGGGTATTGCAGAGTATTGCGGGGTATTGCGGGGTATTGCAGAGTATTGCGGGGTATTGCAGGGTATTGCAGAGTATTGCAGGATATTGAACAGGGTATTGCACAGGGTATTGCCAAGTATTGCACAGGGTATTGCAGAGTATTGCACAGGGTATTGCAGAGTATTGCACAGGGTATTGCAGGGTATTGCACAGGGTATTGCACAGGGCATTGCAGAGTATTGCACAAGGTATTGCAGAGTATTGCACAGGGTATTGCAGAGTATTGCACAGGGTATTGCAGAGTATTGCATAGGCTTATTGCAGAGTATTGCACAGGGTATTGCACAGGGTATTGCAGAGTATTGCACAGGGTATTGCAGAGTATTGCACAGGGTATTGCAGAGTATTGCAGGGTATTTCTGAGCACGGATGGATGGCTGACCATGGATTGTGGCTCTGTGTCACAGAGCAGCGCTGTGGGCACTACAGGTGCAGCCCACAGTGCTGATGCCATCCGATCCCTCCCCCTCTGTACCGATTGGTACACAGAGGGGAGAGAGGAACCGGCGTCATGATATGATGCCAGTTTGTTTACAAGTGATCGCTCCGTCATTTGACGGAGCGATCACATGGTAAACGGTCGCAATCAGCGGCCGTTTACAGTGATCCGTGATGTGCCGGGTCCTCTGTACCCGCCAGTCACGGATGTTCTTGGATGCGCCAGTGCCCCAGGGGGCGCACAAGAGTGGAATTCTGGGGGACGTCATAGTACGCCCTCCCTGAGTTAAGCAACCACCCTGTAGCCGTCATTCGGCTATGGGCCGGTTATTAAGTGGTTAATCTGTGACTAAGAATAATTCTTCTCCATCATTGAATGAAGAAATAGTAACACTAAATGTTCTGAATATTCAAAAAGAAGATAGAAAAGATAACCACAGCAACCATGAAGCAGAATAATTTTCCAAGTAGATACCGCCACTGAATTCTTAATAGTTACAAAAATTAAAACAGATACCATAAATGGGGAGGGCATGAAGTTCCGACTAGGTCCTCCTCCGGCAGCGGGGAGAAAAAACGGTCCATCTGCAGGTGAGAGAGAGCGTCAGACATGATGTAAACCCTACCTTGAATGTATTTAGCCTTTAACCAGATGTTCCATTTAGACAAAGAAACTAAATGTCACAATAAAGAAACCAAATGTGGAGACTTGGAGGAAAGACAATTTACAGCAAAGCATACACCTTTATTGTCTGTGCTCAGTAATATTCTCCTATTCGCACAATGAAAACCCCATAACTCCAAAGAAACAATAACCGGAAAGAATTACAAATGCACTATATTTCTGCAGAAACAATTGGCAATCGGCCAAGCAGATGCGCACCAATGTCCCTCCCAGATTGCTCCAAAACCAATCGATCCTGCTGCATCTGTCACCAATAAGAAATCACTGTCACAAATAAAATCCATCTGCCACAGTGATTTCCCATTAAATTGCTCAAATAAATTCAACCAAACCAAGAGGTCCCCTTTTATCTCTGAGGTCAATCTGACATGAGAGGAAGGGCTTTTTAAACCAGATATAGCCGAGTACAACCTTCTGGAAAAAACTCTTCCCATCGGTAAAACCCTTGGCACAAATACCAATTGACCCAAAAGCGATTGCATTTCTTTTAGTGTTATCTTCTTCCTTCTTATGAACAACAACAGAATCTGTATAATCTTGTATATTTTATTGCCTGGGAGACAAAACTTACCTGCTACTGTATCCACTGTGATAACCAAAAATTCTATAGATGTTGTTGGAAAAACTGTTTTTTCTTCTGCCAAAGGAATATTAAAATATTTACATACTGAAAAGTATGAATTCAGTAAATGAAGACAGTCCTCCGATTCTCCAGATCCCATGAAAAGAAAATCATCTAAATAATGAATTGAGATTCTAGAGTCCGCCACCTCATTTACTACCCATTCAATAAATGAAGAAAGTGTTTCAAAATATATACATCGAACAGCCCATTGGCAGGCACTTGTCAAAGTAAAAATTATTCTCAAAACAGATCCCTAAAGAGTTAAAACAATTTGGATTTAACGGGAGAAGTCTAAAAGCCGACTTAATGTCTGCTTTTGCCTTTAAACCTTTCATGACTAAAGCTGGCCATACACCATACAATTTTCCTGTTCAATTTTCTTTAGATTTACCTTCAACTATGTAGTACAAGGGCCTGCCTGATTGCATCCAAATTGAAAGTGTTTAGGTTTGACCTCCTATTATATGGTTTTGGTAAATCTAAAGGAAAGTTGAACAGGAAAATTGAATAGTGTATGGCCAGCCTAAGCCTATTTTTGACATTTGGTGTTTACAAGTTAAAATCCGTATTTCTTGGTAGAAAATTACTAGAGCCCCCAAACACTATATATATATTTTTAGCAGAGAATCTAGAGAATAAAATGGTGATTGTTGCAATATTTTATATCACACAGTATTGCAGTGCAGCGGTGTTTTAAACACACATTTTTGGGAAAAAGGACACTTTCATGAATTTTAAAAAACTAAACAGTAAAGTTAGCCCAATTTTTTTGTATAATGTGAAAGATGATGTTACGCCGAGTAAATAGATACCAAACATGTCATGCTTTATAATTGCACGCACTCATGGAATGGCGACAAACTACGGTACCTAAAAATCTCCATAGGCGACGCTTTAAATTTTTTTATGGTTACCAGGTTAGAGTTACAGAGGAGGTCTAGTGCTAAAATTATTGCTCTCGCTCTGACGATCACGACGATACCTTACGCGTGATTTGAACACCATTTACATATGTGGGTGCGACTTCTGTATGCGTTTTCTTTGCTCGCGGGGACGGGGACGCTTTGAAAAAAAAATTTTTTCTTGTTTTATTTATTTTTATATTTATAAATTGTGTTTAAAAAAAAAATTTTTGATCACTTTTATTGCTGTTACAAGGAATGTAAACATCCCTTGTGACAGTAATAGGTGGTGACAGGTACACTTTATGGACCCCCGATCCCTCCTTTGCACTTCAAAGTATTCAGATCGCCGTTTTTGGCGATTCTGAATACTGTATATTTTTTAAAACCCACGCCATTGGCAGCCGAGTAAACGGGAAGTGATGTCACGACGTCACTTCCGTGTTTACGATTAGGAGGCTGGAACGAAGCCGCTTACAGCTTTGTTCCAGACTGTCACTAGCCGTCGGTGAATCGGGAGGCCCGGTAAGAGCGGCAGGAGGTGGCGGGAAGGGGGTGGACGTCCCCTCCCGCTCCTCTGGTATAACAGCCAAGCGGCTTTTAGCCGCGTCGGTTGTTATACCTGGAAAGCCAATCGCCGGCTCTAAAAAACAGTACCGGGATGATGGTTGCAGCTGCGGGCATCATCCCCGTATAACCCCCGAAAGCCGAGTACGCACATCTGTGTACGCTCGGCGGGAAGGGGTTAAAGCATTTTTTCCCAATATATGTAGTTTTTGCTAAGCTGATTCAAAAGATGCATAAGACACTGACGCTAAATTTGGGTCTATCTGATCATTTAAGGAATCTCCATACGGAAACGAAAGGTGGTGGATGAGGTGGAATTCGTTTGGTTCCTTTTTGGGGACTACCCCTAAAGGAGACACCCTAAAATTTGAAAAAGGGGGGAATTCAAAAGGACCTTCCATCCTACTAGCCCTCACCTCCTTACTTATTTTTTCTCTAACCACATTAGGAAATTCTCTAGCTGATTTTAAATGAACTAACCTACATCTTGAACCTCCCAAAGGGGTTAAATTAAAACTTACCGTAAAACCTTCAGTTAATAATGAAGCCTTCTGCTGGTTTGGATAAATTTGAAGCCAAGGTAGAATTCTTTGAAAATTCACTGGCATTACCACTTTTTGAAAATCTGTCTTTTTGACCAGACTGTAGCTTCCGAAAACATCTAGACACCGGGTAGGCATCTGAACAAAATGCACATTCGTGCCTGTATTTGCATGCATTCAGCCATTTGCAATGGCTGTCGTTTAATGCAAAGCATAGGCCTTTCCTGTACACAGCCCCTGAATTTAAATTTGTTTTATTGGCACTTTGGCGAAGAAAAGGTTGCTTTTGTGGAAAAAATAAATGTAGCCAAAGACTAACATCTTTCGTACCCCACTGAAGTGATGGTTGAACTGCCAGCTTCTCTGTAGTCATTTAAGGTGGCCATAGAATAGATAATTCCTTTTTATTTCATTCCTACTATGGCCACCTTAAATGAGTGCAGAGAACGTACTAAGCTGCTGAACAGGTAAAAGAGATAAAAAATTAATGTGGGATGGAAAGGGTGTCAGTCAGTGATTGGAATGGTCAGATCTGACACTGGAGGATGCAGGATGGGAGCAGTGAAGATACATGTGAGGCAAAAGCAAACAGGAAATAGTGAAGGAGGGAGGATCGGTGTGATAGGGAAGATCTACAGACTTGCAGTACACGGAGAGAGGGGGAAGTAAAGTTGGAGGTGAAAGGTGCTGCTGTAGCAGGATTCAGGACAGTGAAAATAGCATAGCGGGTGCCCCCCCCCCCCCCTCCTGGCCCTGCATGTACCGTACCTTCTCTGTGTGTTTCCAGGGATCCCTCTGTGTGCACTGCTGGATGCCAAGTCTGTCACAGGGAGATGGACGGAGCACATGAACCTTTGCCCCTGCCAGCTACTCGGACCTATCGCTCCCTGAGCCTGCCACTGTTCTTATTCTCCTGCCGATTCCCACAGCACTTACTTGCTGAAGGAGTCAGGCAGTGTGAGCCGAGTCACTCCTCCGCCAGCAGCACAGGGACTGAGAGAGCCAGGACTTTAAACCTACTATCGGCAAATGCGGCCAGTGTAAATCCGCATATGAGCCGAAATATAAAAAATAGTCCCTCCAGCTACAGTCTCGGCTCTGCAGATGAACTGATGCCACAGCCCAGGAGTCCCCCCTTATCAGCCTCCGTTGATAGAGCAGTGGATGAATGGCCAGTTGGCCACCTACCTGTATGCAGACTGGGCAGCGATCGCCCTGGGCACTCCACTGTCCAATCTGTGTGTTCTCTGGGCTCAGTAGCAGCATCCTGGGAGGTGTACAGGAGCATCTGATGGCCAGCCAGCCGACTCAGAGAGACTCAATCCTTGTGCTCCACCACCATGGGATTGAAAAAAGTTGACCAGCTAGACCAGAAGTGAAGCTATTCAGCTAAAAGCACCGCCCTATGTCCTCCACGGCTCCGCCAATCACAAAGAATAATTGTACAGAGGCAGTGCTGGGGCGCACGACTCTGCTCCCCGAGGAAATGCTAAAGGAAGCCAATCAAGTTTCCCAGCTGCAGTCACATGATTTCCGTCATGTTTCCCATAGACACCTGTGTGTCCAGCACCCGCACGCACTTAAAGGAACTTTTTTTTTTTGATCACTAGCTTTGGGGGGCGGTGCCCCTGCGCCCCCTATTGATGGGCCTACCACTGGTAGCAGCCCAGTTTAGGAAAAATGGCTGAACAAAATGGAAACTAACAAGATGGATGACTCTGACAAGCATGTTTAAGTTATAGCAAATTTCTGATATTTAACGGAGTTTCCAGACACCTGTTTCTAAACTCACTCCCCCTCCCTTCTTTTGAACACTAAATGCATAGGCAGGATGTTCTGCAACTCAGTACAGTAGCTGATGCACAAAAGTGGGAAACCGCAAGGCTTCATGCTAACGGCTTAGAGTGTGAGCTTAGCTTATGCTAAAGGAAAAAATGTTTTAAGAATTGTTTTTGTAAGAGGAAAGGTATTGTGTGATGTAATTGTTAATATATATATGCTGTTAATGCCCACAAGGGCGCACTTAGCATGCTGACTTCAGTCTAGCGGAGTGTCTCCCGCTAGCAGAATAAAAAGTTGGTTTTCCTGAAAAGTCTGTTGTCCGGAGTTATCACTAGTTTCCCAGAACTTATGGAGATTTTTGCTGCAACACATGCACGTATAGTGGCTGGCCACGCAACTGCGGTACAGCACACCCTTCATGTGTCTTGTGGTGAAACTCAGTGTGTGTGGTTCAAGTGTTTTTTTTTTATAATGCATTTAATGTGCACTGCTGGCCCATTCAAAATAAATGGGCTGCCCTGACGCAGAGCGTCAGAACACATTAAAACACTTTTGTTGCAGAATGCAAAAGTGTCAAGGGGATGATAAGTACGGGTATATGGAGTGGATTTGCTAGTGGCAGCCAATGATAAATAAATATTATTGCTGCTATCAATAAATGATACTTCTTCTGTTCCATTCTTTTTTAGATTTTCAAATGAGTTTCAACATGATGGAAAAAATAGCTGTAGCCCAGGGGCGGACTGACCATTAGGGCACTCAGGCACCGACCGAGGGCCCCATGACCAGTAGGGGGCTCCATGAGCAGGGACAGTCACACTCTTTAAGAAGGTGTTCCGTTACAGCTCAATCCCGGGGTTTGTCAGTAGCAGTGTCATTGCTTCTAAATACATACACTGCCCGGCGGTTTATGTATTTAGAAGTTCCGAGTCTTCTTTCTGTCTCACCCCTCAGTGTTCTCCTGCACACTCGCTCTGTGTTCCACTCAGTCAGGTCCCCCTTCCAGTGCAGTGTGATGGGAGAACCCGGAGGAGGGGCATAGCTACTGCCGACTACTGCACGCTATATGCAGGGAGGGAGGTGAGCGAGTGAGGAAAGTTGTCCTGGAGGTAAGCTGCACACACTACAAAGTTTCATGTCAGGAGGAAATTTCTGTGGGAACATGTGAAGGGTTAAGTAAGGTGACAAGGAGGGTTGAAATAGCAGTTCATTGTGTGTGTTAGAGCCAACAGAGATTGCAGTCCCCCCAGCTGACACACATCTCCTAAGCAGGCACACTTTATACTAAGCACCATCTATCTACAGAAACATCCCCCTATCACTCTGTGTATGTCCCAGATAATGGGAAGTTCATTTATGACCTTTCCTTTTAACCCTGTGTTATGCACACCCTGTACAATGAAAAGTGTACACTCACCACATAAACTATAAACATATCATAACAAAATGTTCATGGCTATCTGCATGGTACTACAACTGTATGAGCACTGATCATTAGAGAAATGTTTATGGAGGATTGTTATTTTTTTATGTGCTAACAGTGATGGTACATGTGCAACCAAGCATGGGCATGTTTTTCACATATCACGTGTAGGGCAGCCCATTAATTTCAATGGACTGCCCTACACGCAAGCAACATGGAAAAGCCATGAAAAAGTCCAGTTCGGTGCACATTTGCAGATGCATGGGAGTGCCATTACCAATTAATAGAACTGCTTTGCATCTGCATAGTTGCCAACAGTCCCGATTTTCCCGGGACAATCCCGATTTTGGGACCCTCGTCCCGATCGGAGGCTGTCCCGAATCGGGATTTGCCTAGGGAAATTCGAGAATGTTTGCATTTTACATTTTTATAGCAACAGGCTTCAGTAAAATGGCGGCCGGTCCCGCCGCCGCCACTAGAACGCTCCCCCTTGTGTTCAGTAGAGAGAGGAAGGGGGCTCGATCCATGCAGCCAATGAATCATCTTCTCCTCTCGCACAGATCGACCCCTCCCCTCTCCACTGAACACACGCCGCCGGCTGCGGCTGTAATGGACAGTCACATGTGGCATGGGGGGAGTTATGGGAGGAGGGGGGTCTGCACTGAGGGGGGTCTGCTGAGGGCTTCTGCACTGATGGAGGAGGGTCTGCATTGATAGAGAGGAGCCTGCACTGAAGTGGTCTGCACTGATGGGGGGTCTGCATTGATGGAGGGGGGTCTGCACTGAGGGGGTCTGCATTGATTGGGGGGTCTGCATTGATGGAGGGGGGTCTGCATTGATGGAGGGGGGTCTGCACTAAGGGGGTCTGCACTGAGGGAGTCTGCATTGATGGAGGGAGGTCTGCACTGATGGGGGGTCTGCATTGATGGGGGGGGTCTGTACTGATAGGGGGTCTGCATTGGTGGAGGGGTGTCTGAATTGATGGAGGGAGGTCTGCACTGAGGGGGTCTACACTGATGGGGGGTCTGCATTGATGGAGGGGGGTCTGCATTGATGGAGGGGGGTCTGCACTGAGGGGGTCTGCATTGATGGAGGGGGGTCTGCACTGAGGGGGTCTGCATTGATGGAGGGGGGTCTGCACTGAGGGGGTCTGCATTGCAGGAGGGGGGTCTGCACTGATGGAGGGGGGTCTGCACTGAGGGCATCTGCATTGATGGAGGGGGGTCTGCACTGAGGGGGTCTGCACCGATGGAGGAGGGTCTGCACTGATGGAGGGGGGTCTGCATTGATGGAGGGGGTCTGCACTGAGGGCATTTGCATTGATGGAGGGGGGTCTGCATTGATGGAGGGGGTCTGCACTGATGGCATCTGCATTGATGGAGGGGGGTCTGCACTGAGGGGGTCTGCATTGATAGTGGGGGTCTGCACTGAGGGCGTCTGCATTGATGGAGGGGGGTCTGCACTGAGGGGGTCTGCATTGATGGAGGGGGTCTGCACTGAGGGCGTCTGCATTGATGGAGGGGGGTCTGCACTGAGGGGGTCTGCATTGAAGGGGGTCTGCACTGATGGAGGGGGGTCTGCACTGAGGGGGTCTGCATTGATGGAGGGGGTCTGCACTGATGGAGGGGGGTCTGCATTGATGGAGGGGGGTCTGCATTGATGGAGGGGGGTCTGCACTGATGGAGGGGGGTCTGCACTGAGGGGGTCTGCACTGAGGGCATCTGCATTGATGGAGGGGGGTCTGCACTGAGGGGGTCTCCTTTTGATGGAGGGGGGTCTGCACTGATGGAGGGGGGTCTGCACTGAGGGGGTTCTGCACTGAGGGAGTCTGCACTGATGGAGGGGGTCTGCACTGAGGGGGTCTGCACTGAGGGGGGTCTGCACTGAGGGGGGTCTGCACTGATGGAGGGGGTCTGCACTGATGGAGGGGGGTCTGCACTGAGGGCATCTGCATTGATGGAGGGGGTCTGCACTGAGGGGGTCTGCATTGATGGAGGGAGGTCTGCACTGAGGGCATCTGCATTGATGGAGGGGGGTCTGCACTGAGGGGGTCTGCATTGATGGAGGGGGGTCTGCATTGATGGAGGGGGGTCTGCACTGAGGGGCTCTGCATTGATGGAGGGGGGTCTGCACTGAGGGGGTCTGCATTGATGGTGGGGGGTCTGCATTGATGGAGGGGGGTCTGCATTGATGGAGGGGGGTCTGCACTGAGGGGGTCTGCATTGATGGAGGGGGGTCTGCACTGAGGGGGTCTTCACTGATGGAGGGGGGTCTGCACTGATGGAGGGAGGTCTGCACTGAGGGGGTCTGCACTGATGGAGGGGGTTCTGCACTGAGGGGGTCTGCACTGATGGAGGGGGGTCT
This sequence comes from Lithobates septentrionalis, assembly GCA_037952835.1. Classification (NCBI taxonomy): domain Eukaryota; kingdom Metazoa; phylum Chordata; class Amphibia; order Anura; family Ranidae; genus Lithobates; species Lithobates septentrionalis. The sequence goes on along the minus strand of JBBDGP010000872.1, from coordinate 238,645 downwards.
GCACTGATGGAGGGGGGTCTGCACTGAGGGGGTCTGCACTGATGGAGGGGGGTCTGCACTGAGGGGGTCTATACTGACTCTGCTGGGGGCACCTGATGCAAGGACAGACTCTGCTGGGGGCACCTGATGCAAAGAGGGACTCTGCCGGGGGCACCTGATACGAGGACAGACTGCTGGGGACACCTGATACGAGGACAGACTCTGCTGGGGACCCCTGATGCAAGGACAGACTCTGCTGGGGACCCCTGATACAAGGACAGACTCTGCTGGGGACCCCTGATACAAGGACGGACTCTGCTGGGAGCACCTGATGCAAGGACGGACTCTGCTGGGGGCACCTGATGCAAGGACGGACTCTGCTGGGGGCACCTGATGCAAGGACGGACTCTGCTGGGGGCACCTGATGCAAGGACAGACTCTGCTGGGGGCACCTGATGCAAGGACAGACTCTGCTGGGGGCACCTGATGCAAGGACGGACTCTGCTGGGGGCACCTGATGCAAGGATGGACTCTGCTGGGCACACCTGATGCAAGGACGGACTCTGCTGGGGGCACCTGATGCAAGGACGGACTCTGCTGGGGGCACCTGATGCAAGGACAGACTCTGCTGGGGGCACCTGATGCAAGGACGGACTCTGCTAGGGGCACCTGATGCAAGGACAGACTCTGCTGGTGGCACCTGATGCAAGGATGGACTCTGCTTGTGGCAGGCGACGTGACTAGTGACACGCTCAGGGATCCCACTGATTCGGCATTATGGTGAGTTGAATGATTTAATTTTATATTACAATGTAATAATAGAAATAATGCGCTTCAATCATCCTGACACCATAACAATCATGGTGCCAGGATGATTGAAGCGTTAACACCAGGTGTTTGGAGTATCTTTATCTGCTGATTGTTAAACTTTCTAGAATACACATATTACTATTGTTGTGTAGGATCTGGGGCTGCTGTCCCGTCATTCCTCTCTCCCCCTTTCCCTCTCCATCCCTCATTCATCTCAGACTCTAACCACACACCCTTTGAGCCACACCCATTTAAGCCACGCCCACTTTTTCACGTAAACCACGCCCGTTTCCGCAGTTTTATGTTTTATTGCTAAGCCACGCCTACAAACGAATGCCCCACCCCCTAATTATTGTACGGCTCCGCCTACAGCCAAAAAAGTGTCCCACATATTTTTTTTGCAATGTTGGCAACTATGCATCTGATTAAAGGGCAGCTCATTTCTGTGCATGTTGGGAAAGCATACACTTTTTCATGCATTCCCCCCAATGCATACAGTGCCTTGCAAAAGTATTCGGCCCCCTTGAACTTTTCAACCTTTTGCCACATTTCAGGCTTCAAACATAAAGATATAAAATTTTAATTTTTTGTGAAGAATCACCAACAAGTGGGACACGATTGTGAAGTGGAACAAAATTTATTGGATATTTTAAACTTTTTTAGCAAATAAAAAACTGAAAAGTGGTGCGTGCAAAAGTATTTGGCCCCTTTACTTTCAGTGCAGAAAACTCACTCCAGAAGTTCAGCGAGGATCTCTGAATGATCCAATGTTGTCCTAAATGACTGATGGTGATAAATAGAATCCACCTGTGTGTAATCAAGTCTCTGTATAAATGCACCTGCTCTGTGATAGTCTCAGGGTTCTGTTGAAAGCGCAGAGAGCATCATGAAGACCAAGGAACACACCAGGCAGGTCCGTAATACTGTTGTGGAGAAGTTTAAAGCCGGATTTGGATACAAAAAGATTTCCCAAGCTTTAAACATCCCAAGGAGCACTGTGCAAGCGATCATTTTGAAATGGAAGGAGTATCAGACCACTGCAAATCTACCAAGACCTGGCTGTCCCTCTAAACTTTCAGCTCAGACAAGGAGAAGACTGATCAGAGATGCAGCCAAGAGGCCCATGATCACTCTGGATGAACTGCAGAGAACTACAGCTGAGGTGGGAGAGTCTGTCCATAGGACAACAATCAGTCGTACACTGCACAAATCTGGCCTTTATGGAAGAGTGGCAAGAAGAAAGCCATTTCTCAAAGATATCCATAAAAAGTCTCGTCTAAAGTTTGCCACAAGCCACCTGGGAGACACACCAAACATGTGGAAGAAGGTGCTCTGGTCCGATGAAACCAAAATCGAACTTTTTGGCCACAATGCAAAACGATATGTTTGGCGTAAAAGCAACACAGCTCATCACATTCAACACACCATCCCCACCGTGAAACATGGTGGTGGCAGCATCATGGTTTGGGCCTGCTTTTCTTCAGCAGGGACAGGGAAGATGGTTAAAATTGAGGGGAAGATGGATGCAGCCAAATACAGGACCATTCTGGATGAAAACCTGTTGGAGTCTGCAAAAGACCTGAAACTGGGACGGAGATTTATCTTCCAACATGACAATGATCCCAAACATACAGCAAAATATACAAAGGAATGGTTCACAAATAAATGTATCCAGGTGTTAGAATGGCCAAGTCAAAGTCCAGACCTGAATCCAATCGAGAATCTGTGGAAAGAGCTGAAAACTGCTGTTCACAAACGCTCTCCATCCAACCTCGCTGAGCTCGAGCTGTTTTGCAAGGAAGAATGGGCAAGAGTTTCAGTCTCTCAATGTGCAAAACTGATAGAGACATACCCCAAGCGACTTGCAGCTGTAATCGCAGCAAAAGGTGGCTCTACAAAGTATTAACGCAAGGGGGCCGAATAATTTTGCACGCCCCACTTTTCATTTTTTTATTAGTTAAAAAAGTTTCAACAATCCAATAGATTTCGTTCCACTTCACAATTGTGTCCCACTTGTTGGTGATTCTTCACAAAAAATAAAAATTTTATATCTTTATGTTTGAAGCCTGAAATGTGGCAAAAGGTTGAAAAGTTCAAGGGGGCCGAATACTTTCGCAAGGCACTGTAGATGTGAACTTAGCCATAGGGCTTTATTTACTAAAGACAAACAGACTGTGCACTTTGCAAAGTGCAGTTGCTCCACAGCTTAGTAAATGAGGTAAGGCTTCACTTTGCAAAGAATATCCAATCACGTGCAAGAAAAATAAATAGAACAGCATTTTTGTTTGCACATGATTGGACGATGGAAGTCAGCAGAGCTGCTGCTCATTTACTAAGCTCTGGAGCAACTGCAACTTTGCAAAGTGCACAGTCTTTTTCCCTTTAGTAAATCAACCCCATTGAGTGTTTAGTTTATGTGTTGAGTTTAAACTTTTGGTTGTACAGAGTTTGGATAACACAGGGTTAGAAAAAGAATGGTCATAAAACAACTTCACATTATTTGGACATACACAGAGTGATTGGGGGTTGCATATTATTATAATGAAGAGGTTGTTCTCTTTGAGCAGTACCATTGTGTTATTTATTGTTTTATCTATTAGTAGATGAGCGCAGAAGTTTTTTGATTATAGACCTCTTTATCTAAATATTTCTCAGCCCTTGCCTCCCACCAGCTTGCATAACCCCCAGGCTACTTCATACATCCATCTGACAGACATCACTTTGAGCTACCCCCCAGCTGAGTGACTCTATTGCATGGTTACTTTTCATTCTCTACCTTCCCAACATCCCTAGCCGGTCACCCCACAGACACTGCCACTGAACTAAATCCCCCCACAACTGAGTCACCCCCACCGTCTCACACCCCCATCCCACTGATGCTTGGGGGGGGCCCTGCATCTGCAGTTATTTCCACCACGGGGATGGTGTGTGGATAGAGCGGGTGGGGGAAATATCTGAGACCAATCTTTTGTGGCTCTCACTGCAGCAGCTGAAAGATTGGTTCAGTTATTTCCTTCACTCGCTGCACTAATCTGGATTTCTCTCACTGCCTGGGCCCCATCTCCCCACCTCACCCCCCGCAGTGCTGCCGGCTTCCCCCCTTTCCTCTCCCAATGGAATATACCAGCCCCTTCCTTTTGAAGACAGTGAGTGATTGATACTGATCACTCACTGTATTCATTCTTAACTGAGCATAGTAAACTATGTTTACTATGCTTCACTTTATGAATGGGCAGTAGTCTCTGTCTCCTGTTCATTCATTTTCAGTGCAACTGAGGCTGCAGAGAAAGGGACTGGGGAATCTGTGTCCTCAATACCTGTCTCTGTCTCAAAAGACCCCCCCCCCCCCAACAGAGTTGTGAAAAAAATGTTTAAAAAAAAAAAAAAAATTAAATTTAAAAAATTGATTAAACAAAATAAACATTGTAAAAAAAAAAAACATTTGTAAACAATCTGAGTGGTGTTAAACTCTGTACTACCACTTATACCTACAGTCAAGCCTATAATACGGATTACCTGTAGGTACTGTGAATATCTCCTAAACTTGCACCGTTTAGGAGATATTCAGAGTGTAAGCAGCTGATGACATCATCAGCGCATACACTCTGAAAGTCCGGCTTACAGTGCCCGACCTTCAGACCCCGTGCTGTTAAGGTGGCACTGCCCATGAGAGGCTCCCAGTACATTTATTGGGTCACCAGCTTTAAGTTTCATGCCACTCTTCATGTCACCAAGCTAGGTGCCCCTCCACAAAGGCTGTGCCGCATTAATGTTGCATCAGAAAGATGGCTGCTTTGTGGTGGCCATCTTTAAACCTGGGGGCGCCATGATCCCCTAGTGCCCGGGGGCCCCATGATTTGTCAGTTCGCCCCTGCTGTAGCCGTACTATTTTTATCCAGCCAATGCCATCCTCATTTTACATTCCAGTCTGTGGGAGTCTCTAACACATTCTCTGCATTTAATATGCATTCCTTTTAAGTGCAATGTTGATGCTGCGTGACCACTTGCACTATACTAAATGTAAGTTAAAGTTATTTCAAAAACACACCACAAAATGTATTTTAAGTTAACCACATCTGAAATGTAGCAACACATGGGTACCCTAGGAACAGACAATACACCCCTGTGCCCCAAGATTCAATATATAGCATCTCTTATTTTTGTATGAACCCTGATCAGCTTTCTTTCTGCCAGCATCATGATTTGCGAGCCAAGAAATCATGTAACTTAGTTCCAGTACCTTGGAATGCACACATAGATAAAACAGTAAATGAAAAGGCATTTAACATGAAATCAACCTTTTCCCTAGCATAAAATGCTTGCTGCTTGAAAATAGGTTAAAAGTTTTCTTTTTAAACATGCAGCTAAGTGCAGAGCACACACACCTCTCCTGAGCTGGAAAGACCTAGATAGCAATCCTGTGATGATGATAGACTGCTACCTTATCTGCAGTACTTCTGTGTTGTAGCACTGACATAGGAGAGGAGAGCCAGATCTGCAGTTTTCAGCCCTGCACACTGAACAGTCCAGTCTGAAAGCTAGCACAGCCATCTATATAATTACAGCTGGTAAGACATACCCAAAAATCACACTTTACTGTCTGAACTATTCTTAATGTTGGGGCATCCTAGATGTGCCATTGATTTAAATACAATGGGTTACTTTTTAATGGTTGGATGCAGGTATTCTATATGGGAGGCTTTTTTTTTTTTTCTAGCAGGAAATTGGGAGGGGCACATACACACCTGAGTAGCACAATTCAGTTCCAACTTTTCACATGTCTGCTGCACCTGCAATCATCCTGTGAATCCGCTCTGTACTATACTGGTGGGAGTTTAGAGGTGAGGCCTCTCTAAGCAGCCTTTTTTTACATAGGAACAATGCTAAGTAATTGCTTTATCTGATCGAAGGAGATAACACATCAAAATACAGTAGCAGCAGGTGAATATATCAAGTTCTTTAATTGAAGTATTTTTTTATGTTTTTACTGCTTTAATTATTTACATGCTTTTTTTATTTCTATAAGTTGCCTTTTATAAAGTTTATGAATGTACTCGCATAGCTTCACTATTTTTGGGGCCTTTTTTATTTTTTTATGTGGAGCTATTTGTTTTATAGTGTTTGTGATTATTTCAACCCATATATTATTTTTATCTAAATAATTGTTTTCAAAAGTATTTTTTTGTAGACTTCTTTTTGCTTGGTTTCAGGTTTTTTCCTAAATTTGTTTTCGTAAGATTTAGTACTAAGTAGTCTGACTTTGCTTGCCCATGTGTTTTTTGCTAGGCATGCAAGCCTGGTATTTAAAAGTGTTGTGTGGTGTGGTGTTTTTTTTTTTTTTTTTTTTTTTTTTTTTAATATGTTTTAGCTATGAGGTTGTTAAGGCTACTTTCACACTAAGGCGCTATAGCGCTAAAAAAAAAATAGCACCCGGAAAGCGCTTCTCCTCTCACTCTTTCACACTGGAGCGGTGCACTTGCGGGACATTAAAAAAAGTCCTGCAAGTAGCATCTTTGCAGCGCTTTAGGAGCGGTGTATGCACCCCTGCCCATTGAAATCAATAGGCAGCGGCGCTTTACCCCCGACGTCCCCAACGCCTCAGTGTGAAAGTGCCCTTAAAGATTTAGGCAGCCCTAATGTTATCTTGCACAAATTTTACTCTATTAAAAAATGATTACATGGTACTATCCCTGCTGGGACCCTTTGATACATTAGTGGTCCTTCTGGAACACCGAAGTATAAACAGTAGTTGGTAATTTAGGGGTTCATTTACTAAAGACAAATACGCCTTTTACTTTGCAAGGCAATTTCCCTTAGCTTAGTGAATGTGTTGAAAACTTTGTTTTTAAGAAATATCGATTCATATGCAGGAATAAACTTAATTTTTGCAGACACACAATTGAATGATGGAAGTCCATAGGATAAAAGTCCCTTACAAAGTGAACAGCCCATTTGCCTTTAAAATCACCCCACCCCTATTCCATGAAATGATTATATACAATGTATAATGGCAGTGAAGTGGAAAATGGGAAAGCATCCTAGGGCACTTAGTGTTATATGAGCCTTACACCGCTGTATCCTTTTGTTACCAAGCTGGTGCCTGCTTACAAGATCAAGACTTGTGTTTCCATAGCACTGAATTATCAGCGTGTTGCCAGTGTGATAACATGCCACCAACGCAATGATATGTTCGTAGCAGTACATGCCAACATCAAAGTGGGTCCAGGTTCCATGATCTCTCCTCATCCTCTCCATGATAAAAACAAATTCTCCACAGCACCCTGAAAGCTTGTTAGTGGTAGTAAATCCAAAAATGTAATTTTTTTGCAGCATACCAATTATTAGATGCGGTTGCTGTATTTGTTTCCCTTTTTTTATTTTTTTTTCACCTGGTTACCCTGCCAGTAAATCCTGTTTTTTCAACTTTGTTAGACCAAGTTGTCCAGAAAAAGTAGCGGTTGGAGGGTTGAGATAAACCATTTACCACTGACGGGTGATTTCAATCGGTCACCTTTTGTTCAAAAAAAAGAAAAACGGTTGACATTTGGCCCCTGTGTATGTCGGTCAATTCGGCCGGCTTCTGTCAGACGTGTGTGTGTGTATGTATGTGTGTGTGTGTGTGTGTATAGATAGATAGATAGATATAGATTTATATAGCGCCAACAGTTTACGCAGTGCTTTTATAATACAATAAAATTTAAGAGGTTATAATCTAATAGGGTGGGGCAGGTGGTACAAAAGGTTGTAATTGTGGGGAATGAGCTCATGGAAGTGGTAAAAGATTAGTTGGAGACGTGATAGGCTTCCCTGAAGAGATGAGTTATCAGGGATCGCCTGAAGGTAGCAAGAGTAGGGGATAGCCGGACAGGTTGAGGTAGTGAGTTCCAGAGGATGGGAGAGGCTCTGGAGAAATCCTGGAGACGAGAGAGCTTGAGAGTAGGAGGTCTTTGAGAAGAGCGGAGAGGACGATTTGGGGTATTTTTTTGGAGATAAGATTGGTGATGTAGCTCGGGCAGAGTTGTGAATGGCTTTGTATGTTGTGATTATTAGTATTTTGAATTTAATTCACTGGGTGATTGGGAGCCAGTGTAGGGATTGGAGTAGAGGGTTGGCAGACACTGAGCGGTTGGTAAGGTGGATAAGTCTGGCAGCAGCATTCATGATAGACTTAAGAGGGGATAGCCTATGGAGAGGCAGGCCAATGAGAAGGGAGTTGTAATAATCAAGGCAAGAGAAAACAAGGGAGTGAATGAGGAGCTTGGTGGTTTCATTTTTTTTAAAAGGGGGCGAATTTTAGAGATGTTACGGAGGTGAATTCTACAAACTTTTGACAACGATTGGACTTGAGGCTGAAATGACAAGTCGGAGTCTAGGATTACACCTAGTACCCTGGCGTGAGGGGAGGGACTGATGGTTGCATTGTTGATTGTGATGGAAAAGTCATGGAGGGGGGCACGGGTGGGGGGGAATATTAATAGCTCAGTTTTAGAGAGGTTTCATTTAAGGAAGTGGTGCAACATCCATGCTGATATATCAGTAAGTTAGTAATGCGAGAGGAGACTGAAGGAGTGAGGTGAGGAATAGACAGATTCGGGTGGTATTGGAAGCCATGGGCAGTTATTAAGTGACCAAGGGAAGAGGTTTAGATAGAGAAGAGAAGGGGTCCAAGAACAGAGCCTTGGGGGACCCCCACAGAAAGGGGCAATGGGGAGGAGGAGACAGTTGTAGGTAACACTGAAGGAGCGCTGTGATAGGCAGAGAACCAGGATGGAGCAGAATCTCGGAGTCCAAGGGAATGTAGTTTATTGAGAAGGAGCGGGTGGTCAACAATATCAAAGGCCGCAGAGAGGCCAAGTAGTAAGAGTATGGCGTACTGGCTGTTGGTTTTAACAGTAAATCATTAGTGAATTTTAGTAAGGCAGTTTCCGTGGAGTGCTGCGAGCAAAAGCCAGACTGTAAGGGATCAAGAAGGTTATTTTCACTGAGGTAGGAGCTAAGACTGTTGTAGACTAAAGCCTCGTACACGCGATCAGATTTTCCGCCGGGAATTGTATGATGACAGACTGTTGGAGGAAAATCCGACCGTTTGTACGCTCCATCGGACAATTGACAGATTTTCCGCGGACAAATGTTGGATGGCAGGCTTATAAATTTTCCGCGGACAAATGTCTGTCGGATTTTCCGATCGTGTGCACAAGTCCATCAGACAAAAGTCCAAAGTACAAACACGCATGCTCGGAAGCGAGGACGAGTCAGAAGCGGTCAGTCTTGTAAACTAGCGTTCGTAATGGAGAATCAACATTGGTGACGCGGCAAATTATGAAATCTCTAAATGCAGCGCACATTCTCTTTTTCTTTAATGGGATAATAACGAAGCTGCTTTGCTGGTGATACTGATGGAGTTCTGCCAAACTTATTTTACCCACTTCCCGCCCAAGGACATCATATGACCTCCTGGAATTTCAGTGGGAATATCTGAATGATGCCTGCAGCTACAGGCATCAGTCAGACATCCTTGTTTTCCGCCGGTGATTCTGTGCACCATAAGAATGATCATAGTGGCAGTTCCGCCGCTTGATCGTTCTTACAGGCGACTGGAGGGGACATCTGCCGCCATCCGGTGCTTCTCCGGGCTCTCCCGTGCCATTGGGGACCCGGAAAACGAGCATAGATGACGAGCATAGAGATTTCCGGTGACCACATGATCACCAGTCATCTCATCTCTATGACCATCGGAGGCCCGGGCGCGACGTTATGACGTCACGTCTGGGCCGCGGATGTAAACAAAGCCGCGATCACGGCTGGTAAGCATGAGATCGTGGATTTTTTTTTTTTTACGATCTCGTGCTTTCCAGTCTGGAGGAGAGATGTGGGTTCTTATTGACCCAGCATCTCTCCATAAAGAGGACCTGTCACGAATGATTCCTATTACATGGGGATGTTTACATTCCTTGTAATAGGAATAAAAGTGATAAAAAAAAAATGTTGTAAAAATAAAAAAAATAAAGTAAAATAAAAAATAACAACGTTCAAACCACACATGTGAGGTATCGCCGCGTGCGTTAGAGTGTGAGCAACACTTCTAGTACTAGACCTCCTCTGTAACTCTAAACATGTGACCTGTAAAAAAATTTAACTCGTCGCCTATTGAAATTTTTAAGTACTGAAGTTTGGCGTCATTCCATGAGTGTGCGCAATTTTAAAGCGTGACATTTTTGGTATCTATTTACTCGGAGTAACAACATCTTTCACATTATATAAAAAAATTGGGCTAACTTTACTGTTTTGTTTTTTTTGAAAATCATGAAACATCATTTTCCAAAAAAAAAACACGTTTGAAAAATTGTTGCGCAAATACCGTGTGAGATAAAAAGCTGCAATGACCGCCATTTTATTCCCTAGGGTGTCTGCTAAAAAATGTGTATATATAATGTTTGGGGGTTCTGAGTAATTTTCTAGCAAAAAAATTATGATTTTTACATGTAGGAGAGGAGTGCCAGAATAGGCCTGGTATGGAAGTGGTTAAAAGGCTTTTATTTTTCTAGTGATATCAATAAATTAAAATAAAGCATATGGAAAAATGGACTTTAGAGGCACCAATTGCAAAAAATATGGGAAGGCGATACCTACAATGAGCTAGGGTAGCTGCACGCCCCGATGCAAATACAAAACATGAAGGAAATTTCCCTGTGGGGTTTTGAATTGCAGCAATGAAGTCATAAATTAGAAAAAATAGTTTTATTACAACAATAAATAACAGAATCTGTCACAGAAATTATGCTGGGAGTGCCCCTTTTTTGACCATATGTAATGTCGGTCTTCTTCAGGGAAAAAGCATTAAAGATTTCTAGAAAATATAGTATATAAGTAAGTACAGTAAAACCTTGGTTTGTGAGCATAATTCGTTCCAGAAACATGCTTGTAAATCCAAAGCACTTGTATATCAAAGCATTTTTTTTTACAGGGTATAAAAGAGAAGAGAGGCACCTCCTAAGTGTAGCAATAAGTTGCTGTTGTAACTTCATTAAATGTAACCATATTGCTACACTTAGAGGCACCTCTCTTCTCTTTAATACTCAGTTGTGACATGACGCTACTCTTATATCAAGACATCGCTTGTATATCAAGGCAAAATTTATTAAAACATTTTGGTTGTCTTGCAAAACGCTCTCAAACCAAGGTTTTACCGTATATTAGATTGTAACATAAAACAATAGCTCTACATGTTTCGTGAAAAAAACGCTTCTTCAAGAGCCTGGTAAATTCTAAGAGAAGAAAAAGAGGCAATCAATAATAAACATAGCAAAGTATATCAATGGTATAAAATATGTCTCAAAGGTATAAAGGACCCCATGGCATCAATCTGAAAAGACCACCAATGGGACATGCGGGTAGTGCAGTGGATATCATGTGGGGACATGCCAGATAGAAACGGTAAAAAAAAAAAAATTTCAAAGTGCTATAATGGTGGGATCCTCCCAAATAAAAGGTTGTTGCACTTGAGGTTAATCTGTATGGCAAATATCTATAGGAGGGGTTTCCACCATCCCTGCTAAGTATCATTTATGTCGTATTTTCAGTTGTGTATTATATGTGAAGTTACGCATCACAGAGACCTTTATTTTGGTAATATTGAAGTTTATTGAGGATTCTACCATTTTTGTTAAGTTATTGATTAGTAAGTTAGTGCTGCACTTTTTTTTGTGTGGTGTGGGAACACATAACAGTGATTAGCAGCAGGGCTCTTACTGACACTTTTTTGTTTTACCTCCAGTAGTTTATTTTAAATAGTAGTGTGGTGATTAACCATTATACTAAAGATCGGCATGTGTCATTAATAAACATCAACAAATTTCAGTTGTGCCCCACCAGGGCGGCCCCACATGAACTGAGCAGCCAGGCACATTTTCCATCTCCCCATCCCTACACTCAGTGCACTGACGGGTGGCACTGATTGGAAGCACTGACAGGTGGCACTGGTTGGAAGCACTGACAGAGGCGAGGGGGGAGTGACATTAAACGGATATTGGGGCTTGTAACAGCCACTCAGTGTAACACTGTCATGTATTGTAACTGCATGCAGGGAGAGAGAGGAGCTGTCAGAATTCAGCGGTGATGTCGGGTGGGTGGGGCCGAGCAGCTATCGAGCACCAGCCAATTATTGGGCTGCTTAAGAAAGGATGCAGAGCCACATACACGTAGCGGCCCGCCCAGACCCCATCCCATTGGCTGGTGTTCGATAGTTGCTCGGTCCCACCCACCCCCGACATCACCACTGAATTCTAACAGCTCCTCTCTCTCCCTGCATGCAGTCACATTACAATGCATGACAGTGTCACACACTGAGCGGATCTTACAAGCCCCAATATCTGCTCAATGTGATACTGTCTCACAAGCAGAGCGGGGTACACATTGCTTGGATGCACACTTTCACAGCAACCCAGGCAGATCTCGGGAGACAGCCAGCATGGGGCTACACAAACACTGCACAGGTGATTAGGGTCTGCCCAGGCACACTCGGCACACCTTATGCGCACGCCTATGCTCGGCACACCCTGTTCGCACGCTTATGCAGAGAGCGCTGATTGGCGTGTTCTGGCGGGGATCACCCCCTGTCAGAACACAGCAGCTCAGCAGAGATAGTCACTGAACTAACCTTGCATTGTTAGTACAGCGGCTCCAACCGGAGCTGCCAAGTTTTTTTTTTTTTTTTTTTTTGTTTTTTTTTCGTGCAACCCTCTGGGTTTGTGTGTACCCAGCTTAAGGCTACAGTCCATTCACACCTGTGCCTTTTTCAAGCGGTGTGTATTTTAGAAAGGGTCATGGACTTTTTTGCCCACAGTAGGTTGCGTTTTTGGTTCCATTGGTTGCATCAAAAAAGCAGTGCTTGAGTTTTATGTCTTTCCACTATGTTTATGCTGGTTTCACCTGCATGACAACAGACACCTCCCAAAAATGCATGTCAAAACGAGTGTCAAAATGCAAAATGCACCAGTAAAACGCCTTAACTACAACCTGCATAGGTGTGAACCTAGCGTAATACAGGAAGTGTGTTACTGGTCGAATTGTTTGATAAAAATAAGGGGAAAAGCCTTTTTAAAAAAAATTGCAGCCACCACATTTCTGCTTTGATAATCTGCAATATGATGTTTGTAAAGCTGGCCAGGGCCGGTACAAGGCAGGGGCGGAAGGGACACGTGCCCTGGGCGCTACCATTTGCCATAGGAGGGGGGGCGCAGCCTGCAGGTGAAGTTTTGCAACAGCCGCTGCCCGCCAGTGTATACTACAACAAGTAACCTATGTCAGCGCCCAGCGGCACTGTACAAATTGTGTGTGCCGAATTTGTGCGCTCCTGCATCCTCCCTTCCCTCAGCACAGCTTCACTGTTTCAGTTTACTCCCCCTACGGAGGAGTCCCATAGTCCCTGCCAGCGGCGTGACGTCATATCACTCATGGCCGAAGGGCGAGGTGGGAGGACTCAGAGGAGCGCAGGCAGCTGTGTCGGACCCGGCGCGCTGTGATCTCGAGGAGTCGAGGAGCTGCTGCCTGGCTGGCTCGAGTCCAGCTGTATTCTCAAGGAAGCTAAGGTAGATTGGGATTGCAGTGTGTGGCAGACAGTGTCTGAACTTGTGTAAAAGTAAGCGCTAAACAAACAATAAATGGCTTGATTGGGGGAGGGGGAGGAGGCTTAGGGGAGGTAAATGACAACCACTGCTTTTTAATTTCTGCTGTATGTTATAGCCTGTAACAGATGGTGAAGTATACAGTGTGTGCACCCTCTCCTGCATGGATTTTGGCTGGAAGAGGAGAGCTGCCTTGTGGACTGTGGAAGTGTTCTCCTGGGCATGCAGTGTATTGTGATGTCCAGGCTAGCATAGCTGTATGACAGGTGTCCCAAACAGACACTGGTCCGTGTGCAGTCCTTGCAATGTCCACTGCCGCCACTGACTTTTTAAAATATTTTTTTATAAGGTTTTTTTTTTTAACCACTTCAGCCCCTGAAGATTTTACCCCCCTCCTGACCAGAGCACTTTTTGCGATACGGCACTGCGTCGCTTTAACTGACAATTGCGCGGTCGTGCGACGTGGCTCCCCAACAAAATTGATGCCCTTTTTTTCCCACAAATAGAGCTAACTTTTGGTGGTATTTGATCGCCTCTGCGGTTTTTATTTTTTGTGCTATAAACAAAAATAGAGCGACAATTTTGAAAAAACACATTATTTTTAACTTTTTGCTATAATAAATATCCCCCAAAAATGTATAAAAAAAACATTCTTTTTTCCTCATTTTAGGCCGATACGTATTCTTCTACATATTTTTTGTAAAAAAAAAATTCGCAATAAGCAATTATTGATCGGTTTGCGCAAAAGTTATAGCGTTTACAAAATAGGGGATAGTTTTATGGCATTTGTATTAATATTTTTTTTTTTTTAAATGGCGGCGATCAGCGATTTTTTATTGTGACTGCGACATTATGGCGGACACATCGGACATTTCTGACACATTTTTGGGACCATTGTCATTTATACAGCAATCAGTGCTCTTAAAAATGCACTGATTCCTGTGTAAATGACACTGGCAGTTAAGGGGTTAACCACTAGGTGGCAGTGTAGGGGTTAAGTGTATCCTAGGGGTGTGTTTCTAACTGTGGGGGGGGGGTGGCTACATGTTACACGTCACTGATCTCTGCTCCGATGACAGGGAGCAGAGATCAGTGACGCTGTCACTAGGCAGAACGGGGAGATGCTGTTTACATCAGCATCTCCCCGTTCTTCCTCCCCGTGAGGCGATCGCGGGTATCCCTGCGGCGATTGAGTCCGCGGGACCCGCGACTCGACTCACGGAGCTTGGCGCGCGCCCACTGGCCACCTCTTAAAGGGCAACGTACAGGTACGTGGTTTTGCCTGTACGAGCCCTTCTGCTGCAGTATATCTGCGTGAGGCGGTCGGCAAGTGGTTAAAATGGGGTGGCGGGTCCATTAGTGGTAAAGCGTCGCCAGTTTTAGCTACGCTTTACCACTATTTAAGTGGTAATTTTCGACGGCTAGCAGGGAACTTTTAATCCCCAAGAAAGGGTTAAAAGCGCCCATGTTGCTAGCCGGAGGTGGCTGAGGGGAGGTTAATTACAATGGTATAAAAATACTTATCATTAAAATGTGTGAGTGAACTGTTTCTATTACATTAAACCTAATTGAATTTGTATTGTTAAGTATATTCTTGTTTTGAAACAACATTGATTCTTTATTAAAAACGGGGGGGGGGGGGGCGCAGTTTGCCATCTTCGCCCTGGGCACCAATTGGCCTTGTCCCAGCACTGAAGCTGGCCATAGATGGTTTGTAATTTGGCTAGTTCAGCAGCAACTGGACACATTTCAAACCATCTATGGACTTTCCTGTTTTAAGAAGAATCGATCCAATCAGTGTATTCTGATAGCAGAGGAGTCCTGCTGTCGGAATATAATATCTCAGCAGGGAGGATTCCCGCATCTGCCTCATACATGTGGGTGGGAGAATTCATTCAGTTCTTTTTTTCCTATCAGCTCATTGGCTGATCGAAAAACCTGATCAATGTATCACCAGCTTTATGCAAGTTGAAGTTTAATCTATTTAGCAATTGTTCATCCTCTTCCAGCAGATTTTAGGTGCTTGGCTGGTTCAACTTGACCAAGCACATTGCAAATGCTGGATCTAAAACTGTCTGCTAGGTGTCAAGCCTTGCAGTGCAGCAATCTGAACGCTGCAGCATTGTGGCAATGAATACTTTTGCTGTATGGCTTTTTCCTGCAAGAGGATGATCTAGGTAGAAAGATACATAACAAAACACACTACATTGAATGCTCCTACAGTATGTAACCAACACTGTGTAAACAAGTCCTTTTATATTTAAAAAAAAAATCCTATCCTATAGTGTAAGGAGGTATTGGTAAGATGTGATATGCGTTGCCCAGTTTGTCACCCTTGCCTCCTGCCCACCGTACACCAGCTATGTGCTGTGATTGATCAACAAAAACATATTACTGTTTTATATTACAGGACCAGAACAGTGAAGGAGCAAATGCCCCAATGGAAATCGAATCTGACCTTAGATGACTAGAACATTGTTAGGTGTAACTGCACAAGGCCAGCCGTGTGTGTGTGTGTGTGTGTGTGTGTGTGTGTGTGTACATTTTTTATGTAATCATTTTTTAGTTCTCCGTTTTTAATATGCAAAACTTGAGTGATGTATAGTGAGGCCTGCAAACGGAAAGAAAAAGTAGTGCAGGGCCGGGCATGACATTGTGCAAGGGGAGACAACAAAGAGTTAACGAAATGGTGTAACAAGAAAGTGTAACAGGAAGGGGTTGGAACGGTTTGTGAAAGACTGAGGGGGTCCAGGATTACACGGTCTCCCCACCCCTGGTGATTCCCACGTGGGAGGAGGCTCGGCAGTGGAGAAGTTCAGCCATGGCCCGGTGGCTCCAGAGTGCAGAGGGGTCCACCAGCCAGGTCGGACTAGGTGCAGAGCGGAGGCAGATGAGGGGGAAGGACTTGCCAGGGCTCCACAAGATGGGGCACGCATAGTAACACAGCAGTAAGCGGGTCCGGTGCTGGTGGGCATTTACATCTATGGCAGGGATCCACGGCCTCCAGGCCCCCCTCGTCTGGGGGTCTGCAGAGTTCAACATCACAGGCTCCTGAAGTACAGTCCGAAGGGGAGCTGTTCGGAGGAAGTGGAGTTACAGAGGCTCGCGGCACTGACGGAGGTGGGAGCGGCGGCTGTGGGGGGCATTCCTGGTCCAGTAAGTTACCTGTTTTACATAATGCTTATTTAAATGCTGCACTTTGTTGTTTGTTGGGATTGGAAGGGGGGGTGGCAGGGACTAACAGAGCTGACACACAGCCACCTGCGGCCACGTCAGCTGCCCCCCAGGTGGCGGGTGCGTCGCCCGCCAGTTCAGGGTCAGAGGCACAGTTGCTGGATTTGCTGGGGGGGTTGCGGAATCTAATCCAGCGTTTTGCAGAGAGACAGTCAGCCCCCACAGGTGTCACCATGGGTACAACCAGTGGTAGGGGGTAATGCGGGGGGGACAGTCTGGGATGGGGCCCCAGCTACATGGGTCATGGGTGTCCCAACGGCCCCGGGGGAGCCTCCCGTGCCTCCCTTTGAAGCTGCGGCAGTGAGTTCCAAAGCTGGGGAAGAAGTGGGAGTGTCGCAGGAGAGCACAGGTAGGAAGGATGTGGTGCCGATTGCTGACGCAGCGAAATGTATGTGTGCTTTGAAGGGCCATTAGGGGCACATTTGAAGCAAGAAGTCGGGGCAAAATTTGCAAGGGTGAGTATGTGGAAATCTTCTCCTTACTGCCTCTGGAAAAATTATGTAATCTAGATAAGGTGAAGCCGGACGACTCCAAGAAGGAGGATGAGGAGAAGCGGAGGTACAGGTTAATTCCTTGGACGTTTAACTAGTTACAGGCGTTTGCCATTATGGCAAGCGTTATAGGGGAGAGGAACCCAGAACATTGTTTGGCTCTATTCTGTTACATGGACGTCGTCGGCGAGACTCATCGGGTATATGGGGGGGGGTCAGTATGGCTGAGGTATGATGAACAGTTCAGGCAGCGTAGGGCTGTCTGTCCGTCACTCAGATATGACCACAAAGACATCAGCCTTTGGATGTGTCCTCGAATCGAGCCCAGAGCCACTTTTTTCAGGGGGGGCCGGGAGTGCGCCTTCCTCTGGACTGTCGGACGGAAAAAAATGGGGGATCTGCTGGCAGTATGAGGGCTCCTGTAAGTTTGGGGGGTCCTGTCGTTTCAAGCACGAGTGCTCCGGATGCGGGGGCGTACATCCCCTGTCCCGAAGCTTCAAAAAAAGCAAGCGTACCGCTGAGTTTGCCCACAAAAGGGATGACACTGGTGAGGGGGGGGGGGGGATGCAACCTTTTCTAAATAGATGCCCTGATTGGGAAGCGGCGAAAATCCTGGCCGTAGGTTTCTCAGAAGGTTTCAGGATTCCATGTTCTCTATCAAATGTCCCGCATATGGCGAGAAATTTGAGATCAGCATTACAACACCCGGGGGTGGTTTCAGAGAAATTGGCTAGGGAAGTTACACTGGGGCGTGTGGGTGGTCCGTTCTCTGAGAAGCCTTTGCAGACTTTGGTTGTTTCACCTCTGGGGGTTGTGCCTAAGAAGGAACCTAACAAATTTCGCCTTATTCACCACCTATCTTTTCCAAAAGGGGGTTTGGTCAATGATTCGATAGACCCTGAAGCTTGCACAGTGTCATACACCTCTTTTAACGCAGCTGTTGGGTGGGTGAGGAGATATGAGCAGGGGGCGCTGATGGCAAAAGCTGACATAGAATCCGCTTTTCTCATGCTACCGGTACATCCGGACAGTTTTTGGCTGCTGGCAAGGGGAATTTTATGTGGATCGCTGCCTGCCCATGGGCTGCTCCATTTCATGGGCCATGTTTGAAATGTTCAGCTCATTTTGGAATGGGTGGTTAGGGACGTATCGGGCCTGGATTCGGTCATCCATTATTTCGATTTCCTTTGTGTGGGGCCTCCTTCATCCAATGCTTGTGCGATTCTCCTGTCTACATTGTAACGCGTTGCAGGTAGGTTGGGTATTCCGTTGGCGGTGGAAAAGACTGAGGGCCCGACTACAGAGCTCAGTTTCTCCCCACGACTTTCAGGACAGCACCTGGAGAGAGCGCAGCTCCACCCACTTTTCCCAGGAAACACTGCAGTCAGTTTTTTTTTTTTTTTTTTTTAAAGACCGGACGATTCCACCATGGCCTCAGTTGTAGTGTTTCCGCCGCCATGGTGGAAGCGCTGCAGGGAGCCAGGGGTGTGCAGCGCTTTCTCCAGGTGGAGAGAGTTGGGAGCATACCGGTATTTAGTTCTTTTTTTTCTGTGCAGACCAGCCCAGCTTCCTCCCTTTTACGTGCGGGGGTTGCTCCGGCGTCCTCCCCTCTTCAAAACCGGTGAGGGTCAGGCTGCTGGGGGTCCCCGCTCCCTCAGACCGGCGGCTATCTGGGGAGGAGCGGCGTCTCCTCTTCATCCCCAATGCTCAGCCTTCCGGGTTCCGGTGGCGAGCGCATCACTACAGCCGGGGGCGGGACCTCCAGCGGCGCGACGCGGCTTTCGGTTCCGGCTGCTGGAACGCAGGAGGAGAGGGCAGGTCGCGTTTGGCTGACGTCATTTCCGGCCCTCGCAGCGGCGAGCGGACCGGGAAACTTTAAATACAGGCACCTGACACCATTGGGAATCCGGGCAGCATGGAGGAGGAACAATTGGTAGTGGCAGGAGCCACACAAGTCAGCCAGGCCCAGGTAAGCGGGGACAGCGGTCTCTGTATCTTACTCTATGGGCATGTTTTAGTTTCCCTCTTTGCTAAATTCTGGGAATTTTAAAGAGCCTGCAACACTCTTCCTGTGTATTGAAGCAGGAAGTAAGTGTGTTTTAAGGATTGTGAAGTAAATCTGTGGGGGGATTTACTGGCTGAGTTTAAGTAGAGGGGTTAAAGTGTTAGCTTCTCCATTTTTTTTCAGCATGCTGTTTGTTTGTAGGGTAAAAAATTCTACATACGGTGTTATTTTCTTATATATTTCAGAAGGCAAAAGAAAAGACCAAACATTCCTCTTTTTCTGTTAAAAAGAAATGCCCATCTTGTAAAAATGTGCTTAAAGAGTCTTGGGCAAAAGTGTTATGCAAAGGATGTATTGCAGACTTAGTGAAAGAGGAATCCACTCCTACCACACCTGTGGTTCAGCAAGATTTACTGAGCTCTTTCAGAAAAGATTTGGCTGATACTTTTGAATCATTCAAATCTTATCTTGACAAACGTCCAGCTGCAGGTAGCAGCTCAGTACCTCGTTCACAGTCCTCTGTTTCTGCATACAGAGGGGGCAGTGACTCTGAAGAGGAAGATCGTAGCGTGGCTACGGAATCTGAGGAAGAAGCAGAGGAAGAGAGAGAATCTTCTTCTGCTTCTTCTCGCTATAAATTATCTCTAGAGGAGGTGGACGATCTGTTAAAAACTATCCACACTACTCTAAATATTACAGAGGGTAAAACCCTGCTTTCGTTACATGACAAAATGTGTCAAGGCATGGGTGAAGTGAAGCACAGGGTGTTTCCGGTGCATAAGTTTCTGTCAAACAGTTAAAAGGGAATGGAAGGACCCAGAGAGGGCCCCTTTCTTTTCTAGATCCCTCAAACGCAGGTTTCCCTTTTGAAGAAGATAGCACATAGGTCTGGAACAAAAAACCTAGACTGGATGCGGCTTTCTCTCAAGTATCGAGAAACACCGACCTGGCGTTTGAGGACATGGGTATCCTCAAGGATCCCATGGATAAAAGGGCTGACTCCTTGCTGAAGAAAGTTTGGGACTCCACCCTAGCAAATCTAAAGCCAGCTATGGCCTCAACAGTGGTGGCCAGAAACCTAGAGCATTGGCTGGAACAACTAAAAGATCACATCGAGGCAGGGACCCCTCGTAAAGATCTTTTTAGAGACACTACCGGTACTACTGAAAGCAGTAGGATATATAGCAGATGCTTCAGCTGAATCAGTCAGGATGTCAGCCAGATCCTCTGCCTTAATTCAACGCGTAGAGCTTTATGGGTCAAGACTTGGACCGGAGATACAGCCTTAAAGACCAAGCTGTGTGGTCTACCCTTTGAAGGGGATTTAATTTTTGGCCCGGGTCTTGAAGCCATACTGGAAAGAATGGCTGACAAGAAAAAGGCCTTCCCCATTAAGAAAAAGGTGACCCCTCAGGGCAGTAAAAATTTTCGTCCTTTTCGGAAAACCTCAGATACAAAGGAGACAGGTTATAAAAGACCTTGGAGGTGTCAGAGAGGCAGGGGCAAGTCAGGAGTGCTATTTCGCCCCTCTACCCCGAATACAAAAAGCCAGTGACTGTCCTCCGACTGTGGGAGCAAGGTTACAGACCTTCTTTCCACAGTGGCAGAGGATAACGGACAGTCAGTTTATCCTCAAAACCATAAAAGAGGGTTACGGACTGGAGTTTTCACAACCACCTCCGGTTCGGCTTTTTATAACTCAGGCTCCCAGAGATCCAGAAAAGCTTGCAGCTATGACTACAATTCTACAGGAATTATTTCAGCAAAAGGTGATCATAAATGTTCCCCCCAAAGAAGTGGAACAGGGGTGCTATTCGCACATATTTCTGGTAAAGAAGCCTTCAGGCAAATTCAGATTAATTCTAAACCTGAAGATTCTCAACAGATCTGTCGGGTACAAAAAATTCAAGATGGATACGATCTTTTTGGTGAGGGGTCTCCTGATCCCAAACTGTTTTATGGTATCCATAGACCTGAGGGATGCATATCTCCATGTGCCTATAGCCCCAGCATCACAAAAACACCTCAGATTTGCGATCAGGATGGGAGAGTCTATCATACATCTTCAGTCCAGAGCTCTCCCTTTCGGGCTGTCATCCTCTCCGAGGAAATTCACAAAGATCCTGGCAGAGGCCTTAGCCCCTCTCAGAGTAGAGGGAATCTCGATTGTCCCATATTTAGACGATCTTCTATTATTTGCCAAAACAAGGCATATATTGGAAAAGGATCTGGAAAGGACAAAGAGACATCTGGAGAGCCTGGGCTGGTTATTAAACAAAGAGAAATCAAACATGATTCCATCACAGAGAATAAAGATTCTAGGTTACACGATAGATTCCATACAGGAGAGAATCTTCCTCCCAGAGGAAAAGTTTGTAAAACTTCAGGATGCGGTAAAAAAGACCCAGACAAACCTGCCGATTTCTATCAGGGCAGCTATGTCCGTCTTGGGGCTCCTTACTGCAGCGATACCAGCAGTACAGTGGGCACGTTTACACGCAAGGGATCTTCAGCAGACAATCTTGAAAAATTGGTCCTATGGAGAGTCCCTAGAAAAAATGATAATATCCCCCCGAGTTCAGAGGAAACTCTGTTGGAGGAGTCACTCCAATCTGGTCGGGGGCCTGCTCTGGTGTTTTCCCCACGAGAAGAGGTTAACAACGGATGCGAGTTCCTGGGGTTGGGGCGCCCACCTGGAAGGACAGATGGCTCAGGGGAATTGGACGAACAGGGAAGCCAGGAACTCCTACAATTGGAGGGAGTTAAGGGCTATTTTCCTAGGACTATGGGCTTTCGAGAAACTAGTCCAGGGGCACCATGTTCAAATACTATCAGACAATGCCACAGCAGTGGCATATGTGACAAGACAAGGAGGTACGAGAAGCAGTCTTGCTAGCCTTGTCCCTTCAGATTCTGTCCTGGGCAGAAAACAATTTAAAGTCCCTAACAGCGGTACACTTAAAAGGGGATCTGAATCTAGTGGCCGACTTTCTAAGCAGAGAAAGGATACTAGAGGCAGAGTGGAGTCTAAACAAGCAGGTATTCCAAAAATTAACAGAGAAATGGGGAACTCCTCAGACCTGTTCGCATCCCAGAAGAATTCAAAGGTAAAAGCCTATTATTCACTAAACAGGCAAGATCAAGCGAGAGGGCTGGATGCGCTGGCACAACCGTGGAACTTCCACTTGTGTTACGCCTTTCCCCCCTTTCAAATGATCCCTTTTGGTTCTAAAGAAATTACAACAAGAGTTCACAAGTATGATCCTAGTGGCTCCTTTTTGGCCCAAAAGGCCCTGGTTTGCAACTATACAGAGGATGGCGGTGGAACCTCACTGGTTCCTTCCACTTCAAAAAATCTCTTAACCCAGGGTCCCCTTCAGCATCCAAATATCAACCAGCTCAAGCTGACGGGGTGGTTACTGAAGAGCAGATTCTAAAAAGAAAAGGCTTCTCAGACAAACTGGTGTCGACCCTGTTAAGTAGCCGTAAAAAGGTTATCAGAGGTATTTATTTTAAAACATGGAAGCGGTTTAATTCCTGGTGCATGACTGAAAAATGTTCACCACAGGAATTGCCTTCAATATTAGAGTTTCTCAATGAAGGAATGGAGATGGGTTTGGCAGCCAGTACCCTAAAAGTGCAAGTGGCTGCATTGTCGGTTTTTCTTGAGAGAAAGTTATCTCAAGAGCCGTTTATAATTAAATTTTTTCAAAGTATTGGCCAGGCTTAGGCCAATACCTTTTTTTTAAATCCTTTCCTAAATGGGATTTATCATTGGTGCTACAGGGGTTGACCAAATCACCTTTCGAGCCCCCAGAGGAAGCAACTATAAAATTATGGTCGCTCAAATTAGTCCTGTTGGTAGCAATTACCTCGGCCAGAAGAGTTAGTGAATTACAAGCTCTATCTATAATAGAACCCTTTTGCTTTATATTTCCAGACCGGGTAGTGCTGAAAACTGACCCAGGTTTTTTGCCAAAAGTTGAAACCGTTTTTCATAGGGCACAAGAGATAATTTCACATACTTTTTGTCCTACACCATCCAACTCTAAAGAGGAGTCTTTTCATACTCTGGATGTGAGAAGATGTTTATTTCATTATTTAGAAATCACGAGAGACTTTAGGAAGTCAAATTCTCTTTTTATTCTTTTCTCTGGATCTCGTAAGGGTCATAGCGCTTCCAAAAGCACTATAGGCAGATGGCTAAGAATGGCTATTAGTGAAGCCTATAAAGCTTCAGTGGCTGATCCTCCCACGGGGATAATGGCCCATTCAACAAGGGCAGTAGCAACGCCCTGGGCGGAAAGAGCAGGGGCTTCTCCAGGTCGGATCTGTAAAGCGGCCACGTGGACAAGCTTCTCCACCTTCACCCGCCACTACAGGTTGGACTTGCTATCAGCATCGGAACAATCGTTTGGCAGGAAAGTCCTGCAGGCGGTGGTCCCACCCTAGAGTAAGTACTCTTTTATCATCTCCAGGTGCTGTCCTGAAAGACGAGGGGAGAAAAACCCTAGTTAGACTTACCGGTAACGGTATTTCTACGAGTCTTTCAGGACAGCACCGATGACCCGCCCTAATGGTTTGTGTAACATGTGGTGTTATTGCTATGTTTTGCTTATCTAATCTCAGCATGGCTGGAGGTACTCTGTGAACAACTGAGGCCATGGTGGAAGCGTCCGGTCTTTAAAGAAAAAACTGACTGCAGTGTTTCCTGGGAAAAGTGGGTGGAGCTGCGCTCTCTCCAGGTGCTGTCCTGAAAGACTCGTAGAAATACCGTTACCGGTAAGTCTAACTAGGGTTTTTCTTAGATATAGTGCTGCATTCTGGCGCTATGGAATGTCGCTTACCTGAGGACAAATTAGTGGCGCTCAAGTTGGAGATTCGCGGTATCATGGGACAGCGCATGGTGCGGCTTCAAAAATTACAATTGTTATTGGGGAAGTTTAATTTTGCCGGTCGCATTATCCCGATGGGGAGGGGTTTTTGCCAACGGCTGGCTGCGGCGACAGCTGGGATTAAGTCCCTGACCCATTTTATTAGGCTGAATAGGGAGCATCGTGAAGACTTGAAAGTGTGGCACATGTTTTTGGAATCAAACAGCGGTCGATCGGTCTGAATGTCTGGCCTGGTGAGTAATTTTGACTTGGAGTTAGTTACACACGCGGCTGGGTCTACCGGGTATGGGGCATTTTATCAGGAACAATGGAGTGCAGAACCTTGGCCTAGGTCATGGGTGGAAGCAGGTTTTTTTTTTTTTTTTTTTTTTTTTTTTTTTGAAACATGGTGCTCTTGGAACTTTTTCTGGTGGTGCTGGCTATGGAGATATGCGGGGGGGTCTTGTAGGAACTTGAAGATTAGGTTGAACTGTGACAAGATGGGAGTGGTGCAAGTCATCAACCGCATCACAGCGTCGTCACAGCCAGTGATAAGTTTACTGCTTACCTGATTCCTGTTACCCGGCTTGTTCCTGACTTCTCCTGTTTGCTGCCAGTCCCGACCTCGGCTTGTCTGACGATTCTCCTGCCTCATCCTTCGGTTGTTACCTGCCTGTCTGTTGCCGATCCGGTCCGTGCCCTGTCTACTCTCCTGATTCCGTTTGGTACCTGCTCTGCTTGCCTGTGTTTGACCCGGCCTGTCTGACTTCGCTAGTGCTTCCAGTGGTACTACAGAACACCTCCCTGCTGCCTGTTTGTTCCTGGGTTCCTGCTAGCTACAGTGCTTCTCTATCCAGTCAACAGTTCCAGTGTTCCTGCCAGAGTTCCGGTTCATCTACCAGTTGTTCCAGTGCTCCAGTTGTACTACAGAACACCTCCCTGCTGCCTGTTGTTCCTGAGTTCCTGCCAGCTACAGTCCTTCTCTGCTCTATCAGTGGATCCAGTGTTCCTGTCAGTCCTCCTGCTGCTGCACCAGAGGTCCGGATCAGCTCTACACCTGCCACTTGCCAAGCACTTGTGACCCTCTGCGCTCTTGAGTCCCTGTCTTCTCTATCAGGGGCTCTCGAACCAGAGGCACACGAGAGGCTACTCCTTGCATTCTGGGCTTCACCACCAGGTACATGACATAAGTCTTCTGAGCCACTTGGTGCTGCGATGCCTGCAACTAAACATCTTTCTATATGCCGTTCATCTGCCGGGTGTTGAGAACACTCTGGCTGATGCCTTATCTCGGTTTCAGTGGGACAGGTTCACAGAGTTGGCTCCTTCGGCAGAGAAGGTAGGGATTCCTTGCCCGGGTTGGCTATGGAAGATTGCCTTGGAGTCGCCGTGGGCTGGATCAGAAGGTTGGTGAGTGAGTCCACATGGGCACCATACGTCAAGGTATAGCAGGAATGGTTGGGTTTGGTTCAACAGGCAGTGGTGGAACAAGGGGATGTTGAGGTGAGGCTTCCTTAGTGATAACAGACAATTAAGTCGTGTAGATAGCAGCTGAGTTTAAAAATCATTTGTTCAGAAGAGTGGTGAATGTGAAGTGTGCAGCAGGATCTCCTCCATGCAACAATCCTCTAGTGGAGGAGCCTGTCCCTATGCGTGGGGTCGCGTGGCTTCATCAGGGGATTCATCCCCTGATGAAGCCATGTGACGCCACGCGTAGGGACAGGCACCGCCCACTGTCAGCAGTGTATGAGCTCGCCGCTCGTCTGGATACATTGTACCTTTTCGTTTTTTACTGTGTGAGTACCCTGTATGCTGCTAATGTTGAATAAAGTCTGATGCATGCTTGAAATACTACACTATATGGTATCTTCATCTCTCCATTTACTATGATGCTCCCCATGGATCTGAGGTCTGATAAATGACAGTCCATTACCTAGGACCCCCCTGCACAGGAGACGCCACAAGCGCTGTCTGCTCTATGCTGTAACCTCAGTATAGTGAGGTAAGGGGCCATTATCTACCACTAGAGGATTGTTGCATGGAAGAGATCCTGCTGCACCCTTCACATTCACCACTCTTCTGAACAAATGATTTTTAAACTCGGCTGCTATCTACACGACCTAATTGTCTGTTATCACTAAGGAAGCATTGAAGCTGTTTTTTGTTGCACCAAGTCACCTTTATTGGATTGTATTTTTTAAGTTTGAGCACCCCCTGTTGGCGCTGGACACTATATTGCATGATGCACAACCATGAAGATCACTTTAGACATTCAATGTAACATTGTATCATTTGGCAATTTTTGCTTTTATGTTATTTAGTTTTTAGCCATCTATTTATATGAATCATGGTTCATTGAACTATAATCATTTCCGGGCCATAATCTACCACTAGAGGATTGTTGCATGGAGGAGATCCTGCTGCACACTTCACTTTCACCACTCTTCTGAACAAGTGATTTTTAAACTCTGCTGCTATCCACACGACTTAATTGTCTGGTATCACTAAGGAAGCATTGAAGCTGTTTTGTGTTGCACTGAGTCACCTTTATTGGATTGTATTATTTTAAGTTTGAGCACCCCCTGCTGGACACTATATTGCATGATGCAAAACTATGAAGATCACTTTGGACATTCAATGTAACATTGTATCATTTGGCAATTTTTGCTTTTATGTTATTTCGTTTTTAGCCATCTATTTATATGAATCATGGTTCACTGAACTATAATAATTTCCGGATATTAATTCACAGCACTTTGTACTGGCATTTAATGTCACTATCTTATTGAAAAAAATATATTTTATTTATTTTTTTTAATTTTTAATTTTATTGTAGATTTCACCATGGTTTTATTTTTATTTAAGCTGAGAGATACATATGTATAGTTTGGTGGGCTCCACCCTTTATTTATTTATTATTATTTTTTTCTATTCTGCACATACTGCCTGCACGTCCACATAGTGCTATATTCCCCATGGTGGTTTAGATCACCATCCTATACCTAAGTAAAGACAAGAGTTGATACCCAGTACACATAGATAGTATAATTTATTGTAGGATTAGCGCAGAACCATCCCCATTTGTCAGTTAGGAGAGCTGATGTTAGACCAGATGGCAGACAGCTAGGTATCTCTAGGAGGGTGGCTTGTATTTGCTGGCTGAGGATACCAGGGATGATGTGAGGTAGGGTGGTGCCAGAAGTGCACCGTTATGCTAAGCTGGACCGGCCGCCAGACATGTTGGTGCCGCATGTTGGGGGAAACGATTTGGGGGTCAGGTCCATCAGAGAACTGATTTTGGATGTGAAATCGGACTTCCTGAAACTCTGCACGGCTTTTCCTGACATGCTGCTGTTGTGGTCCGACATCGTTGCTCGGAAGACTTGGCGCATGGCACAATCGGTAGCGAGGCTCAACAAGGCTCGCATAAAAATAAAGTGGTGGGGAGATTTGTTTCTAGGAAAGGGGGTATGGTCATCATCACATCGAGGTGAAATCCAATGTTGGCCTGTATTAAGAGGAGATGGGGTTTACCTATCGGCAGTAGGGATTGACCTGTGGGCGCTGGGTCTGCAAGATGGGATTTAGTGAGCCCTGCGTGTGTGTAGGAGCCCTTAAGGTTAAGGTGTTACCCTTGCGGGCTGTGGCAGTGTTTTTGGTCTTTGATGGAGTCAGAAAACCTACTGGAATACACCAGAGGGGCACATACTACCGATGATGGTTGCTCTGAGCTGGTGGTACTGCTGGAGGCCTATCATGGAAAAAGGTCCCGCAGTGTAGTGGTGGAAGAAGTGTGAAGTTCAGGGTGCCGTCAAAGACCAGTAGACTGAGGGTGAAAAGTTGCCGTTACAGATGTTATGTTTAAAAGTTTTGAGTTATTTATATTTTAATAAAAGGCTGCTATGGCCAGTTATACTCCAAATTTAGGTGTGGTCTTGTTAATTTAGAATAGTAAGAGGGGGTTGGTGGAGTATAAGTGGTTGGGCAGTTTAAGAAGATTGGGGACATCTGGGCTACACTGGTCAAGCACAGTATTGTGTATAGCTTCAGTGTAACAATTAAAACCAGCTTTTCAAGATCTGAATGGAGAAACTTGTCTGTCAAGTTTTCAGGCATGCAAAGATTTCACTCTTTGTTCCTTACCCTCCTTTTCGTGATGGTGGTCTGATAGGGTTGTTTTTATGTATGTAGTAAGTCTTGGTTGCCGCGACTCTAATGTTTGTTGTGATGTTGTGCAAGTTTTGTGGTGTTATGTGAGTTCATTGATATGTTGGGCATTTAAATCAAATCCTATCCAGTGCCTGCTTTTCCCTGTCATCGGCACATCGAAGCTGCAGTTCCGAGGTTAGTCACACAAGACATGTTTATTTGATTTACTTGATATTTTGTCCTTTTTTTTTTTTTTTTTTTTTTTTTTTTTTTTCCTGGAGCATCTAAGTAACAATGAGCATTAGCAGATATGTCATTATGTTGCTGACAACACCTATGGTAGCTGGTCTTGAGGTCAGGATTACAAATTTATTACCTGTGTATATTAATTTACAGACTGCGCTGGAGCTTGGTAAAAGGTAACTCCTTCCAATAAAGCATGCACTTCGCTTGTAATGACTTTAATTGATCATATATTGGCTTTTGAATATGTTGCTCACAACTATTCAGATTTTAATTTCATTTGCTGGGCAAGGTTGCTGTGAGATATATGTAGTTTTATTTCAAATGCACTTTTTTTTTTTTTTTTTTTATTTACACAGATATATTTTCTTAGGTTCTGAAAACCTTTTAGACAAAAACATACAATTAGTCTAGAAAAAAAAACTTGCTAAAATGGAAGTGTTCTCTACAGCCAGGCACTACAGAAAATAACTTCTGTAATCTATGGTTGTTTGGATACATTGGCTAGGAGAGACTTTTATACTTGGTTCTAAGATGTATTATAATAACCGGATAATTTCCCTAACTGGTAAAACTGCAAACTTCCTTAAGCCATGCTGAACAGTCTTTTGTGAAAATATGCCAAATTGCAACTGGGCAGGATTCTACATACTGATCCCTTTGGTTCAGTACATACCATTTACACCCAGCATAATGAGCACTCAGTAGATGTTAGAAAGTAGGGCAGGATCCTGTGTACTGATCCATTTGGTTCAGTACATACTACAGTTGTGCCCATAAGTTTACATACCCTGGCAGAATTTGATTTCTTAGCCATTTTTCAGAGAATATGAATGATAACACACAAACTTTCCTTTCACTCATGGTTAGTGTTTGGCTGAAGCCATTTATTATCAATCAACTGTGTACATTTATGAGCACAACTGTATATACACCAGGGATCAATGGACACTCAGTAAATGTTAGAAAGTTGAACAAACACCCAATTTTCTACTAAAGTTTACCTGATTCCAAAAACTGCAAGAATAGCATAGTCCTCCTTCTTTATATAGTATATCATCACATGAGCTACCAATAATCCTAACACTGTACTTCAAACAATAATGCCTCCCCAGTCTACAGTGTTTTAAATGCCAAGTATTAATTTCCGATCCACTTTAGATAACTTCAACATCCAAATGATTTTTTAGCTTTTAGTATGTTCTTCAAGTGTTTTATTGCATGTCAAATTGTTTTCTACCTCCCATTGTATTAGATCTCTGAAGTTCTGGTAAGCTGATATGACCGGTAGACTGTTACAAGACAATACAGAGGATGTTACTTTTTCCATGCAAAACCTGCCACCACCATATAACATTGCCTCATGTGCATGCTTCGATGCATAACCTTTTGATAAAAGTAAGCTGTGGTCCTGATTTTGCACATTGCTTTAGATCATGAAGTTATTTAAACCTTTTCATAAAAGTAATAAATGGCATCTCAGATGATTGGAAGGGCCATTTAAAACAACTATTTTATAACTTGTAAAATCTCCCTGTGAGTAGGTCCTGATACTTCACCCTCCAGTAGAGAAAGTAAAGGGCCACAAAAGTACTGCGTATGCACCATTGTCAGGGAAATATCATCATGGCGGGTCCCAACACTGGAGCAAGACACAGGGGGTTATTTACTAAAGACAAGTCCACTTTGCACTACAAGTGCACTTGGAAGTGCAGTCGTTGTAGATTTGAGGGGGACATGCAAGGCAAAAAAAACAGCATTTTAGCTTGCATATGATTGGATGATAAAATCAGCAGAGCTTCCCCTCATTTCAGATCTTCCCCTCAGATCTACAGCAAGTGCACTTGTAGTGCAAAGTGGATTTGCCTTTAGTAAATCAACCCCATAGAAAAATGGGTCAGATATCTTCTCATATATGGCCGGCTATAGTGCAAAGCACAGTATCTATTTTAGTATACTGTATTTCACAATATGGGTTACTGCAGTGTAAACTTTGCCATTGCACTTTGTCTTACTAATGCATGTTTTGTTTGTCTTGCCACCAATACTTTATCAAAGGAACTTTGTAGAAAGAAAAACACTTTTTTTAAACATAGTAAGTTTTTCAATTTGGTTCATTGTTCTTAGTAATATTTTCACTTTAAGTGCATAATAACATGGTACCCAGCTGCAATTTGTTGAAAGATGCTATGATATGGTTTTTGTTTCATGCAACAACACACACAAGATCCATGTGAATCATGTGACTGTGCTACGTGACCAGTCTGACTATGAGACAGCAGTACAACTATGTAGGAATTGGAATGATTTAGCTCAGCAATGCATTCTTTTGTTCTGAAACCAGCATTTCAGGTATTTATGGCTCAAGAAATGCCTTCTAGAAAACTTGCATTGTCTGTTGATCATAGAAATGAGTAGAAACAAAGATAGGTGTGTTGTTTGCATGTTCCATATATTAAGTATATGTCATTTAATAAGGAAGATCAGAAAACTAGAGCTTTTCATCTTTATGTGCCTGACTATTTTGTTAACCCACATGAATGCAATTTGAGAGGCATAAGCTGACATTGAAGGCCCATTGACTGGTTGCTTCTGTCCTTCGTTCTTTAAAAAAAAAACATCCCTGGAACAAGCATGCAGCAAGTCTGTGACATCAGGACTGGTATTCTGCATATTTTGTTCAGTGATTTAAAGTACTGAATTCAGAAGATAAGCAAAATAGCTAAGGTAGCATTCCTAGAAGAGGTAAACAATGGCAACCTACTCAACCAGATCTTGATCTTGTATATATGTCCATTCATATACTTTGTAGACCTGGTCAGAATGTTGGCTAAGCCACAACTATGTTGAATGAACTTATCGTGGCAGTAACGCAGGATCTATAAATGCGAACCTCCAACATATATACATTTGCCTGGCTGTCATGCTGATGCATTGGCTTCAATAGTTTGACTTACTAAGTTAGAACAAATACGCAGATCAGGAATTCTGAGTTACTCTGACTTTACTGTTTGCATGCTTGCAAGTCAGTGATAGGGGAGAAAAGATAACCAAGCAAACTAGCCTCTTAAGAAGATCAGAAGAGATGGCCGCCTCCTTTCTCTTTTTTTTTTTTTTTCTTCTTCCACGCTGTTACAAGTTTTTTCTTTGAACTCTTATTATATTCATAGAGAGCACACTGAATAAGGACATGTGGCCATGTTTAGACCCCAGCTGCTGATGCAGGCTGTCATGCTGATCCAAAGGCGTTGGTACTTTAAGGTACAGAGATACAGCACAGGAGTTGTAAGTTCACACAAACATTGTAATCCTTCATGCTTATTCCATGTCAGTGACCCACGGTATCAGAGTTGGAGAATGTGCTGTTCAGCTATATGCCTCGGTCAGAAATTAGAGCTAAAAATTGTTTCTTCCCCCTAAAGCAACCCCCCCCCCCCCTTCCCCTTTTAAAGCTGATCTCCATCTTTTTAGGTACATTTAAATCGTTTGTTTGGAGCAAGCTGGACCAAACTATTACCTTCACTAGTAGATGTGCCTGCTGTGCGAGTTGTATAAACTGTATTTAGTCTCAGCTATATACAGCACTGTGTTCCCACAGCGGGACGAGTGGCTGAGGTGGAAATCGTAAGTCATCATCTCACCTCTCCATCTCACCCAATCGGTGGAAACTTTATATTTACATGTATGTAGCCTGGGCTACATATAAAGTTGCCACCTCATCCCTTTAAATCCAAACATATATTAATTACACAGGTTCTGTAGCTAATTGAATGCAGGTAAGGCACTAAGTGAGTTTAATTACCACCTTAAACAGCCACAGAACCTGTGTAATTAATGTGTTCAGGTTTAAAGGGATGAGGTGGCAACCCTAGCTACATACAGTTTTTTTATCCCATCCACCCACAGCGCTGTTTTATCTCCCTATATTAGTGAAAACATTCCCCTCGATATAAAAATCAATAAATCACATATATACAGTATCTCACAAAAGTGAGTACACCCCTCACATTTTTGTAAATATTTTATTCTATCTTTTCATGTGGCAACACTGAAGAAATGACACTTTGCTACCATGTAAAGTAGTGAGTGTACAGCTTGTATAACAGTGTAAATTTGCTGTCTCCTCAAAATAAGCCAACACACAGCCATTAATGTCTAAACCGCTAGCAACAAAAGTGAGTACACCCCCAAATTGGGTCCAATTAGCCATTTTCCCTCCCTGGAGTCATGTGACTCATTAGTGTTACATGATCTCAGGTGTGAATGGGGAGCAGGTGTGTTAAATCTGGTGTTATCACTCTCTAATAATGGTCACTGGAGGTTCAACATGGCACCTCATGGCAAAGAACTCTCTTAGGATCTGAAAAAAAAATTGTTGCTCTACATAAAGATGGCCTAGGTCAGTGATGGCGATTCTTGGCACCATAGATGTTTTGGCACTGCATTTTCCATGATGCTCAATATCTCAACATCTGGGGTGCCAAGGTTCATCATCACTGGCCTAGGCTTTAAGAAGATTGCCAAGACCCTGAAACTGAGTTATTTTGAGGGGACAGAAAATGTACACTTTTATACAAGCTGTACACTCACTACTTTACTAGTGTACTCACTTTTGTGAGATACTGTATATGACAGACCTGCATTAATGTCAAAAAGTCCCAGTCTTCCTGTGCCATGTGCACAATATTACAAACGCAAGAAAAAATCTCTCCTGCGCTCAGGTGTCCAGGAACTGAACATGTGGTGCGACCACCTATAACAAGGTATTGCCTAGCGTCTTGCAGCCCTCCTCTGAACAATGGGTATTCAAGCTAGAAAAAACAGAAAAAGAAGGAGGGCGCACTAACCTAGTGCATTACCACTGATAGACTTTATTGCAGCATAAAAAACAGCAAAAATTATACTCACAAACAAGCTATCAAAACCAGCTTTAAAAAGGGTGCAAATGCGCTGTTCTGTGGATCGACACACCAGGACCTATTGCCAAGAGGGTCAGACCGGTGCAAATGGCCAATGGCCATTTTTGCTGTTTTTTATGCTGCAATAAAGTCTATCAGTGGTAATGCACTAGGTTAGTGCGCCCTCCTTCTTTTTCTGTGTTTTTTCTGTTTTTTCTATGTGCACAATATTAACATATAATACACCAATGCTGTATTTTAAAAATTCTTCTGACCAGAGTGAAGTGCAGTGCTTTGATACCAATGCTCTTACACTCACCAGAGATTATGGACCCTCTGCTGTACAGCAAAAAGGGTCTTTCTCCCTTATTGATATACCCAAGTCTTTAAATATAAACTGTGGTCCTTTTGCTGTTATCCTCCACACTTTCCCCAGATCCAGCAATGGCCAGTACTTCACCATCATCTATTCCTGAAGATGCCCATTGGACAGGGCGAAACATGTTGGGCGGGGCTTTCCAGTGACCTCACTTCTGACCCGTAGAGCACATGCCACTGCCACACTTTTGGGTTTTCCATGCCATAATCTATTCTTATACAAGTGAGTGCACTTGCATACATTTTAATAAAAGGTAAAGGTTACTGCACTATGGTATTTTCCCTTTTGTCGTCCTGAAACAATTTGAGTGGTGAAGTACTGGCCATTGCTCGATCTGGAGGATAAGAGCAAAGGCGCACAGTTCATATTTAAAGACCCAGGAGGTGTATATAGATAAGCGAGGCAGACCCTTTTCCTTTACAGCAGGGGGTCCATATTCTCTGTTAAGTGTGGGAGCATTGGGATCACAAAGCACTGCAGTGAATTTCACTCTGGTGGATTCATGTTTAACCACCTGAGCTCCAGAAGGTTTTTCTCCCTTCATGACCAGGTCATTTTTTTTTGCTATCCTGCACTTTGTTAAATTAGCAATTTTGTCCTCATGCAACACTGTACACAAATTTTATATATATATTTTTTTCACACAAATAGAGCTTTATTTTGGTGGTATTTTATCACCATTATAATTTTTGCATTATAAATGAAAACATTTTGAAAAAAACAAAACAAAAAAAAAACCTCCTACTCTTCTGTTAAAGTATATCCAATAAAATCAAATTTCTTCATATGTGTTATAAAACATGTAATTGGGAAAAAAAATCCCAATGAGTGTATATTCGCCTATGTGAAAGTTATAGCATCTACAAATTGATGTATTCTGAAAATTGATCAATCTTGATTTACTGATGGCCGATCTCATTTCCTGAGGCCCATAAAATGGCAGGACAGTACAAATACTTTGAACTGTCATGAATGGGTTACATTCATTAACAGCTGTGATTACTAGTGATCTGTGATTGGCTACAGCTAATCACATGGTGCAGGGTGCTGTGATTGGCCCAGCTACCATGTGATATCTGTGGACCAATCACAGCATCAATCTGTAGGAAACCCAGCTGTTATCATTCATTCATTCACATATTCACGCAAATCTGCGGGAGCGGATGTTCTGCAGTCCCCTAATCCAGAACAGGCTGGGTGATGTACGTGATCCAGCCTGCCTGTGTTGGCCGCCCGCAGTACATGTACTGTAGACGGTCAGCAAGTGGTTAAAAGACAGAGTACTGGTTTATTATGTTAATGTGCACACACCACAGGAAGATTGGGACTTTTTGACATTAATGCAGATCTGTCATATGGATTATATCTGAGATATGGATTATAAATGTTTTTCTCTTTCAATAATTTTTATTGAGAAAAATATAAAGAATACAGAGAATAGCATGTACAAATTGCACAACATATACAGTTTAAAATTAAATGGGGAAAGAGGGGGGGGGGAAGAATGGGAGAAGGGCCACATATTTCAGTCTATGTGGTCTACAGGTCTCCTATGAGCATTCCATGTTATGCATTATTTCTTTTTACTATGAGGATATCTATACGTCTGTACCCACTCAATCAGGTTTTTACAATTTGCATATGTGCCTAGGCTATAAATCTAACACAGTACACATGGGCATATGTTCTGCTTGTTATATTTATTCCTTAATTCAATCCTTTATTTTTCTCTTTACTGCTTTGCGTGGAGGGGAGGTGCGCCTCCAGGATCCAACCGCCCACCCCAATTGGGGTCTCTACTGTGGGCCGGGGGCCCCAGCCTCACACCCCCCCCCCCCCCTGCTGCTTATATATCGGAATTACCATATCTGTTTCCATGGCAACATTCTGTGTGGGAGGACCTGTATAGATTGTTAAAAGGATAGTGCAGCAAAAGGAAAAGTATAGGGGTAACAGAGAGAAAAATAAAAGAGGGGAAAAAAGTTTGGGAGGGGTTCGGGTGGAGTGCACCCCAAGGGATCCCTCTCAGGATCCGTTAATTTTCAAAACCTGCTGATAAGTAGGATAACCATGGTTCCCAAATTTTATCAAAAGCCTTCTGTTTATCTAGAAGAATCGCTGTGAGGCGTTCATTAGTCATGATCCAAGTCAATTTTGCTTTAACCATTTCAAAAGGAACCAGGGGTTTTCTCCAGGCTCCCGCTACCGCTATTCTAGATGCTGTGAATATAAAGGATATGAGTTTCCTGGTGTGACTAGGTATTCCTTCTACTGGGTCCCCCAATAAAGCTTGTTGTGGGGATTTGGTGAGGTTGACTTGGGTCAGTGAATATATGAAGTTATAGATCCGTATCCAGAATCGTTTGACCTTGGGGCAGGTCCACCAAGTGTGGTACATTGTGCCTTCTTTGCCGCATCCTCTGAAACACAGAGGAGAGGCATCGGCGATATATGTCGCAATTCTCGTCGGGACCATGTACCACCTTAATAAAACTTTGTAGTTCGCTTCTATCAGAGAAGTGTTAATATAGCCTTTCGAAGCCATCTGTGCCATTTTGTACCATTTATCAGTCTCCGTCATCTCCAGATCCTGCTCCCACCTTAGCATATAGGGTAATTTCTCCGTTGTGGAGATCAGGATGCTATAGATTAGTGATATGTGGCCTTTGTGTTTATCATAAGACCTACATAAGTATTCCATTGGGGTGGAAGATAGAATGTCAGTTCTACGCTGTAGAGTATGCAGGAAATGAGCTATCTGGAGATAACGATAAAACTCTGTGTTAGGTAATTGAAACTTTTCTATAAGTGCTTGTTTCGGTAATATACCTTTATGGTCGCACATGTCAGCAATGCGTATCAGACCTTTGTTGGTCCACCAAGATAGGCTTTGGGGGTTAAGACCTGGGGTGAAATCTGGGTTCCCCACCAAGGGGGCCATGGGGGAATGTATGGAGCGGAAAGCAAAGGGTTTTTGTAATCTGTCCCACAGGCTCATTGAGAAGGATAATGTGGGGCACATTAAGGTTGGCCTGTCTTTCATATTAAGCCACATCATATGGCTAATGGGTTTTGCGGGGTAAGGGGCAGATTCCATTGTCATCCAGGACGGGGCTGGTGCTCCAGAGTGGGAGCGAATTAATTGAGCCAATTGGGCTGCTTCGAAATATTTTATCAGATTAGGGACTCCCAGGCCTCCCTTGGTTTTGGGGGCATTAAGAGTTAGTTTGTTCACCCTAGGTCTTGTGTTACCCCATATGAACTTCATTATTTTTTTCTGAAACCCCTCAAGATCAGATCTGTTGATGGCAGTCGGGAGAGTCCTAAACAAATACAACAATCTTGGTAAAAGATTCATTTTTATGGAGTACAGTCTGCCGAACCATGATGGGGGCTAGCAGCCCACCTTGATAAATCTGAAGTCAACCTCCCATACATAGGGGGGTAGTTGGCTTTATAGAGGGTCTGTATGGTGGGGGTTAGAAATATGCCTAGGTATGGAAGTTTATCTTTCTGCCATTTAAATTGGAATGACGCTTGTAGTTGTTGGACTGTCTGTTGTTCTAGCGTGAGATTTAAGGCCTCAGATTTGGAGTGGTTGATCGTAAGACCCGAGAATACCGAGAAGCGACGTAGAATTTGGAATAGGTTGGGAAGAGAGACAATCGGAGAGGAGATGAACATCAAGATATCATCGGCGAACAAAGAACATTTCTGTTCACCATTTCCACAATGTATGCCTCTTACGTCCTTATTGTTTCTTATTTTGATCGCTAGGGGCTCTAAAGCTAAAATGAATAGTATAGGTGATAGTGGGCATCCCTGCCTTGTTCCTCTGTGTATATTAATTGTATGTGATTTATATCCTTTTATCTGGATTTTAGCCGTAGGTGTATTGTATAGTGTCTGTAGTATTGTTAGGGAATGGGGCCCAAACCCGTATTTCCTTAGTACATAATATATGTATTCCCATGTGACCGAATCAAATGGCTTTGCAAAGATCCAAGGAAAGTAGCATACCCTTCCGTATTCCAAGATTATCCCAGTTGGAGTTAAGCGCTGCTATGATATCTATCGCCCGACGGGTTTGATCTGGGGCTTGTCGTCCGGGGACGAATCCCACCTGGTCTGGGTGAATATAATTGGCTAGGAAAGTGTTCATTCTGGTCGCTAACACCTTAGTCATTAATTTGAGATCTGTATTAATTAGCGATATTGGGCGGTAATTGGCAGGGTCTCCATGATCCTTCCCCGGTTTAGGAATGACTTGTATGAGGGCTTCATTTTCATATGTACCTAGTGTATCACCTTTCTTCATTGCATTAAAGAAGGAACATAGATGCGGGGTCAATATGGCTGCGTATTTTTTGTAGTAGTGGCCCGTGAAGCCATCCGGGCCAGGGGCTTTTGAGGGGTTCAAACACTTGATGGCTGCTAAAATTTCCCCCTCAGTGAAGTCTGCTTCCATTAACTCTACATGTTCACGTGCAACATGTGGTAGTGAGAGATCATGGAAAAAAGCGTCCGCTTTAGTTTTAGGGAATGGATTGGGTTTGTTGTATAATTTAGTGAAAAACCTTGAGAATTCTTGTGTTATCAATTGGGGGTTTTGGGTATGTTTCCCTTCTCTCGTGCAAATTCTCGGCATGGCTGAGTTAAATGGGCGGGGGGTGAGTTTTCTTGCTAGAAGGGTCGTAGGTTTATCTCCCCTGGTATAGAAACGATGTCTAGCCCAGCGGAGGTACTTTTCAGCCTTGGTTGTGAGACTATAGTTTAGAGCTGACCGTGCTATATCTATTTTATGGCGTAAGTCTAAATGGGGGTTAGCTTTTTGTTCCTGGACTATTTTGTGTAATTCTTCTTCCTGTTGCTGTATCTTTTGCATATTGTTTCTCTTGTTTCTAGAGGCTATTTGGATTAGTCTACCACGAATAGTGGCTTTATGTGCTGCCCAGTTAGTGCCGGGGGAGGTGGCGCTAGGATGGTTATCAATGAAATATTGTCGAATGTCTTTCTCTAGTTCAGCGTAGACTATGGGGTCATTTAGCAGTGAAGCATTAAGCCGCCAGGATGAGGGTTGTGATCTCGTCCAGAGATCGGATAGTGACATTAAGACTGGTGAGTGGTCAGACCATGAGTTAGGAACTATTTCAGCAGAAGTGATCGACGGCAGTAATGCGGATTGTATGAATAAATGGTCTATACGGGAATATGTTTTATGGACTAGGGAGTAATGTGTGAAATCTCTAGTTGTGGGATGAAAGTCTCTCCATACATCTATTAGGTCATGGGAATACAGCAGCCGAGCTAGTTTAACGCCTTGTTTGGGTATATGTTTCACAATAGGTTTGTGTATATTAGACCTGTCCAAAATTTGATCTAGGGAGACGTTACTGTCTCCTCCCAGTATTACTTTGCCTTGTATATGTGGGAGTAGGATTTTCAGCATATTTTCGAAAAATGTTACTTGACCTGTGTTAGGCGCGTAATAAGATATAAGTGTAAGAGCACTCTCATTAACTGTACCCACAACCATGATATATCTTCCTTCCTTGTCTTTTATGACCATGTTAGGGGTGAATGGGACTCTCTTGGCGATACAAATTGCCACCCCTCTCTTTTTATCTGGGCCATTTGACAAATAAAAAGTGGGGTATTTGGAACTCAGGTAACGGGGGGCTGAAGTGCGCGAGAAATGTGTCTCCTGGAGGAGTAGGAAATCAGCTTTCAAGTTATAGTAATTTTGAAAAGCTTTTGCGCGTTTCGTGGGGGAATTTAAACCCTGGACATTATGTGTTAAAATGCGAGTATGGGAAGTGTGTACTGGTGAGCTTAACATAATGGTTCGTACTTGCCCGTTGTAGATGTCTGTCAACTCCGTCCGCCTGAGGGTGTCTTGATATGATTCTTCGCTATTCGGACGTTGGGGTGCACTCCGGGAGGGAAGGGGGAGAAAAGAAAAAGAGAGAGAAGATGAGAAAACAATGTTGGGGTAGGATGAACTGGACCACTGTCCACCCGTCCCCCTAGAAAAAACATACATGAGCATCTGATATAAAGTTAAAAACATATATTTCAAGGTCCTGGAGATCATAATCTCCGTCTAGTGGAGCGAGGTTATCGTCACCCAGTCGGTGACGGCAAGCTCGCTAGAAAGTGGCATGCGGTTTCGCCCCGACTCTTTCATTATAAAATATCGTTCCTGTAGGGAGGGAATCCTATCTAGACTAATAGACTAACATTTTCTATTGGCCTAAATCCCGCTAGGCTCAACTAAACAAAACTGAGGAATTGTTTGCAAAAATCAAGTAACGCCTGCATTCTAAGCTAGCAGATATTAGTAGAGGAATTTCAAGCAAAACTCTCAATGAGAGGAGGAGGCTATGTCCCTTCAAAAATAAGGAAGTCTCATTAATGTTGTAATGACATAATGAACTGGCTCAACCGTGGCCAACCGTATGAGATCCAAGTCCCCGGAGGGGTCCATGCAGCGATGGAGTTTGTCACTGCAGGAGCAAAAGGGAAAAAATTTGATCAATAAGGTAATCCGATCCGTCAACCGTCTGGTCCTGTAGCTGGGTGTCGTCTTCTTGAGGAATATCGTGAGCGTTGTTGTTCCCACAAGGGTGAGACTGGACGATCCAATTCTGAACGAGATTTTGGGGAGGGTGTTTCTCTGGAGATTAAGCCTAGGCCCATAAGGATGTCTTCTCCATCTGGAAAATTAGTAAAGGAATGTGTTTTCCCCTTAAAGGTAAATGACAAACGAAAAGGGAATGACCACCGATACTTAATTTGGCGGTTAGTAAGCTGCGCCAATAACGGCTTCAGGGCCCTTCTTTTTTGGATAGTCATTTGTGAGATGTCCGCAAAAATCTGTATTGGATGACCCATGAGGTTGATTTCTTTCTTACCGCGGGCTGCGGTCATTATTTGCTCCTTAATTCTATAAAAGTGTGGATTGACGATCACATCCCTCGGGGGGCCATCTTGTCTTGGAGCTGTCAGTGCTCTATGGACTCTGTCGATTTCCATGTGCTGCGGCGTGATGTCAGGAATCAGATCTTGCATTAATGTATGCACTGCATCTTCCAAATCTGTTACTGTTTCTGGTAGACCGCGTATGCGGAAGTTATGGCGCCTGGATCTATTTTCTTGATCTTCGATTTTGGCGTTGGCTTCATCTAACTGCTCCTGCAGTGAGGATATCATGTTTGAATTCTGGTTGACTCTTCGAACTGTGCCATCCATTTTAGATTCAATATGATCCAGCCTCTCTCCTATATCATTAAAGTCATGCTTCATTTCAGCAGTGATTGACATGCTTTGGTCAGTTCTTGTTGTAATAGTGCTGAAAAGCGAGCGAGGAGGACAGAATCTCCTGAATATGGTGCTGGAGGTGGGGGAGGTTGCTCACTTGCTGTGCTGTTTTGGCTCAGGGCAAGTTCAGCTATTTCAGCCATATTCCTCTCCATGGAGGACGCTGGGGAGGTTGCACCATCTATTCCCTCTCCCTGATAGGTATGGGAGGGGGAAAGAGAGAAGTGTGGGGACTCACCCTTCTGTGGCCTGGTCGAATCTTCCTGAGATTGAGGAGAAGGGGTCCCGTGCATCATCTATGTCTGCGGCCTCAGAAGCTTGAAAGGAGGTTCTTGCAGGGGGGGATTGAGTGTTCTTCGCCCCGCTCACCTGCTTCACTGCATGTGTGTCTGTCCTCCTGCCGGTCGCCATCTTGGATGGGGGGGTCCGCGCTGCTGTGTTCCCAGAACTGAACGAGTAGCTTGTTTGTGGGGGCTTTTTCTTAGCTGTACCCCCTCCTCTGCGATTCATCGCTTGATCAGCAACCCGGCAGCGAGTGTTGCGGCTTCCCTCCGGCTCGTTTTTGCTGTGAAAGGCCGGCGGCGTGCGGAGCAGGTCAGAACATGTCTGCTCCCGTGCCCGCGAGCATGCGCACGATTATAAATGTTTTTAAGGGGAATGTATTCACTGATATTTGGAGATAGAGACAGTGTTGAGGATGGATGTTGGTTCAGGAGCCTAAGGGGCACACTTTTGAAGAGCAGCAGTCTCCACATTTATACATACGTTGCTGGTGTTAAGAAAAAGTATTGGCATAGCACAGGTGTTTTCTTCCTTTTTACATACAGTTCATACCATGCACACACAGCTGGATCATCTAATAGTGAGGGTAATAGTTTGTTTGGGACAGTTTGATCCAAATGAAATATTTAAACTGCACTAAAAAAAAGGAGATCAGCCTTAGGGCAAGCATACCTACCCATACATGACTGCCCCCGCTCTTGGTACATGATGCTAATGTTCCTAGAAAAACATTGGGATTGAGCAAAAATAATAGAGGTACTGTAGTCTCAAGGCTGCTCAGGCAGGGCCATGTACCCTTCAGGAGAACTTTGTAATACTGTCCAAGGTGAGGTTTTGCAACAAGCAAGTGTAATCCAGAAGACATGTCCAAGGTCAGGGCAGGCAGAGAGGCTTAATCCAGTAAACAGTCCAAGGTCAAGGCAGACTGTAAGCCAAAGAAAGTACTCGGTGATCTGAGCATGGTTCAAAAACCATGAAACCAATCAAGTAGATTGATCAGGGACAAGCAGTAGTACAGGTAGGGAGCCAAGAAGCAGGAACGCCATCATAAGCCCAGAGCTCTGGCCTTGTGATGCTCGAATACAGCACCAGAGTAACCAAGCCAATCAGCTGGGAGGAGGCAGAGCCACTTGGACTAACCAATGCTCCTGTCTGCCAGGAGGAGAGAGCAGCTGCTGGCCACCCAGGAGCTTGACACGAGTGGAGGCCACAGGAGACCGAATGCATCTCTTTCTAACAGAGAAAAACAGACAACTGGTATTTCTAACTGTACACAGCTTTATTGTTATCTGATAGAGCCGAAGTGACTGGCATGATGCAAGTGTAGCCTTCTTTTTGAGGGGGCGGGGGGGGGGGGGGGGGGAATAGTGTGCTAAACCTGTAGGTAAATGGGAGGACAGGAACCTTCACTAAGTGAAAGTTGGTTTGATAATAAAATTGCCAGAGGGAATTCCCCTGGGAAATCAACCAGTACTCTAATCAAAGTACAGTAATGCCTTGGATTACGCAGTTTACGAGTGTTTCGCAATACGAGCTATTATTTTTTTTTACATTCTGACTCGGTTTGCAAGCGCTGTCTCGCAAAACAAGCAAGATTCAAGCCTCTGCGGTGTACAGTACCGCATTTGGCCAGAGGTGCGGGGGCGCCGGTGACGCTCGGAGCCGCTCGGATACCCTCGGAAAAACTCAGTTTCCGAGTGCTTTTGAGTGATTTCCAAGCGTCTTTCAAAAGACTAAGTGCTAATACATATATAACGCAGTGATATTATCAGCTAATAGTAGAGGGCAGCAGACCCCTACACAAGGATTTAAGATGAGGCTATTTTACTAGGGCTCAATTCACATTACTGCGATTCGATTTTCAGTGCGATGATGTAGTGAGACTTTGATTTGTCTTTGGATGTGGTTAGCATAATCTATAGAGCCAAATCGCACTGAAATCACATTAAAGTAGCACAGGAACCTTTTACAAAATCACACCACACAGTCGCATTGAGGTGGACGGGCACCATTGAAAACAATGCAATTTTCCTTGTCATGTGATTCTGTGCGACTCAAGTTGCATCAAAAATACAAGCACTAAACAGCTGAGAACCTTTGTTAAAAATTGTGCGAATATTCGCTATGATATGAAAAGCAAATTCCTGTTCACTTTGAACCTCCAATCATGTGCAGATGCTTGGATAGGTTGATTACAAGATTGGATAATTGAATGAAGATTCTTAACTTGTTTAGTACAATGTAAATGAGCCTTGCAATAAACCCATCTGTCACACTAGTCACTACAGCATATTCGGATAATACCAAAGGTAAAGTTAGAGTAAAGCCAGCCATAGATAATGTGATTGTCTTTCCAGCACGGGTTTTCCCCTCATCAACACAACACAGAATCCCTCCCGGGGGTGCAGAGCGCAATCCGACTTGCTGGTTGTACCCAAGTTGATCAATGGATCAACTTTTTTACAATTGGCCTATCCATAGATGGATCAAATCTCGGCCGATCCCTGCTGAACCACATTCTTTGGCCGCCTTAAATCTGTCATTAGCCATAGTGTATCTTTTTAGTCTACAGTACAAGTTATACAAATCATCATATTTGGATAAATAATCGGGCAAAGTTGTTACTCATACATCTTTTTTTTTTTTTCCATAAGGGTGTAACCTGCATTGTGCAATACAGTAATGCCTTGGATTACGAGCAGAATTGGTTCCAGAAGAATGCTTGTAATCCAAACCACTCGTATATCAAAGCGAGTTTCCCCATAGGAAATAATGGAAACTCAGATAATCTGTTCCACAGCCACAGCCTGTCTGCAGTAAAAAAAAAATTCTGACTGTCTCGCAAGATGAGCAGGATTCAAGCTGCTGGTGTTCGCAGTACTGCATTTGGCCAGAGGTGCGGGGGCACCTCTGGCCTCTGGTTTTTAAAAAAACAGCTCGTATTGTGAAACGCTTCTAAACCGCATTACTTGCAATCCGAGGTTCCACTTGTACATTGATTCAGTTATTTGCCTATAATGATAAATGGATAGGAGTGGCTACAGCAGTACTTGTACTGTAGTGTTTATTCACATACTGGGGCTTATTTACTAATAAAGTAGTGGGTCATTGAATGTGACTAGGAAGACTTTTTAAACGGATTTTTTTTTTTTGCTTGCACATGATTAGATGATAGAAGCCAGAACAACTTCCCCTCATTTGCTTTGCAAAGTGAAGGTGTTTTACTGTTAGTAAATCAGCCACGGTCTAATATATAAATTTATATAGCCTTATATATTTTCCTGAGCAAACCTGCATCATAAAACACTTGCAAACATATTTTCTATCTGTACTTTTATTGCGCTAGATCTATCGAGGTTCAATTACTAACGGCAAATAGGCTTTTCACTTTGCAAGGAAATTTTTCTCAAAGCTTTGTGAATGTGTTGGAAGTTTCACTTTTCAAAGAATGCTCAATCCATGCAAAGTGAAACACCTACTTTTCTTGATTAAGGATATGTTCACACTATTCCGACATGAAAGTTGCACGACTTCTGATCTGACTTTGCCCTGCGACTTTAATGAATGGGATCTGACTTTGAATCTTGTATGGATCTTGGAGTTGAACCCCACGTCCGAAAAAAAAAAAAATGACCCCCCCCCCCCCCAACCAACAC
The DNA here is from genome assembly GCA_037952835.1 of Lithobates septentrionalis. NCBI lineage: Eukaryota > Metazoa > Chordata > Amphibia > Anura > Ranidae > Lithobates > Lithobates septentrionalis. The sequence goes on along the minus strand of JBBDGP010000872.1, from coordinate 193,702 downwards.
CATAGCAGACCATTCAGATCTGGTATGGATTTTAAGGGGACCCCCCCCCATGCCAAAATTAAAAAAAAAGCTGTGGGGCCCCCCAAAATCCATACCAGAACCTTATCTGAGCATGCAGCTCAGGAAAGTCCCCTCCTGGACCATACCAGGCCACAAGCCCTCATCATGGGGTGGGTGGGTGCTTTGGGTCAGGGGGGTTCTGTGCCCCCCACCCCAAAGCACCTTGTCCCCATGTTGATGGAAACAAGGGCCACTTCCCGACAACCCTGGGCAGTGTTTGTGGGGGGCTTATTGGAATCTGGAAGCCTTCTTTAACAAGGGGGGGCCCCCAGATCCCTGCCCCCCCCTTATGTGAATGTGTATGGGGTACATTGTACCCCTACTCATTTACCAAAAAATGTGAAAAATAAATAAAACAGTACACAGGTTTTTGACAGTCCTTTATTAAAAATGGCTCCAACGTGTCTTCTTCTCCGGTGGTCTTCTCCCTCCTCCGGTTCTTCTAGACAGCTATTTTTATTAAAGGGCTTTTTAAAAAACTTGTGTACTGTTTATTTTTGACACTTTTTTTTTTTTTTTTTGTAAATGGGTGGGAGTACCCCCTACTCATTCACATGGGGGGGGGGGGATCTGTCGGATAAGGGTCTAGTATTTTTTTGTTTTTGTTTTAATTCTGGCATGGGGTTCCCCTTCAAGGGCCTCATAGCGCCAATCTGATCAGTTAAGACGATCCGACTTGGATGCGACTTACATTAAAATTGCGCCCAAGCCGGACCAAAGTAGTGCAGGGAGCATTTTCAAAGTTGGACCGACACGAGCCGGACCAGTTAAGACAGCTCTCCTAGGGATCCATTCATTTTGACATGGCATGTGACCTGTGCTCTGGAAGTCGGAGCACATGTCGGAGCAGTGTGAACCAGCCCTAAATCAAACCCCTTTGTCTCACTAGCAAATCCATACTGAGCTTTCTCTATAACCCATTCTTCTTGTTAACAGTCTATTTCTATTTTTCAGCATTGAATCTATTGCTGTAATCCTAAAATGGATGTGAAGTATATCAAAGACTACCTGTCCTGGCTATACTACCAGTATCTGCTCATAACCTGCAGCTATGTCCTAGAACCCTGGGAAAAGACCATCTTCAACACCATCTTACTGGTGGCCATCGCTATGGTAATATACAGTTCCTATGTCTTCATTCCCATCCATGTTCGCCTGGCTATGGAATTTTTCTCTGGGATCTTTGGAGGGCAACATGAAAGTACTGTGGCCTTGATGAGCTGACATAATCAATCCTACTTCAACATGCCTCCTTATTTACTCATAGGAGTGCACCTTTCTGTTCTTCCAAATTTGATGGACATCATTTGGCTTGCATGGTGTTTGAGCTGTGGCATAGGACTCCTTAGTTGAAGACACTGCTGCTCTTTCCATTGTTTACTCTAGTGGACTCTGAAGATGTGTTGAACACAAATCTCAGCTGCACTACACGTACTTATACCCACCTATGTACATAGTATAATACAATGCAGTAGGTTTGCTGGCCTATATGTTTGAAAATTCCTTTTTTTCTTTCAAAAAGAGAAGTATATATTTTGCATGCGCTTTTACGCATAAACTGGGCCGTGCATATTTAAATGAAATTGGTCTGTCATTTGATTTGAATGGTGTTCTATAAGTATTGCTCTATAAGTATTGTTTTTGTTTTTTATGATTCAGACCTATTGCATTACTTTTAAGCATAATACTATTTAAACTTAAATTATGTAAACTGGAATCATTCACAGTTTCAAAATAGACTAGTTATGCTAAGTTTCTAGTAATAGATCTTAACTTTTATGTATTCTGCATCCATACCATCATTTTGTTTGTGTGTGTGTACATATATAATTTTTCCCTAATTCCAGCCTGCCCAAATGTTGTTCTAGACCTCAGAGGCTTGAGGTCTTGGAATAATATGGAATGGATATTTTTGATGTTGAAACTTTTGTTGTGGGGAAAAGCTGATCCATGGGGGTAATTCAGCCTTGCTTTGTCAAAAACGTAACCATATCTGTGTTTTTTTTTTTTTTTTTTTTTTTTCTCTTCTCACCTAGACCATCTTCTGACAGAGTGAGAGCTTCTGTAAGGGTCAGTCATGGATATAGTTTAGCATACAGCTGTTGTAAACAATAAAACTGTAAAAACCACAAAAGATGCAATAAATTCCGATGGAAGCAGCCCGTGACGCAGAGGGCACACTGTAAAACGCTATGCAGCTCCTAAACACACTTGTTTACATGCAAATCCCGGGTGTGTGTGTGTTTACTCTAAAGAGCACAATACATTATAATGTAATATGCAGAGGCTTGTAAGCTTTTCACTATTTCCTGTTGGCTGCACTACAAACCTTTTTTTATATTTTGTAAATGGTTTTATTTGACAGCTTATTCCAAACCTGTGTTCATCAGGAGCTACAAGAATATGTAATAAAGTATACATGTGTGTGATTGTTTAACTTATATTGCTAAATGTTATGAATAAAAAAATGTATATAAGAAACGTGTCTTGCATACTTCAAATAAAATACATGGTGCACTCCATGTAGCTTCTTGTTGTCTTTATATGTTCATAGATTAGTACAGATTCATATTTTTTAATTTTTTACATAATTGTAAATGATTGCACCCCATACCAGAACTCTTGTTTACCCTTCTTTAATTTTTTTTTTATCCTAATGTGCCACTTTATTTTTTTTTAATTCTTTATTTATGTTTTACAGATGCAAAACTAAAACCATACTTTGGCATACAGTTTGAAAAAGTACTTCTCTAACATCCCTCTTGAAACTAAAATCCCACCCCCACCCACCTCCATCCTGCAGTTATTCTATTATGCATACTGAAAACCTGATTTCCTCTCATAGTTCCCTATATTTAAACCCATTAAAATGTAACCAATAATCTCCTCGACATAACTCCACGTATTCTTAAACCTTCGCCACCCTGCCCATTTGTCCTTTCGTTCAGTCCCCTCGTCTGGGTCTACTCCTGTACGATCCGAGCTCTCTATATTATAGATTTCATTAACACAAAGCCATTCACGAGTTTTAGGACTCTGATTCCTGCCATTTTTTTGGTATCTGACTCTTAGCGGCGTTCAACAGTATAGGGACAATAGATGTTTGATACTGCTTAATTGGCTCATCTGTCCCCTGGAATAAGCATGTCCATGGATCTTCAGATATTTTATTTGTAATTTCCTTTTAAAAGCTGGATAATTTTCTTCCAATATGCTTTAATCCATGGGGCACTCCCACCATATATGAGCCATCGTTCCAATGTTTTTACACCCCCTCCAACAATCCACAGATTTCTCCGGTTGGAATTTGCTAGTTTTTTTTTCAGGTGTCGCATACCACCTTGCTAAGCACTTAAAATTTGTCTCCGTCATCCTGGCGTCAACTGATGAGCTGTGTATCATTTTCAAAAATTTTCTACAAATTTTACTACATTGTATCCCTAATTCCCTTTCCCATTTCTTGATATAGGGAAGCACATCCAGTTCCTCTTTAAACATTAGAATTTTATAAAGTCGAGAAATAATATTTCTTGATTTTTCTCTCTTACAGAGCTGCTCAAGCGGCCTATAGTCTTCTTCACCTCTATTCGGCTTCGGAAGTTTCTCGACAAAATGCGACAACTGGATGTACCGCCATGGATCAATCTCCATTAAATCTATCTCATTTCTCAAATCGTGATATGTGCGAATTTTCCCTTCTCTAATCAAATCTTTTGTGTGTTGCCATTCTTTATCCAATTCCCTCCCACCTCCCTCATCCCCGGTTCAAAAAATGTATTATCCTTCAAGTAAATCAAAGGAGAGTTATGCCGCGTACACACGGTCGTACTTTTCGTCTACAAAAGTCAGACAGCCTGTCCGACAGACTTCCGGCAGACTTTCGACAGACTTGCGGCAGACTTTCTAACGAACGGACTTGCCTACACACGACCACACAAAAGTCTGACGGATTCGTACGTGATGACGTACACCGGACTAAAATAAGGAAGTTCATAGCCAGTAGCCAATAGGTGCCCTAGCGTGGCTTTTTGTCCGTCGGACTAGCACACAGACGAGCGGATTTCGGGGTCCGTCGTAGTTACGAAGTAAAGTTTTAAAGCATGTTTCAAATCTAAAGTACATCGGATTTGAGGCTAAAAAAGTACGTTGAAAGTCCGGAGAAGCCCACACACGATCGGATTACCAGCCAGCTTTAGTCCGTCAGCGTCCGTTGGACTTTTGTAGACGAAAAGTACGACCGTGTGTACGCGGCATTATAATTCCATTTATTTTGTGTATGGATCTGATCCCATAGTTTTAGTGTTTAGTGTTAAATCCGGTGTCTTTGTGCTAAGTGTTCTGTATTTTGGAGGATTCCATATTGTGTGACCTAGGTGTGAGCTACTCATACTATGTTCAATGTTAACCCATCTCTTATCCGAAACCTCCCTTGACCATTCAATAACCCGTGAAAGTTTTGCTGCAATGTGGTATTTATTGAAATCCTCCTTGTTTTTTCCCCCTAGTCAAAACCGTGTATGCAATTCATGTTTTTTTGTTACGCCAGACAAACCTCGCAATTAGACCTCGTAGGGCTCTCATATATGGCTGTGGGAGGGGAATCGGAAGCATCTGAAATTTATAAAGAATTTTTGGGGCCAGCACCATTTTTACTGTGTTGATGCGCCCCTTCCAAGAGAGGGGGCGCAATGACATATTTTTTGTTTCATTCTTAATTTCGTCCAATAAGGGTATATAGTTTAATAGATATATTTTCTTCAAAGAATTAGTTAATTTAACTCCTAAATATTCTATATCCTTTCTCCAGGGAAAATTAAATTCCCTTGAAAGTTTTTCTTCTTCCTGTTTGTCTATATTTATGTTTAAGACTTCAGATTTGCTGAGATTTATCTTAACATTTGAGATATCGCCATAACTTTTTAAAATCTGCAGCAGATTTGGAATCGTAAACCTAGGATGAGTAATATAAAATAGGACATTGTCAGCAAACGCCACGAGTTTGTTCCTCTGCTCCTATCTTTACCCCGCTACAGTCTGGATTGTTTCGGATAAAAGCCAGCAGGGGTTCCAATGTTAATACAAATAAGAGGGGAGACCATGGACAACCCTGTCTGGTTCCATTCTCCATCTTAAAAGGTCTTGAAAGGGCCCCATTCACTTTAACGGAAGCTGGAGGATGATTGTATAATATTCTTAACCATGTAATAAATCTTGGTCCGACTCCCATAAATTCCAATGTTTTTATCATGAGTCCCCAGTCTACCCTTTCGAACGCTTTTTCGGCGTCCATCGACAGGAATAGAGCTGGGGACCCACCAAAATTAATGGACTCGAAGGAGCAATGATCGCACTCCATTGTCCCTGCCCTCTCTTCCCAGTATAAAACCTACCTGGTCTGGGTGCACCAAAATAGTAATTTTGTCCATCAACCTGCCCGCTAGGACCTTGGCATATAATTTGGTGTCAGCATTTAATAGGGCAATAGGTCTATAGCTAGAGCACAGCGTGCTGTTCTTGCCCTCTTTTTTTAGTATCAGGGTAATAGTTGTCACTAGGGCATCTCCCCCCATTTCACAATTGGTACCCAGGTCATTCCAATAATGGCAGAGCTTCGGAACCAAAGTTTTTTTTTAAATAAGTAGTAAACCCATCTGGGCCCGGTCTTTTTCCCAAGGGAGAGTCCTTTTTTAATGCAGTATAAATTTCATCTTCTGTTATAGGTCTATCCAAGTCAGTTCTATCTCCCTCAGTCAGACCTGCCACACCTGCTCCATTCAAGAATTCTTCCACCTTCCTGTCCTCTATTTGTTTCGGTTGTCCCTTTTTGTCTTCTGTTATATAGGGCTTCAAAGTACTTCCTAAACTCTTCTGCTATCCCTTTTGTTGTAAATACTGCCTCACCATTTTTATTTTGAATTTTCTCAATAAAATTCAAGTTTCTTTTCTTCTTCAATAACCTCACTAGATGTTTACTTGACTTATTTCCCCAAAGATATCTCTTATTTTATTTAGGGATCTCCTAGAATCCTGCTCCATGCTGTCCCTTAACTCCTCTCTTTTTTAATGGTCAGTTGGTGGAAGCTTTCCTGGTGGTGTCCCCTGAATTTTTTTGTGCTCTTGTTCTAATAAATGTATTTCCAAAACGTCTTTCAGGACAGCACCCGAGAGATCATGGCTCCTCCTCCCACAGGAAACACCATCAATTAAGTCTTTAATTGGAGTCCTCCACGTTGCCTCGTCAGGTTTTTGTGTTTCCTCCAGCTGGAGGAACACCTCTGGTGGGAGCCATGATCTCTCAGGTTTTTCCCCAGGAGACACAGGTTCTCACCTGTTAGGTCTTTTTTGGCTAGGAGAGTGAGCCTCCCACTTGCTTCCCAGATGGACGGTCCCCTGGGCTCCCTCTCCCTCTTCCGTGCTCGGGAAGAGCCAGTACGTCTGGGGGTGCTGCTTCCAATTTTTGGCCAGACAGGCGGCCGTCCTCCGTTTCCCTGCTGGCTGCATTGGAGGAACGAACCTTGGTGACCGCCATGTTTCTGGTGGCAGAGGAGCGCCTCAGCCACGTCCTGTAATGGGAAGAAGCAGCACTTCCGGGTCGGCGCGCGCGTCATTTCCAACCGCAAAGCGCAGAGGGAGAGGGCAGAGTCACCTGGTGCCTTATTTCCGGTTCCAGGTCAGCGCAGCAGCGTTTTCGAATCTGGAAACGTTCATTTCACCACGTGCCCGCAGACAGCTATGGATAGCGATGCAGCGGATAAGGGGGCAAGCCAAGGCGCCAGCAAGGCTAAGGTAAGGGACCATGTCCTCTATTACCCTGGGCCGTTTTCTCCTGTAGAGGGGTTACTCACCCTTTCCCCCCCCCCCCTCCATCCTTGGGAATGTATGTTGCAGTGGCTAGGTTTAGTATATCTGCCCTGCAACAGGGGATTAGGTGGTGGTGGCTTGCTGGGCACATGGAAGTAAAATGTTATCTTCCTTAGTGCACCTGGGTGTCTTATTTGTGCTGTATTGCAGCCTTTTAAGCGTGGTTCCATGTCTCTTTTCTGTTTGTCCAGGCCAAAGGTTCTGCCCAACCAGTCAAGAAAAGGTGCCCTGTCTGCAAATAGAAATTAAGCTATGTTTGGACCAAAACGCTTTGTGCAGAGTGCATTACAAATTTGGTCAGAGAGGAGACTTCATCCGTATGTGGCGATTTGGTTACAACAATAAAGGATGAGCTCCGGGCCACCTTTCAAGCTTTTAGATCAAACCTAAGAGTGGAACCAGGTCCCTCTAGGGATTCTTCAGTTCCGCAGCCATCTTCAGAACCCCAGGGCGGCTCTCAAATAATTTTGGGGGGTCCGATATCCCAGGACGCTTCTCAAGGGTCCGTTTCCCTCGCTCCAGATGAAACAGATTCTGAGGAGGAGGAAAATGAATCGGATGCCGCTTCTAAATACAAAATGTCGCTAGAAGAGGTGGGAGGACTCCTGAAAGTAATCCATGCCACTTTTGGGATAGAAGAGGAAAAGAAGGAACTCTCCCTGCATGACCGCCTGTATGCTGGTTTAGGAGATTCAAAAGGCCATTCTTTTCCAGTCCATTCGGTTATCACTGATATGATTAAAAAAGAGTGGCTGGAACCTGAGAAAAAGCCTTTCTTTTCCCGGGCTCACAAGAAAAGATTTCCATTTGAGGAAAATCCGTATTCTATATGGAACAAGGTTTCAAAATTGGACTCTGCCTTTTCTCAGGTCTCTAAGTCTACGGACCTCGCCTTTGAGGACATGGGCACTCTGAAGGAGCCCATGGATAAAAGGATGGACCTGCTTCTTAAAAGAACCTGGCAATCAGTGATGAACAATCTGAAACTGGCAATGGCAACAATCTGTGTTGCAAGGAACTTAGATCACTGGGTTAACCAGTTGAAGGCCCATGTCACAGCAGATTCCTCAAAACAGGAGATTCTAGACTCCTTTTCAACCCTGTCTGCTGCAATATCATATATTGCGGATGCGTCTGCGGAATCTATCCGCATGTCAGCCAGGTCAGCAGCTTTAACTAATTCTGCCAGAAGGGCCTTATGGCTGAAGACGTGTAATGGGGATGCTGCATCTAAAAATAGACTGTGTGGTATTCCTTTTGCAGGTGATCTGCTATTTGGTTCAGAGCCAGAGTCCATTCTTGACCGTATGGCAGATAAGAAAAAGTCGTTTCCGGTTAAGAAAAAACAGGCGCAAACCCGTAAGCGTTTTTTTTCGGCCCCAAAAAGGTCAGCGGGAAGGAAAAACGCAGGGCAAGAAGAAGTCGTGGTCTTCTCAGAAGCCCAAAGGTAGGGGTGGAGTGCTCTTCAATCCTCCTGCGACCTCCGGAAAACTACAATGACTCCCTCAAGGTCGGGGGAAGACTCCAGGAGTTTCTTCCTCAGTGGAGACCCATTTCTTCAAATCAGTTCATTGTAAATATGCTCTCCCAGGGGTATGTGATAGAATTCACAGAAGAACCTCCAAAAAGATTCTTGGTGACAAACGTCCCAAGGGATGCAGTCAAGGCTTTCGCCATGAAGTCCCTAATTCAGGAACTGAAAACTCAGAAAGTCATTGTTTCCGGTCCCGGCAGGGGAGTTCTTCCAGGGGTTCTACTCACATGTTTTTCTCGTTCAGAAACCTTCAGGAAAGTTCCGTCTTATCCTGAATCTCAAAATGCTGAACAAATCAGTAGAGTACAGAAGGTTTCGGATGGATTCCATATTTTCAGTAAGAAACCTCCTGTATCAAGGGTGCTACATGGCATCAATAGATTTACAAGATGCCTACCTCCACATTCCTATTGCGGCCAGGTCGCAGAAATATCTGAGGTTAGCACTGAAAGAAGGGAAGAAGGTGGTACATCTGCAATTCAGAGCACTCCCGTTTGCTCTGTCATCATCCCCAAGGGTGTTCACGAAAATAATGGCCGAAGCACTGGCGCCTCTGCGTCTAGAAGGGATCTCAGTTATTCCTTATCTGGACGACCTGCTGTTTTTTGCTCAGACCAGAGAAGGTCTTCAAGAAAACTTGCTCAGAGCCCGTGTTCACCTAGAATCCATAAGGTGGATTTTAAACCTTCAAAAATCAAATCTGATTCCCTCACAGGAAGTGTTATTCCTGGGTTTCCGTATCAACTCTTTGGAACAAAAAAAATTTCTTCCAGAGGAAAAACAGGAAAAGTTGGTACAAGTGGTGTCACTGCTACAGTCCAATCAATTTCTGTCCACCAGGAAGGTCATGTCTGCATTGTGAACCCTGACCTCTTCCATACCGGCCGTCCAGTGGGCAAAGCTCCATTTCAGACCTCTGCAAAGTTTCCTGTTAAAAACCTGGAATCACCAGCAGGATTCACTAGTGAAGATCCCTACTTCAGTGAAAAAGGAGTCTTTGGTGGTGGAAGAACCAGACAAGATATTCAGAGGGTCTGTTATGGTCCTTCCCAACCCAGGTGAAGTTGACAACCGATGCCAGTTCCTGGGGTTGGGGGGCTCATATGAACGGTCGGTGGGCCCAGGGCTCGTGGGCCAGGAAAGATGCACTGAGGTCCTCAAATTGGAGGGAACTAAAAGCTATAGGGATAGCCTTACTGACCTTTGCGAAAGAAGTCCAGGGACAGCATACTCAGATCCTGGCAGACAACGCCACGGCGGTGGCCTACATAAACCGACAGGGGGGAACCAGAAGCAAAGTTCTGCAAATCCTAGCAAAAGGCATTGTAAGTTGGCCAGAGCTCCATACTCTATCCTTATCCGCGGTCCATTTAAAAGGGACCCTAAACAGAGTAGCGGACTTCCTAAGCAGGAACCAGGTATTAGAAGCGGAGTGGCAATTGAATCCAGAAGTCTTCCATTTGATAGTGCAGAAATGGGGGCGCCCAAGAGTGGATCTCTTTGCGACCCAGGAAAACTCGCAAGTGTCTCGTTTCTTCTCCCTGAACAGGAACGAGGCATCACTGGGAGTGGATGCTCTGGTGCACAATTGGAAATTTCACCTCTGTTACGCATTCCCCCCATTTCAGCTTATCCCTCGGGTCATAGCAAAAATCAGGAAGGAGGATACAACAGTGATCCTCATCACTCCCTTCTGGCCCAAAAGGCCTTGGTTTTCATCCCTTCTTCAGATGCAACTAAAACCGTTCTGGCACCTTCCGTGGAGGAAAGGCCTTCTGTTAAAAGGTCCTCTGCTTCACCAGGAAGTAGCAAAACTAAAACTCACGGCCTGGTTACTGAGGAACAGCTCTTGAAGAGAAAAGGTTTCTCGGATAGATTGGTGGCTACCCTCCTATCCAGCAGAAAGAAGGTTACAAGAGCAATATATTCCAAAGTTTGGAAAGTCTTCAACTCCTGGTGCACAGCATCTGACAGATCACCAAAGCAAACTTCTTCTGTTCTTGAGTTCCTGCAAGAAGGAGCAGACAAGGGCCTAGCGGTCAGCACCCTTAAGGTTCAAGTTGCTGCGCTGGGGGTATTTCTGTAAAAATCTATTTCATCAGAACCCCTAGTAATTAGATTCTTCAAAGCTCTCACCCGGTCTAGACCAGTGGTGATCAAAAGCTGTCCAGCATGGGACTTATCGGTTGTTCTTCAGGCCCTGACCAAGGAACCTTTTGAACCCATTAATTTAGCCTCCCTGAAATTAGTTACTTTGAAAACAGTTTTTTTTAGTGGCGGTTACAACAGCTCGAAGAGTCAGTGAGCTGCAAGCCTTATCAATCAGGGAGCCTTTCTTTTCCATTTTTTCAGACCGAATTGTTCTGAAGACGGATCCTATTTTTTTGCCGAAGGTCGCTTCGGTCCAGAATCGAACTCAGGAGATAATACTTCCTACCTTTTGTTCTAATCCATCGGGTAAGAAGGAAGAAGAATTCCATACCCTGGATGTTAAAAGAGCAGTCTTGAGTTACTTGGAAAACACTAAAGACTTTAGATGTTCAGATGCTCTATTTGTTTTATTTTCCGGTAATAAAAAAGGAAGACAAGCTTCTAGAGGAACCATTGCCAGATGGTTGAGAATGGCTATCTCAGAAGCCTATTCCCTTACAGGTCAAGAGAGTCCAGTGAATGTCCGGGCTCATTCTACAAGAGCTTCGGCGGTGAGTTGGGCAGAAAAAGCTGGCGCCACCCCCGAACAAATCTGTAAGGCAGCTACTTGGACAAGTCTGACAACCTTTGCCCGTCATTATAGGTTAAACCTCATGACGGCTGGGGATCAGGCTTTTGGAAGAAAAGTCTTACAGGCTGTTGTCCCACCCTAAATGGAGTAAGTCTCGATTATCCTCTCGGGTGCTGTCCTGAAAAACGTTTTGGAAAATTGCAAGTTAGACTTACCGGTAACTTGTTTTCCAATAGGCTTTCAGGACAGCAGTAACTCGCCCTTTTTTTATGCTGATGCTGTAATACTATGATATAACTGTCGCTTATGTGTTGCAGCTGGGGCTGGAGCTCTCTACAAACAACTAACGAGGCAACGTGGAGGACTCCAATTAAAGACTTAATTGATGAGGTGTTTCCTGTGGGAGGAGGAGCCATGATCTCTCGGGTGCTGTCCTGAAAGCCTATTGGAAAACAATTACCGGTAAGTTTAACCTGCAATTTTCCTCAATGAGTTTTCCCCTTCTTTTTATTCTCTCTTTTTTTTCCCCCGCCCCGATGGATATGAGGACCCCCCTAATGTAAGCTTTGTGGGCCTCCCAGAGTGTGGAAGCAGGTATTTCGCCTGTATCATTAACCTTGAAAAAAAATTGAATTTCTTTCTGCACTGTTTCTGCCACTTTATCAGCTTTTAATAAATTTTCATTTAGCTTCCATGAGAATGGTTGCCTTTGGGACCCCAGTATCCTAATCCTCATTGAGATCGGGGAGTGGTCAGATAACGTGGTTATCTCTATTCTAGTTTCCTCCACAAGGTCCAGTAGGCTATGGTCAGTCATAATATAATCTAGTCTTGAGTACGTCCCGTGCACAGGGGAGAAGAAGGTATAGTCGTTTACTTTTGCGTGCTGCACTCTCCACGCATCCATAATATGGCATTGATGCAACTTACGTCTCATCAATTTTAATTGAGCCTTACTTGTCCCCTGTGCCTGGGACGTACTATCCAAAGATCGATTGAGACAAAAATTAAAGTCCGTCCCCCCCCAGTACAACTTCCCCCGCCTTGAACTTCATCAACTTATCCAATACCGGCTTTAAGAATACAATCGGGTTTTTATTTGGGCAGTGAACAGTTGCTAGGGTAAACATTCTATTCCCCAGCTTTCCCTTTAGAAAGAGATAGCGGCCCTCAGGGTCCGTCAATCTTTTGGTCAGAGAAAACGTAGAAGTTCTAGAAAACCCTATTGCTACCCCCTTCGCTCTCCTGATGGGTGTATCACTATAGAACCAATGCAGGAGAATATAACTTGATATTTGCATCCAGAGCTAGGTGGGTCTCCTGAAGGGATACCACATCTGCTCGGTAGGGATGAGCCGAACACCCCCCGGTTCGGTTCGCACCAGAACCTGTGAACGGACTGAAAATTTGCACGAACGTTAGAACCCCATTGACGTCTATGGGACTCGAACGTTCAAAATCAAAAGTGCTCATTTTAAAGGCTAATTTTCATGGTATTGTCCTAAAAAGGGTTTGGGGACCCGGGTCCTGCCTCAGGGGACATGTATCAATGCAAAAAAAGGTTTTAAAAATGGACGTTTTTTCGGGAGCAGTGATTTTAATGATGCTTAAAGTAAAAAAAGTGAAATATTCCTTTAAATATCGTACCTGGGGGGTGTCTATAGTATGCCTGTAAAGTGGCGCGTGTTTCCCGTGCTTAGAACAGTCCCTGCACAAAATGGCATTTTTAAAGGGAAAAAAATAATTTAAAACTGCTTGCGGCTTTAATGTAATGTTGGGTCCTGGCAATATGGATGAAAATCAGTGAGACAAAAGGCATGGGTACCCCCAAGTCCATTACCAGGCCCTTTGGGTCTTGTATGGATATTAAGGGGAACCCCGCACCCAAATTTAAAAAAAAGGAAACAGCAGTATACAGGCTCTGTACTCTGAACAGCAGTATACAGGCGGTGCAAACAAGACAGGGACTGTAGGTTTGTTGTTAAGTATAATCTGTTTGTAATTTTGAACTGGTACTTTTTTAACGTGTTTAGCTCCAGCCAAAAAATCTATTTTAAGCTTTTTGGAAAACATAGGGAAGGGATATCACCTCTGTGACATTTGTTTTGCTGTCTGTGCTCCTCTTCAGAAGATTTCACCTCACTTTTTGTCCCAATGACAAATGTTTTTTGAAAATTTGGGTTTTTTTGTGAAACAAAGATTGGTGATAAAGCATCAGTGGAAAGGAGAAATGTTTTTCCCATATTAACTCTTACAGGAGAGAATTTCCCTTCCTAGGGGTAGATTTCATCTCACTTCCTGTTGTCTCCTTCCGTTTGCAAGTAGGAGTCGTTTGTAAGATGGATGTTTGAAAGTAGGGGCCTGCCCTATATACTCGGCAGAAATTTGGGCCTTAGGTGTTGTTGTGGCCACAACACTGTAAGCCCTCACAGGGCCCTGCTGTGAAATATTAGATCAATAATTATAATTACATGCCCCTGTTGAACAGGGGCAGAAAAATTGGGCCTTTGGTGGTGGTGCTGGTGCCACAACACTGTAAGTTCTCACTTGCTCTTGGTGGGCGCAGAAACGGGCCCTGCTGTGAAATATTAGATCAAGAATTGTAATTACATGCCCCTGTTGAACAGGGGCTGAAAAATTGGGCCTTAGGCACTGGTGCTGGTGCCACAACACTGCAACCCCTCACAGATACTCTAGTTGAAACGCAGAAACGAGCCCTACTGCAAAGTATTGCATCAAAAATTGTAATTACACGCCCCTGTTGAACAGGGGCTGAAAAATTGGGCCTTAGGCACTGGTGCCACAACACTGCAACCCCTCACAGATACTCTAGTTGAAACGCAGAAATGAGCCCTGCTGCAAAGTATTGCATCAATAATTGTAATTACATGCCCCTGTTAAACAGGGGCTGAAAATTTGGGCCTTAGGCACTGGTGGCGGCGCCCAGAACCAAAAATGTTCTTACAAGCTATCAGCATGATCATTGAGGAGGAAGAGGATAATTACTCAGGATAGTCACTCAGCATCAGCATAGGCAGTCTTTGAAGGGATCTGAGATTTCAAAAAAAATTATTCGGTTACATCAGCATCAGGTGCTTGGTATCTGGTGGTGATCCAAGACTGATTCATTTTTATGAAGGTCAGTCGATCGACCAAGTCGGTGGACAGACGCACCCTGTGATCGGTTACAAAGCCTCCAGCAGCACTGAATGTGCGTTCCGAAAGAACGCTGGATGCAGGACAGGCCAGTAGCTCAATTGCATACTGTGCAAGCTCTGGCCAGTGATCCATCCTCAAGACCCAGTAACCCAGAGGATTTTCGGTGGGAAAGGTGTCCAAGTCAGATCTTGCCCCTAGGTATTCCTGCACCATGTAAAACAGACGCTGGCGATGGTTGCTGGAACCGATCATACCTTGGGGCTGCGGACTAAAAAATTGTCTGAACGCATCGGTCAGACGGCCACCTTCTCCACCGCTCCTTCTTTGACTGACCGAAGCCTCAGCAACACGTTGTCCAGAAACAGGAGTTTGTAACCTTCCAGTCTCTGGGAACGCGTAGCAAAGACCTTTCTGCAAGGCCTCCCGAAGATGTTTCATCCTCTGCTCCCTCTGCGACGGCAAGATAAGGTCCGCAACCTTACCCGTGTAACGTGGATCAAGGAGGGTTGCCAGCCAGTATTGGTCCTTCTTGATACCACGAATACGAGGATCCTTACGCAGGCTTTGCAGGATCAGGGAGGCCATGCCGCGTAGGTTTGATGAGGCATTCGGTCCGGAGTCCTCTGGGTCACTAAGGATGACATGGTCCGCAGCCACCTCCTCTCAGCCACGTACAAGTCCATGTGTTTCTTGGGACTGATGCCTTAAAGACTGCTGCTGATTCTACACCTTCATTCCTCTCAGTGCAGGTCTCAGAGAGGACTGAAGGTATAGTGGGGTTGGAGATCTCAGCTGATGAGGAGCAAGGAGAGGTCCTCTTTGTTTTTTGGTGTGGGTCTTTTAGATACGCTTGCCAACAAACTGCATGGCAGGTCAACATATGTCTGGTCAAGCATGTGGTGCCCAAGCGGGAGATGTTTTGGCCACACGAGATACGCTTGAGACATATGTTGCAAATAGCAGCAGTGCGATCTGATGCACTCGTCTCAAAAAAGGCACACACCAAAGAACTTTTGGAATAACACGCAGAGACAGCAGCGCCCTGCACATGCGAAGCTTTGGGGTATAATGCAGTCAGTGTGCTGCCCTTAGGCTGGCCCCTGGAGGGCATCCTGCCTCGTTGGTGATGTGCCTCCTCCTCCTCTCTCCTATCAGGCACCCACGTTGAGTCAGTGACCTCATCATCCCCTCCCTCCTCATCACTGGAGCAAACTTGGCAGTATGCTGCAGCAGGGGGAGCATGATTGCCAGATTGCTGTCCTTCTTAGGCACCCCCTCTGTCTGTGCTCACGTTACTGCCTTCATCTAGCTCAGTATCATCATCAGAGCCTTCTAAACACTGGGCATCCTCCTGGAGCATGTACCCAACACTGTGGTCAAACAGTTCGAGGGACTCCTCAGGGGGACATGGTGGGGCTAGGGAAGGAGTCACTGATGCCATTGAGCTGAGGGAAGAGGCCGCGTTGGCAGCTGCTTTGCCAAAGTACCCTGAGCATGGGTGAGAGAGGATGAGGACGGCTTGGTCATCCACTTGACCAAGTCTTCCGCATGTTGCGGCTCAACACGACCAGCTGCCGAAAAAAAGGCCAAGCGTGTCCCACGGCCACGTGCTGATGAGGATGCACAGTCTCCACGACGAGCACTGTTCCCTCTAGACACAAAGCCTGCTTGCCCTCTTTTATTGGCTTGTGACTGTCTGCCTCTCCTTGTTGGCCTTCCAGACATGCTAATGGCCTGTAGCTGCACTAAGCTGGGATATATATATATATATATATATATATATATATATATATATATATATATATATATATATATATACACTGATACTGCAGCTAGCAAAATCAACTGCCTGCCTGTAGTATGAGAACACCACCAACCTTCTACAGGTAGCTTTAGGTGAACACTGTGCAGAGCTCGCAAAAAACTAACTTGTAGCTTATTTAGCTGCCTGCGGTAGTGATAGGATCAGGAAAACACCACCAACCTTCTACAGGTAGCTTTAGGTGAACACTGTGCAGAGCTCGCAAAAAAATAACTTGCAGCTTATTTAGCTGCCTGCGGTAGTGATAGGATCAGGAAAACACCACCAACCTTCTACAGGTAGCTTTAGGTGAACATTGTGCAGAGCTCGCAAAAAACTAACTTGTAGCTTATTTAGCTGCCTGCGGGTAGTGATAGGATCAGGAAAACACCACCAACCTTCTACAGGTAGCTTTAGGTGAACACTGTGCAGAGCTCGCAAAAAAATAACTTGCAGCTTATTTAGCTGCCTGCGGTAGTGATAGGATCAGGAAAACACCAATAACCTTCTACAGGTAGCTTTAGCTGAACACTGTGCAGAGCTCGCAAAAAAATTACTTGCAGCTTATTTAGCTGCCTGCGGTAGTGATAGGATCAGGAAAACACCATCAACCTTCTACAGGTAGCTTTAGGTGAACATTGTGCAGAGCTCGCAAAAAACTAACTTGTAGCTTATTTAGCTGCCTGCGGGTAGTGATAGGATCAGGAAAACACCACCAACCTTCTACAGGTAGCTTTAGGTGAACACTGTGCAGAGCTCGGAAAAAAATAACTTGTAGCTTATTTAGCTGCCTGCGGTAGTGATAGGATCAGGAAATTACCACCAACCTTCTACAGGTAGCTTTAGGTGAACACTGTACAGAGCTCGCAAAAAAATAACTTGTAGCTTATTTAGCTGCATGCGGTAGTAATATGGAAAATAAAAAAGGGGTTTATAGGGAGCACAGGACTAACATGTTATCCAGAGGAAGTCTCTACTAGATTTAGGCAGTCCAAAATGATAAGGGAGGTGTAGGTGGATTGATGGGATGATGGGATGTTCTTCAGCAGATAGGGCTGCAACTTTTATAAGACTGAAGCAGGCTCTGAAATAACACAAAAGAAACAAAAAGGCGCCTCTAAGTGCAGAAGATTTAACAATTTTAATGCCCCAAAAAGGGTTAAAAACACTTACAAGATGGGAGTAGTAATCAGGCACATCATAGTTAGAGCTGCATTGGAAGGAGTTGATGGTCAGAGAGAGCCTACAGCTGGATGGGATCACTCAGCACAGCGGTGTGGAACACAGGGAGCCGCTGTGAAGCCGGCGTCATCAGCTGGAAGGGAGACGAACCCGGAAGTGATGTCATCCACAGGACGGCTTCAATAACCAGCTTGAACCGCAAACAGACAGCCTGGACAAGGATGTGATGTCATCAGAAAGGGACGCGTTTCGGAACCACCAATCGTTCCTTTTTCAACCTATGGCCATGCTGATGACTCGAGAGGAATATATACACACCCACTAACAGTGGATTGGCCAGTGGGCGGGGGCAGCAAGGGAATATTCATTAAATTGTGATCAGTTCGTTTTTGCATATAAATGAAAAGGAACACTTGAAAACCTGCTACAGCAATCTAAAAATCATGAAGAACATTAAAAGGCGAGATAAAATCAAAAAAATAAAAAGATATATGTATAAAAAATATATATAAAAAATGTATAGATATATATGTGAGAATTAAAATGATACTAAACAGTGACCAATCATAGTGCCTGCAACACACATAAGACAAAGTGAGGATGGTTGATGGTCAATCATAGAGCCTGCAAGACACATGATAGGATGGGGATAGTGTGAGCAGGCTAAAACTATCAATAAGTGTTTTTAACCCTTTTTGGGGCATTAAAATTGTTAAATCTTCTGCACTTAGAGGCGCCTTTTTGTTTCTTTTGTGTTATTTCAGAGCCTGCTTCAGTCTTATAAAAGTTGCAGCCCTATCTGCTGAAGAACATCCCATCATCCCATCAATCCACCTACACCTCCCTTATCATTTTGGACTGCCTAAATCTAGTAGAGACTTCCTCTGGATAACATGTTAGTCCTGTGCTCCCTATAAACCCCTTTTTTATTTTCCATGTGACTCTATATGAAGCTACTTTTAGGTTGATGCACGGACTCCAGGTTTTCACGCACTATATTGTGGGTCTCTTTTGTTATTCTTCATATCTCATTTTTTATAATTTCACATGTATATGCATATTATAATAATGAATTTTATCAGCATTTAACCAGCTACCAGCACAGCATTTTAAATTATCTTATTTTATTTTACTTCATTATCCATTATTACTTTTTATTTTCCATCTATCATTATTAATTTTTATTTTTATTTTTATTTCTTACCGTGTTACTTAGTAGGTTTTTTTTTTTTTTTTTTTTTTTTTTTTTTTTTTTTTTTTTCTTGAATGGTCATGGATTTTTTGTCCGAAATAGATTCCTTGAAGTATTCTAAAATTAATGACCTTTTAGCCATTATACCCAAAGGTTTTTTTATATCCATACCTCGTTTCTCTCATGCAGAGTACAAATCTCTCTGCTCACTATTTCGTAAATTAGAGAAGTTAGTCATTTCCGCCAACCAGCAGTGGTGGGATGAATTTTTTCTTCTTAAGTATTTGTCTGCTCATATTACTCCTAGAGGCCTTAGAATTTTAAAAACATGCTCCTTCCTAGACCTAGAGTCCCAAAGAGAATGGTCTTCCATATCTGAATTTTGTACCAATAAATGGATCAAAATTATCTCCGCTCAGAGACACACCAAATATGAACAATGTAATCATCAGATAAAAACAGTATTCTCCCAAATTGCAAATCTCACCACTCATTTACCATCTCTTTGGTTGTCTATCCTTACAAAATTTACCCATAAGAAGGAAGACATCCTGATCAAACATAAATTGGGGAAATTTAGTAGAGATTTAAAAGATTATAGTAGCAATAACATTTTTTCTTGGAAACGAAAATCCGCTCATGATCTTCCATCCCTTATGGACATTAACCCTTTTGCTCCCATTATCCCTCGCAAAATTATTCCTCAACATAAAATATCTACTTCCAACTTAACAGCCAATTCTGAGTCTTGTACACAGAACCAGGGGGTTAGCACCGAAATTTTGGATCCCATGTCGCCATCCACCACTGATAGTTTGGGTCTTGCCCAGCTTACACATACAACACCTCATACCTCCACCCACATTGCACCTAACACTTCTGATTCTCCACCATGTCCAATCACCATTGCAGATAGTCAACAATACATCATTGTTAATAACACATGTACTCTTTCCAGAACACCTTCTGGTCCCCTTGTGCCCCTTCCATGTCCAACCACTATTGCAGATAGTGAACAAAACATCATTGCCAGCAATACATGTACTCCTTCTAGAACACCTTCTGGTTCTCTTGTGTCCTTTGGCCCCAACTCCTCACTCATGACACCTTTGGCCCCAATTCCATCTTCAGAGCCAGCTGCGGTTCCTTTTTTAGTGTTCGACCTCCCTCGGACAAAACCACAAAAAAGAAAACACGCAGAAGAGGATGTAGAGGCAGAGGCAACAAGCTCCTCCCCAGACCCGAGCAAAAAGAGAGTACTGTCAAAATCTTCAACCTCTCCTCCCACGTCTTAACTGAAGATGAAATTTCTCTATTAAACCGAGGTCTGAATTTTGCTCCATCAGCTGCACCTAACCCCTTTCTTCTCTTCAAGGACCTGAATAAATTTGTCCGCCTCCTTACCTTGAAGAGATTCTTCAACATCCAATCTATTAAACGCAGATTACATAATGATCCCCACACACCTGATGTGACTCATGGTATCATTGATGCCTATACAGATAGTGACCTTCTGTCCATTCCAGAAGATTTTGATAGCTATCCCCCCATCTCATTATCCCCTCCAATAGATTATGATAATGACTTCGTGTTATACACACAACACCTTATGACCTCCCCACCCATCCAAAATACCACTTTCAAACCCTCTTCGGTTTTCTATCCCACCCAGTCCAAAGGCTCATGCATTGATGCTTTCTATCGCATCGTCCATGCAGAGATACAGGCACTGTGTAAAAACAATAAAAAGTCCATTTCCAATCTCTCTCATCAGGAACAAAGAGCCCTCGACACACTCACTAATAATCTAGATTTGGTTATAAAAAGCGCGGACAAAGGTGGAGGTATAGTGATACAAAATAGATCTGACTATGTCTCTGAAGCTATTCGTTTATTATCCGATACAAATACATATATTAGACTTCACAAAGATCCCTTGCCTTTATTCACCATTGAAGCCTCTTCCCTAGTAAAAAGGGCACTAAATGACAACATCATTTCACAGCAAGAGGCCTCTTTCTTAGTTAAAGAAATACACTTCACTCCTTACTTTTACCATCTACCGAAGGTGCATAAAGACCCCAAAATACCACCAGGGCGACCGATTGTGGCATCTATGGATAGCATCAGCAGTGGACTGTCGCAATATATAGACCAATTCCTCCAGCCATTGGCCCAATCACTCCAGTCCCACATAAGAGATGGGGTTCATCTACTGGAAACTTTAATCCCTTATTCTTGGGAAAATAATTATTATTGGGCATCTTTAGACGTCCAATCCCTATATACATCGATACCTCATGAAGTAGGCCTCAACGCTCTACAGTTTTTTCTCTGCCAGGACCCGATGCTGAACCCTAGACAGGCTTCCTTTATTGTTGAAGCCACATCCTTCTGTCTTACTCACAACTATTTTAAATTTGAGGATAATTTCTATCTGCAATTACAAGGGACAGCTATGGGGGCGCACTTTGCACCCTCGTATGCTAATCTCACTATGGGGCACTGGGAGCACTTATATATATGGAACAACAATCCATTTCTCTCTCACATTGTTTTTTATGGCCGCTATATAGATGACGTGATTATCATCTGGGATGGCAATGTACCAACATTCACGGATTTTGTGTCATATTGTAACACCAATAACATGGGTCTCACTTTCACCTCAGTCATTGACCAAAATAAGCTAGCCTTCCTCGATCTTGAACTCTTTTGGACAGGCAAAGAGATCCATGCAAAAAATTTCACCAAGCCCACAGCTGGAAATTCATTCCTTCATTATAAAAGTTGTCATCACCCTCTGTGGCTTAACAATGTACCTAAGAGTCAGTTCTGTAGACTCAAAAAGAACTGTACCCTGAAGAGTGATTATGACACTGAAGGTGAAATTCTGAAAGCCAAGTTTCTTGAAAAAGGTTTTCCTATGGATCTTGTTGACTCAGCTTACCAACAATATAAGACCACATTGCCTATCAAGAATTCTCATTCACGTCCCAATACCCAGAAAGATAATCTAAGATTCATCACCCAGTTTCACACCCGTCATAAACATATGGAAAAAATTATCAAAAAACATTGGTCTTTGCTATTACAAGATGAACATCTACTCCCTACCTTGCCCAATAGACCTCAGTTTGCTTATAGAAAGGCACCCAACATTAAAAGCAAGGTAGCAACCAGCAAACTTAGGGCCAAACCTTTGCCTCCGGGCTACCATATGCCCACGTTTTTGGCCATGTCTGGCATGTACCAGTGCCGCAAGCCCCTCTGCAAGACTTGCAGCTTTGTGACACACGGCCAAAAAGAGTTCCATATCAAAGGCAAAACATACCCTATAAAGGGCTTTCACACATGTTCCTCAGACCATGTTATTTATTGTCTCACATGCCCCTGCGGTTTATTTTATGTAGGGCGCACCATTCGGCCACTACGGAAACGGTTTGGTGAGCATCGCCGTCTAATTGAAGGTGGACTAGACAACCATAGTGTTCCCAGACACTACCTCCACACCCATAATAAGTCCACGAATGGCCTCAAAGTATGGATTATTGAGGCAATGCCAAAAGACCTCCCTGCTGCTGAGCGTTACCGACGCCTATGCCATAGAGAAATGTATTGGATATTCTTACTTAATGTTCTAGCCCCTGGAGGGTTAAATGAAGATTTTGAAGTTAGCGCCATACTTTAATAAGGTTTTTAGGTTGTTTTAATTATCTCCATTACCAATTTTAATTTTTTAATTATTGATAGTTTTAGCCTGCTCACACTATCCCCATCCTATCATGTGTCTTGCAGGCTCTATGATTGACCATCAACCATCCTCACTTTGTCTTATGTGTGTTGCAGGCACTATGATTGGTCACTGTTTAGTATCATTTTAATTCTCACATATATATCTATACATTTTTTATATATATTTTTTATACATATATCTTTTTATTTTTTTGATTTTATCTCGCCTTTTAATGTTCTTCATGATTTTTAGATTGCTGTAGCAGGTTTTCAAGTGTTCCTTTTCATTTATATGCAAAAACGAACTGATCACAATTTAATGAATATTCCCTTGCTGCCCCCGCCCACTGGCCAATCCACTGTTAGTGGGTGTGTATATATTCCTCTCGAGTCATCAGCATGGCCATAGGTTGAAAAAGGAACGATTGGTGGTTCCGAAACGCGTCCCTTTCTGATGACATCACATCCTTGTCCAGGCTGTCTGTTTGCGGTTCAAGCTGGTTATTGAAGCCGTCCTGTGGATGACATCACTTCCGGGTTCGTCTCCCTTCCAGCTGATGACGCCGGCTTCACAGCGGCTCCCTGTGTTCCACACCGCTGTGCTGAGTGATCCCATCCAGCTGTAGGCTCTCTCTGACCATCAACTCCTTCCAATGCAGCTCTAACTATGATGTGCCTGATTACTACTCCCATCTTGTAAGTGTTTTTAACCCTTTTTGGGGCATTAAAATTGTTAAATCTTCTGCACTTAGAGGCGCCTTTTTGTTTCTTTTATGCGGTAGTAATAGGATCAGGAAAACACCACCAACCTTCTACAGGTAGCTTTAGGTGAACACTGTGCAGAGCTCGCAAAAAACTAACTTGTAGCTTATTTAGCTGCCTGCAGTAGTGATAGGATCAGGAAAACACCACCAACCTTCTACAGGTAGCTTTAGCTGAACACTGTGCAGAGCTCGCAAAAAACTAACTTGTAGTTTTAGCTGAACACTGTGAGGAGGACGCACTACACTAACTTGTAGCTTTAGCTGAACACTGTTCAGAGGACGCACTACACTAACTTGTAGCTTTAGCTGAACACTATGCAGAGGTCGCACTACACTAACTTGTAGTTTTAGCTGAACACTGTGAGGAGGACGCACTACACTAACTTGTAGCTTTAGCTGAACACTGTACAGAGGTCGCACTACACTAACTTGTAGTTTTAGCTGAACACTGTTCAGAGGACGCACTACACTAACTTGTAGCTTTAGCTGAACACTGTGCAGAGGTCACACTAAACTTACTTGTAGCTTTAGCTGAACACTGTGAGGAGGACGCACTACACTAACTTGTAGTTTTAGCTGAACACTGTGCAGAGGTCACACTAAACTAACTTGTAGCTTTAACTGAACACTGTGAGGAGGACGCAATACACTAACTGTAAATAGTCTAGCTGCCTGACTGTGGTACTAATAGGAGCAAAAGAACACCAGCAATTTTCTTCAGGTAGCTGTAAATACTGTAACAAGACAAGCCTGCCTGTCAGTAGGAAGATAACAGGAACGGATCTAGCTAAACTGAATACAATGTATATATATATATATATATATATATATATATATATATATATATATATATATATATATAACACCTGGGATGCATATATATACACAATACACTGTAAGTGCAGCTAACTCACTGACTGTCCTGCCTAATCTAGCTAACTCAAATGAAATTACACTGTCTCTCTCTCTAAGCACGCCGGAACACACTACACAGGGCCGCCGTGCAGGCGGCCATATATAGTGTGGGGCGTGTTTTAAACCCCCTGAGCCATGATTGGCCAAAGCCACCCTGGCTTTGGCCAATTACAGCTCTCTCTACTGACGGCGCTGTGATTGGCCAAGCATGCGGGTCATAGTGCATGCTTGGCCAATCATCAGCCAGCAATGCACTGCGATGCCGCAGTGAATTATGGGCCGTGACGCGCCAAACGAATTTGCCGCGAACGGCTCATATTGTTCGCAATTCGGAGAACAGGCGAACAGACGATGTTCTAGTCGAACATGGGTTTGACTCGAACACGAAGTTCATCCCTACTGCTCGGTAA
This sequence comes from Lithobates septentrionalis, assembly GCA_037952835.1. Taxonomy (NCBI): domain Eukaryota; kingdom Metazoa; phylum Chordata; class Amphibia; order Anura; family Ranidae; genus Lithobates; species Lithobates septentrionalis. Next base: position 169,367 of record JBBDGP010000872.1, on the reverse strand, counting down.
TGTTGACGTTCTTTTAATACTTTATGTCTTTTAACCGGAGAGTTCAGGCCCTTAACATTGTATGATTAAAAAATTTAAGTCTGTCATTTGTTTTGATTTAGTAAGGGAATTCGTCTAACTAACATAGTCAGTTTTCTGAAAGAAATTTGTACCCAACTCTGCAGGATAGAGCTCCTTCCCCGCCCTCCCATCCCCACTCCCCCCCACCCCCCTCCCTCCGTCCCTGGCCGCAATCCGACCCTAAGCATGGTGTTTGAGCTGTGGCGTAGGACTCCTTAGTTGAAGACACTGCTGCTCTTTCCAATGTTTACTCTGGTGGACTCTGAAGATGTGTTGAACACAAATCTCAGTTGCACTACATGTACTTATACCCACCTATGTACATAGTATAATACAATGCAGTAGGTTTGCTGGCCTATATGTTTGAAACGTACTTTTTTTTTTCAAAAAGAGAAGTATATATTTTGCATGTGCTTTTACGCATAAACTGGGCCGTGCATATTTAAATGAAATTGGTCTGTCTTTTGATTTGAATGGTGTTGACCTGCTCTATAAGTATTGTTTTTGTTTTTTATGATTCAGACCTATTGCATTACTTTTAAGCATAATACTATTTCAACTTAAAGTGGTGTTCCGGCCGAAATTATACTTTTTAAATAAAAATACCCCTATAATACACAAGCTTAATGTATTCTAGTAAAGTTAGTCTGTAAACTAATGCCGCGTACACACGAGCGGACATTACGGCGGACTTTGCCCGGCGGTCTGGATTTCGTCGGACAATTCGATGTGTGTGGGCTCCAGCGGACTTTGTTTTCTCAAAAGTTCGACGGAATTAGATTTGAAACTTGTTTTAAATTTATCCGTTGAAATCGAGTCCGGTCGAAAAGTCCGCCGTCTGTATGCTAGTTCGACGGACAAAAAGCCACGCTAGGGCAGCTATTGGCTACTGGCTATGAACTTCCTTGTTTTAGTCCGGTCGTACGTCATCACGTACGAATTCGACGGACTTTGGTGGATTGTGTGTAGGCAAGTCCGTTCATTCACAAAGTCCGTCGGAAAGTACGTCGAAAAGTCCGCCGGGCAAAGTCCGCCGTAATGTCCGCTCGTGTGTACGCGGCATAAGGTCTGTTTTGTTAGTTTATAGCAGTAGTTTGTTATTTTATAAACTTACAGCAGGCCGTGGCCATCTTAAGTGTGGGCATCTGAAGCCAGACTGTATTTCTTCCTGGATCTCATCCTTGCAGATCTCGCACATGCTCAGTGCAGCACAAGCAGTGTAAAAGGTTTCAGGTCAGGTTTCCATAGCAACGGCAGCTTCAGAGGAAGTTGCCGTCCCTTCCCAGAAGGCATTGCAAACAGGAAATGATGCGATGGGCCACGGCCAGGGAGGAGGAAGTGAAAAATTAATACAGCAGATATACAGCTGAGAAAAAAAATAAAAAATATATCAATTCGTTCACAGTGCACAGTTTAGTGAGGGATGCTGAAGAGTTGTAAAAGTGGGTGGAACTCCACTTTAAATTATGTAAACTGGAATAATTCACAGTTTCAAAATAGACTAGTTATGCTAGGTTTCTAGTAATAGATCTTAACTTTTATGTATTCTGCATCCATACCATCATTTTGTTTGTGTGTGTGTGTGTGTGTATGTATATATATATATATATATATATATATATATATATTTTTTTTTTTTTTTTTTTCCCCTAATTCCAGCCTGCCCAAATGTTGTTCTAGACCTCAGAGGCTTGAGGTCTTGGAATAATATGGAATGGATATTTTTGATGTTGAAACTTTTGTTGTGGGGAAAAGCTGATCCATGGGGCTGATCTTCTGACCTAGACCATCTTCTGACAGAGTGAGAGCTTCTGTAAGGGTCAGTCATGGATATAGTTTAGCATACAGCTGTAAAAACCACAAAAGATGCTATAAATTCCGATGGAAGCAGCCCGTGACACAGAGAGCACTCTGTAAAACGCTATGCAGCTCCTAAATACACTTGTTTACATGCAAATCCCGAGTGTGTGTGTGTTTACTCTCAAGAGCACAATACATTATAATGTAATATGCAGAGGCTTGAAAGCTTTTCACTATTTCCTGTTGGCTGCACACCAAACCTTTTTTTATATTTTGTAAATGGTTTTATTTGACAGCTTATTCCAAACCTGTGTTCATCAGGAGCTACAAGAATATGTAATAAAGTATACATGTGTGTGTGATTATTTAACTTATATTGCTAAATGTTATGAATAAAAAAATGTATAGAAGAAACGTGTCTTGCATACTTCAAATAAAATACATGGTGCACTCCATGTAGCTTCTTGTTGTCTTTATATGTTCATAGATTAGTACAGATTCATATTTTTTAATTTTTTACATAATTGTAAATGATTGCACCCCATACCAGAACTCTTGTTTACCCTTCCTTTTATTTTTTTATCCTAATGTGCCACTTTAATGTCTGTAATGTCTGTCTTGCGAGTGATTATACTGGTATTTTTTGCAGGTGAACACTGCGGAGTCAAAAATCAGTAACTATCCTAAAGAGGTAAAAAAAAGTTTCTCCTCTGAGCAATCAGGCCCTTAACTATAAACCCTCTCCTACCTTAAGAGGGATGCTTTTGGCATCTCTGATCCAACTTGGTTACATGGCCGAAACCCTAAAAAAACAACAGATGTGATGGCTGCATTCATTTATTTTTCAGGGTAAGAATGCGTATCGATGCAGGGATTACGTATCTTCTTCAGGGGGAAATAGTCCCCCTGATTTCCCCCTGAAGTAGATGCGTAATCCCTACATCGATACACGTTGGGGAGGGGTCAGGACGGCACGGCAGGCATTTTGTGCATTAAGGAGGATACCCGCATCATCCCGATACCACCATTGGTATACACCAGTATAGGCTTACTATAGAGCGGTGCACTGACGCACCTAATCTGTGTGAGTACCCCTGAAGGGGATCTTTTTTGCTTTATTTAATAAACGGTTCAAACTGTACTTGCACTATCAAGTTTTTCCTGTTTCATTTGCCGTTTGGTGTATGCAGAGGAATCCAGGAGCCCAATACCATCATAGAGCCCAGAGGCGGTTCACATGCGCGTTTTGACTTAGCTTAATCGCAAAGTCGCAGGCTCCAAGGTGAGCATTTATTACCTAAGGGGGGCACCTGAGTGATGACACCTTAGCACCACTTGGATCACAGTTTTTGGATTACACGGAGCTTTATCAATACTGGATTAGTGACGCAATTGGTCGCTACTTGCATGCACATGAGCACTTTGTTATATGATTTAAATCACTTACAGGATTGTTTTTCAACACGGTCATTATTGACTTATTTGGACACTATATGAAAGCACAGAAACACTTTGATATATTGCTGCTTTTTTAATATATATATATATATATATATATATATATATATATATATATATATATATACATATATATATATATATACATATATATTTATTTTTTGGCTTGTAATACACAGTTATGCACTAGGCACTTACACATATATCATACTATGGATATAGTTATTAACATTTATAATTCACTGGTTCATTATTTATTTAAGATCAATTATTTACTGTGCACTTCTTATACATGCCTTTTAGCACAGCATATATATATTTATAATTGGGAAATACATTTAAAAGAGCTAATAAAAGTCCCGGATAGCTTAACTCCAACGTAAGCATGCATATAAAAGCAAAGGAGAAGCCCTTAAAAAAAATACAAGGCTGAGGAGTCATCATCAGCATTCTAACTTTACAAAGGATGCAACAAGAACATTAAAGGCACATAGCGGAAGAGAGTAAAAAAAAAAAATCCCAAGCAATTATTTAAGTACATAAATAGTAAGAAAGGGAGATCAGATCATATTGTTCCCATAAAGAATGATGCAGGGAATATGGTTACTAAGGATGGAGAGATAGTGAAGGTGTTGAATTTATTCTTCTCCTCAGTCTTCATGAGGGAATCGAGGGGAGGGGGGCTTCAGTAACCAAAACTGCAATGTTTATCCTCATGACACGTCACAGGAAACACCCTCATGGTAAACAGAGGACAGCATTAGAAATAGACTTGAAAAACTTAACATTAATAAGTCACTGGGAACCTTTCTTCTCTCATGATACCACAGTGCCCAGGGCAGCCGTCCCTCCTGCCCACCAGTTGTCCCGGCCCTGGTTATGCATCACCTGTATCAGCATATACAGTACTTTTTTTTTTTGCTTCTTTTACCATCAGGGAGTTTGTGACTTATTCCCCTTCCTCCTATGTGACTGCACTCGTGCTCAGTGACTGGAAACTCAGACAACCAGTATTGTTAGCTTACACATGGCTAATTTTTTTCACTCCTCATGGCAGAATGGAGAAGCTGTGGAAAAGTGATAGGAAGGAAAGTAAATGAAGGAGATGGGGCCGGCATTAAAATAAACCTGTTGCTTTGCCCCATATGGGCAGGTTCACTTTGATATGACACTAAAAGGTATCCTTATTCTCCAATAATAAAATAATCAATACACATCTGCTAAAATGATTCCAAACATTTCTTTTAATAATAAACATGTCATACTTACCATGCTCTTTGCAATGGCTGTGCACAGAGAAGCTCCAAACCTCCTCTTCTGGGGTCCCCCACTGGCAGTCATGGCTCCTCCTCTTTGGCTTGTGCCCCTATAGAAAGCAGCTTCCTATGGGGGACACTCGTGCAGGCTCTATCCCAAGCTGTGCTGCCAGCATCCATTGACACAAACATTGTGGCTTGGCCTCGCCCACCAATCTCTTGTCATAGGATTTGATAGACAGCAGCAGGAGCCAATGACTCCCATAACTGCTCTCTGTCCTGTGAGGAGACAGAGAGCATTGAGAGCCGCTGCTCTCAGACACCGCACTGAACCAAGACCAGGCCCAGGTAAATATTTAGGGTGCCTGGGGGGTCTTGCAGCACAGAAGGATTTTCACCTTAATGCAGAGAATGCAATAAGGTTAACCACTTGCTGACCAGCGCACGACGATGTACACCGGGCACAATGGCACGGATGCGCAAATGGGCATACCTGTACGTTCCCTTTAAGGAGCGGCATTGTAGGTGTGCGCACGCCACCGGTGGGGCACACACGCTTTCGCCACGTATTCTACGACCATGCCCGCGGGTCCTGTGGACTCCATGTCCGCCAGTGTCCCACGATCGCGTCACGGAGCGGCAGAATGGGGAGATGCCTATATAAACAAAGCATTTCCCTGTTCTGCCTAGCAACATGACAGTGATCTACTGCTCCCTGTCATCGGAAGCAGTGATCACTGTCATGTTGTAGTGAGACAATCTCCCCACAGTTAGAATCACACCATAGGACACACTTAACTCCTTGATTGCACTCTAGTGTTTAACCCCTGCCAGTGTCATTTATATAGTAATCAGTGCATTTTTATAGCACTGATCGCTGTATAAATGACAATGGTCCCAAAATAGTGTCAAAAGTGTCTGATGTGTCCGCCATAATTTTGCAGTCACGATAAAAATCGCAGATCGCCGCCATTACTAATTAAAAAAAAAAATTAATAATAAAAATGCCATAAATCTATCCCCTATTTTGTAAACGCTATAACTTTTGTGCAAACCAATCACTATATGCTTATTGCGATTTTTTTACCAAAAATATGTAGAAGAATACATATCGGCCTAAACTGAGATAAAGAAATTACTTTTTTTATATATTTTTTGGGGATGTTTATTATAGCAAAAAGTAAAAAATATTGCTTTTTTTTCAAAATTGTCGCTCTTTTTTTGCTTATAGCGTAAAAAAATAAAAACCACAGAGGTGATCAAATACCACCAAAAGAAAGCTCTATTTGTGGGGAAAAAAGGCAGTCAATATTGTTTGGGTGCAACGTCGCACGACCGCGCAATTGTCAGTTAAATCGATGCAGTGCCATAACACAAAAAGTGCTCTGATCAGGAAGGGGGTAAATTCTTCTGGGGCTGAAGTGGTTAAAAAACATAAGCTCTTAGAACCATATTAATTGTCCTTTAATCTATTTTTGATAAAACTGTTTCTTACTGTATTTTTCTGCCTCCTTGTATTGAACTCCCAAACCTCTCCTTTTCTTCTCACTTCTGTTAGGAGCAAGCAGTGCACTTTAGATTCGGTCATGTGCACTGCTCTATGGACACTACAGATCCCATAATCCATAGCCCCTAGTCCATCTTTGAAACAAGCAAAAGAGGGTGGTTATTAGGGATGAGCTTCGCGTTTGAGTCGAACCCATGTTGGGCTCGTACATCGGCTGTTTGATCGTTCGCCGAATTGTGAACGTTATGGGCCGTTCGCGCCAAATTCGTGTGGCGTGTCACGCCCCATAATTTACTGCGGCATCGCAGTGCATTGCTGGCTGATGATTGGCCAAGCATGCACTATGACCCGCATGCTTGGCCAATCACAGTGCCATCAGTAGAGAGAGCTGTAATTGACCAAAGGCAGGGTGGCTTTGGCCAATTATGGCTCAGGGCTTTTAGAACACGCCCCACGCTATATAAGGCCGCCTGCACGGCGGCCCTGTGTAGTGTGTTCTGGCGTGCTGAGAGATAGAGAGAGAGACAGTGTCATTTCATTTTAGTTAGCTAGATTAGGCAGGACAGGCAGTGAGTTAGCTGCACTTACAGTGTATTGTGTATATATATGCATCCCAGGTATTGCATATATATATATACACTGTATTCAGTTTAGCTAGATCCGTTCCTGTTATCTTCCTACTGACAGGCAGGCTTGTCTTGTTACAGTATTTACAGCTACCTGAAGAAAATTGCTGGTGTTCTTTTGATCCTATTAGTACCACAGTCAGGCAGCTAGACTATTTACAGTTAGTGTAGTGCGTCCTGCTCACAGTGTTCAGCTAAAACTAAAAGTTAGTGTAGTGAGACCTCTGCACAGTGTTCAGCTAAAGCTACAAGTTAGTGTAGTGCGTCCTGCTCACAGTGTTCAGCTAAAACTACAAGTTAGTGTAGTGAGACCTCTGCACAGTGTTCAGCTAAAGCTACAAGTTAGTGTAGTGAGACCTCTGCACAGTGTTCAGCTAAAGCTACAAGTTAGTGTAGTGCGTCCTGCTCACAGTGTTCAGCTAAAACCCCAAGTTAGTGTAGTGAGACCTCTGCACAGTGTTCAGCTAAAGCTACAAGTTAGTTTAGTGCATCCTGCTCACAGTGTTCAGCTAAAACTACAAGTTAGTGTAGTGCGACCTCTGCACAGTGTTCAGCTAAAGCTACAAGTTAGTGTAGTGAGACCTCTGCACAGTGTTCAGCTAAAGCTACAAGTTAGTGTAGTGCGTCCTGCTCACAGTGTTCAGCTAAAACTACAAGTTAGTGTAGTGCGACCTCTGCACAGTGTTCAGCTAAAGCTACAAGTTAGTGTAGTGCGTCCTCCTCACAGTGTTCAGCTAAAACTACAAGTTAGTGTAGTGAGACCTCTGCACAGTGTTCAGCTAAAGCTACAAGTTAGTGTAGTGCGTCCTCCTAACAGTGTTCAGCTAAAACTACAAGTTAGTGTAGTGAGACCTCTGCACAGTGTTCAGCTAAAGCTACAAGTTAGTGTAGTGCATCCTGCTCACAGTGTTCAGCTAAAACTACAAGTTAGTGTAGTGCGACCTCTGCACAGTGTTCAGCTAAAGCTACAAGTTAGTGTAGTGAGACCTCTGCACAGTGTTCAGCTAAAGCTACAAGTTAGTGTAGTGCGTCCTGCTCACAGTGTTCAGCTAAAACTACAAGTTAGTGTAGTGCGACCTCTGCACTGTGTTCAGCTAAAGCTACAAGTTAGTGTAGTGAGACCTCTGCACAGTGTTCAGCTAAAGCTACAAGTTAGTGTAGTGGGTCCTGCTCACAGTGTTCAGCTAAAACTACAAGTTAGTGTAGTGCGACCTCTGCACAGTGTTCAGCTAAAGCTACAAGTTAGTGTAGTGAGACCTCTGCACAGTGTTCAGCTAAAGCTACAAGTTAGTGTAGTGCGTCCTGCTCACAGTGTTCAGCTAAAACCCCAAGTTAGTGTAGTGAGACCTCTGCACAGTGTTCAGCTAAAGCTACAAGTTAGTTTAGTGCATCCTGCTCACAGTGTTCAGCTAAAACTACAAGTTAGTGTAGTGCGACCTCTGCACAGTGTTCAGCTAAAGCTACAAGTTAGTGTAGTGAGACCTCTGCACAGTGTTCAGCTAAAGCTACAAGTTAGTGTAGTGCGTCCTGCTCACAGTGTTCAGCTAAAACTACAAGTTAGTGTAGTGCGACCTCTGCACAGTGTTCAGCTAAAGCTACAAGTTAGTGTAGTGCGTCCTCCTCACAGTGTTCAGCTAAAACTACAAGTTAGTGTAGTGAGACCTCTGCACAGTGTTCAGCTAAAGCTACAAGTTAGTGTAGTGCGTCCTCCTCACAGTGTTCAGCTAAAACTACAAGTTAGTGTAGTGAGACCTCTGCACAGTGTTCAGCTAAAGCTACAAGTTAGTGTAGTGCATCCTGCTCACAGTGTTCAGCTAAAACTACAAGTTAGTGTAGTGCGACCTCTGCACAGTGTTCAGCTAAAGCTACAAGTTAGTGTAGTGAGACCTCTGCACAGTGTTCAGCTAAAGCTACAAGTTAGTGTAGTGCGTCCTGCTCACAGTGTTCAGCTAAAACTACAAGTTAGTGTAGTGCGACCTCTGCACTGTGTTCAGCTAAAGCTACAAGTTAGTGTAGTGAGACCTCTGCACAGTGTTCAGCTAAAGCTACAAGTTAGTGTAGTGGGTCCTGCTCACAGTGTTCAGCTAAAACTACAAGTTAGTGTAGTGCGACCTCTGCACAGTGTTCAGCTAAAGCTACAAGTTAGTGTAGTGAGACCTCTGCACAGTGTTCAGCTAAAGCTACAAGTTAGTGTAGTGCGTCCTGCTCACAGTGTTCAGCTAAAACTACAAGTTAATGTAGTGAGACCTCTGCACAGTGTTCAGCTAAAGCTACAAGTTAGTGTAGTGCGTTCTGCTCACAGTGTTCAGCTAAAACTACAAGTTAGTGTAGTGCGACCTCTGCACAGTGTTCAGCTAAAGCTACAAGTTAGTGTAGTGAGACCTCTGCACAGTGTTCAGCTAAAGCTACAAGTTAGTGTAGTGCGTCCTGCTCACAGTGTTCAGCTAAAACTACAAGTTAGTGTAGTGCGACCTCTGCACTGTGTTCAGCTAAAGCTACAAGTTAGTGTAGTGAGACCTCTGCACAGTGTTCAGCTAAAGCTACAAGTTAGTGTAGTGGGTCCTGCTCACAGTGTTCAGCTAAAACTACAAGTTAGTGTAGTGCGACCTCTGCACAGTGTTCAGCTAAAGCTACAAGTTAGTGTAGTGAGACCTCTGCACAGTGTTCAGCTAAAGCTACAAGTTAGTGTAGTGCGTCCTGCTCACAGTGTTCAGCTAAAACCCCAAGTTAGTGTAGTGAGACCTCTGCACAGTGTTCAGCTAAAGCTACAAGTTAGTTTAGTGCATCCTGCTCACAGTGTTCAGCTAAAACTACAAGTTAGTGTAGTGCGACCTCTGCACAGTGTTCAGCTAAAGCTACAAGTTAGTGTAGTGAGACCTCTGCACAGTGTTCAGCTAAAGCTACAAGTTAGTGTAGTGCGTCCTGCTCACAGTGTTCAGCTAAAACTACAAGTTAGTGTAGTGCGACCTCTGCACAGTGTTCAGCTAAAGCTACAAGTTAGTGTAGTGCGTCCTCCTCACAGTGTTCAGCTAAAACTACAAGTTAGTGTAGTGAGACCTCTGCACAGTGTTCAGCTAAAGCTACAAGTTAGTGTAGTGCGTCCTCCTCACAGTGTTCAGCTAAAACTACAAGTTAGTGTAGTGAGACCTCTGCACAGTGTTCAGCTAAAGCTACAAGTTAGTGTAGTGCATCCTGCTCACAGTGTTCAGCTAAAACTACAAGTTAGTGTAGTGCGACCTCTGCACAGTGTTCAGCTAAAGCTACAAGTTAGTGTAGTGAGACCTCTGCACAGTGTTCAGCTAAAGCTACAAGTTAGTGTAGTGCGTCCTGCTCACAGTGTTCAGCTAAAACTACAAGTTAGTGTAGTGCGACCTCTGCACTGTGTTCAGCTAAAGCTACAAGTTAGTGTAGTGAGACCTCTGCACAGTGTTCAGCTAAAGCTACAAGTTAGTGTAGTGGGTCCTGCTCACAGTGTTCAGCTAAAACTACAAGTTAGTGTAGTGCGACCTCTGCACAGTGTTCAGCTAAAGCTACAAGTTAGTGTAGTGAGACCTCTGCACAGTGTTCAGCTAAAGCTACAAGTTAGTGTAGTGCGTCCTGCTCACAGTGTTCAGCTAAAACTACAAGTTAATGTAGTGAGACCTCTGCACAGTGTTCAGCTAAAGCTACAAGTTAGTGTAGTGCGTTCTGCTCACAGTGTTCAGCTAAAACTACAAGTTAGTGTAGTGCGACCTCTGCACAGTGTTCAGCTAAAGCTACAAGTTAGTGTAGTGAGACCTCTGCACAGTGTTCAGCTAAAGCTACAAGTTAGTGTAGTGCGTCCTGCTCACAGTGTTCAGGTAAAACTACAAGGTAGTGTAGTGAGACCTCTGCACAGTGTTCAGCTAAAGCTACAAGTTAGTGTAGTGCGTCCTGCTCACAGTGTTCAGCTAAAACTACAAGTTAGTGTAGTGAGACCTCTGCACACTGTTCAGCTAAAGCTACAAGTTAGTGTAGTGAGACCTCTGCACAGTGTTCAGCTAAAGCTACAAGTTAGTGTAGTGCGTCCTGCTCACAGTGTTCAGCTAAAACTACAAGTTAGTGTAGTGCGACCTCTGCACAGTGTTCAGCTAAAGCTACAAGTTAGTGTAGTGAGACCTCTGTACAGTGTTCAGCTAAAGCTACAAGTTAGTGTAGTGCGTCCTCCTCACAGGGTTCAGCTAAAACTACAAGTTAGTGTAGTGCGACCTCTGCACAGTGTTCAGCTAAAGCTACAAGTTAGTGTAGTGCGTCCTCCTCACAGTTTTCAGCTAAACCTACAAGTTTTTTTTTTGCGACCTCTGCACAGTGTTCAGCTACAGCTACAAGTTAGTGTAGTGCATCCTGCTCACAGTGTTCAGCTAAAACTACAAGTTAGTGTAGTGCGACCTCTGCACAGTGTTCAGCTAAAGCTACAAGTTAGTGTAGTGAGACCTCTGCACAGTGTTCAGCTAAAGCTACAAGTTAGTGTAGTGCGTCCTGCTCACAGTGTTCAGCTAAAACTACAAGTTAGTGTAGTGCGACCTCTGCACTGTGTTCAGCTAAAGCTACAAGTTAGTGTAGTGAGACCTCTGCACAGTGTTCAGCTAAAGCTACAAGTTAGTGTAGTGGGTCCTGCTCACAGTGTTCAGCTAAAACTACAAGTTAGTGTAGTGCGACCTCTGCACAGTGTTCAGCTAAAGCTACAAGTTAGTGTAGTGCGACCTCTGCACAGTGTTCAGCTAAAGCTACAAGTTAGTGTAGTGCGTCCTCCTCACAGTGTTCAGCTAAAACTACAAGTTAGTGTAGTGAGACCTCTGCACAGTGTTCAGCTAAAGCTACAAGTTAGTGTAGTGCGTCCTCCTCACAGTGTTCAGCTAAAACTACAAGTTAGTGTAGTGAGACCTCTGCACAGTGTTCAGCTAAAGCTACAAGTTAGTGTAGTGCATCCTGCTCACAGTGTTCAGCTAAAACTACAAGTTAGTGTAGTGAGACCTCTGCACAGTGTTCAGCTAAAGCTACAAGTTAGTGTAGTGCGTCCTGCTCACAGTGTTCAGCTAAAACTACACGTTAGTGTAGTGCGACCTCTGCACTGTGTTCAGCTAAAGCTACAAGTTAGTGTAGTGAGACCTCTGCACAGTGTTCAGCTAAAGCTACAAGTTAGTGTAGTGGGTCCTGCTCACAGTGTTCAGCTAAAACTACAAGTTAGTGTAGTGCGACCTCTGCACAGTGTTCAGCTAAAGCTACAAGTTAGTGTAGTGAGACCTCTGCACAGTGTTCAGCTAAAGCTACAAGTTAGTGTAGTGTGTCCTGCTCACAGTGTTCAGCTAAAACTACAAGTTAATGTAGTGAGACCTCTGCACAGTGTTCAGCTAAAGCTACAAGTTAGTGTAGTGCGTTCTGCTCACAGTGTTCAGCTAAAACTACAAGTTAGTGTAGTGCGACCTCTGCACAGTGTTCAGCTAAAGCTACAAGTTAGTGTAGTGAGACCTCTGCACAGTGTTCAGCTAAAGCTACAAGTTAGTGTAGTGCGTCCTGCTCACAGTGTTCAGCTAAAACTACAAGGTAGTGTAGTGAGACCTCTGCACAGTGTTCAGCTAAAGCTACAAGTTAGTGTAGTGCGTCCTGCTCACAGTGTTCAGCTAAAACTACAAGTTAGTGTAGTGAGACCTCTGCACAGTGTTCAGCTAAAGCTACAAGTTAGTGTAGTGAGACCTCTGCACAGTGTTCAGCTAAAGCTACAAGTTAGTGTAGTGCGTCCTGCTCACAGTGTTCAGCTAAAACTACAAGTTAGTGTAGTGCGACCTCTGCACAGTGTTCAGCTAAAGCTACAAGTTAGTGTAGTGCGTCCTCCTCACAGTGTTCAGCTAAAACTACAAGTTAGTGTAGTGAGACCTCTGCACAGTGTTCAGCTAAAGCTACAAGTTAGTGTAGTGCGTCCTCCTCACAGTGTTTAGCTAAAACTACAAGTTAGTGTAGTAAGACCTCTGCACAGTGTTCAGCTAAAGCTACAAGTTAGTGTAGTGCATCCTGCTCACAGTGTTCAGCTAAAACTACAAGTTAGTGTAGTGCGACCTCTGCACAGTGTTCAGCTAAAGCTACAAGTTAGTGTAGTGAGACCTCTGCACAGTGTTCAGCTAAAGCTACAAGTTAGTGTAGTGCGTCCTGCTCACAGTGTTCAGCTAAAACTACAAGTTAGTGTAGTGCGACCTCTGCACTGTGTTCAGCTAAAGCTACAAGTTAGTGTAGTGAGACCTCTGCACAGTGTTCAGCTAAAGCTACAAGTTAGTGTAGTGGGTCCTGCTCACAGTGTTCAGCTAAAACTACAAGTTAGTGTAGTGCGACCTCTGCACAGTGTTCAGCTAAAGCTACAAGTTAGTGTAGTGAGACCTCTGCACAGTGTTCAGCTAAAGCTACAAGTTAGTGTAGTGCGTCCTGCTCACAGTGTTCAGCTAAAACTACAAGTTAATGTAGTGAGACCTCTGCACAGTGTTCAGCTAAAGCTACAAGTTAGTGTAGTGCGTTCTGCTCACAGTGTTCAGCTAAAACTACAAGTTAGTGTAGTGCGACCTCTGCACAGTGTTCAGCTAAAGCTACAAGTTAGTGTAGTGAGACCTCTGCACAGTGTTCAGCTAAAGCTACAAGTTAGTGTAGTGCGTCCTGCTCACAGTGTTCAGCTAAAACTACAAGGTAGTGTAGTGAGACCTCAGCACAGTGTTCAGCTAAAGCTACAAGTTAGTGTAGTGAGACCTCTGCACAGTGTTCAGCTAAAGCTACAAGTTAGTGTAGTGCGTCCTGCTCACAGTGTTCAGCTAAAACTACAAGTTAGTGTAGTGCGACCTCTGCACAGTGTTCAGCTAAAGCTACAAGTTAGTGTAGTGAGACCTCTGTACAGTGTTCAGCTAAAGCTACAAGTTAGTGTAGTGCGTCCTCCTCACAGGGTTCAGCTAAAACTACAAGTTAGTGTAGTGCGACCTCTGCACAGTGTTCAGCTAAAGCTACAAGTTAGTGTAGTGCGTCCTCCTCACAGTTTTCAGCTAAACCTACAAGTTATTTTTTTGCGACCTCTGCACAGTGTTCAGCTAAAGCTACAAGTTAGTGTAGTGCATCCTGCTCACAGTGTTCAGCTAAAACTACAAGTTAGTGTAGTGCGACCTCTGCACAGTGTTCAGCTAAAGCTACAAGTTAGTGTAGTGAGACCTCTGCACAGTGTTCAGCTAAAGCTACAAGTTAGTGTAGTGCGTCCTGCTCACAGTGTTCAGCTAAAACTACAAGGTAGTGTAGTGAGACCTCAGCACAGTGTTCAGCTAAAGCTACAAGTTAGTGTAGTGAGACCTCTGCACAGTGTTCAGCTAAAGCTACAAGTTAGTGTAGTGCGTCCTGCTCACAGTGTTCAGCTAAAACTACAAGTTAGTGTAGTGCGACCTCTGCACAGTGTTCAGCTAAAGCTACAAGTTAGTGTAGTGAGACCTCTGTACAGTGTTCAGCTAAAGCTACAAGTTAGTGTAGTGCGTCCTCCTCACAGGGTTCAGCTAAAACTACAAGTTAGTGTAGTGCGACCTCTGCACAGTGTTCAGCTAAAGCTACAAGTTAGTGTAGTGCGTCCTCCTCACAGTTTTCAGCTAAACCTACAAGTTATTTTTTTGCGACCTCTGCACAGTGTTCAGCTAAAGCTACAAGTTAGTGTAGTGCATCCTGCTCACAGTGTTCAGCTAAAACTACAAGTTAGTGTAGTGCGACCTCTGCACAGTGTTCAGCTAAAGCTACAAGTTAGTGTAGTGAGACCTCTGCACAGTGTTCAGCTAAAGCTACAAGTTAGTGTAGTGCGTCCTGCTCACAGTGTTCAGCTAAAACTACAAGGTAGTGTAGTGAGACCTCTGCACAGTGTTCAGCTAAAGCTACAAGTTAGTGTAGTGCGTCCTGCTCACAGTGTTCAGCTAAAACTACAAGTTAGTGTAGTGAGACCTCTGCACAGTGTTCAGCTAAAGCTACAAGTTAGTGTAGTGAGACCTCTGCACAGTGTTCAGCTAAAGCTACAAGTTACTGTAGTGCGTCCTGCTCACAGTGTTCAGCTAAAACTACAAGTTAGTGTAGTGCGACCTCTGCACAGTGTTCAGTTAAAGCTACAAGTTAGTGTAGTGAGACCTCTGTACAGTGTTCAGCTAAAGCTACAAGTTAGTGTAGTGCGTCCTGCTCACAGGGTTCAGCTAAAACTACAAGTTAGTGTAGTGCGACCTCTGCACAGTGTTCAGTTAAAGCTACAAGTTAGTGTAGTGAGACCTCTGTACAGTGTTCAGCTAAAGCTACAAGTTAGTGTAGTGCGTCCTCCTCACAGGGTTCAGCTAAAACTACAAGTTAGTGTAGTGCGACCTCTGCACAGTGTTCAGCTAAAGCTACAAGTTAGTGTAGTGCATCCTGCTCACAGTGTTCAGCTAAAACTACAAGTTAGTGTAGTGCGACCTCTGCACAGTGTTCAGCTAAAGCTATAAGTTAGTGTAGTGCGTTCTGCTCACAGTGTTCAGCTAAAACTACAAGTTAGTGTAGTGCGACCTCTGCACAGTGTTCAGCTAAAGCTACAAGTTAGTGTAGTGAGACCTCTGCACAGTGTTCAGCTAAAGCTACAAGTTAGTGTAGTGCGTCCTGCTCACAGTGTTCAGCTAAAACTACAAGGTAGTGTAGTGAGACCTCTGCACAGTGTTCAGCTAAAGCTACAAGTTAGTGTAGTGAGTCCTGCTCACAGTGTTCAGCTAAAACTACAAGTTAGTGTAGTGCGACCTCTGCACAGTGTTCAGCTAAAGCTACAAGTTAGTGTAGTGAGACCTCTGCACAGTGTTCAGCTAAAGCTACAAGTTAGTGTAGTGCGTCCTGCTCACAGTGTTCAGCTAAAACTACAAGGTAGTGTAGTGAGACCTCTGCACAGTGTTCAGCTAAAGCTACAAGTTAGTGTAGTGCGTCCTGCTCACAGTGTTCAGCTAAAACTACAAGTTAGTGTAGTGAGACCTCTGCACAGTGTTCAGCTAAAGCTACAAGTTAGTGTAGTGAGACCTCTGCACAGTGTTCAGCTAAAGCTACAAGTTACTGTAGTGCGTCCTGCTCACAGTGTTCAGCTAAAACTACAAGTTAGTGTAGTGCGACCTCTGCACAGTGTTCAGTTAAAGCTACAAGTTAGTGTAGTGAGACCTCTGTACAGTGTTCAGCTAAAGCTACAAGTTAGTGTAGTGCGTCCTGCTCACAGGGTTCAGCTAAAACTACAAGTTAGTGTAGTGCGACCTCTGCACAGTGTTCAGTTAAAGCTACAAGTTAGTGTAGTGAGACCTCTGTACAGTGTTCAGCTAAAGCTACAAGTTAGTGTAGTGCGTCCTCCTCACAGGGTTCAGCTAAAACTACAAGTTAGTGTAGTGCGACCTCTGCACAGTGTTCAGCTAAAGCTACAAGTTAGTGTAGTGCATCCTGCTCACAGTGTTCAGCTAAAACTACAAGTTAGTGTAGTGCGACCTCTGCACAGTGTTCAGCTAAAGCTATAAGTTAGTGTAGTGCGTTCTGCTCACAGTGTTCAGCTAAAACTACAAGTTAGTGTAGTGCGACCTCTGCACAGTGTTCAGCTAAAGCTACAAGTTAGTGTAGTGAGACCTCTGCACAGTGTTCAGCTAAAGCTACAAGTTAGTGTAGTGCGTCCTGCTCACAGTGTTCAGCTAAAACTACAAGGTAGTGTAGTGAGACCTCTGCACAGTGTTCAGCTAAAGCTACAAGTTAGTGTAGTGAGTCCTGCTCACAGTGTTCAGCTAAAACTACAAGTTAGTGTAGTGAGACCTCTGCACAGTGTTCAGCTAAAGCTACAAGTTAGTGTAGTGAGACCTCTGCACAGTGTTCAGCTAAAGCTACAAGTTAGTGTAGTGCGTCATGCTCACAGTGTTCAGCTAAAACTACAAGTTAGTGTAGTGCGACCTCTGCACAGTGTTCAGCTAAAGCTACAAGTTAGTGTAGTGCGTCCTCCTCACAGGGTTCAGCTAAAACTACAAGTTAGTGTAGTGCAACCTCTGCACAGTGTTCAGCTAAAGCTACAAGTTAGTGTAGTGCGTCCTCCTCACAGTTTTCAGCTAAACCTACAAGTTATTTTTTTGCGAGCTCTGCACAGTGTTCAGCTAAAGCTACCTGTAGAAGATTGGTGGTGTTTTCCTGATCCTATCACTACCACAGACAGCTAAATAAGCTACAAGTTAGTTTTTGGCAAGCTCTGCACAGTGTTCACCTAAAGCTACCTGTAGAAGGTTGGTGGTGTTTTCCTGATCCTATCACTACCGCAGGCAGCTAAATAAGCTACAAGTTAGTTTTTTGCGAGCTCTGCACAGTGTTCAGCTAAAGCTACCTGTAGAAGGTTGGTGGTGTTCTCATACTACAGGCAGGCAGTTGATTTTGCTAGCTGCAGTATCAGTACATACATATATATATATATATATATATATATATATATATATATATATATATATATATATATATATATATCAGCTTAGTGCAGCTACAGGCCATTAGTATGTCTGAAAGGCCAACAAGGAGAGGCAGACAGTCACAAGCCTATAAAAGAGGGCAAGCAGGCTCTGTGTCTAGTGCTGGTTGTGGAGACGGTGCATCCTCATCAGTACGTGGCCGTGGGACACGCTTGGCCTTTTTTTCGGCAGCTGGCCGTGTTGAGCCGCAACATGCGGAAGACTTGGTCGAGTGGATGACCAAGCCGTCCTCATCCTCCTCATCCTCTCTCACCCATGCTCAGGGTACTTTTTCTGGCAAAGCAGCGGCCTCTTCCCTCGGCTCAATGTCATCAGTGACTCCTTCCCTAGCCCCACCATGTCCTCCTGAGGAGTCCCTCGAACTGTTTGACCACAGTGTTGGGTACATGCTCCAGGAGGATGCCCAGCGTTTAGAAGGCTCTGATGATGATACTGAGCTAGATGAAGGCAGTAACGTGAGCATGGACAGAGGGGGTGCCCAAGAAGGACAGCAATATGGCAGTCATGCTCCCCTGCTGCAGCATACTGCCAGGTTTGCTCCAGTGATGAGGAGGGAGGGGATGATGAGGTCACTGACTCAACGTGGGTGCCTGATAGGAGAGAGGAGGAGGAGGCGGCACATCACCAACGAGGCAGGATGCCCTCCAGGGGCCAGCCTAAGGGCAGCATACTGACTGCATCACACCCCAAAGCTCCGCATGTGCAGGGTGCTGCAGTCTCTGCGCGTTATTCCAAAAGTTCTTTGGTGTGGGCCTTTTGTGAGACGAGTGCATCAGATCGCACCGCTGCTAGTTTCAACATATGTCTCAAGCGTATCTCGCGTGGCCAAAACATCTCCCGCTTGGGCACCACATGCTTGACCAGACATATGTTGACCTGCCATGCAGTTCGTTGGCAAGCGTATTTAAAAGACGCACACCAAAGAACAAAGAGGACCTCTCCTTGCTCCTCATCAGCTGAGATCTCCAACCCCACTATACCTTCAGTCCTCTCTGAGACCTGCACTGAGAGGAATGAAGGTGTAGAATTAGGTGTGTCACAGCCAAGTACTTGTGGGCAATCTGCTTTCGGTACACCGACGTCAGATTGTACCAGGCAAATTTCCCTGCCCCAGCTGCTGCACCGCCGAAAGAAGTTCGCTCCCAGCCATCCACATGCCCAGCGGTTGAATGCTAGCTTGGCAAATTTGCTAGCACTTCAACTGCTGCCTTTTCAGTTGGTAGACTCTGTCCCCTTCTGTGAGTTTGTGGAATGTGCGGTTCCTCAGTGGCAGGTACCCAAAAGCCACTTTTTCTCACGGTAGGCGATTCCGGCTCTCTACCGGCATGTGAAAGGCAATAACTTGGCCTCGCTGGACAGGGCGGTCAGCGGTAAGGTGCATATTACCACTGACTCATGGTCCAGCAGGCATGGACAGGGACGTTACCTACGTTTCACCGCGCATTGGGTGGCTCTGCTGGCAGCTAGGAAGGATGCAGGACAAGGTGCAGTAGTGTTGGAGGTTGTCCCACCACCACGCCTCCAAAATGCCACTACTAATGACTGTGACACACCTCTCTCCTCCACCCCCTCCTCTTCTTCTTCCTCCATGGCGTCTTCCTGTGCTTTGTCCTCTGAACCAGTGGTGCTCCGTAGCCGTTCAAGGGGCTACGCAAGTATGCAGGCCAAAAGATGCCATGCGGTGCTTGAGCTGGTGTGCTTGGGGGACAGGAGCCACACTGGGGCAGAGGTTCTGTCAGCTTTGCAGGGGCAGGTTCAGAGGTGGTTGATGCCACGCCAACTTAAGGCAGGAATGGTGGTTTGCGACAATGGCACCAACCTCCTCTCCGCCCTCCAACAGGGACAAATGACCCATGTGCCCTGTTTGGCTCACGTCCTTAACTTGGTGGTGCAGCGGTTCTTGGGCAGGTACCCGGGCTTACAGGATGTCCTGAGGCAGGCCAGGAAAGTCTGTGTGCATTTCCGCCGGTCATATAATGCCAGTGCTCAGCTGGCAGACCTCCAAAAGGAGTTTAACCTGCCCAAGAACCGCCTAATCTATGACATGCCCACCAGGTGGAACTCAACGTTGGCCATGCTGCAGCTGCTGCACACGCAGCAGAGGGCCATCAATGAGTACCTGTGCGACTATGGCACCAGGACAGGGTCAGGGGAGCTTGGTTTTTTTTCCCCACGCCAGTGGGCCATGATCAGGGATGCATGCACTGTCTTGTCACCATTTGAGGAGGCCACGAAGATGGTGAGCAGTGACAGTGCATGCATCAGTGTCACTGCCCCCCTTGTCCACCTGTTGGAGCACACGCTGCGTGGAATAATGGACAGGGCACTTGAGGCAGAACAGAGGCAGGAAGAGGAGGACTTCCTTAGCTCTCAAGGCCCCCTTTATCCAGACAGTGTTCCTGCGTGCCCACCGATCACACAGGAAGAGGACGAGGATGAGGAGGAGGATTGTGTCAGTATGGAGGTGGAGCCTGGCACTCAGCATCAGCAGCAGTCTTTAAGGGATCAGTCCTAAGAAACACATGGACTTGTACGTGGCTGGGAGGAGGTGGCTGCGGACCATGTCGTCCTTAGTGACCCAGAGGACTCTGGACCGAATGCCTCAGCAAACCTACACTGCATGGCCTCCCTGATCCTGCAAAGCCTGCGTAAGGATCCTCGTATTCGTGGTATCAAGGAGAAGGACCAATACTGGCTGGCAACCCTCCTTCATCCACGTTACAAGGGTAAGGTTGCGGACCTTATCTTGCCATCGCAGAGGGAGCAGAGGATGAAACATCTTCGGGAGGCCTGTGCAACTTGTTCCCAGAGACTGGGAGGTTATAAACTCCTGTTTCTGGACAACGTGTTGCTGAGGCTTCGGTCAGTCAAAGAAGGAGCGGTGGAGAAGGTGGCCGTCTGACCGATGCGTTCAGACAATTTTTTGGTCCGCAGCCCCAAGGTATGATCGGTTCCAGCAACCATCGCCAGCGTCTGTTTTACATGGTGCAGGAATACCTAGGGGCAAGATCTGACTTGGACACCTTTCCCACCGAAAATCCTCTGGGTTACTGGGTCTTGAGGATGGATCACTGGCCAGAGCTTGCACAGTATGCAATTGAGCTACTGGCCTGTCCTGCATCCAGTGTTCTATCGGAACGCACATTCAGTGCTGCTGGAGGCTTTGTAACCGATCACAGGGTGCGTCTGTCCACCGACTCGGTCGATCGACTGACCTTCATAAAAATGAATCAGTCTTGGATCACCACCAGCTACCAAGCACCTGATGCTGATGTAACCGAATAATTTTTTTTGAAATCTCAGATCTCTTCAAAGACTGCCTATGCTGATGCTGAGTGACTATCCTAAGTAATTATCCTCTTCCTCCTCAATGATCATGCTGATAGCTTGTAAGAACATTTTTGGTTCTGGGCGCCACCACCAGTGCCTAAGGCCCAATTTTTCAGCCCCTGTTAAACAGGGGCGTGTAATTACAATTTTTGATGCAATACTTTGCAGCAGGGCTCGTTTCTGCATTCCAACTAGAGTATCTGTGAGGGGTTGCAGTGTTGTGGTACCGGCACCAGTGCCTAAGACCCAATTTTTCAGCCCCTGTTTAACAGGGGTATGTAATTACAATTTTTGATGCAATACTTTGCAGCAGGGCTCGTTCCTGCGTTCCAACTAGAGTATCTGTGAGGGGTTGCAGTGTTGTGGCACCAGCACCAGTGCCTAAGGCCCAATTTTTCAGCCCCTGTTTAACAGGGGCGTGTAATTAAAATTTTTGATGCAATACTTTGCAGCAGGGCTCGTTTCTGCATTCCAACTAGAGTATCTGTGAGGGGTTGCAGTGTTGTGGCACCAGCACCAGTTCCTAAGGCCCAATTTTTCACCCCCTGTTCAACAGGGGCATGTAATTACAATTCTTGATCTAATATTTCACAGCAGGGCCCGTTTCTGCGCCCACCAAGAGCGAGTGAGGACTCACAGTGTTGTGGCACTAGCACCACCACCACCAAAGGCCCAATTTTTCTGCCCCTGTTTAACAGGGGCATGTAATTACAATTCTTGATCTAATATTTCACAGCAGGGCCCTGTGAGGGCTTACAGTGTTGTGGCCACAACAACACCTAAGGCCCAAATTTCTGCTGAGTATATAGGGCAGGCCCCTACTTTCAAACATCCAACTTACAAACGACTCCTACTTGCAAACGGAAGGAGACAACAGGAAGTGAGATGAAATCTACCCCTAGGAAGGGAAATTCTCTCCTGTAAGAGTTAATATGGGAAAAACGTTTCTCCTTTCCACTGATGCTTTATCACCGATCCTTGTTTCACAAAAAACCCCAAATTTTCAAAAAAACATTTGTCATTGGGACAAAAAGTGAGGTGAAATCTTTTGAAGAGGAGCACAGACAGCAAAACAAATGTCACAGGGGTGATAACCCTTCCCTATGTTTTCCAAAAAGCTTAAAATAGATTTTTTGTCTGGAGCTAAACACGTTAAAAATGTACCAGTTCAAAATTAAAAACAGATTCTACTTAACAACAAACCTACAGTCCCTGTCTTGTTTGCACCGCCTGTATACTGCTGTTCAGAGTATATAGGGCCTGATGGCCCCACGCCTTTCCTTTTTTTAATTTAGGTGCGGGGTTCCCCTTAATATCCATACAAGACCCAAAGGGCCTGGTAATGGACTGGGGGGTACCCATGCTGTTTGTCTCACTGATTTTCATCCATATTGCCAGGACCCGACATTACATTAAAGCCGCAAGCAGTTTTAAATGACTTTTTTTCCTTTAAAAATGACATTTTGTGCAGGGACTGTTCTAAGCACGGGAAACACGCGCCACTTTACAGGCATACTATAGACACCCCCCAGGTACGATATTTAAAGGAATATTTCACTTTTTTTTTTTTTAACTTTAAGCATCATTAAAATCACTGCTCCCGAAAAAACGGACGTTTTTAAAAGTTTTTTTTGCATTGATACATGTCCCCTGGGGCAGGACCCGGGTCCCCAAACCCTTTTTAGGACAATACCATGCAAATTAGCCTTTAAAATTAGCACTTTTGATTTCGAACGTTCGAGTCCCATAGACGTCAATGGGGTTCTAACGTTCGTGCGAATTTTCGGTCCGTTCGCAAGTTCTGGTGCGTACCGAAACCGGGGGGGGGTGTTCGGCTCATCCCTAGTGGTTATGTTCCTACATTCAGTGGGATCATGGAGAACAAACCTAGCAAACTCTAGAAGTTAGTGCAATAGAACTTACTTTTTTTTAGTTAGAAATATAATTTTTTATACCAGATTTTAGTGTCAATTTAAGCACATACATACTTTTCCTGAAACTGTAACCGGAAAATGGTTACATTAGAATCTGCTTTACTGTAGTCTGCTTAAAATAAAAAATCCAGTAGATTACAATTTAAAAAAAATAATTGTTAGTTGTGTCGCTTATCTACTCTTTAAAAGCAATAACTGTTCATTCTGTTTAGATGGTGTACTAAAGTAAATTGGCTCGACCTAAGTATAAAAAAAGACTTTTAACGTTTTACGAGATTTTGCAAAGCACAATGCTTCTATTGTTTCATTACTCTTGCATTACCAGCTGGAATTTTAAGGTTAACCTTTGCACTGGGAAATACTACAAGAGATCAATGGACTCAGCCTAAACACACCAATAGGTTCATCTTACTTGTCACACATCATTGTGTACGTCTCATTTGGTTGCCGTTTCTAACTACATTTTGCATGTTAATGACTTCTTAAAATAGAATGTCTTAATTTTTTATGAACTACTGCATAATTTGGCTGTAATTGCAGCAGCATTAGATTTGTTATAATGGTTTAGTCAAACCCATTGTGGGATTCAAATTGGCCATAAGAAAATCTCTATAGCGATAACCACATTGCCTATGCCAAGCTTATTGCATCTCTGAAGAGAATATAAAAAGTACAGGAGAATAAAAGCACATTCAACTATAAAGATTCGCCTTGAAAAAACATTTGCTGGAAGAAAGTCTAATTTTACAGATTAGACAGATTTCAGTGCTTAGTAACTTCTCCCCATCCTAAAGCATTGGTGGTCGGTAGCTCCTCCACTCCAGCATTAGTTGTCAGTAACTCCCCCCTTCAGTAATGGTGGTCAGTAACCATCCTTACAGCATTAGTGGTGATTAGCTCCCACCTCCACCAGTGGTGGTCAGTAGTCCCAACTCCAGCATTAGTCATAAATTATGTAGACCCTATATTCCCTGTTGGTCTACTGAGCAAAGTGTCCCTCGTATTCCCTGGTGGTCTAGTGGGAAACTTTGTTGAAAAGAAAGCCACCACTCATCTGTCCTGCGGGTTCCACACAGCTATGGTGACAGTGCCTACTCCACACACTGATCTTCTGATACCCAGAAAGAGGTGGCACTAATACTAGAGTGTCCACACCAGACACCCTGTCTTCACTGCAGCCCAGTAATATTGCCCTGTATACAAAGAGCAGTGTTATGAAGCTGGTTGCTAGGATGCTGGCGCCTGCTCCATAACAATCAATGATGCTGTACAACCTAGACATCTGCACCCTAGCAATCAATTATGCTAACACATCATTTATTGCTAGGATGCTGAGCCAGCATCCTAACAACTAAAGGGGAAAGCAAAACTGGGATGATATCTGGGGGAAAGTCATGAGGGGTGGTGGTGGCACCCAGAGGAGGGACAGCAAAAACAGCCTGGTGAATTCTCTGGATTTACCATAAATTGGTCTAAATCCATTCTTATGCTCCTTGATCCACTGGTACTACTTCTTCCTGTATGTGCCATCCAAATTACCATTGCCACTGGTGGTGGTGTTCTAGACCCTTCTAGTTACCTCAGACTGAATTTAGATCCTATATTAAATGCCAACGTTGGTGCAAATTACCCCTATCGGTAGTGGATCAGGTAAATCTAATAAAGATGCTTTGGGCCCCACAGCTGTTATACATCTTCCATAACTCCCCAATTTGGGTCTCTAATAAATGGTTTAAACGTAATGACTCACAGTTTGGGGATCTTCTATGGAAAAGGAAAAAGGCCCGCATTAGTTTGTATACCCTGCAAAATGGTAAGGCTAGGGGGCAGGGGGCTAGCGGTTCCACATTCTAAAATGTATTTTTTGGCATCTCAATTACAGCAATTCACGGGCTGGGGGAAAGGTGATACTGTGGATCCTATAGCTCAGTTGGTGTTTCTGTCTAACCCTACATTAACAGCCAGCTCCCATCTGGCGATGGATCTCCTGAGTATTCCCCCGTCCTCCCCAAAGTCAGGTCTGCTTTGGAGAGTACGGCGAGCATCTAAGGTAGCGTTATCCATCACTGGCCATCTGGAGTTTACTCCCTCATGGAACAATCCTAATTATCCTGAGCTATGTAAATTACAGGGTTTTTCCTCATGGAGGCCAAAAGGTGTTTGGTTCTTTCATCAATTATATACTGGTGATACTCTAAAGACATATGCTCACCTGTGTGCAGAGTTTTCATTATCCCCTAAACCAGTGGTTCTCAACCTCAATCCTCAAGTACCCACAACAGGCCAAGTTTGCAGGTTTGCCTTTATCTTGCACAGGTGCTTTAAATCAGAGTCAATGACTTGGTATTTTGGACAGCTATTTTATCTAAGAGGAATTCCCAAAACGTGGCCTGTTGGGGTACTTGAGGACTGAAGTTGAGAACCACTGCCCTAAACAATTCTATCAATACCTCCAACTCAGGGACGTGCTACAGACACAAAAGCAGACCCTTAATTTAACTGTATCTAGTGCCAAAATGCAGCTTGGTTTTCCAACATATTAAAGGAAAAATTCATAACTCCATATTTATTCAGGAAGTTTTAAGCATTACCAGATAACTAGAACAGAACTTCTCAGTGGTGACTGGTGTTTTTTTTTAGGGGGGGTGCGGCAAACAACCCCCCCCCTGAGCCACCAGTGGCACCTTTCCCCCCTCGCCCCCACTGTCTGCCGGTCTGCACTTACCCCATCTAGGCGGGCAGTGGGCAGCGGGAAGCAGCTCTGTGTTCTTTACTACATCGGCGGCTTCCAGCGTGCGGCTCCTCCCCTCCTCCTAGGCATCCAATAGGATTGCCTGTCCTTCCAGCCAGTAAGGTGACGTCCTCAAAACCCGCTTCCTAATTGGCCGGTAGGAAGATCAGTGTTACAATAGCGAATATTCATTCACTGTTGTAACACACCTGGGTGGGCTCCATTCACATTCTCTGCGTCCTGAACCCACCCTATTTTGAAGCCTATTAGAGCCTCTGTCTCTAGTCAGCTGCTTCAAAAAAAAACACCCCGCCATTGTAATTCAGGCATCTGGCATCCTGCAAGGGGCCGGATGCATGAATAGGGGGAGGCGGCAAAGAATAGAGGGGGGCGGCGCCCATGCACTGTTAAAGGGTAAGTTCACCTTTTTACACTTTTTTTTTTATATAAATTCCAGCTCCCGTATGCACCAATATAGCATTCATGTACTTTTTTTGAAAAAATATCAAAGCTTTCCATTAAATCTACAGTCACTTACATTTCTTGTCCTAATACACATTTCCAGACGTTTCCATTAGTAATGTCTTCTTCCTGATCAGACTTTAGGTCATGACACAGGAAGGAGTTGACCAGGTGACCTCATTAGCACACACCCTGCATCATCCACCCTCCCATTCCCAGGTGCACATTTTTTAAATGAAATGCAATCAATCAGTCATTGCCCTTCTAGCTAAATACACAATCAGATTGCATAGTGTATGGTCATCTTTATACAAGTACATAGGAGGAAGTGGACAGAAACACTCAGCTGTCAAGCCCCATCCACAACTCTGTATAGCAGGAACTCGCATTCCCACACGCGTTTTTTTTTTTTAGCAAGGGGGTAGGCGTTTTGGAGCATTTTCACTCATCACACATAGGGCAGCCCATCCATGTAAATGGGCTGCCCTACACACAACAATCGCCCCAAAGAAGCTTCAGAACTATTTTTTAGAGTGGAGCTTGGTGTATTTTTACTGCCATTTTTGGTACAGCGCATTTCTGAAATGCAAGGAAAAGCACAGATGTGAATGGAGCCTCTGTGTTCTTGTGTTATCGCACCAATTTCACTTTCAGACCCCATTTACATCTAGCATAGGGGGAGTGCACATTTTGTGTCTCGTTTTTCCTGTGACATGCATAGGGCAGCCTGTTGATTTCAATTGGCTGCACTACATGTGGTAATGGGACATTTTGACGTTTTTTTGGATTGTGTGTTTTTTACTGTGCGTATTTGCCCCTCGTTTTTTCACATGGCAAAATATGTATTTGCTTCTGTGTTTGGTGTGCCGTTAACAATTAATGGCACTGAAAGCACAACTAGTATTTTTAGGTGTATAAAGATGGCCATACACTATGCAATCTGATTGTATATTGTGTATTTAGTGAGAAGGGTGATCATTGATTGATTGCATTTCATTTAAAAAACGTGCACCTGGGAATGGGTGGGTGCTAATGAGATCAGCTGATCAACTCATTCCTGTGTCATGACCTAAAGTATGATCAGGACGAAGACATCACTAATGGAAATGTCTGGAAACATGAATTAGGACAAGAAAAGTAAGTGACTGTAGATATAATGGAAAGCTTTGATATTTTTGCAAAAAAAGTACCTGAATGCTATATTGGTGCATAGGGGAGCTGGAATTTAGAAAAAAAATGTAGAAAGGTGAATTTACCCTTTAATGGACGGGCCAACCCTGGTACTTCTCATAGTCTATGCTTTTAGAATCATTTTTGCTGAAAGAATGGGTTACCAATTTCTGAATTATAAAAGCTGGTCACTGAACACATGACAAGTACAGAATATGTCTCAATGCAAAGAAAAGCTCAACCAAGTCTGCCTCCTTTAAAATATTGAATAATTTCTTCTGGCAAACAAAATGATTTGA
Source organism: Lithobates septentrionalis (assembly GCA_037952835.1). Taxonomy (NCBI): domain Eukaryota; kingdom Metazoa; phylum Chordata; class Amphibia; order Anura; family Ranidae; genus Lithobates; species Lithobates septentrionalis. Next base: position 142,232 of record JBBDGP010000872.1, on the reverse strand, counting down.
CTTGTACTTTACCCCTTACTGAAGGAGTGGCAGTTCAGTAAAGGTGTCTAGATTGGTACTGTAAGCTTTATTGGGACATAGATATCAGTTTACATTCTAGTGCCATTCTTCACAACCTTTCTGAGACTTGGTCCTTGGAGAAGATCTTCCTGAAACAGGACTTGCCTCTTTTGATGGAGGTCCTAATGTTGTCATCTTTTGGATGTGTAGATTAAATTTTCCCTGTCGTCACTCACATAAAAAGTTACCTATTTCATTGCCATCACTTCAGCTCAACCCACAGCTTTGAAGAAAAGAAAGACGGTTTCCCCAAGGACTATTAAACAGTTCCAAATGTCCCAAAAAACAAAGGCTATGTCCCCTTTTGAGCATACACACGGCATGGCTTCACCCTAATTTTCTTTCTCCAAAGTTGAAGCCAAGCTACCATTTGATCAGCACATTCCTCAGCCATTACAAGAAGGATATGGTGTTTGGGTCTACTATTCAGTTTGATACCAGTGTTCTTAGTTCTGCTTCTAAATATGTATTATGCTTTATTGCTAGTTCGGGCTCTGTGCTCTGTGCAGACAGACCGTAATGACCTTCATTGTTAAGGATAGAGCTCTTTTTGACTCATCACCACTCTCCCCTATTCTCTTCTCTTGTGGCAACATGATTTTCTCTGGAGTTTAATAGACTAGTGTACTGAGTGCCCTAACACCCGACCTGTGCATTCTGGTTCTAGGTCAGTGACTTACCAAGTAAAGACATAGGAATTATGATGAAAAATCTTGAGGCTGTATCTTCAAAAAGTAACTCAGCAATGACAGTTGCCATATTTCTTTCCTGACAGGTTGCATCTAATGATGAAGATGAGGGCTAGGAATCTGTCATTTGAAACCCCGAAGAGACGCTTGAGAGGGGATATGATTTCAATATACAAATACCATACTGGTGACCCCATAATAGGGATAAAACTTTTTCTCAGAAGGGAGTTTAACAAGACTCGTGGCCACTCATTAAAATTAGAAGAAAAGAGGTTTAACCTTAAACTACGTAAAGGGTTCTTTACTGTAGGAGCGGCAAGGATAAGGAATTCCCTTCCACAGGTGGTGGTCTCAGCGGGGAGCATCGATAGTTTCAAGAAACTATTAGAATAGCACCTGAATGACCACAACATACAGGGATATACAATGTAATACTGACATAAAATCACACACATAGGTTGGACTTGATGGACTTGTGTCTTTTTTTTACCTCACCTGCTATGTAACTATGTAACCTTAGATGAAAAACAAGTCATGTTTTAAAATCCAATCACACAATCGTATAAAAAAGTTCACAGCTTAATGCAGGGCTCAAAATTTCAAGTCCTGAGCTACTAGCCAGGCCTTAAGTGTTACTCGCCACCAGATGCCCCACCCAACCCCTACCCTGCCCTGCCCCTAATTCTGCCCCTAAACACACCCTCATAAATGATCTCATGAAATGACGCTGTTTAATTATTTATGCAGAATTAAGTTACAAAAATAAATATTAACAACAACTTGATTAGTGCCCATCAGCGCAGCCTCATCAGTACCCATTAATGCAGCCTATCAGTGACCATCAATGCAGCCTATCAGTACCACATATCAGTGCAGCTTATCAGTGCCCATTAGTGTCGGCTCATCAGTGCCCATCAATGCAGCCTTACCAGGGCCCATTAATGCAACCTGATTAGTGCCTCACCATTGGCCATCAATGCAGCCTTACCAGTGACCATCAATGCAGGCTCACCAGTGGCCATCGATGCAGCCTTACCAGAGCCCATAAATGCAGCTTCATCAGTGCAGCCTGATAAGTGGCCATCAGTGAAGCCTGATCAGTGTCCATCAGTGCAGCCTCATCAGTGCCCATCAATGCAGCCTCATCAGTGCCCATCAATGCAGCCTCATCAATGCCCATCAGAGCAGCCTCATCAGTGCCCATCAATGCAGCCTGATCAGTGCCCATCAGTGCAGCCCAAGCAGTGCCCATCAATGCAGCCCAAGCAGTGCCCATCAATGCAGCCCAATTAGTGCCCATCAATGCAGCCTCTTCAGTGCCCATCAGCGCAGCCTCATGCGCAGCCTCATCAGTGCCCATCAATGCAGCCTGATCAGTGCCCATCAGTGCCCATCAATGCAGCCCGATCAGTGCCCATCAATGCAGCCCGATTAGTGCCCATCAATGCAGCCTGATCAGTGCCTATCAATGCAACCTGATCAGTGCCCATCAATGCAGTCTGATCAGTGCCCATCAATGAAGCCTCAATGCAATGCAGTGGAATTGGAGGCATAGGTATTGGAGGGGGAGGGGTTTGGTGTGGGATTGGAGGCATAAGTAATTCAGACCTATGCCTCCAATTAACCCCCCCTTTCCTCCCAGCACACATCTTGTTAAATTCCCCATTCAATGCCTCCAACCCTCTCAAGCACATGTGCTGCTTTCAATCACAGCACACTGACAGTTACCTTTCTCCTGCACCCAAGGGGTCAAGCATCATGTAAACACTGAGGGCGGGTATGAGCGGCAGGAGGGAGAAGGAGAGGGGCGGTCCCAGGCGGTGGACTGCTCCTACTGAGATGCCCCTCACTGCGAACCTGTGCAGGGGGCAGGGATGAGCGGCAGGAGGGAGGTGGAGAGGGGCGGTCCCAGGAGGCGGACTGCTCCTACTGAAATGCCCCTCACTGCAAGCCTGTGCGGGGGCAGGGATGAGCGGCAGGAGGGAGGTGGAGAGGGGCGATCCCAGGCGGCGGACTGCTCCTACTGAAATGCCCCTTACTGCAAGCCTGTGCGGGGGCAGGGATGAGCGGAAGGAGGGAGGTGGAGAGGGGCGGTCCGAGGCGGCTGTACAGTTTCTATTGAAATGCCCGTGCTGTTAACCTGTGCGTGGCGGGGGAGGCACTGGCTATACATTCCCGGGACAGCACAGCCCTGTCCATACTCGCACTCTTAATCATTTCAATCGCTAAATGCGAGCAGGCGAGTTGAAGTTTTGAGGGCTGGCTTAATGTATTACACAGATTTATTTTCTTGTCAGCTATAAGTACCATCTTCAAATATCACTGCTATTGAGGAATCTAGGAGCAAAAGAAGAACTATAGGCAAAACATTTTTTTTCAATTTTGGATAGAGTTAGGGAGCAATATAAGCTCTGCCAGTTTTTTTGTTGTTGTTGTTTTTGGTTTTACATCTGTGTCTATTGGGAAAATTGACCTTCACTTCCTGTCAAAAGAGAAAGTGAGAGCATAATCCCTGCATATTAAGGGAATCCCTTGGGGACCCCCCAGGTTACCAGAACTATTGTCGCCATTGGAAGATTTCCCTTTTATTACTTTTCTGGGGATGACTCACATTTGGGATTTTCTTTTACTTTCATTTTCAATGAGTAATAGGGAGAGTGTAAAGCAGTTTTAAACCCCAAAAGCAAACCTTTATTTTGCAGCTTACTAATTGTTACATGAGATGGCTGCAATAGTTTTTTTAGGCTTTCTCTCTTCTATGTTCAACTAATGATCTAACTAGCCATTAGCTTCAAAAGTAGGGATTTCATGAGCATTTTTGATGCTCTATGTACACTGGTCAAAAATTGTGTACATTGCAGCGCCCCGTGTTGTTCACATGGTTTTATTAGCATAATGTTGCGTCATGTCAAAATTTATCTGACGTGTAATTTGCCAGGCTTTGCCGCTCCCTATACACTCCCTCTCTGGATTTTGGCCTGGTTCCTCCTCTAGATATACAGCTTTTAGGTTGTGTATGTGTTTTGTTTTTCTTCCACAGCTGCCTCCCCATTGGTAACAGAGGATAATGTTTAATGCATCTTTTGAAGGCACTGCTGTTCTTTATACCCTGTCCTAGATGGCGAGCCACCTCATCTGTGTGTCCTGTTGTTAAGTACCCGGGGAATTGTACCTGTACCAATTTAGGACATTGTCTACGTCAGCCTTCCCCAACCAGGGTGCCTTGAGGCTTCTTCAGGGGTGCCTTGGCAAATTGCCTAAAAATTCCCCCAAAACTGTATACAAGCCAGTGAGTGGATGAAACCTGCGTTTTAGTTACACAAAGCCACAGGTTTTCATTGTACACCATTACAATCTTCAAGTTGCCAACCTCCTAACGACCAATGATTGCAAAAGTGTATTTGCTTTGATAGAATAAATCACCTCTAACAATGGGTGTCCTAGGTGTGTTCATGTTGCTGCATTATGAAAAACTCTTAGAACAGTTTTTACACTTTAGAATGGGGCACCTCAAGACTGTCCATAATTTTGGAGGGTGCCTCAAGATTCTCCATAATTTAAAGGGTGCCTTGACTGAAAAAAATGTTGAGAAACACTGGTCTACGTTTCTTCAATTGTTTTCAATAAAAACACTGTGAAAAAAACAGTAGGGCAAAAGCCTAAAAAAGAAAACTAATGCAGCCACCACATCTAATGATTGGTAAACTGCAATATATAAAATTTTTGGTTTGGGGTTTAATACCGCTTTGATGGGCCCCAAGTTCAATAATAGAGGCTTGTCTGCTGCCAAGTGTAATATTAAAACATAGCAATGTACTTTTACATGGTTTGTCTAACATTTTCAACCACTGTCATTAGGTTTCTTCTAAATACAATTTGCAATCAAGTAACTTGTTATGCAAAATAGTATTTCATTTCCTCCTTTCATTTGAAAGTTGCAAGTTATTATTTTTCCTAAAACACTAGAGGAGAAGTTGCACAGGTAACAGATATGTGTGTGCCCACTGTTCCACGGTCTGCCCCCCACACTCTCAGAGAGTCCTGACTTTGCCACAACAAAGTTATGGAAATGCAGAAGACAAGACTTGTATTCATGGGGAATGAATCACGCTTTTGTTCATCCTGAGATTTTAATGGCCAGTACAGGAAATAGTTTGTTCAAGAGCCACACAATCAGCTGCTTAATCTACTGTTTCTTGTAATTACAACCTGCCTTTAGCTACTGTTCGCTAGCAATGGTACAAAAGAGAGGGTAAGATGTTTCAATTAAAGGCAGAGGAAGGAATCCAATACTATAAAGTATCTTTCAATCCCTTCCTTTATGTAAAGGCCCAACGTAATGGAGATGAAGTGAAAAGCTTGTTTCATATGTCAGGTACATGTATAAAGTATAACTTCAGTCAGGAAAGATATCACCTGTACACTCACATAGCAGTAGGTTAAGAGTTCCTGGGCTTGGACTGGTAATCTGGCAATTCTCATCTGAACTTAAAGTAGAACTAAAGGCAAAACTCTTTTTTATTTCATTTTTAATAGAGTAAGAGAGGATTATAACCCCTGTAAGGTTAATTGTTTTGCTCCCTGTGCCCCACTGGGGAGATTTTCTTTCATTTCCTGTCCCCTAGACAAAACAAGAACTGAGAGGAAATCCCTCTAAAGTGAAGGAATCCCTGGTTGTTGCCAGGGTCTCCATTTGAAGATTCCTGTTTTGGGGAGAACCCAAAATTTGACAACAGAACATACTGAATATTTTTCGGGGCAGAGCTAAATGGGCAATTTTAAATGCTCAGCCTGACTACTAAAAATTTCCTCTCTGCTTCAATCGTTATTTTTAAATACCTTTTATCTGCACCACTCCTCTACAACAGCCATTCATATATATCTTTTACAATCACCACTCCTCTAACTTAGCTATTCATATACACCTTTTCTCCGCCCCACTCCTCTAAAACAACCCTTTATACATACATACTTACCTTTTTTTCCGCACCAGTCCCCTTCACATATACCTTTTGTCTACACCACTGCTCTACAACGGTCCTTTACTGTTGTAGAGGAGTGGTGCGTAAAGATCTGTTGCCCTCTACAGACATATTTGTAAATTGTTGTGCTGCTTGGTATCACAGAGTTGATTGTGTGAAGGACTTCCTGTCTCTGGGTCACTGGATTGGATACCCCAGAAGGAGAAAGTAGATGGGGGGGGGGGTCTGGGAACTATTAACTGTTCCTATGTTAATAGTTTACTATTGTTGTCCATAGCTTCTAGGTATAGACTGGTAACAGGAGTATATCTGTCTCCTGGTTGTTACATAAGCACTATAACCATAGCTCCCAACTGTAAAAGAACACACAGGGGGAACAAACGCCTATGCATTACCCAAGATTTATTGAAGAAACCAAATACCAAAGAAATACTCACAAGTGGACAGAAGTGTAAAGCATGACAGCAATCTCCAATAAATAGTCAACATAGTGACAGGTGACCAAACAATAGGCGTAGTCGGCAGGCTGATGCGTTTTGGGAACATGTTTCTTCCTCATAGCTTCCAACTATCCCTGATGTTGACGTACAGTCCCTGATTTGTAACAAATTCCCCCTGTCCCTCTTTCCTCCTCAGTTGTCCCCCATTTTGGTCTGATCTATATAGCTGTATATAAAATACAATATTTATCTTTCAAAAAGTGTTTCCCTGTGCTAAATCTTTCATTCAAATTCTAAATTGCTGCATTTGTAAATTTCAAAAGCCAGTATAAAAGAATAGTAGTGGTCAAAATAAATAATAAAAAGCACTTGTGGGTTTAACTACTTTTTTTGTTTATTTCTCCTTTAAGGGGCATGGCAGGGGGTGTGTCCTATGCCTACATACTTTTGGTAATAGGTGTCCCTCATTCCCATCTCAAAAATTTGGGAGGTATGTTACTATAACACAAAGCTAAGTACTGTATGTGACACAATGGGGTTGATTTACTAAAACTGTAGAGTGCAAAATCTGATGCAGCTCTGTATAGAAACCAATCAGCTTTCATGTTTTGTTTTTCGTTTTTTTGTCAAAGCTTAATTGAACAAACTGAAGTTATAAGCTGATTGGCTAACATGCACAGTTGCACCAGATTTTGCACTCTCCAGTTTTAGTAAATCAACTCCAGTGTGTATGTGTGCAGTCGCTGCTGTATGTTAGTATGTGAACCTGTTTGTCACAATAGAGTTTATATACAGCTTCTGTTATTTTAGTTAACCTGCCCTTTCTGGTCTGGTATTCTTTAGTTGGTTTTAACTCAGGGCTTAATACTCAGCATAGGCTAAAGCCGGGTTAGGCATCAAATGGCCCACAAGTAGTTAGAAGTCCCGTTGTATGGCAGATTAGAAGCTACTAGGGACTAAGAAGCAGAGTAGATAGGCTGACCCTGAGTTCCATTGTCACACCATGGTTTCTGTTGGTGAGAAGCTACATTCAAGGCTGATTGGACAATTGTTGGAGGATCTCCTCATCATCACTGATTTATTCCTCAGGTCTTCAACACCAAGTCTTATCATGATCATCTTCAGGGGCCCCTGCAACCAGACTTTGATGCATCATTCATCTGGAGTTATCTTTATTAATAACTATATATACTCCAGGTATTTGTGAACAATTCTTCCAGTGCTCCTGTGGGGCCCTTTGTTGATATCACCTGTTTGTATAATAAATGTATGTACTGTTATGCCCCGTACACACGGTCGGACTTTCCGACGGAAAATGTGCGATCGAAGCTTGTTGTCGGAAATTCTGACCATGTGTGGGCTCCATCTGACTTTTTCCATTGGATTTTCCGACACACAAAGTTTGAGAGCAGGCTATAGAATTTTCCGACAACAAAATCCGATCGCGTCAACTCCGACTGTGTGTGGCCAATTCCAACGCACAAAGTGCCATGCATGCTCAGAATAAATTCCGAGGCGGAACTGCTCGGTCTGGTAAAATTAGAGTTCGGAATGGATATAGCACTTTCGTCAGGCTGCAATGTTTTAAATTGTTTAATGCAGTGCACTCTCTTCTTCTTTATAATGCTAGAGGAATGAAGTAGTTTTGCTGCTCATATTCACACAGAATTATCACAAACTTCTTTCTTTATTATTTATCGTGATTTCATCAATATATTTTTATTTGTCACATCTGACAAAAAATATATATTTTTTTTGTGTTTGTATTTTTTTCAAGCCTGATCTTGTTTTTTATAATTTTTTTTTTTTACTCCAGAATAGATTTGGGTGTGTTTTGTGTGTCAAGTTACCACAACACGATTATTATCTTGTCTTATTTAATCTGAAGGAGATTGGTTGGTGTTGGTGTCTCTTGTTAATTTCACATTGTATTTTAGAAATGTACCTGCCTCCTCACAAACTGTCCTTTTTGAAGGAAAACACACATAGGCGAGTATAATTGAAACAAAAATTCCTTTATTAGGGGCTCAGAACCAAGCAAAGAGGAAGGCAATGCTGGAGAAACATCAGAAATTGGCAAAGCCTTTGGCCCCCAGGGCACACATCAATTATTTTACTGCAAAATTGGTGGCCTGAGTAGTCCATATCTAAAGGAGTGCAGTCTGATCCAGAAGTCCAAGAGAATCACGAACAGCAGCAGCTGACATGTATGTCCCCAGGCTGTGGTCATACAAGAGCCTGCATCTTTTGTCTTCCTTACACGCTTCCTTCCCGGCTGTGGCTCTGGTGTTGGAGGTGTGGCAGGAGGAGGAGTAGGACCTGGAGGAGGAGGAGGAGGACCTGGAGGAGGAGGAGGAGGACCTGGAGGAGGAGGACCATGGGTGAGCTCACAAATGTGGCTTGCACATGTGAGTTGGCCCCTCAACCCCTTATTTAGAGCTTCGAAAATGACAAACTCATATAAGAGTCATTGGCCCTCCTCCATTTGCATCATTTTGCATGCAGTTAGCTCAGCAAAATCCTCTTCCACACTGTGGGGGGTTCTGAGGGCCTCAGTAGCCTTCCAAAATAGGCCTATGGCTGCCTCCTCCAGGTTACTCCTCTTAAATGTCATCTGCTGCTCCTGATCTCTGGGAATCCTGGACCTTCTTGTGCTCCCTTAGATAAGTGCTCCTCATGCCACCAATTAGGGCCTTCGAATAGGGGATGTCTGCCGTGGGGATCACCGGCTTCACAAATTGCAGCAAATTATCCAGCGCTGCCTTCCTCTTTGTTTGATTCTTACCTGCCACAGACAGGGCAGCTCCCTGAACATATCTATGAATATGCAGATAAACTCCTGATTCTTCAAGATATCCATTTTCTCTGCAAGACACAACACAAGACAAACCCTAATGTCAGGCTAAAGTCTCCTAATCTTGTCCCAATATAGGCCTCAATCTAGAAGCAGTATAGGCCCAAATTTAAATCTTACCTTCGTTATCACGATCGGCACCTCCGATACTCCTTCCTCCGCTCACAGATCGTATGTACACATGTTGCGCTTTATATACACCGTGCATGCGTGAAACTCCGCCCGCCCCTGACGTTCTTTCTAGTCTATTCTCCACCCCTTCTCGTTCGGCGCAGTGGGGAATAGCACATGGCGGAGACACAGCAGGTGTCTGATAATTACACCAACGAGGAGGAGGAGGAAAGCCTGGAGCCTGAAACCTCCCAATCCTAGAGGAGGCGATTTAAGGCCTCAAATATGTCCTTTGGGAAGATGATGGAGATGGTCGACATACTGAAGAGGGCTGACTATGACGGGAAGTATGGACCTTACCCCAACCCACATGTCAGAAAGGCCAAGATCATGGCGAAAGTAGTCAAGAGTCTGCACCGGAATTTTGGGGTATAGCGATCCAAGGATCAACTCAGGAAGCGGAGGTCGGACCTCAAATTAAAGGGAGCACGATCAGTATAGAAGGATCAGGAGAGTGCTGCAAAAAAGTAAGTAAGTAAGTAGTTGTCCTGTGTTTCTATTCGTTATTTTTATTACATTTGTGCTGCTCCATGTGCTTTTCTTTACTGTTGTACAATTTAAAATGGCAACTTTTTTTCTCATGGGCACATTGTTCGTTCGTATGAAACATTGTTCGTTTGGCATAGAAAACACCATGTTTTGGCCATATGCATTTCAAAAAATTTTTGCAAGCCTACTTCTCTTAAAATAATTTTGGCGTCTAGATGGGTTTGTAACTAGAATGAAATGCAAACTAGATTCTGTGTAAGGAGAGGACACTCAGCAGCTGTTTACACATCTGGACGCTGGAGCACTAGTGTGGGACACAAGAACGCCCTTTTTATTAGGGGGCCCACATAGGTGCTCCAGTGTATACTATAGGGGTGTCTCCATCTGTGAAGCTTGTACAAAACAGGTAAGTATTCAAGCCTGACAAAGTGACAAAATATTTCTTCATCTTGGAACTCTGCCAAAACAGACAATTGTACCCCACTTCCAAGCAATGTTTCATATTCCTATTTCTGCCATCAAATATCTGTGTGCTAATTATACCTCTTTTTTTAACATAGGGGAGAAAAGACTCGGAGGATACCACTCATCCGAGGAGACAACAGACCCCCCACCTCATGAAGAAGTGGAAATCCCCCAAAGCCAACAGAAGCAGGAGGAGGGAGACGTGGTAGAAATTGTCACCACAACAGGTGAGTGTCTGCGACCACAGGCTCAGGTAAGAGATGAATGCTGTCATATTTATAGTACATGGTGTGTTTTTGTTTTTATATTTTTAAGTGATCGTGATGTTGTGGATGAAGGTCATTTCACCAGTGAAAGTGCCCAGATCCTGATCGGGGAGATCATGGGGTGTAATAAGGACTTGGAAAACATCCAGAAAAACATCAATGATGTTCAAAACAAAATCAAGAACATCATTGATGTTTTAGGGAGAGTTTAAAACACCTCCAAATCCCTTACTTTTTTGTGCTTTTTTGAAGCTAAAAATTTTTCTCATTTTTGACATATTATAGAAAAGTCAAATTTTGAAGATGCACACAGTGTGTCAACATGTGCTATCTGCCATCACGGGAGATCAATGTAGGTGTTTTGTGGGTGCAACCCCTTCCTCAATAATAAAGTAGCTGAGAGGAAGGGGTTGCACCCCCAAAACACGTCCCTTGATCCCCCCTGATGGCAGCTAGCACATGTTGACATTCTGCAATTTGTGTGCATCTTCAAAATTTGGCTTTTCCAGGGGTGACTTCACCCCATCTGAACGCAATATCAAACACAGTTTATAAACACTCATGTGTGACATTGCCTTCAATTTCAAACAAAGTTGAACTTTGTAAGTTCCAGATTTGTGTATTTCTTGTTGCTTTTAAACATGGTTGTTTTACCTTAAATGGACATTTCTACTTTTATTAATGTGACCCAAAAAATTGTTATACAACAAACATGTTGGTTTGTTTTAAAAACCTTTTATAAATGCACATGTGATTGTGCTGGTATTAAAAAGATTGATAATCAAGAATGTGTGGATTCTTCTTTTAATGCTCCAAAACTTTTGTTGTGGTAAAATTGCAGTACAAGTGCAGTTTCAGTGCAGTCTCAAGTGCACTTGTAGTGCAAAGTGTCTTTGCCTTTAATAAATAACACCCAACAGTGCTTTCTAATGTTACACAATCACGCCATTTTCAGGACTACCCACATTTCAGTTAGGGTCAGCTAAAAGAAACACAAGTAGTAAATGTCAGCAAATATTTTAGTAGTTAAAATTAGTTTTTTATTTAAAAAATGTCTCAGACATTGTCTGGCATATTGATGGCCCCCCTACCCGCAAAGTATTCAAGGTATCTTAGATGGACCTCGCGGGAACTCAGGGGGGGGGACAAGTCAGGATGGCCAGCTTCAAACGCCGTCAGGGTTGGTTCATTTACATGAATTACAGATTCAGGCCAAACTGAGCCAGCATAGTTTGCAGAATTTCTCCTTAAAAAGTTGTGGAGAACACAGCAAGCCAGGATGATATGATTGAGTTTATACTCCGCCATATGTATGGGTGTAAGAAATAGGCGGAACCGGCTGGCCATCATTCCAAATGTGTTCTCCACCACTCTACTGGCGCTGGCCAGCCGGTAATTAAAAACCCTCTGGTCCGGGGTGAGGGTCCTCATAGGGAATGGCCGCATAAGATGGTCCCCCAGCGCAAACGCTTCATCCGCAACGAAGACAAATAGGAGTCCTTCCACATTGTCTTCTGGAGGTGGCAAGTCCAAGCTGCCATTCTGGAGACGCCTGTAGAACTCCATCTGGGTGATGACTCCACCATTTGACATCCGACCATTCTTCCTCTCGTCCACATACAGGAACTCGTAAGTAGCCGACACCACCGCCAACATCACAATACTAGTGAACCCCTTGTAGTTGTAATAGTATGACCCCGAGTTGGGTGGTGGGACAATGTGGACGTGTTTCCTATCAATTGCCCCTCTGCAGTTAGGAAAGTCCCACCGCTGGGCAAAGTGGGAGGCCACAGTCTGCCATTCCTGTGGGTTGGAAGGAAACTGTGGAGAAAAACCAGAAAAATAAATTATTCATTTTGCACATCAACATGGAAAGCAGATTAGACACAAACATTCTTGGCCAACATCAGTATAACATTTATTTTAGGGAGTATTTAAAGACAAAGGTATAAGGTCCACCTATCAGATTCCTCCTCCCCCCCCCCCTCTCATGGGCCATTTGTAAAATTTTATGGGGGGAGATGTTTTGAACAGGTAACCCTCTACACTTCATTGAGAGATGAATGCCTAAACAATGTGTGTTACTTTGGCCAGCCCCTCCTTACTTTACACTATTGGCAGCCCACTGGACAGGTAAGAAGTGTCATACCCTGTTTCCCCGAAAATAAGACCTAGTGTGATTGTCGTTGATGGCTGCGATATAAACCCTACCCCCCAAATAAGCCCTAGACAAAGTCCTTGTAGGTCTTTTTCTCAGGGTAGGGCTTATTTTTAGGGAAACAGGGTAGGGCTTATTTGGGGGGCAGGGCTTATATTGCAGCCATCACCGACAATCACGCTAGGTCTTATTTTCGGGGAAACAGGGTAATACAAAGAGATAAATACAAACTGTACACATTTTAGCACATTTTTACATTCTGATATTACCTATCAATAATATATATATAATATAATAATAATAGGATACAAAAACTTAAAACATTACCATTTGAAAGTATTTAGGCAGGCCCTTGCACTACATGCTTTGGGGAATTCATCCATAAATATGACCACAAAAGAGGTGGGTATAGTGTGTATGGGTTTGGCAAAGTCAGCAGATAGAGGATTGGTATCAGCTGAGTTAGCAGTTGGGGGGAGGGAGGGTTCCAAATGATTTTGGGACACAAAAAAAATCCTCTGGCACTCTGCCAGAATTTAAAGCACAAATCTAATTTTTACACATTTTAGGGGGTGTTTAGGGTAAAGCACTACTATGGAGCTGCCAAAATACATTGTTAAGTGACTACACGAGGTGAATATAGGCCCAGGAGAGCATGTTGGGGAGGTTAGTGAAGGCAAATATGTATAAAGGACAAAAAAAAATAATTAAAAATCCAGCATGCATGAGGACAAAGGGGACATTCACAGCATATTACAATCATGGTAATTAGGGAATGAGGAAAGAAATACAATATATTAGCAAACATGAAATACAATAAAATGTGATGTTAAAGGATAAAAATCTTACCTTAATATAGTCCTTCTGCAGGACCTGGATGATGGCAGAACAGGTCTCCGGGATAATGATCCCCAGAGCCTGGGGGGAGATGCCTGTCGAGAACTTGAGGTCCTGCAGGCTTCTCCCCGTCGCCAAAGTACCGCAGGGTGGCGACTAACCTCTGCTCCGGAGTGATGGCTTGCCTCATGCAGGTATCCTGCCTGCTGATATAGGGGGTCAGCAAAGCCAACAAACGGTGAAATACGGGGTCCGTCATCCTGAGAAAGTTCCTGAAATCATCAGGATTATTCTCACGAGTCTCACGGAGCAAAGGCATATGACAGAACTGGTCACGCTGGAGCAACCAATTCTTGGTCCATGAACTCCTCCCCGCCCTGTTCATGGACTGGGCTTGTGTCAAGGTAAGGACCCCAACACCAAGCCCCCGCACAGCACGAACTCTACGAGGAGTACGTATACGCAACATGGCTAGAAAACGGTCGGCTGCTCAGAACGAAGTAACAGAACGCACTGAAGAACAGCAAGGTCTGTGAAGAGCGACCTGAAATCAGTAACGAATGAACACGAACACAATGACAAGTCAATTGTACTCGCTGCGCGCACTGAAGACCAGATACAAACCCACAAGCACAAACTGAACAGCAGAAAACGATCTGAAAGCCACGAGTCTGAAAAAGCGCGAATCGTCTCTCACCAAACTTTTACTAACACGAGATTAGCAAAAGGAGCCCAAAGGGTGCCGTGCTTGGTTCTGAACTGTCCTTTTATAGTCTCATCGTACGTGGTGTACGTGACCGCGTTCTTGGCGAACGGAAATTCCGACAACTTTGTGCGACCGTGTGTATGCAAAACAAGTTTGAGCCAACATCTGTCGGAAAAAATCCATGGATTTTGTTGTCGGAATGTCCGATCAATGTCCGACCGTGTGTACAGGGCATAAGTATTTTATTATATAAACTGTGTGTATCTACAGTATACACTTATGGTTAATGTTACATGCTGGCTGTAGTAGTTCCTCTTTTCATAATTACTTTGTTTACTCTTCCACTTAGTGAAGATTCACGTTCTCTTATCTACTTAAAGATTTAGCATACTATCCTGTTTTGGAAGGGCCATTTCTCATAACCACCCTAAAGGAGGGCTGCATCATCAAATCTTTTCTCTCCACCACCAGTGGCGGCTGGTGCTAAAAAATTTTGGGGGGGCGCAAACAAACTGAAAAAAATGTGAAAAAAAAACATCAAACGCAAGCACTGTGCCATCAAACGCTGCCACTGTGCCCGTCAAATGCTGCCACTGTGCCCGTCAAACGCAGCCACTGTGCCCATCAAACGCAGCGACTGTGCTATCAATTACAGCCAGTGTGCCCATCAAATGCTGCCACTGTGCCAAATGCTGCCAGTGTGCCCATCAAATGCTACCAGTGTGGCAAATTCTCCATACCCCCCCCCCTCACTTGCCCACAATAGGACCTACAGATATATAGACACTGGGTGGGAGAGATAGACAGACAGATAGATATTGGGTGGGAGGGGGAGAATGCGTGAGATAGATAGATAGATATCACCAGGGACCATGCCTGGCTGAGCAAAGCTATGGATGTAATAAAAAATATATATTCAGCAAAGACCCCTAAGACCCCTTTCACACTGGGGTGGTTTGCAGGCGCTATTGCGCTAACAATAGCGCCTGCAAACCGCCCCGAAACAGCCGCTGCTGTCTCTCCAGTGTAAAAGCCACTGGAGCGGTGCGCTAGCAGGACTGGAAAAAAAGTCCTGCTAGCAGCATCTTCGGAGCGGTGTATACACCGCTCCTTCATCGCTCCTGCCCATTGAAATCAATGGGGCAGCGCAGCTATACCGCCGGCAAAGCGCCTCTGCAGAGGCGCTTTGCGGTGGTTTTTAAACCTTTCTCGGCCGCTAGCGAGGGGTAAATACCGCCGCTAAAACGACGGTAAAGCGCCGCTAATAATAGCGGCGCTTTACTGCCGATTCCGCCCCCGCCCCAGTGTGAAAGGGACCTAATGTTAACTAGATAAAATGAATCAAATACACATACCTCAATACAAATTCAAAGCATAACAGTGCAAAACCAATCAGTAATAAATAGTTAAAAAGGCAATTTCTCCAAGAAAGTTCACAATTGCAGGAATCAACAGGATGTCTGCCACTGTGAGGATGTATATCCAAACAGGCATGCAGGTGTGAGAGTGAGACAAGCACCTCCACCAAAGACATTAGCAAAGAAGGTGAGCAGCTGCTAATGTCTTTGGTGGAGGTGCTTGTCTCACTCTAACACTTGCATATTAGATAGACAGACAGACACTGCGGGGGGGGGGGGATAGATAGACAGTTGATGAGGACTTACATATCTCCGAGGCTCCGTCCTGTGCAGGCTGCAGTCTGTGACTAATGACAGCTGCCCTGACACCTCCTCTGCGTCCTTGCTTCCATACACTGGCTGGCTGGGTAGGATGTTTTCTTCTCGATGTGACTGTGTAGTCACACGGCAGTAGAGGAGTCCGCTCCCCATGCTTCCTTCCTCTGCTCGGCGCACTAGGAGATGAAAGCGGAAGTGACATCAGAACTCGACTGTCACTCAACGCACCGGCCATTCTAATGCATACAATATGCATAGTAATGCGGAAGCTACTCGGCGCAATGGATCACGCCACAAGGCGGGTTAAAAGCCCACAAATGAAGCGCCGCGTCTGCAATCTCGTGATTGCATAGACGTGGCGCTTCCCATACTGCACTGCGTCCGGTGCTCGGACACAGTGCACTTGACTTAAGGACCTTTTTTTCGATTTTTTTTTTTTTTTAAAGGGACAGTTTTAAAAAAAATTTTTTTTTTTTCATTTTTTTTTTGGTGACTACAGGAGGGAGGGCGGTGCCCGGGCACCCCCTATGGACGGGCCGCCACTGTCCACCACTCCTCTACAACAGCCCCATCATACATGCCTTTTCTCTGCACCACCCCTTTACAACACCCTTTCATACATACTTTTTCTTTGCACCGCTTTTCTACAACAGCCATTCATGCGCACCACTTCTATAAAATCGTACCTTTTTAATGGACCTCTCATCTACAACAGCCCTTCACGCATACATTTTCCCTGCATTACTCCTTTAAAACAGCCCTTCATACATACATTGACTCTGCACTACTCTTCTACAGCAGTCCTTTATACATACTTTTTCCGCATCACTCTTCTGCAACAGCCTTCATACATATCTTTCCTCAGCACCACTCTTCTACATATTTTTCATTTTCCCTTGTCTGGTATAGAGGAGTGGTACAGGGAAAATGTGTGTATAAATTGTTTTCTTACAGTGTATTACTCGTAAAACTATTTACAGGTTAATTGCGTATATCACAATGAATCAGTATACTGTATATTACCTTAGCATTTTATTGTATTAGACAATAAGAGGTAGGGGGCAAATAGTATGGAAAACAGAGTAGGAAGCATGGCAAATTAAAAGATGGAGGATGCAAGAATGGAGGAGGAAGGTTTGTAAGCAAGAATAATAAAGATATATCCTTAAAAAGAAACACTAGGGCGCATGCGCGAGGGACTCCAAGATGGCCGCGTAAGCCGGGAGCTCCTCACTACCCCAGCCAGCCAGCCGCCCTAGCGCCGTATCAAAGGCAGCCGCAAACCCGTGCACAACGGGATCTGTTGGGGGAACACAGCGGCTCCCCACCCATGCCTGCCACAGCAGCAAAAAAGGACCTGGGACCCCGTTTTGAGGCAGAAAGATTACAGGCCGAATCCAAGATGGCGGCCGCGCCTCAGACACGAGATTCAGCATCAGGGGGACTGCAAGAATCCAGGCAAGTGATCGCTCCTGCTACTCTCCCATATCCTCCTTCAGCAATCTCCTCATCCCACCCCACCACATCCCCCTCAGGCTACAATTCAGTCAATCTTGATGAGCATCCCCTGGCAGCCCCCTTGCTATCTCCTATGGGACACTCTCCTATCCTTCAGCACATTAACAGCACTATGGGAGGCACAGACACAGACATGCCCCAGAATGCAGGGGATCTCTTTCTCAAACTATCTGACCTGTTGGAAAGGGGCTTAGCTAATACAGCCCACAAAATAACAAATGACATTCGATCAGATTTCCAGAACCTGGGCACCAGAATAGAAGAGATCGAACAAAAGCTTGACTATACAGTCGCAAGAACCAATCAAAACTCTGATCACATTCAGATTGTGCAGGAACAGTTGGATGTAGCCTTAAATAGGATCGTTGATTTGGAAAACCGATCGAGAAGGGAGAACTTCAGGGTCAGAGGCATCCCAGAATCATGCACGGATGTCCCTACAGCAGTGCAAGATTTGATCAAGTCCCTTATTCCTGATATCTCTACACACAAGCTGGAGTTAGACAGAGCCCACAGATCACTGGGACCCCCCAGGAAGGATGGGTCTCCCAGGGATATAGTGGTGAAGCCGCACCACTACGGAGTGAAAAAGAACATCATGAAGCTCTCCCGCCAGCAACCACACATCTCCTTCGAAGGCCACGATGTTCAAATATTTGCGGACATTTCGCCTATAACGATTCAAAAATGTAGAGCCCTCAAACCTCTATTACTAATCCTGACACAAAAGGAAATAAGATACTGGTGGGCTTTCCCCCTTGCTTTAAAATTCACCTACAAAGGCAAGACCCACTCATTCACTAATCTGTCTGAAGGAGAGCGGATCCTTCTTTCACTGAAGCTCATATCTCAGGACTCAGAGATGGACACTTCAAATGCGCAATCCGGATCCTACAAGAGACAGACTCCGACCAGCCCCGTTTCTCCTTTATGGAAAACTACCAAAAGCAGACGAGTGAGGGAACCGATGCCCTCCTGATTCAGACGAATACCTCCAGGTCTTACCCAGACATATTCTTCAGGATCTAAACCAAGTCATTAATAACCCTAAATGATCCTCTTAATGAGATGGGGACCCCTCAGACCCCCCCTTAGGTTTAAGATGTACGACCTCTGAACCCATCAGGGTTACCGGACTTCCACCTCCATATGTACATCTCCTGACTCCGACACCTCAGACCTGATAGCTCCCTCCGCACCATAAAAATGCATTTATTTGTCATGCGAACTCTTCTGTTGGCTCTTCAGTTCCTACTTAAGCGGGTCGTGAAACCATGGCTTCCCCCTTTTTCCAAAGAATTCGTCCGGATCTCCCACAATCAACTTGACAACAAACAACAAAGATCGAGCTCTTGGGCCTTCCCCCCTCTGGGACTTCTTCAACACCGGCTGGTAGATTGGAAGACCAGGAGCTAGACACGCTAGAACAAGGCGCTGCCGTTTTTCCCAAAGTATTTGGGGGAAATTGCAGAGGACTCTTTAGAGGTTTTCTACCTCGTATCTCTTCCACCTGAATGTTAGGAAAATCTCGCACCTAGTAGATTGAGATACAGTTCTTCTAATGCTCCTTCCTCTCTTCCCTCCCGCTCTTCACCATTCCCCTGCTTTACCTCCCCCCCACCTCACCCTCCCCCTCCTTCCCCTTCCCATACCTCCCCAAGGCGTAAAAGGCCTATTGCAAGAATAATTTTGCCGGCTGGCTTTGATACACAAAGTTTACAATGTTATAGTGTTTAATTGGTTTTCTTCATGAGGTTATGTGAAGTATTTTATACAGGTTAACCAATTGGGCAGGCACTGACTGGGGTAGCAGTCATGCGCCTCCATCCATCTCACGATAATGGGATCCCCATGGTCGGGAGATGGACCGTTAGCCCCTTTGGAGGGCTACTTTTGTCTACTGTTGGGCGTCATTGGGAGGATCTATTCACCCTCTCGATGCCGCAGGTTCCTTTTGGGACACTTCACATGACAATGCTCGCATTTATTTTTTCTCATTTTCTCTTTTTTTCTGGTCTTCTTCTCTAACCCTGTTTTCTTTTGTGCCAGTCCACAGGATTTACAAATATGCCTCTCTCCTCCAGGCTCCAGGTCCTGCTTCACGATCCGAACAATATATCTCCACCATACTTCAGAGGAGGTAAGAAATTCTGACTCACACAAGCACTCCCCACGCAACCACTATGTCAAGTAATACAGTGCCCCTAACGTCTTTCAAATTAGCATCCCATAATGCCCAAGGATTAAATTCAGCGGTAAAGAGGCGTAAATTATTTCAGTCTTATCATGCACAAAAAATGGCGGTAGTCTTGATCCAGGAAACACATTTCCCTACAAGATATAACCCGACATTTTTACATGCTCAATTTCCCACATTCTTCCTAGCAAATGCGGACGATAAGACCAGAGGTGTGGCAATACTATTTGCGAAAAATTGTAAATTCAAACCCAATCTGGTGCACAGAGATCCAGAAGGTAGATTTTTATTGGTAAAAGGTAAAATAGATGAAAGCCTATATTCGTTCATTTCTTATTATTCCCCCAACAAGGGTCAGACAAAATTCTTCCAAGCAATGCTTCAAACTCTAAGCCCACTATTAGAAGGAACGGTAATTTTCAGAGGTGACTCTAATGTAGCCTTCGACCCAGGTCTAGATAAATCCAAACCTTTAAAAGCACAATCAATCCGCCCCACAAAAACGAGCTCCAAGATCGCGAAACTTATTTATTAACAAGGCCTAGCCGATATCTGGAGAGAACATAATCCCACAAAGAGGGATTATACACATTATTCAAACCCTCACAAAACATACTCCAGGATTGACCACATACTCCTGTCAGTAATACATATCCCCTATGTACTTAAGGCCTATATTAAGGACACAGCCCTATCAGATCACGCCAGTGGAGACTCAACGACACTATTCTTAATGACCCTATTTCAGTTATAGAGATTGAGAGGGAATTAAAAGATTACTTTTTACGGAACGATGTGGAGGGAATTTCAGCAGAGACTCTATGGGCCGCTCATAAAGCTACCATACGGGGAAAGCTCATTCAAATGTCGTCTCAAAGAAAGAAAGAACAGATAGCGGAGATAGAGAAACTAGAGAGGGAATTCAAGGCCCCTATGCAAGCATCACAAACGGGATCCTTCTAAGGTCCAAATAGCTCAACTAGACGCAGCCAGAATAGCTTTAAACCTAGCTCACACAGTAAGGGCAGAAAAACACTTGAAATGGAATAGTGCGAAATTCTACGTTCAGAGAGACAAGATGAGTACTCTATTAGCAAGAAAGCTCTCTCCCAAATTTACCAACTTCACAATCCCAAACCTTAGACTACAGGATGGCACCTCAACCCTTAATCCCCCAAAAATTCTGCAAGCATTTTAGTCCTTTTATTCTAAACTATATCAGCAACATGACCCTATGTCAGACTCTTCCTTGAGATCATTCCTAGATGATCTTGACATACCCAATCTACGTAAAGATCATGTGGATCTCATGGAAGCGCCCTTTACCATAGAAGAAACAATAGAGGTAATTAAAAACTTAAAAGGGCCTCGGCTCCCGGCCCCAATGGTTTTTCCAACCAATACTACAAAACTTTTAAGAAAACCTTAGCACCCCATATTACAAAATTCTTCAACTCCAAAAGGACAGGGGCACCCCTAGAGTCACAACTAAATATGGCATTTATCTCTGTCATACCCAAACCCGACAAGGATCCATCGTTAGTCGAGAACTACAGACCAATTTCGTTGATTAACAACGACTTGAAAATACTAAAATCCTAGCTAACAGAATTAACTCCTTCATCAACCAATATATAAACAAAGACCAAGTGGGCTTTATACCGGGAAGACAAGGCCCGGATCAAGTTAGAAGGGCGGTCGATATTGTCTCATTACTACAAACGGGTTGGGATGGAGGCCCAAAGCAGGAAGGTCTATTGCTGTCGTTGGACCTTTAAAAGGCCTTCGATTCCTTGTCTTGGTCATTCCTATTCACAGTCCTGGGACGTTGGGGATTCGGGGAAAAGTTTATAAATACCCTGAAAGCATTATACTCCACTCCTAGTGCCAAGGTCAAACTACACGGATTTTATTCGGATCCCATTCAAATAACCAGGGGTACCAGACAGGGGTGCCCCCTATCTCTTGCGATTTTTGCTTTAGCTATAGAGGTTCTGGCAATTGCGATCAGATCTAACCAAAACATTAAGGGTGTAAAATGCCAAACCCCCAAAGGGTAGGACCCCACTGTCGCCACTTCTTCACAGCGCTGTTTTTAGATACTTTTCATGTGAGTGTATACTATTTTTTTAATAAATCTTTATTCAAACGGATTTACACTATCTGGCCAATCCTTCTCTTCCTCCATTTGCTGCTGTCATTGCTTGTTCCAACGCTGATTCGAGGGACATGACCTTTGGGCCTGATCACGTTTGAGGAACACAGCCACGTGGAAGCTACTTCACCATCCCTGCCCTTCTGGGCCAACTCCAGCCCAGCACCACCTAAGCCTGATTGACTCCACCTGGCGTATGCCTTGTTGGGTCCACCAAGTCTGGTAAGCCTCTTCATTTTTATTGGTGGTGCGTGGGCTCCCTCTACAGAGGATTTGTACCCTTGTTGAGATCCGTTCCAGAGGACTTTTTATCTTCTCTCCAAGGATGTTTCTTTTAGTACACGAACTTGGAACTGTCAGTTCATAGACTTCATTTTCAGATCCCTTTCTTTAGCGCTACACTTATTTTGTTTTTTTAACATGGGAGCCCTGGGCTAGACATTTAGGCATTTCCCTTATCCCAGGTATTCAAACGACACAGTCAAGCTGATTTCGAATTAAAAAAAAAAAAAAAAAACAACCTGGACCGGGCACAACTATATGCATCCATACTAGCGTTCTATTTCTTCTTCTTTTCTTCTTCTCTATCCTGTCTTTTTGATATTATAATGATTTGATTTCACATTTGCAGTGTATCAGTTTTGTTTAACTCACTAATTTACAATATAGTAGAATGTCTTAAGTCGCCATCAGATTTTGAATAGTGAGTTTGAGTTATGGACTCAAAACGGATTACTGCCAGAGGGATGGGAACTGCTGGAGGGGTCTGATGGCTTCTCTAGTGGTCCCTATCTTTACCTCAGGGGCGGTGGCAGGTCCCTGGGAGCGGGGACAGTAGGGGTACCGGATATCCTTAATACTTTCCCTGGAGATGGGGGGGCTCCTAACACAGTGTGATCCCGTTAGGGGTGTTGGGAATGTCAACCCACACAGGGAACATAAGACACAGCCTTCCCTACTGTTTCAATGGCAATTGTAAGCGGCTTTGAATCCCTGTTTAATATCTTTGTACTTTTCTATTATTAATCCCTTATTTGCATGAGAATTGTCAGTATACCTTTGGATTTTTTTTTCAATGTACTGCACTACTCTTTAATAAAGCTTTATTTTCAAAAAATAAATAAATAAATAAATAAATAAAAAAAATAAAAAGAAACACTAATGTATTTTTAGTGGATGCGTATTTGAAGTTATCCTTGAAACATTTACCTGAATGTAACTGACATATTGATATTTCTATTGCATATACAAATCTCTACATGCTCTATAAGTTGCGATGAAAAGGCCCATAATTCTGTTCTCACAGTGTTAGGGTTAGGGTAAGTCCTAGGAATATTTTTCAAGCTTCAAAACAACTGTTGCTTTGCCCATTCAGTCCAAAATGACAGGCTTTCTTCATATGCCAACCCCCCTGAACCTCCTACCATAACCTTACCCACTTTCTCCTACTGCCTTGTTTGCCTGCCGGAGCCCTGTCTGCTCCCCAGGTAAGTTCTACAGTAACTATTCCTCACTCTACTTTAGAATCTGTTTTGCTGGCTGTATCACTAAAACAGCTATAAGGTCAAGAATATTAACCAAACCTTTATACAGTGAGTTTAGGTGAGCATGAGACTATACTACAAGCCATAAAAGCAAAAAACACAATTTCACATGGGGCCCTGCGTGTTGTAAATGTCTTATGGCCCATTTACATTTGTGTGGTGTGTTAATGCATTTTATAATGAACAGAAAAACTCACGTAGCCACATCCGTAAATTGAGGGAACGAACAAGTAAAAAAAAAAAGTGTAGCTCCGTTTCTCTGTGGTGAGAGGAGAACCTTCCAGAAGAACAACCATCTCTGCAGCACTCCACCAATCAGGCCTGTGTGGTAGAGTGGCCAGACGGAAGCCACTCTTCCATAAAAGGCACATGACAGCTTGCCTGAAATTTACCAAAAGGCACTTGAAGGACTCTCAGACCACGAAAAACAAAATTCTCTGGTCTGATGAAACGAAGATTGAACTCTTTGGCCTGAATGGCAAGCGTCATGTCTGGAGGAAACCAGGCACTGCTCATCACCTGGCCAATACCATGCCTACAGTGATGCATGGTGGTGGCAGCATCATGCGGTGGGGATGTTGAGCGTCAGCAACTGGGAGACTAGTCAAGATTGAGGGAAAGATGAATGCACCAATGTACAGAGACATCCTTGATGAAAATCTGCTCCACAGCGCTCTGGACCTCAGACTGGGGTGAAGGTTCATCTTCCAACATAACAATGACCTTAAGCACACAGCCAAGATAACAAAGGAGTGGCTACAGGACAACTCTTTGAATGTCTTTGAGTGGCCCAGCCAGGGCCCAGACTTGAACCCGATTGAACATCTCTGCAGAGATCTGAAAATGGCTGTGCACCGATGCTCCCCATCCAACCTGATGGAGCTTGAGAGGTCCTGCAAAGAAGAATGGGAGAAATTGTCCAAAAATATGTGTGCCAAGCTTGTAGCATCATACTTAAAAATACTTGAGGCTGTAAAACCAAAGGTGCTTCAACAAAGTATTGAGCAGGCTGTGAATACTTATGTACGTGGGATTTTTTATGGGGTATTGTTTGTAGAATTTTGAGAAAAATAATGAATTTAATCCATTTTGGAATAAGACTGTAACATAACATAATGTAAAAAAAATGAAGCTTTTTTGAATACTTTCCGGATGAACTGTATATAATCAAATTTAATATGTATTATCAATCCTAGAATGTTCAGATTGTAATGTAATACATTTTAATGTAGATAACAGCCCACAGGGATATAATATTTGTCGCAAACAAGCAATGTTCTTGCTGCATTTTAACAAAGAAAAACCAGGGTGATCATTGATGGTCTCAAGAAAGTCATTAGAAAGGATGGGTTTTTGGGGGGCGTGGCCAGCGCGGCATGTGAACAAACGTCTAGTCACAGAGCTCCCGCAGTGATCCTGTATTAATCCGGTTACCGGCACTTTATAACACCCGTTTTTGGCTGGATCGCCCGGGGAGAATCCCCTCCACACTCCGCTCTCACCCAGGTACGCTTGGAGGGCATGATGACCCGAGGACAGAGAGGAGAAGGCTCCAGGATGGATCCTCAAAATGGCGCCGCTCCGCCGTCCACACAGAAGCGTGACAAGCCAAAGGAGGGACAGAATAAGCAGCAGAAGGGCTCCAAGGATGGCTCCGCTGATCACCCTAAGGATATGAGGTACTATGCTCAAAAATTGACTGAGAAATCAGGCCTGGCTGCAGCCCAGCAGCTGAGTGAATGCCCTGACTTTAATGACACTGAGGAAGAAGAGGGTGTAAGGGTAAAGGGAGCAGGTGCCATGATGACTCAGGGAAAGGCCAGTGACGCTTTAGTTGATGAGCTTGAAGAACCTGAGGAGGAGAAGGGGGGTGAACAGCCCACACTGGCAGACATCTTAAAAGCAGTTAATAAATGCACAGCATCTGTGAACAATTTACAAGTACGCTTTGGTGGACTGAAGGAAGAGGTCAGTCTCCTCAGACAAGATATTCAGAAAATCCGGGAGCGTACCACTGCAGCAGAAAGCAGAATAAGTGAGCTTGAGGATAAACTTCCTACACTGATTAGAGACTCCCAATCTACCACACGTTTAGCGAGAGCCACAGATACCCGCGCTGAGGATTTCGAAAACCGTCTCAGGCGTAACAATGTGCGCATAGTGGGGTTACCAGAGAAGGTGGAGGGACGTGACCCTACGCAATTCATAGAATAATGGATAGCTGAGATTTTTGGCAAGGAAGCTCTCACTCACTTGTATGCTGTAGAACGAGCTCACAGAATACCCACAAGACCTCTCCCGCCTGGAAACCCCCCTCGCCCGATACTGGCCCGTCTCTTGAATTACAGAGACAGGGAAATTATTTTGAAATTAGCCAGAGAAAAAAGAAATATCCAGTACAATGGCACGCAGATCTCATTCTATCCGGATTTCTCGGCTGCAGTCTAGAAGAATCGCGCGCGGTTCTCTGAGATCAAAAAACGCTTGCAAAGAGTACAAGCTTCCTACGCAATGCTTTATCCTGCGAAACTCAGAATTACCCTAAGGGGCCGAGTACACTTTTTTGAACACCCAGCAGAAGCTGCAGACTGGCTGGACGCCAATGAAAATGAGTTCCGTCAAGATCGGAGACCTGAAGCGGAGATAGATTGACACCTTTAACAATGACCCAGGGGGCTTTTCCTTGTTTTTCCCTCGGTTGAGGGCAGTGCCGAAAACTTACATTGATTTCTTCCTCATAAAAATGCTAGTTCGACGATGTGATGGATCCTGGCAATGTACTTACTAGTAAGTACCAGGAACTATGTAATTGCTGTTCGGAACCCCGTCGGGGGTTGGAGGGACAGGTTGCCCCATACAGTTTTGTTATCCCTGTTGACACATCGGTGTCTTGGATTACAAGAAATGGTTGCCCTTCGGTGCGATGAGTTCATTTTGATGGATAACCCATGTCAGAAGAGGCACTTTTGTTTGGTTCACGCACCGTTGTGCGTTCTAAGGTACTCCTTCATACAAGTTTGTTCCAGAGCGATCGAGGCATATCAGTATTCAGATAGCTCCGCAACTTCATTTTTCTTTTGCTTGCTGATTCGTCACTTGTTAGCCCTTTCAGGGTATGATATGAGAATCCCTTCTCCCCCCCTAGGTGGGATTCAGAGCAACACATGGTTTTCCCCTGCTAATTACTTACTAGTCACCCAAAAATGACGACAGTGACTGTTCTTTCATGGAACATTCGGGGCCTGCAAGATCCCCTAAAGCGGACTATGGTATCATCTTTGCTACGGAAACGTCTCCCGGCTATATGTGCTTTGCAAGAGACTCACCTCATGCCCGACTCTCTGTCATGCCTTAATTTTAGATTGGTGAACAAGGCATATCACTCCACTCACACCTCGTATTCTCGAGGGGTGAGTGTAATGATACACAGCTCCATAGACTATGAGGAGTTGGATTCTGAGATTGATGCAGAAGGGAGATTTGTTTTTCTATGCTGTAAATTGTTTGCCTTTAAATGCATACTAGCTTTTGTATATGTGCCCCCTCCGTATAAAAATTAGGTGTTGAGAGCCCTGGTGGCGTACCAAATGAAGTATCCAGAGATACCGCTGTATGCCTTCGGAGACTTCAACAACTATACGGATCTGTTGTTAGATAAGCATCCGCCTGTGGTGGGAGGGAAGGGGGTACATCGTACTGCTCTTAAGAAATTTATTGAGGAAGTAGGATGGAAAGACCCATGGAGAGCTAAAAATCCGGGGGTAAAACAGTTCTCTTGTTTTTCTAAAAGCTATTCATCACTGTCAAGGATAGACTTATTCTTATGCTCCAATGTGGCTGAACGATACATCTCTGAGGTGACCTATGCTCTCAGGAGTGTGTCGGATCACTCCCCATTGATTGTAACTTTGGAGGTATGCCCTCCTTCTACGGTGGCAAAGGCCCCATGGAAAATGAACGCATTTTGGTTGAATCTCTTCCCTTCCCATGAGCAAATAAAATCTCATATTACAGACTTTTGGCGCATACATACAGCCGACGAATTGTTGGCCATGAACTGGGAAGCCTTTAAGGCTGTCCTGAGAGGCCTTTTCATAACTGAAATTCAAGCTAATAAAAGAAAGACACATGCTCAGAGGGAGGGAATAGAACGTATGGCAGAGGATCTTGAGAACAAATTTATCACAGATCCAACCCAAACTAACAAAGAGGCGTGGCTTTCGGCGCAAGATGCGCTATATAAGATCACGGCATCCACAGCGGAGAGAAAGAGATTTTTTCATAAAGCAGCATTCTATGAAGAGGGTGAGCACACTGGACGCCTGTTAGCAACTATTGCCCATTCCCATCAAACTTCCCCCTCTATTGGGGCCCTACGTATGCACCTTGGCGGGCTAACCAACTCTCCAGACCAAATTTTAGCAGAATTGGTAAGATTTTATTCTTCCCTGTACGTATCTAAACAAACATACTCCTTAGACTCTTTATCTGAGTATCTGGACAATATCCAGCTCCCCAGTTTGCAGATGGCAGCTAAGGTAGAACTTGATGCCCCTTTAACCATTGAGGAGTTGCAGATGGCGACCAGTTTGTTCCCCAATTCCAAAGCTCCGGGAGATGATGGACTCCCCATTAAGGTATATAAACAATATGGCGAGCATATACTTCCACACCTGCTGAAGGTATTCAATGCAGCGAAACAGAGTGGTAACCTCCCTCAATCAATGACCAGAGCAAACATAGTCCTGATACTAAAACCCAATAAAGACCCCCTTGACCCGGGGTCGTACCGTCCTATATCTCTTTTACAAAATGATGTAAGGATACTAGCTAAAGCATTGGCAATCCGAATGAATAAGGTCATATCCAATATAATCCACTCGGATCAATCCAGGTTTATGCCCCAAAAGTCGACTGCGATAAACCTTTGCAGACTTTTTCTCAATATTCAATCCCAGGCAGACAATAAGGGAGATAGAGCATTGCTGTCACTGGATGCCCACAAGGCGTTTGATAGCGTCTTGTGGGACTATCTATGGGCAGTAATGCGAAAATTCGGCATTGGTGACGGATTTATTAAGTGGGTACAACTACTTTACTCGTCTCCAATAGCAGCCATTAGGGAAGGGGGGAGGATTTCGTCACCCTTTAAACTACATAGAGGTACGAGGCAGGGTTGCCCCCTGTCTCCCCTCCTATTCGCCATGGCCATTGAACCCCTAGTGGCTATGGTACATACTAATCCCTTAAAACAGGGTTTTAGATATGGGGACATTCAAGAGAAGGTCATCATGTATGCAGATGACACCATGCTGCTGCTTGGTGATACATCCACCTCACTGACGGAAGCAATGAGAGTCATTAGCCAGTTTGGGAAGTACTCAGGTCTAGTTATTAATTGGACCAAGTCCTCTCTGCTACTGCTAGACCGTGACCCGTCCCCATCTCAACGAAATATGCAGGATATCCCAGTTTTGACATCCTTTAAATATCTGGGTATACAGGTTACAGCCCGTATACTGGACTATGTTAATCTAAACCTAACCCCTTTGATCAATCGCTGTCGCGATCGTGTCAAAGTATGGAGTAAATTGAAATTATCCTATGTAGGGAGAATAAACCTAATAAAGATGATCCTCATGCCACAATTACTTTATGTGCTTCAAAACTCCCCAATGGTTATCACTTTGAAAAAGTTTAGAATCATTAACTCCCTCTTCCGTTCATTTATATGGCTATCAAAACCTCCTAGAATTAAACTTGAGCAGTTACAGCGCCCCAAAGACAATGGAGGCGTAGCGTTACCTAACCCCTGGGTTTACTATTTAGCCTCCCAATTGCAACACATTGCAAGAGTCATAAGTCCCAGACAAGACTTGGAAATGAACCTGAGGGACTCCTCGGCCCAAATACTCCGGTTCACGTCCAAGAGAGAGGTAGTGGATGGGTTAGAGGCCCTACAATACACTAAATCCACTAAGCTCTTCCCAATATACGCTCTTATGCAGAAGATTTGGAATAAGGTCAGGACGCTCCAGGGGGTGGAAGGATTCACCAAATATAGCCCCATCTGGGAAAACAATCACTACTCAGAGATAGCTAAAATACCATATGGTCTAAAATGGAAACAATACGGAGTGTCCCACATGGTACATATATTTAGAGATGGCAAATTGAGATCCTTCTCGGAGCTCAGAGAGGCCTTTCAATTGCCGGGGTCTATGTTTTTTTATTATAGGCAACTTAAACATGCGGTAGATGCCCAGAGGGGTGCTGACATTTGGAACTTGGAGCCCACTTCCATTTTTAACCACCTATTTGCAATAACTACTTATAAAGGGTTTATATCTGATTGCTATGCCATGCTTCTGAATCTCTTCCTAGGAGATGCGCCCCGAAAAGTTGTGTCTCATTGGGAACAGGATGTTGGTGCTTTTGAGGAGGAACAATGGGAGGAAGCCTTGTAGGCAGACGCCATGTGTTTGTTGAACACTGCTCAAAAACTCTCCCAACTTTATATAATCTCCAGAGTACACTACACGCTGGCTAGATTGGCCGTATGGGAATGGGCACTGATCCCACCTGCACCAGATGCTCCAGAGATCATGGAGATCTCATCCATCTCTTATGGAGATGCCCAAAACTGCACCTCTATTGGAGTGGTGTCATTAACACTATTAATAGAGTTTTCCAGACACTGATACCTTTAGACCCTAAACCATGTTTGCTGGGGATTGTGGATGATCTCCTGACTGAGAATATCCTCAAGCAGGCTATTAGAAGAGCTTTGTTTCAGGCCCGTCTGCTTATCCTCAGGCACTGGAAATTCACGGACCCACGCACGGTGCAAGAATGGATCACACACATGGGGGTCACGCTCCGCATGGAAAAAATTATATATCAGCATAGGGGATCCTCTAAAAAATACGAGAAATTATGGGCTCAATGGCTGGATGTACCAGGCCTAGCGCCAGTGGATTTGGTGATTGACCGTTTATTCTAAAGATTTTTTTTCTCAGTTCAATGTAAAAAGGATGTATGGTGAGCATTACACGAATGGTTATTAAGGTAGGGGAGAATAAGAGAAAAATCATGGGGGGGAGTGCGGGTCTTCTACAGTAAGCTGTATCTGTTGAGAGCTTTCGATGTAATGTGCTAACTGCCTTGTCTATGTAAGATATGACTTCCAATTTGTAAACTATTGTTTATGCTCTGGAACTGTATGCAATAACTTGCTTTGAATAAAACCTTTTGTTTGAGAAAAAAGAAAAGATGGGTTTCTAACCAACATCAACATACAAAGTCACTCCTACTTATTATGGGAATGGTATAGTTCTTTTTAGTTTTTACAAATCCTTTCCAGATAGCCCCATATAGAAATTGTGTGGGCTATGTGTTGCAACATAGTAGTACCCAATATAGAAACAGGCACCTTGTAGTCAATATAGAAAAATATAATGCCTATTAATGCACAGTTATGACAAAAGTTTACTATATGACAGTGGTTCTCAACCTGGGGTATGTGAAAAAAATATGAATAATGGCAGAAAAAATGTACACACTGTATGTCAAACATGTAAGACAAGTTACAAGTCAAAAGTTGTGAAATTATTCCAAAGTTATGACAAGTAGCATTGCAGACTTTCTTTATTATTTACCCTCAAGAAAAGTCCACGTTCCCTCACTTTGTTATTCTGGCGAATGATGGGCACTCTCCTACTAAACAGTGAGCTGCAAACATGCCACTAAAGAGTGTATGATCATTGCCTAGCCCCTTCAAAGTCTCAGCTCCTACTCTCTTCCAATTTGAGAATATTTGAAAGCCATTGCGTCAGTACCAGTGTTTTTCAAACAATCACCTCAGTCAGGTTAAGTTCTTCCAGGTCTTCTCTGTATATGGTAGTTTATGTGGTTGATTTGCTAAGGGCAAATCCACTCTGCACTCTGCACTCTGTCGCTGTAGATCGCTGTAGATCTGAGGGGAAGCTCTGAAATGAGGGGAAGCTCTGCTAATTTTTTCATCCAATCATATGCAAGCAAAAATGCTGTTTTTTATTTTCCTTGTATGTCCCCCTCAGATTTACAGTAACTGCACTTTCAAGTGCACTTGTAATGCAAAGTGGATTTTCCTTTAGTAAATAACCCCCTATGTCATCACTTTGGGTTAAAGTATAACTTTAGATTTTGATAGAGTGGTGACGGATTAAAAAACATGTCAGATATAGATTGCTCTGTTTATCCCTGTTGGGGTGATTCACCCTCTCCATGTGTCCTGGTGACCATTATCAACGAATGTGGACATGAAGTAAAATCACAAATTATGATTGGTCACCAAAACAGGATTAGAAGGAAAATCTTCTAAATAGGACACTAGTTTTTTGTGACTACAGGGAATTTCCTTTACTTTGGAGGGATTTCCTCTCAGTTGCTTTTGCAGCTATAAGACAGGAAGTGAAAGGTACTTTACCCTATTCCACATAGATAGCATTAAAAACCTGCCAGTGGTTATAACCCTCCCTTACACTATCCAAAATGAGAAAAAAAGTTTGTCCCTTCAGTTCTACTTTAAGTGATTCATAATTGAATTCATGTATTATCAGATATGGATCACTAATTGAAAATTGTATTTAACAACTATATTAATTACTAAAATGTTGCTAATATAAAGGGTACCACCAACAGAAATAGCCTGCTAAGGGTGTTTAAACAAAGGTTGGAAAGCAGTGCCATAAAGTGGTAATATTCACATTTAATATTCCATGTCCATATACTGAAGTGACAGTAATAGCCCCCACATATGGGAATTCATCTATCCAGAATACATTATTGTCTATTGTAGTTAGCTGGTCTTGCTGGTGCACATATATACTGTATATGAAGATGGCCTATTGGCTGAAACACATAGGACAGAATCTGGAAGTGTGATGTCAGAGGCTACTACCAATTGTGGATTTCAGATGATTTGTAATAAAGTGGTGATGCTTTTAAATGTTTTTATGAATTAAAAATGTAACGATCTGCACAGCGTGGAGCATTTCTTTCTCTTCTTTTACCTGTAATGTGAGTTGCTTGTGTATACCTCTGGTTGCTGAGAGCCACTGAACCCCCTGAGTGCTCCCTTGGACAGTAATTAAAGCTCCAGTTGACATATAGCGAGAGTCAGTAAGCCCAAGTGTATTTAGCTCAAGCCAACATAATACTTGTTTGAGGATTCCTACGTGGCGGCTTAATTCCCTGGTGCCCATTTTACCGAAATGCAGTTTGACCTCTTTTATTTATGGGGTCACCATGTCTGGTTAGAAGCAAAGTGTGATTTATTTCTTGGAGATACTTTGGCTCAGTAAAATCCCAATTAAAGCGGTATTAAACCCAAAATCAAACATTTAATATATTGCTACTTACCAATTTTTAAATAGGATGGCTGTATTATATCTGTATTCGTTTTCTTTTTTTAGGCCTTCTTTTTTCTATTTTCATCGGGTGATCCAGCCAGCAATACTGTTGTTTTTCAAAAGTACAAGTGCTTTAGCTCCTCAGCAGAATGTGTCAGTTTAGATGGATGAGACAAACCACATAACACTGGCAGCAGTGATTAAAATGATCAAATTTGATTTATTCATGCAAAGACATTATCCCAAAAGGAAAAACGTGTTTGTTGTAACTGTTTATAAGGTGTATGCTGAAGTTTGGATTCATTTTGTTAGGTAATCTAAATCTGCTAATACATTGAATACTACTCTCCACCCCCCCCCCCCCCCCCCCCCCCCAGACTGACAGTGCTGTTGTCTGTGGTGCCTCCTCTGCTCATTAATCCAGAGTTGTGTCTGATGCCACCAGCACATCTAATGATTGGTAAGCTGCAAAATACAGTATTACATTTTTGGTTTTGGGTTTAATACTGCTTTTTAAGGGTGAAGATGTGCACAATAAGGTGTGGGGGAGGGACACATGTGCATTCTGCCTATTTCACAATTTTGAAGATCATGATAAATCATTTTTCCTGAGGTTGAATAGTGTGATAGACTGCTATTTCACAATATATCAAAAGAGACTGTAAACCACATGATATTTACTATATTTACTCGTTGTCCCATTCTCCACTGCAGAAAAAGCCTCTCTCTTATGCCGCGTACACACCAGAGGAATGTCCGACAGAAAAAGTCAGACGGAAGCTTTTCATCGTCTATTGCGATCGTGTGTATGCCTCATCAGACTTTTTTTTCCGAAAATTCTGACAGACATAGAAATAGAACATGCTCTAAATATTTCCGACGGAACCAATTCCTATCGGGAAAACCGATCGTCTGTATGCTGTACCGACGGACCAAAATTGACGCTTGCTCTGAAGCAAGTACAAGACGGAAGCTATTGGCTACTGGCTATTGCACTTCCTTTTTCTAGTCCCGTTGTACGTGCTGTACGTCACCGCGTTCTGGACGGTCGGACTTTGGTCGGACTTTAGATTGACCGTGTGTAGGCAAGACTGCTTGATTGGAATTCCGTCAGAGTTCCGTCGGAGAAACCTTCGGAGCTTATTCCGACGGCTAAACCGGTTGTGTGTACGCGGAATTAGACTGATTATATCATTAAAATGGAAAGTGAAAGTCACTGGGGAAATATTAGGCATCAAGTAAACATGTTGTCCCTGAAGTTGATGTGTTGAAAGCAGAAAAAATGGGCATCGCAGTTCAGTCAGGTTGCCTATGCTGACCCATGTCGACAGCCAAAAGTGCCTACAATGGGAACGTGAGCATCAGAACTGGACTACAGAGTGGCATGGTCTGATGAATCACGTTTTCTCTTTTACATTATGTGGATGTTCAGATGCGTATGCATCTCTTACCTGGAGAAGAGATGATACCAGGATGCAGTATGGGAAGAAGGCAAGCCAACGAGGACAGTGTGATGCTTTGAGCAAAGTTCTTCTGTGAAACCTTGGGTCCTGCCATTCATGTGGATGTTTTTTGACACCTACCACTTACATAAACATTGTCGCTGACCAAGTACACCCCTTCAAAGAACCAGTAATCCCTGATGGCAGTGGCCTGTGGCAGTGCCCTCCCAAACTGCAAAAATGTTTGAAAACTGGTTTGAGGAACACAACAATGAGTTTAAGGTTGTTGACTTGTGCTTCAAATTCTCCAGATCCCAATCCAGTCAAGCATCTGTGGGATATGCTGGAAAAAACAAGTCCGATCTTTGGAGGGCCCAACTTGCAACTTTCAGGACTTAGAAGATCTGCTACTGATAGCTTGGTGCCAGATACCACAGCACAGATGTATAATGAAGTCCATGTCTCAACAGGTTAGGGCTGTTTTGGCATCAAAAGGAGGACCTACTCAATATGAGGTGGGTGCTATATATATAATAATTTTACATGTGCTAGTTATCTTTATATGATCTATGCCCTTATTGGACAACTATATCTCATAGTCAACTCACATCATCAGATCCTAAAGAGATGCTTATGCTCGATCAGCTTAAAGTAGTGTGAAATTGCGTAACTATGCTGTTCTAGCTAAAAAATACAATTTCTGGTGTCAGGCAGCCTGCATAAGTGGTAATTTCTCAGTTTACATGGCTAAAGTAGCGAATTTTTGTCAAATCACTGGGGTAGAGATGGTAAAATGGCAATATATGTGGATGACAGATGGTGACAAAGGACCCACCCCTGTTCAGGTATGGTTGTTTCATTTTCATAAAGATGGCACTTTATCAAGCCTCTTGCCAACCATTTGTCTTCTTTCTTCAAAATGTGCACCTCACTGTCCTTTTTTTCTTAAGGTGCAGAAAGAATGCTGTATTAGCCTGTAGAAATTGCCCTCGTTTGTTGAACCATTCATTTGTGGGGAGGTTGGTTTGTCTCCCCAATGTACATATCATTCCATTCCTCACTACACCACACTGCTTACACTAAGTGACCTCACTTGAGTTCAGGTGTTGGGTTTTTAGGATTTACAAGATTCTGTCTCAGTGTTTTGCTGGGCTTGAAGGATACAGGGATGGGGTCAGGGGTTTATTCTTAAAGAATATGTTACCCCATTTCATACTCCTTATATGTATCTGTTGTACCATGTACTTGTCTTAAAAAGTATCCTGTTCTCTTTGTATTGCTTCCTTTGTGTGAAATACCTGGCGTTCCTGCCAGTCCCCTTGTGTCCTTTTTCTAACCGACCACACTAACTAAGCATGAGAGTACATCTATCTCAGTGTGGTCAGTTTCCTGGCTGTGCTGGGAGAACAGCCTGCCTGTCCTCCAATGATCAGACTTGTGCTGACACTCCCCCTCTGCACAACCATTCACAGGGAAGATCCTGTGTGCTACTGTTTCTCTAACACTAGCTTACTGAACTGCTTATACAGCTGAGAACAGAGTTATTATGTGATCGCTTGTAAAAAAAGGAAAAATATATATATATATATATATGTGTGTGTGTGTGTGTGTGTGTGTGTGTGTGTGTGTGTGTGTGTGTGTGTGTGTATAATGTTTTATATACAGTATATACTGTACACAAATGTTTGCCATTCATTTATTTTTTTAACTCAATTGGTTGTTCTACAAGGTACTTGTTCACTCTAGAGCCCAAAGAAAGACCTATTTTGCAGGTAATCATGCAGATTTAAAGGGGGTGAATGGGTAGGGGCGTGCAGTGTTGGGGTGGGGAATACGTTTTGGGAAGGTGTGGGAGCGGGGAGGGGAGAATATGCCTGGAGTTGGGAGGAGGGGGAAGTGCCGGAGCATGGGAGTGATCAAGTAAGGAGTTTCAGTATTGTGGTGGTGGTGCAGTTGTGCGAGAGTCTGCTGGAGTGGAGGTTGGTGAATGTAGAGTAGAGAATCTAGTGCTGGAAGGTGTTAAAGCTTAACTAAAAAAAAAAAAACAACAAATTGTGTCCTATTGTCCTTTTTTCCGTGCCAGATTACCAGACTGTTTACATTTTTTTTTCTTCACCCCACCCCACTTCTTCCATTCTCAAGAATGGCCGTGTGTACGTCCCTGATCCCACACCTTCCTATTCTGTATACTGTGCTGTACATTCCCTTTCTCACACTACTAATGAGCTGAATGTAGCTAGGTTTGGTTCAGGGCAGGTTTCCAGAACCTTACTGAAGTTCAGTGCTGTATCTGAACCCCACCTACTGACACCTACTGGCAGAAGAACAAAAGCTGAGCTCCGCTGAATTTGGGGGAAAAAAGACAAATAGACTATAAATGAGCTAACTTGAAATCCACCATCAGCTCACTACTATATATACGCTGCACCATCCCATAGATGTGCATAACAGGTACAGCGTCCTTGAAATGCAGACTCACCAGTTAAGATGCGGTCTCCTTGACTTAGAAATCAGGTGAAAATAGCAATACAGGGGGAAGAGGAAAAAAACCCTGAAAAAGAAGTCACAAGCGGACCACACTGCTTTATATCAGGAAAAAATATTTATTGCACAAAAAAAGATACAAAACTATACAAAAACTAGGCAACAACCACCAACACCTAGACTACAATAAAATAAGACAACATTGTCTGAGTAAAAGCAGGTGCCTCACACATACAGCAAGCACACATCATATACCCAATTAGATTACA
Organism: Lithobates septentrionalis; assembly: GCA_037952835.1. NCBI lineage: Eukaryota > Metazoa > Chordata > Amphibia > Anura > Ranidae > Lithobates > Lithobates septentrionalis. The sequence goes on along the minus strand of JBBDGP010000872.1, from coordinate 105,438 downwards.
AAATAAAGTGCTAGAAGTGTCTATTGAGTCAGCACATAGATCCTAGTGTGTATCACCATAGATCAATGTGCTTATCCCGTCACTATATGTAAAACAGGCCCCCTACTAGGGGATACCAGGGTATTAATTGGAAAGCCCACACATATGAAGAAAAAACCCCATAGGAAACGTAATACTGGATTAAGCTGAATTACTGTTATGTGGCTTGATAATATATTCTGTATGGAGAACGGCACAGAACCATATATATAGTTGATGATTTCAGGTGTTCTATATCCAGCCGTTTAACAGGGCTAATCCGTTATAGGGTTATTTAGCATTGAGCAGTGGGTGGAGGTTAACTGCTGGTGAGCACAAGTAATTTATGCAAAGTTATAGAAAGTCTAAGGACCACAAGGTCCGCTCATCCAACTGCAGAAAATAGGCATATCCGGTCTCTGACAGGTGTTCCAAGTGTGTCCACTGAACTCCGTTGCTGTGGTGTAATTCTTTACACTGCGGTAGTTTAATCAGCTGGAGTACTCTATTGCCGCACAGAAGTCCGGCAAGCTTCTTTGAGTAAGTCTGCTGATATCATTATGGCATTGTGCCATCTGGGGACGCCACTCGGATACCTCGGCCAAAGATGGCATAAACTTGCTTCGAAATGTGTTGTGCGCTTGCGCTAGCGTGACGCTGTGCGTCATCCGTGACATCTAAAGCGCCACTCCCGTGGTGTAGTTGCAGAGCCAACATGTTTCACCCTATCACAAGAGTTTTCTCAAGGATGAGAGGGGTAAGAAGCGATCATCTATTTATACTCTTTTTTTCTCACATCACACTGTGATTAAGGGCTGAATTTTCAGCAATGACCACTAGATGGCAACTTCCCCGTTAAACACCACACATTCATTCTGCTGCTGGCTAATCACAGTTACAAAGGCATATCATAGTAACCAGACCTTCCAGAGTTGCTAAAGGGGTCAGGGCACAGAGGAAGCACAGAGCAGAATACAAAGGTCACCAAAAGAATGCAAAAATCAAAAATCAAAGGCAGAATAGCTCAGGGGAGGATCCACAGTCTAGTCTCGGGAGGGGCACTACCAGAAAATATGTTTTTCTGGGGGCAATTTTATTGGGGAAATGGCTGATGTTTGCACTTCAATCATCACGGCACCATGGTTGATATGGTGTCAGGATGATTGAAGCACATTATTTATATTATTAAATTGTTATATAAAATGAAATAGTTCAACTCACCATAATGCAGAATCAGTGGGAGCCCTGAGCGTGTCTCTTGCCACCGTCGCCTGCCGCCAGATGCAGCTTGTCACTTGCCACGTCGCCTGTCACCAGATGCGGATTGTCACTTGCCCCGTCGCCTGTCACCAGATGTGGATTATCACGTGTTCCGATTTTTCACTTGCCACGTCACCTGTCATACGTTGCGGATTGTCACTTGCCACACATTTCGGATTGTCACTTGCCATGTCACCTGCCACACGTTGCGGATTGTCACTTGCCACGTCACCTACCACATGTTGCGGATTGTCACTTGCCACCTCACCTTCCACACGTTGCGGATTATCACTTGCCATGTCACCTGCCACACATTGCGGATTGTCACTTGCCACGCGTTACGGATTGTAACTTGCCACGTCACCTGCCACACGTGTCGGATTGTCACTTGCCATGTCACCTGTCACCAGATCGTCACTTGCCACGTCGCCTGTCACCAGATGCGGATTATCACTTGCCACTTCACCTGCCACGTGTTGCGGATTTTCACTTGCCACGTCACCTGTCATACGTTGTGGATTGTCACTTGCCACGTCACCTTCCACACATTGCGGATTGTCACTTGCCACATCACCTGCCACACATTGCGGATTGTCACTTGCCACGCGTTACGGATTGTCACTTGCCACGTCACCTGCCACACGTGTCGGATTGTCACTTGCCATGTCACCTGTCACCAGATGCAGATCGTCACTTGCCACGTCGCCTGTCACCAGATGCGGATTATCACTTGCCACTTCACCTGCCACGTGTTGCTGATTTTCACTTGCCACGTCACCTGTCATACGTTGCGGATTGTCACTTGCCACGTCACCTGCCACACGTTGCGGATTGTCACTTGCCACGTCACCTGCCACACGTTGCGGATTGTCACTTGCCACCTCACCTGCCACATGTTGCGGATTGTCACTTGCCACGTCACCTGCCACACATTGCGGATTGTCACTTGCCACACGTTACGGATTGTCTCTTGCCACGTCGCCTGTCAAACATTGCGGATTGTCTCTTGCTGTGTCACTTTCCTGCTAAGGTGGTCTCTTGCTGTGTCCCAGAGTCAGGCAACAGATTACCAGTCAGGCAGCAGAGAGATGATGTCATCTCTCTGCTTCCCGCGGCTGCCTGCACAGTGAGGGCGGAACTGCACTGCAGGGATGCAGGGCTGGCGCCGGGCGGTGAGAGATGATGTCATCTCTCTGCTGCCCCGTTAAGATCCTCTTTAACTAGGTCAAGAAAAACCTTCATCCGGTGGTGCTTATGTAGAGGTGGCATTTTGGTGGATTTAATGCGTAGGTCACTAGGTCTCCTAATCCTATCAGGGTCAGATTCCTGTTCATAACCAGTCTGTTCATCCAAGAGGGCTACCAGATTTTCCAAAGCTAGTCTTTCCTCTTTTTCATCGGGGTCACAGATACTGGACCACCTATATGGGAACCATCACCATGACCAGCATGCCAGATGCGAAAGATAGCCTTGCACATAAATAGATTAATGTCCTTAAATACTGTAAACTCATCCATAAACTCTGACGGTGAAAAGGACAGTCCCTTGATCAAAAGTTTGACATGTCTTTCTTCCAATGGGAATTTTGATAAATTAATGACCTTCATGTCTGTTATTAGAGGCTTTGGCGAAGCCGAAGCTTTGCATTCCTCTAGTGTTGGATATCTCCCGGGTATTGCCTCCCTTTCCTCTTCCTCGTCCCCGACCTTTTCTGTCTAACCTTCTCTCCTCTTTGGGGAAATTCCCCAAAGGGCCCATTTCAGTAACATCAACCTCCTCCATAGGTGCAAACTCAACGGTTTTACTATTATCAGAGTTATCACAACATGAAGAGTGCTGTCGATTTCTGGAGCAGGTGGTAGATCTATGTCTATTACGTCTACTCTGGCTACGTCCCCTGGGCTGTGTGAGATCAAAGACCTCACCCTTTTCAAAATCGTCCAGATTTTGTCTAAATTTGTGCCGTTTCATTGTCATGAGGTGCTTCTGTGTTTCCTCTATTTCCTTTCTAAGTATATCATTATATTTCTCAAAGTCAGATTCCCTAAAAGGGTTCCAATACTTTGCAACTCTGTTCCAGTTCCATTTTCAGCTCATCCAACTGAGTTTTTTCTTCATCGACAGACAGTGGAATAATCGGCAGCCTCTTCTCCAAGCATTTAGCCTTCCACTTTTCCATAAACCTGGGTGTGTGCAGATGTTCTGCAGGCAACACCCTTTCCCGTAGCCCCCTACGGATAACCCCAAATTTAATATGAGATTCCAGCAAAGAGATATCCCATTTACGATTTAGATATCTAATTGTTAATTTTTTATGCTGTTTAAAGAGTTGTTTACTCTGCTCATTGTCGGTTCCCTCTGTGCCCCGATCCCTAGTGAATGCAGTCTGGATCTCAAAGTCCATGTCATCTCCTATCCTATAGGCTATAGTTAACGAATAAGTACAGCAGGATAAGTGGTTACCAGAGTCCTAATAGCCAGCAGCTAGAACACATCCACTGTGAAGGTAGGTAAGGTACCCAGTTGATGCAAAACTAATGTTAAATAAACAGTAGGAGTAAGATGGCTGGAAAAAAGGCCATAGGCCTATATGTCCCCTAGAGCAGAGGTCTCCAACCTGTGGGCCGCGGCCCAACACCGGGCCGTGGCACCTCTGCTGCCGGGCCGAGGAGGAGACAAGTAATGTCAGCGGTGCGGCGATGGCGGAGAGAGATGACATCATCTCTCATTGCCTGCAACGCTGTTCCGCCCTTACTTACAGGGCTGCGAAGGCTGCTCTACGAAGACCTGCAGCCGCGACCCAGAAGAGAGAGAGTAACGTCATCTCTCACCGCCCGCCCTCACTCTCTTCTCACTCGCATGTGCCTGTGTTTCACCTGCAGCTGTACCCGCACTGAGGAGAGGCTGACAGCATTGTACCTGGCTGCAAGTACTCTGCAATGCTGGGGAGAGATTGATTTTACATGTAAATGAATTCATGATGCTAGCAGGCAGTGTGGCAAGTGACATCCCCATCTGGTGGCAGGCAGCGTGGCAAGTGACATTCCCATCTGGTGGCAGGCAGCGTGGCAAGTGACATTCCCATCTGGTAACAGTCAGCATGGCAAGTGACATCTCCATCTGGTAGCAGGCAGCGTAGCAAGTTACATCTCCATCTGGTGGCAGGCATAGTGGCAAGTGACATCTCCATCTGGTGGCAGGCATAGTGGCAAGTGACATCCCCATCTGGTGGCAGGCAGCGTGGCAAGTGACATCTCCATCTGGTGGCAGGCATAGTGGCAAGTGACATCCCCATCTGGTGGCAGGCATAGTGGCAAGTGACATCCCCATCAGGTGGCAGGCATAGTGGCAAGTGACAAGCGATGGTGGCAAGTGACAAGCGATGGTGGCAAGTGACACGCTTAAGGCTCCCAATGATTCTGCATTATGGTAAATTGAACTATTTTATTCTATATTACAATGTAATGATAGAAATAATGCGTTTCAATCATTCTGACACCATACCAACCATGGTGCCGGGATGATTGAAGCACTAACACCAGCCATTGCCCTGAAAAATTGCCCGCGAGAAATCGCTTACCCCCCGCGCGCTTACGAGAGGTTGGAGATAAGGGATCTATTGACATGTGACAAGTGGAGTGTCATATACTGAATACAATGTAACTGTAATGTACAGTAGATAAGGGAAACTAAACATATGATGAGGACGAGGGAAAACACACGTAGAAATATAAAGGAAGAAAAACCCCATTATAGATCATTGCAGACAAGTTCAAAACAGGAGCATACCGGGCACTGATTGTTGGGCTTATCATAGAGTAAATAAAGACTTGAGGGGGGTCCATATCAAAACCGTGTCCCATGTTGAATCTAAATAGATTATGACATCACCTAGTCCAATCAGAGAACACCTTGCATTCACTGGGAAAATGGAAAGGTGTTCTGTGAATGGTGCCCATATTATACAAGTGACCCCATGTCATCACTATGCAGCAGGACAGCCATTCAGCATGGGACCCAGAAGATAATGGTGATCATTGTAGTACTAGTGACTACTACAGTGACTATTCACTTCAACAGGGAGTAACCCAAGTATGGAATATGCATACTTACATTGGTCAAAATGTAACTATTCTTTAAAACCCTTACCTGGGATTCATATATAATACCTTGAGAGCTGCATGCAGAGATTGAGTTGTTTCCTTTTAATTGATTCTCTAGGGCTAGGCTAATGGGAGACCAAAGCCCAGTAAATTCTTCCAAAACCTTCCATGTCCCAAGATGGCCATGATCGATGGATAGATCTCAATCAACCTGTTGGCCTTTTCCTAAACCTTTTCTAACCTATCCATAAAAAAAAAGTTTGGGCTGTAGATTTACACTTTAATTCCATAACTTATTATCCTAAGGAACTATAGGACTGATCCAATAAAACTAAACTGATCAAATTCTTGTGTAACTTTTTCCCAAATATATCAATTAAATGTTATTCGTTTTAGTTCCTGTTCTCTGTGTATTTTTTAAAACTAATTTTTAATGTAATCTAGCGACCCCCCCCCCCCCCCCCACCCCCGTAGGAGCCCCTGGTGAATAGGGATTTCCCACCCTGCACAGCCTGGCACACCAATTCTGTACAGGCTCCCAGAGTGAAGGAACAGCCCAGTGCTTGTCTTTTTTTGTATTTTAGGGAATAGGGATGTTATGGGATGCCCACTTGACTTAGAACTCTTCAGGGACAACTCTCCTATATACAGTCTATATACACTCCTCTCTCTATTCCTACGGCATACTTGCTTGCAGAATCCTAGCTGGCACACTTTTAATTGATCTGGCAAAAGGGCAACAGTCAGATCTTGTAGCAAAAGCCCTTTACAGGCAGGGACCCCAGGCCCCTTAGGTTGTGTAGCAGATACAGTGTCCAGCTTACGTTTCTGTGGCTACTGATCCCAGCACCACCTCTTCAGGCACTGCCTGCCTGCCTGGCTGCAGCTGCCCCTTTCACTAGCCCAACTGGCTACTTCTCCACAGTCCTCCCTGACTACACAATCACCAGCCACCCAGCTGACTTCTCCCTGGAGATCTCCTGGATGTGCTGACTCTTTCCCACCTGCTCCTGTGCATCCAGGACAGGGCCACCGACAGCCTCCTCAGCACTCCATCTCCAGCTTCCACCCAACTCCCCCTACTGGCATGACTCAGAGTATTTAAGAGGTGCCCACCGTCTGCCAGCCCACTTGCTGGGGATTGGCTGGGGCCCTCCTGAATACTCCAGCCAGCTCCTTATATCCTCCCTCCTATTCTTCTGGAAGCTTTTCCAATGTTCCAGCGAGTAGGGAGAGGTACCAGAGGTGCTTCCTACTGAGTCATTCAGCCTCCCTATGTCATTCACCCTCAGCCAGATTCAACCCAGCCTACCTACACTAAACACTAATGCCGCGTACACACGGTCGTACTTTTCGTCTACAAAAGTCGGACAGCCTGTCGGACAGACTTCCGGCAGACTTTCGGTGGACTTGCCGCGGACTTGCGGCCTACTTTCTAACGACCGGACTTGCCTACACACGACCACACAAAAGTCGGTCGGATTCGTACGTGATGACGTACACCGGACTAAAATAAGGAAGTTCATAGCCAGTAGCCAATAGGTGCCCTAGCGTGGCTTTTTGTCCGTCGGACTAGCACACAGACGAGCGGATTTCGGGGTCCGTCGTAGGTACGAAGTAAAAGTTTTGAAGCATGTTTCAAATCTAAAGTACGTCGTATTTGAGGCTAAAAAAGTCGGTTGAAAGTCCGGAGAAGCCCACACACGATCGGATTACCAGCCAGCTTTAGTCCATCAGCGTCTGTTGGACTTTTGTAGACGAAAAGTAGGACCGTGTGTACGCGGCATAACTATTTATAGCTAGCACGCTACACTAGAGGGTGCTACAGTAATGTAAGGTCCCTGTACACATCTATGCACAGTGACTTGTCACATTAATGCACACACCAATCAGAACAGATGCAAACTTGCAACAAGAAATTTCAATCTGGTTATTAAAGGGACTGCAAAGCATTACATTTTTTTCTTTTAAAATTGCAAATATATTATATTTATCAGCTATGTGCAATGATTTTGACAGAGCAGTCCCAATCCTTCTCTTCTGAGGTCCTCTGCCTCTGCTCCTGGTTTCTCCCCCCTGCCAAGTGCCCACCTTAGCAAGCCTATTGTTTTGGGGGCACTCATGTGACTTCCAAGCTGGCTCCAATAACACACAGAGTGCGACTCAGTCTCCCCCCCCCCCCCGCGCGCTTCATCCTTGCTGGCTGTGATTGATAGCAATAGGAGCCAATGGCTCCGGCTGCTGTCTCTGAGCCAAAGAGTAAGGAGAGAGCCTCTGCTCTCACGCACATCGCTGGATCAAAATCAGGCTCAGGTAAGTATAAGGGGGGCTGGGGGGAGGCTACATGCAGAAGGTTCAGCATTTAGACAGCAGAGAGAATCTTAAATACAAGTTACTTTCCCCCCTAAAGCTCCACACTGGAGCTGTGGAGCCTGCCTGAACCTGGGGCTCCACTGCAGTGTCACAGGCTGGGGCTTGCACAGACAGGCCTCAGCATGACTGTCCTGTATTCCCGCTGGCCCCAGGAACAAGGGCAAACCTGCAAGGCTCTCTCTAGCCACCTTTGGTTGTACTGGTAGGCAAACTAGAGTCTTGTGTGCATTGCTCTGCTGGGACTGTCAGGCACCTATGGCAGCAAAAGTTGGCCAGAAGGACTCCTGGGGCTCTAAGTGCTTCAACAGCTAACATGGAACAAAACAAAGCCGGATGGCTGCACTCCAATATAGTCACCTTTATTGCATGTGATAAAACCAGAATATTAATGGCACAGGATACAAACTAACAAGCACAGCTGTGCCATGTTCCTGTTGCAAACAGAACCGGTGTCTTGCCGAGAAAGTTCCCCCGGCGGATAAGGACCCCCCTGTACTGCGCAGGCGCAGCGCTTGCGCAATACGAACGACTAAGGAGCCGCCGATAATAGCCAAACGTGAAAAACTTCAATCAGCTGTACACGGCACCTGCTCCCTGGGTCCAGGTTCAAGCCCCACCATCCAAGTGGACCTAGAGCAGTGGTTCTCAACCCCTCTAGTGCCGTGACCCCTTGATAAAATTTCCCAAGTTTTGGGGACCCCCAACCGTAAAAATTATTTTCATAGCGTGGGTTGTCAGCACCCAAGGCAAGACAAGTAATTTGCGGCCCTGACCCACGGACATTTAGCGCTTCCTGAGTCCCTTCCACACGTACAGTATTAAAGCCCCTTATGGTACATTTTAGGATGCATCACTCTTTCTCTTTGTTCTCCTTTCTTTCCCCTTTATCTCTCTCTATGCTATCCCATCCCTCTTTCTAGCCGTATTTCTTGTTCTTTCTCTTATTCTTTCTCTCCCTTTTTCTTTGTTCCTCCCCCTCTTTTCCTCTCCCTTCCGTGTATTCTGTATTTTTATTCCTCCTCTTACTCCTTGCTGGGGGTGATGGGATGAGTGGCAGGGAGTGGGATCAGTGGCAGTGCTGGGGGGAGTTCTGATCAGCCAACTTAGGTGCTCTTGATCAAGGTCATCTGCTGATCTGAGAACTGTAGTGGGGACCTTTAATGGCAACTATAATCACAGGTAGTATTACTCAATGTGTCTCCGACTTTGTGGTGTCTCGTAGCAGTGACATCTATGCCGAAATCAGTCGATAGGGTCTCCTCCAGCCCCTCCCACTTCACATTCCTCACCAGTCAGCTGACCTCTAGTCTCTGCCCCCCCCAGTCATGCCGTGAACTGAATGGGCGGCTGCGGGCTCCAGGGAGAGCCCTGCTGGGCAGCCGCAAAAAGGCTGGGAGAGCGATGTGGGCTTCAGGAACAGCCAAGGATTTGGTGACCCCTGGCAAAATCATCATTTGACCCCCGAGGGGGTCCCGACCCCCAGGTTGAGAACCACTGACCTAGAGGGAGAATAAAAAAGTGCAGAGCGAAGCGAGGCCGTGCCCGAAGCGTGGCGAGCAAAGCGAGCCCACGAGGGGCCCTCTTACAGGCGCTGTGTACAGCTGATTTACAACTATTCGCCTTCGGCTATTTCCGCCGGCTCCTACTGCGCAGAGGGGGGTCCTTATCCGCCATGGGGAACTTTCTCGGCAGAACACCGGCACCTATTTTTCTACAGAGACAGCTGAATCAAGGGAGGGGTTATGATCTTCGAGCAGTGAGCATTTGCCTGCTCCAACAGCTAAAGTCTAGCGGTCAGAGCAGATAAGAACCCAGGGCCCAACGGGAGAAAGGCTGCGGCCCAGTACCAGGCCATGCCCAGTGGTTGTGAACCACTGCTTTATGCCACTTGGCAACATCCTGGGCTGATTGTTTTTATCTTAGCACTTTCAGCATGTAGTTGAAAAAAAAAATCATTCTCACCTGTTTTTTTTATTACATGCATTTTTTTTAAATAAGGGATACAATTTAATTTACAGATTTTTGGAAGCATTTTCATACTTTTTTTTTTTACTTTTTTGGATAATTCTTCACAATAATGTTTGTTTACCTCAAACTTTGTAAATATGCCATGGATCTTTGCAGCACATTAAATTATATATCAGTATTATCATAAAGTCACATAGGGGCATTTATTGAGTTTGCTTTAAACTATTAGGGTCCAGTCACATTGTCCACATGCTAAATGCTCTATTATCAGCTGCAGCAATGGGGCAGTGAGATGTGCATTTAGCGCATCACAAAGTTTACTTTTTTAATTTTATTCGAAGTGCACAAAATGACACTTCATTCATGTTTCAGCACACCAGTGTGGTGCATTGCGCTGCTGTGCAGTGAAATGTGGTGTCTACCTGTGCACTGCAGTAAAATGCAGCATGTCTGCATTTTAATGGCAACTCATTGCACCGCACTTCCGAGCTGCGCTGCAGTGTGAATGTTGACACATAGAAAACAATTGTTTTCTATGTGCTCTAGCGGTGACTGGTATTTATCCAGTGTAGGCAAAATGGGCCCTTATGAGAATTTCAAGTTGGTACCAATGTTTAGTGCTGAGTTGTTGCAGACAAAATGGATTATACAGCACTGAGAGGGTTAGCAACTGCTTCTATAGGAGGAAGCAAAGCTTTCCTGCTCTTTTGAATGCTGAGGAAGGGGAGCGTCTTTCTCTCTGAAATGCGTATGTTGGTGTATGGTACCCAATGAGAGGAAGCAGCACACTCTTAGTCCATGGCAAATTCAAAGTATTGTATTTAGAAGGCTTTTTAGTCGAAACGCGCAGGGCATTCAGCTTTCCACATTGCCTCCAATTTTTATCTTGTGATCACTTTTACTCTGTAAGGTTTTCTAACCAATAAATCCCTTTATTTTTTGACCTGCGCCATGTGGAGCCCCCTTTTCTTTTTTTTTTTTCTTTTTCCTCCATGTTTTTATCCTTGACTGGTCCCTTTGAACCTGCCTGGAACCTGAGAGCGTGCGAGAGGGCTGTCCACTTCCACCGTCGACCGTTTGGCTATCGGTGACTGCGACCCAAATGACAACTTGGCCGATTGGAGATCGCGATTGAAGGGAGAACCCTTGGAGAGAGTGCACAGGAGGTTACCTCCACAAGCTCCGATAGACACATAGCTATATGGCTGATACGTCCCACTTACTCTGGTAAGAGTACCTTACTCTAGATGTTTTCTCGTGCTGTCCATGATTGATGTGCTTTCCAGTCTCCAGCCAAAATCATGGGTTCATGTACCCCAGCTGACTGAGAAGACTCCTTTTATGTACTGACTCCAGTTCTTGATTGCAGTCCGTGGAGCTTAATACAGTGTTATTGGACATTTTGCATTTCATAGTGGTTTCTGGACCTTTACTTACACTTCACCAGTTTCTATTTCTATGTAGATCAATATTATATTATATTTGGTTTCATTCACCAATCGTATATTTGATTCACTCACTTTTTAGCGCTGCACTTATTCTGTTTATACTTAACGAGACTTGGTTTGTTTGTGTGCTAGCAGCTATTTACTACCTGTTCACATTTATTTTTGGGGTCAGCGCAACTTGTTTTTTACATCATATTGTATTTAGTTGAATGCAGAATCAAAAATAACACTTTCACTTGCAAAGCACAGACGTGAGCACTAGCAGCTTTGTCTTCCACAGGTGCAGTATTTCTCCTGGTAACATGCTCAGTAGCACTCAGTAACAGTTCTAATAATACTCAGTAACAGGCGCTGTAATAATCAGTAATAGGTTTAGTAACACTCAGACATCGCTAAAGCAACCACTCTACATATGTACAACGTGGGTCCCAGCTCAACGCTTACACAGTCCTTAAGGCAGAGGAGTGGTGGAGCAGTATGGCTAGGGTGCCAGATACCAGGAGATTGCAGTCTAGGGCATAGTACAGAGGTATATCCTCATTCACAGTGGATTTATAGCACAGACTGAGTTGGTCTCACCAGGGTGGCATCTGCTAGAGGGTAGCCTGGCAGGTAGCTGACATGGGTGGTGGTTCAGATAAGCCTGAAGCAAGTGGCAGCAGCAGTACTGGAGATCAGTGCCGACTACAGCAACACCCTCTTGACACTGGATTCTTTCCCTGCCAAATGGGGTTCCTCTCCCTACACTAAACATGTGCAAATATGCTCCAAATACAGTGGGGCACTGCTATTTATTAGCACTGCTCCAACAAAGATGGCCACAGAAGGTCATTGAGGAATGGCAACATAAGGGAGAATATTGACTCAGAGGGGTTGAATACAAATTCAAGCCACACTTTCAGATATTTATTTGTAAAAAAAATTTGAAAACCGTTTATCATTTTCCTTCCACTTCACAATTATGTGCCACTTTGTGTTGGTCTATCACATAAAATCCCAATAAAATACTTTTACGTTTTTGGTTGTAACATGACAAAATGTGCAAAATTTCAAGGGGTATGAATACTTTTTCAAGGCACTGAATATAGTTGTATATAAAATGTACTTTTCATCTTTCAAAAAGTTTTTACAGTGCTAAACCTTTCATCCAATTTCTAAATTGCTGCATTTGTAATTTTCAAAAGCCAATATAATAAATAGTAGTGCTAAAAAAAGCACTTGTGGGTTTAACTAATCATTTTTTTGCATATTTCTCCTTTAAGGGGACGTGACAGGGGGTGTGTCCTTTGCCTTCATACTTTTGCTAATAGGTGTCCCTCATCCCCTGATGAAGTCACGTGACCGTGATGCCACTTGTAGAGACGGAAAGGCACCTGTATTGACGCTGGCAGACGAGCTCACCACTCGTGAAGTTCTGTGCATTATCCTATGATTGTATGTGAGTACCCTCATTGTTGTTATCAATAAAAGCTATGTTTATTTACCCACTTCAGCCCCGGAGGATTTTACCCCCTTCCTGACCAGAGCACTTTTTGCGATTCGGCACTGCATCACTTTAACTGGCAATTGCACGGCCGTGCGACGTTGTACCCAAACAAAATTGAAGTCCTTTTTTTCACAAAAATAGAGCTTTCTTTTGGTGGTATTTGATCGCCTCTGTGGTTTTTATTTTTTGCGCTGTAAACAAAAAAAGAGTGACAATTTAAAGAAAAAACGCAATATTTTTTACTTTTTGCTATAATAAATATCCCCAAAAAATATATAAAAAACTATTTTTTTAGGCTGATATGTATTCTTCTACATATTTTTGGTAAAAAAAATCGCAATAAGCGTATATTGATTGGTTTGCGCAAAAATTTATAGCGTCTACAAATTAAGGGATAGTTTTATGGCATTTTTATTTTTTAATTTTTTTTTTAATTAGTAATGGTGGCGATCTGCGATTTTTATTGGACATTTTTGATACTATTTGGGACTTTGTCATTTATACAGCGATCGATGCTATAAAAATGCATTGATTATTGTGTAAATGACACTGGCAGTGAAGGGGTTAACCACTAGGGGGCAGTAAAGGGGTTAAGTGTTTCCTAGGGAGTGATTCTAACTGTGAGGGGGCTGGGCTTCAACACACAGGACAGTGATCACTGCTCTCGATGACAGAGAGCTGTGATCTCTGTCCTGTCACTAGGCAGAACAGGGAAATGCTTTGTTTACAAAGGCATCTCCCCGTTCTTCCTCTCCGTGACACAATCTCGGGCACACGGCGGACATCGAGTCCACGGGACCCTCGGTCACGGTCACGGAGACTCCCGCGACACCGCTTCTTAAAGAGGACATTTCTGTGCAGTGCGCTCCACAGCCGCAACAGAAATATGTAAACCGGCTCAATAGTGAGCCAGTCACATTTTCCTGCTATGGGAATTAGATGCGGGGAAACCCACATCTAATTCGCATAGGTGTGAACCCGGCCTGAAAGTTTGCACCTTACCACCATGATTGTAAGCAGAGAGCATTTTTCAGATTATACATTGATCTGTTGTAACTCAGAAGTCAGAAGTAAAAATGTATTCTACAAAGTAATCAAATTGTGTGGACATCTAATCATTCCCAATGCTCCATTTTAATGTATCATTCTGCTCATTTAAAGTGATAATGCATATCCATTTTAGTATTGTTCCAGACAGCATTGTGAAGCCAAACATAAAGGTAAGTACTGTAAGTTAATGTGGTCAGTTCTTAGGTTTTGCTGTTTCTTTAATACTTGTATACCCCTACAAGTTCTCTTTAAACTTACATCCCATGAAGTGCTCAACTGATCTGGACACAGGCCTATTTTAATGGTATGGAAAAGATTAGTTTTGTAAAAGGTCATTTCCTGCAATACTTGATCTTGATCTTGTCTACAGACCTTTTTCGTAAAGCCCTTGACAGCCCCTATGATACAGTGCCTGCTTTTTGGATGGATGCAAAGCACTGACCTGTACATGAAGTCCATGAACTTTAGAGATAATACAACTGGTCACACTTACATGATGTTTAACATTTGAATGTAACATTTAAAGAAATTGTAAAAATATTCATTATTAATACACAAGGCGTTACTTTTTTTTATTCTTATAAAATTGCGCATTTTGGTTGGTCAATCATTTCTCAGACTAATAATTAGAATGTAGCATTCGGCTCAGGAGAGAGAACTCTTACGAAAGGTGGATGTGGAAAATTATGTAGAAGATTGAGGCAAAAGAGAAGTTAATTGTTACAAGCTTAATATATATCCATAAGAACATACAATGAGGAAGGGTGTGGGAGACTAGTACAGGTGCCATTGTGTATGGGGATACATGTTTATCAAGGAATTTTGCACTGATTTATCATACTTACCTGGGTTGTTTTGCGGTCACATTTAAATGGGTTGGTGAGATTAACTCAGATATAACAGTGAACCTATATATGTTTTTTTCTGGATGTACCTGAGGTTACATCCATATCATTAACATCCACTATAAGAAGGACTCTATATAGGATATATCCAACAACTTAGACCATACATTTGAACCACTATTACTCTCTTATATATTGGGGGCATCATTTATGCCTTGGAGGGTATGTAATGAGATTTATCATTTATTAAAGCATATGATCAACCTACATATCCAGATGATGTGTTTTGGGTTAGGTCACACTTGGTTCATATGTTACATCCTATATATTACAATTATACATTAACTTTTCAAAATATTATGTCGGCTCCTGTGATGCCTGCCTCATGCCCCCATTGTCTTTTGTTGGGGTGAACGGATTCCCTATATGTCAATGGGCCACTGTTTAACAACCTTTGGTAATTCATTTTATATTATGCTATATTTGATGCCCTATGTTGCAGTTGCCCTATTGCATATTATTGTGTTCCTATATCACTTACGTGTATTGTTGCTGTTATCTACCCCACAGTACCCCACTACTGAAGAAGCAACAAGCGAAATGCACTGAAAGAGGCCTCACCCATAACCAATGCTCTTATATAAATACACTGTACATTTATGTTATGTGTATTTCATTTTTGATACTCTGGGTGGCTATAGTACAAATTCTCCCCCTTTTGACATTGTTTGATGTGCTGCAAATCACTGATCACTGATCACGGATCACTAGGGGGTGCTAGAGAGGGGGGATGTATCCAACACATGCTTTTATATACAGTGCCTCGAAAAAGTATTCATACCCCTTGAAATGTTTCACATTTTGTCATGTTACAACCAAAAACGTAAATGTATTTTAATGGGATTTTATGTGGTAGACTAACACAAAGTGGCACATAATTGTGAAGTGGAAGGAACATGATAAATGGTTTTCAATTTTTTTTACAAATAAATATATGAAAAGTGTGGAGTGCATTTGTATTCAGCCCCCTTTACTCTGATATCTCTAACTAAAATCTAATAGAACCAATTGCTTTCAGACGTCACCTAATTAGTAAATAAAGTCTATAGTGTATGTAATTTAATCTCAGTATAAATACAGCTGTGAAGCCCTCAGAGGTTTGTTAGAGAACCTTCGTGAACAAACAGAATCATGAAGGCCAAGGAACACACCAGACAGGTCAGGGATAAAGCTGTGGAGAAGTTTGAAGCAGTGTTAGGTTATAAAAAATATCCAAGCTTTGAACATCTCGTGGAGCACTGTGCAATCCCTCATCCGAAAATGGAAAGAGTATGGCACAACTGCAACCTATCAAGAAATGGCCGTCCACCTAAACTCATATGCCGGGCAAGGAGAGCATTAATCAGAGAAGCAGCTAAGAGGCCCATGGTAACTCTGGAGGAGCTGCAGAGATCCACAACTCAGGTGGAAAAATCTGTCCACAGGACAACTATTAGTCGTGCACTCCACAAATCTGGCCTTTATGGAAGAGTGGCAAGAAGAAAGCCATTGTTGAAAGAAAGCCATTTGCAGTTTGTGAGAAGCCATGTAGTAAACACAGCAAATAAGTGAAAGAAGGTGCTCTGGTCAGATGAGACCAAAGTGTAACTTTTTGGTCTAAAAGCAAAGCGCTATGTGTGGCGGAAAACTAAGTCTGCACATCACCCTGAACACACCATTCCCACCGTGAAACATGGTGGTGGCAGCATCATGTTGTGGGGATGCTTTTCTTCAGCAGAAACAGGGAAGCTGGTCAGAGTTGATGGGAAGATGGATGGAGCCAAATACAGGGCAATCTTGGAAGAAAACCTGTTAAGAGTCTGGGGCAGAGGTTCACCTTCAAGCAGGACAATGACCCTAAATTTACAGCCAGGGCTACAATGGAATGGTTTTGATCAAAGCATGTTCATGTGTTAGAATGGCTCAGTAAAAGTCCAGACCTAAATCCCATTGAGAATCTGTGGCAAGACTTGAAAATTGCTGCTCACAGACACTCTCCATCTAATCTGACAGAGCTTGAGCTATTTTGCAAAGAAGAATGGGCAAAAATGTCACTCTCTAGATGTGCAAAGCTGGTAGAGACATACCCAAAAAGACTTGCAGCTGTAATTGCAGCAAAAGGTGGTTCTACAAAATATTGACTCAGGGGGGCTGAATACAAATGCACACCACACTTTTCAGATAATTATTTGTAAAAGAATTTGAAAAGCATTTATCATTTTCCTTCCACTTCACAATTATGAGCCACTTTGCGTTGGTCTATCACATAAAATCCCAATAAAATACATTTACGTTTTTGGTTGTAACATGACAAAATGTGGAAAATTGCAAGGGGTATGAATACTTTTTCAAGGCATTGTATATGATTTTAAATGTTTTATGTTTATTTGAATTAATAAAACAATTTGATTTTATTTGGGTCTTGTATAGTTTTTAAGAGAAATACACCAATAACATTCCATATATTCCTTTTGTGTCCCTATGAACATATCATTTAATGCAATACATTGGGATGTGGTGATATATATATACTCCGTGGCGTCGCTATGGGGGGGCGGGAGGTGCACGCCAGAGGGGTGACACCGGGGCCCCCGCTACACAGTGCACTATATTGCTTACACTTGCAGAGCTGCAGCGAAGCGGTGCGATCAGGACACGCAGCCAGAGTTGGTGGGCGGAGCTGGGGGTGTGGCTGCCTCCTTCAGAGGCAAGGATGCTGTAAGTTACTGCACACTCTGACTACATAGCCCTACCTCAACCTGCCACTCTACCTCCATAACCTACCCTATACCACCCTAACCTGCCCTATACCATCCCAAACTTCCCTATACCACCTCAACCTACCCTGTGCTACCCCAAACTGCTCCATATCACCCTAAACTGCCCTATACCTCCCTAAACTCCCCTATACCACCCCAACCTGCCCTATACCACCCCAAACTGCCCTATACCACCCTAAACTGCCCCATACATCTCTAACCTGCCCTATACCACCCCAACCTGCCCTATACCACCCCAAACTACTCTATACCACCCTAAACTGTCCTATATCTCCCTAACCTCCCCTATACCACCCCAAACTGCCCCACACCTCCCTAACCTGCCCTATACCACCCCAAATTGCCCTATACCACCCCAAACTGCCCTATACCACCCTAAACTGTCCTATACCTTCCTAACTTGCATTATAACCACCTCAAACTGCCCTATACCACCCCAAACTGCCCTATACCTCCCTAACCTGCCCTGTGCCACCCCAAACTGCTATATATCATCCTAAACTTCCCTATACCTCCCTAACCTCCCCTATACCACCTCAACCTGCCCTATACCACCCCAAAATGCCCTATACCACCCCAAAATGCTATATACCACCCTAAACTGCCCTATACCTCCCTAACCTGCACTATACCACCCCAAACTGCCCTATACCACCCCAAACTGCCCTATACCTCCCTAATCTGCCCTGTGCCACCCCAAACTGCTATATATCACCCTAAACTGCCCTATACCTCCCTAACCTCCCCTATACCACCTCCACCTGCCCTATACCACCCCAAAATGCCCTATACCACCCCAAACTGCTCTATACCACCCTAAACTGCCCCATACCTCCCTAACCTGCCCTATACCACACAAACTGTCCTATACCACCCTAAACTGCCCTATACCTCCCTAACCTGCCCTATACCACCCCAATCTGCCCTATACCATCCTAACCTGCCCTATACCACCCTAACCTGTCCTATACCACCCTAACCTGTCTTATACCACCCCACACTGCCCTATATTACCCTAACCTGCCCTATACTATCCTATCCTAACCTGCCCTATACCACCTCAAACTTTCCTATATCAACCTAACCTGCCCTATACCACCCTATATTACCCTAACCTGCCCTATAACATCCTAATCTGCCCTATACCACCCCAACCTGCCCTATACTGCCCCAAACTGCCCTATATTACCCTAACCTGCCCTATAACATTCTAATCTGCCTTATACCAACCCCAAGCTGCCCTATACCACTCCAAACTGCCCTATATTACCCTAACCTGCCCTATGCCACCCCAATCTGCCCTATACCACCCTAACCTGTCCTATACCACCCCACACTGCCCTATTTTACCCTAACCTGCCCTATACCATCCTAACCTGCCCTATACCACCCCAAACTTTCCTATATCAACCTAACCTGCCCTATACCACCCTATACTACCCTTACCTGCAACTATACCACCCTAACCTGCCCTATACCACCCCAACCTGCCCTATACCACCCCAAACACCCTAACCACACCTATACCACCCTAACCTGCCCTATACCACCCCAACCTGCCCTATACCACCCCACACTATACTATATCAACCTAACCTGCCCTATACCACCCTATACTACACTTACCTGCCACTATACCACCCTAACCTGCCCTATACCACCCCAACCTGCCCTATACCACCCAAAACTGCCCTATATTACCGTAACCTGCCCTATAACATCCTAATCTGCCCTATACCACCCCAACCTGCCCTATACCACCCCAAACTGCCCTATATTACCCTAACCTGCCCTATAACATCCTAATCTGCCCTATACCACCCCAACCTGCCCTATAGCAACCCAAACTGCCCTATATTACCCTAACCTGCCCTATAACATCCTAATCTGCCTTATACAACCCCAAACTGCCCTATACCACCACAAACTGCCTAATATTACCCTAACCTGCCCTATACCACCCCAATCTGCCCTATACCACCCTAACCTGCCCTATACCACCCTAACCTGTCCTATACCACCCCACACTGCCCTATTTTACCCTAACCTGCCCTATACCACCCCAAACTTTCCTATATCAACCTAACCCGCCCTATACCACACTATACTACCCTTACCTGCCACTATAACACCCTAACCTGCCCTATACCACCCCAACCTGCCCTATACCACCCCAAACTGCCCTATATTACCCTAACCTGCCCTATAACATCCTAATCTGCCCTATATGACCCCAACCTGCCCTATACCACCCCAAACTGCGCTATATCACCCTAACCTGCCCTATAACATCCTAATCTGCCCTATACCACCCCAACCTGCCCTATGCCACCCCAATCTGCCCTATACCACTCTAACCTGTCCTATACCACCCCACACTGCCCTATTTTACCCTAACCTGCCCTATACCATCCTAACCTGCCCTATACCACCCCAAACTTTCCTATATCAACCTAACCTGCCCTATACCACCCTATACTACCCTTACCTGCCACTATACCACCCTAACCTGCCCTATACCACCCCAACCTGCCCTATACCACCCCAAACACCCTAACCACACCTATACCACCCTAACCTGCCCTATACCACCCCAACCTGCCCTATACCACCCCACACTATCCTATATCAACCTAACCTGCCCTATACCACCCTATACTACCCTTACCTGCCACTATATCACCCTAACCTGCCCTATACCACCCAAAACTGCCCTATATTACCGTAACCTGCCCTATAACATCCTAATCTGCCCTATACCACCCCAACCTGCCCTATACCACCCCAAACTGCCCTATATTACCCTAACCTGCCCTGTGCCACCCCAAACTGCTATATATATCATCCTAAACTGCCCTATACCTCCCTAACCTCCCCTATACCACCTCAACCTGCCCTATACCACCCCAAAATGCCCTATACCACCCCAAAATGCTCTATACCACCCTAAACTGCCCTATACCTCCCTAACCTGCACTATACCACCCCAAACTGCCCTATACCACCCCAAACTGCCCTATACCTCCCTAATCTGCCCTGTGCCACCCCAAACTGCCATATATCACCCTAAACTGCCCTATACCTCCCTAACCTCCCCTATACCACCTCAACCTGCCCTATACCACCCCAAAATGCCCTATACAGTGCCTTGCAAAAGTATTCGGCCCCCTTGAACTTTTCAACCTTTTGCCACATTTCAGGCTTCAAACATAAAGATATAAAATTTTAATTTTTTGTGAAGAATCACCAAAAAGTGGGACACAATTGTGAAGGGGAACGAAATCTATTGGATATTTTAAACTTTTTTAGCAATTAAAAAACTGAAAAGTGGTGCGTGCAAAATTATTCGGCCCCTTTACTTTCAGTGCAGCAAACTCACTCCAGAAGTTCAGCGAGGACTTCTGAATAATCCAATGTTGTCCTAAATGACTGATGGTGATAAATAGAATCCACCTGTGTGTAATCAAGTCTCTGTATAAATGCACCTGCTCTGTGATAGTCTCAGGGTTCTGTTGAAAGCGCAGAGAGCATCATGAAGACCAAGGAACACACCAGGCAGGTCCGTAATACTGTTGTGGAGAAGTTTAAAGCCGGATTTGGATACAAAAAGATTTCCCAAGCTTTAAACATCCCAAGGATCACTGTGCAAGCGATCATTTTGAAATGGAAGGAGTATCAGACCACTGCAAATCTACCAAGACCTGGCTGTCCTCTAAACTTTCAGCTCAGACAAGGAGAAGACTGATCAGAGATGCAGCCAAGAGGCCCATGATCACTCTGGATGAACTGCAGAGAACTACAGCTGAGGTGGGAGAGTCTGTCCATAGGACAACAATCAGGCGTACACTGCACAAATCTGGCCTTTATGGAAGAGTGGCAAGAAGAAAGCCATTTCTCAAAGATATCCATAAAAAGTCTTGTCTAAAGTTTGCCACAAGCCACCTGGGAGACACACCAAACATGTGGAAGAAGGTGCTCTGGTCCGATGAAACTAAAATCAAACTTTTTGGCCACAATGAAAAATGATATGTTTGGCGTAAAAGCAACACAGCTCATCACCCTCAACACACCATCCCCACCGTGAAACATGGTGGTGGCAGCATCATGGTTTGGGCCTGCTTTTCTTCAGCAGGGACAGGGAAGATGGTTAAAATTGAGGGGAAGATGGATGCAGCCAAATACAGGACCATTCTGGATGAAAACCTGTTGGAGTCTGCAAAAGACCTGAAACTGGGACGGAGATTTATCTTCCAACAAGACAATGATCCCAAACATACAGCAAAATCTACAAAGGAATGGTTCACAAATAAACGTATCCAGGTGTTAGAATGGCCAAGTCAAAGTCCAGACCTGAATCCAATCGAGAATCTGTGGAAAGAGCTGAAAACTGCTGTTCACAAACGCTCTCCATCCAACCTCACTGAGCTCGAGCTGTTTTGCAAGGAAGAATGGGCAAGAATTTCAATCTCTCGATGTGCAAAACTGATAGAGACATCCCCCAAGCGACTTGCAGCTGTAATCGCAGCAAAAGGTGGCTCTACAAAGTATTAACGCAAGGGGGCCGAATAATTTTGCACGCCCCACTTTTCATTTTTTTATTAGTTAAAAAAGTTTCAACAATCCAATAGATTTCGTTCCACTTCACAATTGTGTCCCACTTGTTGGTGATTCTTCACAAAAAATAAAAATTTTATATCTTTATGTTTGAAGCCTGAAATGTGGCAAAAGGTTGAAAAGTTCAAGGGGGCCGAATACTTTCGCAAGGCACTGTACCACCCCAAACTGCTCTATAACACCCTAAACTGCCTCATACCTCCCTAACTTGCCCTATACCACACAAACTGCCCTATACCACCCTAAACTGCCCTATACCTCCCTAACCTGCCCTATACCACCCCAATCTGCCCTATACCATCCTAAGCTGCCCTATACCACCCTAACCTGTCCTATACCACCCTAACCTGTCCTATACCACCCCACACTGCCCTATATTACCCTAACCTGCCCTATACTATCCTATCCTAACCTGCCCTATACCACCTCAAACTTTCCTATATCAACCTAACCTGCCCTATACCACCCTATATTACCCTAACCTGCCCTATAACATCCTAATCTGCCCTATACCACCCCAACCTGCCCTATACTGCCCCAAACTGCCCTATATTACCCTAACCTGCCCTATAACATTCTAATCTGCCTTATACCAACCCCAAGCTGCCCTATACCACTCCAAACTGCCCTATATTACCCTAACCTGCCCTATGCCACCCCAATCTGCCCTATACCACCCTAACCTGTCCTCTACCACCCCACACTGCCCTATTTTACCCTAACCTGCCCTATACCATCCTAACCTGCCCTATACCACCCCAAACTTTCCTATATCAACCTAACCTGCCCTATACCACCCTATACTACCCTTACCTGCAACTATACCACCCTAACCTGCCCTATACCACCCCAACCTGCCCTATACCACCCCAAACACCCTAACCACACCTATACCACCCTAACCTGCCCTATACCACCCCAACCTGCCCTATACCACCCCACACTATCCTATATCAACCTAACCTGCCCTATACCACCCTATACTACCCTTACCTGCCACTATACCATCCTAACCTGCCCTATACCACCCCAACCTGCCCTATACCACCCAAAACTGCCCTATATTACCGTAACCTGCCCTATAACATCCTAATCTGCCCTATACCACCCCAACCTGCCCTATACCACCCCAAACTGCCCTATATTACCCTAGCCTGCCCTATAACATCCTAATCTGCCCTATACCACCCCAACCTGCCCTATACCAACCCAAACTGCCCTATATTACCCTAACCTGCCCTATAACATCCTAATCTGCCTTATACAACCCCAAACTGCCCTATACCACCACAAACTGCCTAATATTACCCTAACCTGCCCTATACCACCCCAATCTGCCCTATACCACCCTAACCTGTCCTATACCACCCTAACCTGTCCTATACCACCCCACACTGCCCTATATTGCCCTAACCTGCCCTATACCACCCCAAACGTTCCTATATCAACCTAACCCGCCCTATACCACACTATACTACCCTTACCTGCCACTATAACACCCTAACCTGCCCTATACCACCCCAACCTGCCCTATACCACCGCAAACTGCCCTATATTACCCTAACCTGCCCTATAACATCCTAATCTGCCCTATATGACCCCAACCTGCCCTATACCACCCCAAACTGCACTATATCACCCTAACCTGCCCTATAACATCCTAATCTGCCCTATACCACCCCAACCTGCCCTATGCCACCCCAATCTGCCCTATACCACCCTAACCTGTCCTATACCACCCCACACTGCCCTATTTTACCCTAACCTGCCCTATACCATCCTAACCTGCCCTATACCACCCCAAACTTTCCTATATCAACCTAACCTGCCCTATACCACCCTATACTACCCTTACCTGCCACTATACCACCCTAACCTGCCCTATACCACCCCAACCTGCCCTATACCACCCCAAACACCCTAACCACACCTATACCACCCTAACCTGCCCTATACCACCCCAACCTGCCCTATACCACCCCACACTATCCTATATCAACCTAACCTGCCCTATACCACCCTATACTACCCTTACCTGCCACTATACCACCCTAACCTGCCCTATACCACCCCAACCTGCCCTATACCACCCAAAACTGCCCTATATTACTGTAACCTGCCCTATAACATCCTAATCTGCCCTATACCACCCCAACCTGCCCTATACCAACCCAAACTGCCCTATATTACCCTAACCTGCCCTATAACATCCTAATCTGCCTTATACAACCCCAAACTGCCCTATACCACCACAAACTGCCTAATATTACCCTAACCTGCCCTATACCACCCCAATCTGCCCTATACCACCCTAACCTGCCCTATACCACCATAACCTGTCCTATACCACCCCACACTGCCCTATATTACCCTAACCTGCCCTATACCACCCCAAACGTTACTATATCAACCTAACCCGCCCTATACCACACTATACTACCCTTACCTGCCACTATAACACCCTAACCTGCTCTATACCACCCCAACCTGCCCTATACCACCCCAAACTGCCCTATATTACCCTAACCTGCCCTATAACATCCTAATCTGCCCTATATGACCCCAACCTGCCCTATACCACCCCAAACTGCGCTATATCACCCTAACCTGCCCTATAACATCCTAATCTGCCCTATACCACCCCAACCTGCCCTATACCACCCCAAACTGCCCTATATTACCCTAACCTGTCCTATAACATCCTAATCTGCCTTATACAACCCCAAACTGCCCTATACCACCCCAAACTGCCCTATATTACCCTAACCTGCCCTATACCACCCCAATCTGCCCTATACCACCCTAACCTGCCCTATACCAACCCAAACTGCCCTATATTACCATAACCTGCCCTATAACATCCTAATCTACCTTATACAACCCCAAACTGCCCTATACCACCACAAACTGCCTAATATTACCCTAAACTGCCCTATACCACCCCAATCAGCCCTATACCACCCTAACCTGCCCTATACCACCCTAACCTGTCCTATACCACCCCACACTGCCCTATATTACCCTAACCTGCCCTATACCACCCCAAACGTTCCTATATCAACCTAACCCACCCTATACCACACTATACTACCCTTACCTGCCACTATAACACCCTAACCTGCTCTATACCACCCCAACCTGCCCTATACCACCCCAAACTGCCCTATATTACCCTAACCTGCCCTATAACATCCTAATCTGCCCTATATGACCCCAACCTGCCCTATACCACCCCAAACTGCGCTATATCACCCTAACCTGCCCTATAACATCCTAATCTGCCCTATACCACCCCAACCTGCCCTATACCACCCCAAACTGCCCTATATTACCCTAACCTGTCCTATAACATCCTAATCTGCCTTATACAACCCCAAACTGCCCTATACCACCCCAAACTGCCCTATATTACCCTAACCTGCCCTATACCACCCCAATCTGCCCTATACCACCCTAACCTGCCTTTACCACCCTAACCTGTCCTATACCACCCCACACTGCCCTATATTACCCTAACCTGCCCTATACCATCCTAACCTGCCCTATACCACCCCAAACTTTCCTATATCAACCTAACCTGCCCTATACCACCCTTACCTGCCACTATACCACCCTAACCTGTGCTTTACCACCCCAACCTGCCCTATACCACCCCAACCTGCCCTATACCACCCCAACCTGCCCTATACCACCCCAAACTGCCCTATATTACCCTAACCTGCCCTATAACATCTTAATCTGCCCTATACCACCTCAACCTGCCCTATACCACCCCAAACTGCCCTATATTACCCTAACCTGTCCTATAACATCCTAATGCGCCTTATACCAACCCCAAACTGCCCTATACCACCCGAAACTGCCCTATATTACCCTAACCTGCCCTATACCACCCTAACTTGCCCTATACCACCCAAAAATGCCCTATACTACCCTAACCTGCCACTATACCGCCCTATACTATAATTTACAGGGGCCGGTTTGGGGTGCATGACCATGCACTGCCTGCAGGGCACTGGGCAGGATAGACAGGGGGTGACACCATGTTTTACCGCACCAGATGACACCAACCCCAATGACGCCACTGTATATACTCACTGTAGCCCACTGCATTTTCTTATTAGTGTTAGCAGTATAATGCAGTTAGTCTGTAATTTGTTGCTGCATCTTTATTTTTAAAAAATCATACCTTAAGAATAAATAAAACAATACAAAGTTTTCAGGTAGGTTAGAAATACTTTTAACAGTTTATGAGTGTCGGTATCTTGGCACATTGGGAGTTTGCACACAGTTTGTGTTCATTGCACTTACTATATTTCTTTATGCAGTAGAGGTATTTATTAAATCTAGCTGCCAATCCAATAGCTGATTACTCTGTCAGTTAGAATTTAGCTCATACATGGTGCAGTGGCATAAAGTGGTTTCAGCATTCAGTTTGTGAATTCTTACTGAATCTAGGGATTTAGTTTAATTTTGGCTTGAAGTTTAAACAAGTGAACCAAACTGTGATGGGCATAAGCTGCCTGCATTACCTGCTCTTAGAGGACGCTAGAAGAATTAATCAAAGGCCACAATATGCAGTTTTTGTTTCTCTGTACAGGAATAGGCAAGTGGGCTCAGAAATACTATGTCTCTATAGAATCCAATGAACCCAACCTTTGATTCAGCTCACCAATTTGAAATTACACTAGCCTTCTCCTTGCCAACCATGAGAGTAACTTTGCAGCTCCAGTGTATTGCAAGACTATTTATTGTGCTCAGTATACATCATGAAAACTTTTCATACGATTGCTGTTGTTAATCACGTTCTTTTCCCTGTTTCTGTCACTGCAAAATCACCATTTGCATAGCAGAAAGTTTAATTTAGCTGTAATACTGGCTTCTCTTGTGATATTACCAATATAGCATCTCTATTGCATTGAAATACTTTGTAAAAGACTCCCTACCAACGAGCAGTGCAGGGTCCCAGACAGGGCCATTTTAAATTAGGGACATAAAGGGTATTTGGCCCATGATAAGCAGGATATAAACCCATTAAGCAACCAAGAGCTTTGATTGTCAGTCTGTAGTCATATACTGTATATCAGTCTGCTCTAGAAACTCAGGACATCCCATTGTCTCTTCTTTATTTTGTAAAAGCAATGTGGTCTTAAAGGGTTTGATTACCTTTCACCCTTACAGAAAATTTGTAAAGGTAACCTAACACCAGACCAACCACTGCCCTCCCCCTCCATCGGTTTACACTGTACTCCTTCCTCCTGATCCACTGGTCTGGGGATTTAAAATGCCTCAAGATGCCCTCTACTGTCTGTATTTGTAAATAGATTTTGCTTATTATTTACTGCAGAGTTATTTGGTTACAGACAGCTACTTCCTGTCCCTGCTAGCTGGGTCAGAAACCCTAATTGGAGTACTGCAATGTTATATAAACAGGTGTTTTCAGGAAAAAGACACAGAACTCAGCCATATGACCATATACACACACAGGAGCTGCTGTATTTCACCCAGGCCGGAAGCAGAGACTATTAGGCAAGTATTCCTATATTCTAATAGTTTAACAGCAGCTGCCCATAGATTATTGAGTGTGTATTTATATCCTTGAGACAGATGAAAGACTCATCATGCTGTCATCATTACAGAGCTGGCGGAAACAAGTGAGACCCAGGTACACCCATACTCTCCAGAGAATTCTGGCCAGACTAGTTCTGGTGACTAGGGTAGTTATAGTTGGTAAGGTTGAATAAAGACTCCAGTCCATCTAGTTCAACCTGTGTGGGTGTGTGTATGTGTGTGTATGTCTTTACCACTTTTCATATGCATGTGTGTGTGAATGTCTTTACCACTTTTCATACGCCTGTATTTTGTGTTCAGTAAGATGCCCATCTAAAAGTTTTTTTAAATTAGCGACACTTCCTGCTGAAACCACGGATTGTGGAAAGGAGTTCCATATAACACTAGAAAAATCCCATACGAAGTAGGTCTTGCGGTACCTAGCTTTTTAAATACTTCCTAGCTGGCCAACTGACAGTAGCTCACTGCTGGCTGACTTCTCCCCCAGATGACGCCTTGGTGTCCCTGGACGTCTGATCAATATTCCTATCGCACAGGTTCCTTGTAGAAATGGCTCATAAAATGGTGGGTGCTGCGCGACCATTTGGTACAGGCAGATCCTAGACACAAGTACACCAAAACTCTACCTAAGATATCCCAGAAAACTGGTTGTTATAAATGTTAAAATTGTAACGTATGCAATTCACTTATTTGTGGTACGCATTTCTCACATCCACGCATGGGTAATCGATACCCGATACGTGAGTACTTCAATTGTAACACTGATTTCTGTGTGTACATGCTAAAATGCCCCTGCACATTGACGTATGTGGGAAAAACTGTTGGCCCGTTCAAAAGCACAGAAGTGACATTAGGGTTGCCCTGGCCAAAACTGAGAAGCGTGAGCAGGCTGACCCTAACAAACCTGTAGCGATGCATTTTGTGACAACTAAACACCAAATCCATGAACTGCGTGGGATGGTGATTGAACATGTTAAGCTACCCTATAGGGGGGTGATCGTGATCGGTTACTCCTCCGCCGTGAGGCATACTGGATACATACATTACACGGTACAACCTGGTGGTCTCAACACTAATCTATCCTTCACATGTTTCATTGATGAAAGATAATGATCGCTTGTCTATTTTCGATTTTTTCTTTTATGGCTTGTTTTTCATTATGATGTACAGTATACCTGTATAATTTCTGTTGTTGCCTAGTCCGGGCAATGCCTCATCGGGTATGAGACAGACATACCATGTATTATACTTATTACCTTTCCTTCCTTTCCTCGGGTCTGTATATTTCCTCCTGTCTTTTCCTCACACCATATGCTTACCTGTGATATGTACCTAGGGAGCCGGTAAATTGATTAATCTATGTTTTTTCGATACAGTATTGATCATGATTTATATTGCTATATACTTCTTTATGGCTAAACGTAATGACTTCATCTCCATTGACTTATACAATAGATTAATACCAATTTGATGCATTCCTAGGCCCCCGCTGTAATATGAGCATGGTGTGTTCTCACATAGGAGCGATGTGCTTAGATTTCTGTTTTCCTAATACTGCATTTATTATTTGTTCCATTTTGTGTTTTCCTTATATATTTTAGATTTTTTGATTTTTTGATTGTTATTTTTATTTTATTTTTTATTTTTTTTATCTTAATTTTTTTTTTCTATATTTTAATTATAATATATAATTATAATTTTTTTTTATATATATATTTATTTTTATTTTTATTTATTTTTTGTTCATCTGCTCGTATCGCCTTTGCCTTTTTTGTTGATTCTTTTTTTCTTGATCTTCCTTTTACTCCTTTTTTCTCTTTTCCTGTATCTTATTCCCCCTTTCCCCCCTTTCTTCCCCCCTCCCCCCTTTTTTTCTCCCCCCCCCCCCCTTTTATTCCCCCTTTCCTCTTCCTTTCTTAGCTTTTACCTTTTTTTCCCCTTTTGACACCTCCCTTTTTCCAAGTTCTCTTCTTCCTTTCCTCCTTTTCTCCTCCCTCTGTTTCTGCATACTTTTCTCCCCATTGCTTTTCTTTCCCCTCTTTTCTCTCCTCTTGCTCTTCCCTTTTTTCATCTTTTCCTCTATTTGCTCTGTTCACCCCTTGTTACCACCTGCCTTTTTATCCCTGCTCCACTCTTGTTTTACTCTTCTTTTGCGTTGATCGCTTTTCCCTAGCATCGCTCTTACACACACATACACTCACATCTTCTTTTTGGTTGCCTGATGCGGTGCCAGCCGTACGTCACTGGTTTCCGTGAAGACGGCGGCCCCGTTCTTATATAGCACTACAAAACATACAGTGCACAGTCCACATGTCTTTCTTCAGACAGGAAACAGGAAACCTTTTTATTACAGGGAAAAGAGATGGCCATCTCTTTTCCCTGTAATAAAAAGGTTTCCTGTTTCCTGTCTGAAGAAAGACATGTGGACTGTGCACTGTATGTTTTGTAGTGCTATATACAGACTTTTTAACAAATAGGTTGAAAACCTAAGCTGTATGTTTACATTAGAGGGTTGGCAGGTTACAAACATTCAGTACCTCTATTGTGAGTTTTGCAGTTGAATTTCCTCACAAAGGTTATAGCTATGGAGGCATTCACTCGCAGGGCAAAGAAGTGAGCAGCAGCAGGGAGCCTGAAGTATATGTTCCAGCATCTTAAACAGGTGTGTTCCAGGATTACAAGATTACTGATAAGGGAGTGCAATAGACTGGAGTACTACAGCTATGCTTGGATGAAAAATCAAATTACTGAGCAGATGTTCTTAGTTTTCCAGACTGAATGACGCCCCGAGGGCAACACCCTGCACTCACATACAAACATTAAGAAAATGGCTCTGATGCCATCACATCAGCCCTGCTCTCTACATCACTGAGAACCACCCACTACTGGAAAAGAGGCGAAAAGGAAGAGGACCCTGCACATCACGTTACCATCCTGAAGACATCTTAAATAAGGTTATCTCGCTAGTGACTACATAATCCATTCATCTTCCCATGTGAACCTTGATGTCCTGATGTCACGTGACCATCTGGCTTTTCCATTTTCTGGCTGTCCGTGAAGGAGTGTGTCATTCGGAGTTACAGTTGAGCCTTGGTATCATATGATTACATTGCATGCTTTTCTTTGTTTTCTGGTAAGCAGATTGGCTGCACTTGGGTGTGGTGTGCTTCCTTTGCGCACACTGAAGTTTTGGTGGAGATTTCACGTCACTTTTACTCTTCAAAACAGTTTCAACGGACTATTATAATCATTTTATTATTTTTAATTTAGCGCTGCATTTTGACTTTTTTAAATAAGGGCATTAGCCAATGCATCCCATTGGGTAATAAATTTCAAAGAGCGATCAAAAGTCTTGCATGGCTTAACTCCAATGTAAAAATGCATATAAAAGCAAAGGAGAAGGCCTTCAAAAAATACTAGGTTGAGGGATCATCATCAGCATTCAAATTTTTTAAATAATCCAACAAGAAATGTAAGGGTGCAATAAGGACGGCTAAGATAGAACATGAAAGACACATAGTGAAGGAGAGCAAAAAAAAATCCCAAGAAATTCTTTAAGTATGTAAAGAGTAAAAAAGGGAGGACAGACCATATTGGCCCCATAAAGAATGAGGAAGGACATCTGGTTACAAAGGATGGGGAAGGTATTGAATTTATTCTTCTCCTCGGTCTTCACAAGGGAATTGGGGGGCTTCAGTAATTAAAACAGCAGTGTTTATCCTCATGACACATCACAGGAAGCACCTCCATGGTTAACAGAGGACAGAATTAAAATTAGACTTGAGAAACTTAACATTAATAAATCACCGGGACCAGATGGCTTGCACCCGAGGGTACTTAGGGAACTCAGTCAAGTAGTTTCCAGACCATTGTTCCTAATTTTTACTGACAGTCTACTGACTGGAATGGTACCAGCTGATTGGAGAAAAGCCAATGTAGCACCAATATTTAAAAAGGGCCCAAAATACATCCCTGGGAATTACAGACCAGTTAGCCTAACATCAATAGTATGTAAACTCTTGGAGGGGATGATAAGGGACTATATACAAGATTTGAGTAATGAGAATGGTATCATTAGCAGTAATCAGCATGGATTCATGAAGAATCATTCTTGCCAAACCAATCTATTAACCTTCTACGAGGAGGTGAGTTGCAATCTAGATAAAGGAAGGTCCGTAGACGTGGTGTATCTGGATTTTGCAAAAGCATTTGACACAGTTCCCCATAAACGTTTACTGTACAAAATAAGGTCCCTTGGCATGGACCATAGGGTGAGTATATGGATTAAAATCTGGCTACAAGGGCGAGTTCAGAGGGTGGTGATAAATGGGGAGTACTCGGAATGGTCAGGGTGGGTAGTGGGGTCCCCCAGGGTTCTGTGCTGGGACCAATCCTATTTAATTTGCTCATAAATTACCTGGAGGATGGGGTAAACAGTTCAATCTCTGTATTTGCGGACAATACTAAGCTAAGCAGGGCAATAACTTCTCCACAGGGTGTGGAAACCTAGCAAAAAGATCTGTACAAATTAATGGGGTGGGCAACTACATGGCAAATGGGGTTCAATGTAGAAAAATTTAAAATAATGCATTTGGGTGGCAAAAATATGAATGCAATCTATACACTGGGGAAGAACCTCTGGGGGAATCTAGGATGGAAAAGGACTTGGGGGTCCTAGTAGATGATATGCAATGCCAAGCTGCTGCTAACAAAGCAAACAGAATATTGGCATGCATAAAAAAGGGGATCAACTCCGGAGATAAAACGATAATTCTCCCGCTCTACAAGACTCCGGTCCGGCCGCACCTAGAGTATGCTGTCCAGTTCTGGGCACCAGTCCTCAAGAAGTTCACTGAACTTATTCTCTCTGGAGAACAGATGCTTGAGAGGGGATATGATTTCAATATACAAATACCATGCTGGTGACCCCACAATAGGGATAAAACTTTTTCGCAGAAGGGAGTTTAACAAGACACATGGCCACTCAATAAAATTAGAAGAAAAGAGGTTTAACCTTAAACTACGTAGAGGGTTCTTTACTGTAAGAGCGGCAAGGATGTGGAATTCCCTTCCACAGGCGGTGGTCTCAGTGAGGAGCATCGATAGTTTCAAGAAACTATTAGATAAGCACCTGAATGACTGCAACATACAGGGATATACAATGTAATACTGACATATAATCACACACATGGGTTGGACTTGATGGACGTGTGTCTTTTTTCAACCTCACCTACTATGTAACTATGTAACTATGATTAAGCAGTTATGGGGTACAGTGTCAAATGCTCTGACAAAGTCTAGATACACCACATCCACAGGCCTTCCTTTATCCAGATTATAGCTCACTTCCTTATAGAATGTTAATAGATTGGTCTAGCAAGAAAGATCTTTCAAAAATCCATGCTGGTTACTACTAATGATACTATTCTTACTAACAAATTCTTGGATATGGTCCCTTATAATCCCCTACAAAAGTTTACAAACTATTGATGTTAGGCTGACTGGCCTGTAGTTTCCAGGTACATATATACAATATGAGTGTTGGTACCACATTAGCTTTTTGCCAATCTGCTGGCACCATTCCTGTCAGTAAGCTTTCATTAAGGATTAGGAATAGCGGTCTAGCAATAAAATGTCTGATTTCTTTGAGGACTCTCAGGTATAGTCCCTCTGGCCCTGGTGATTTATTCACATTACGTTTTTTCAGTCTTTTTAGAACACTGGCCTCTGTTAGCCACAAGGCTACACTCAAGCTGTGTTGTTAACAATGCCATCTTGTCTAATATACCCCTCTTTTTCCACAGTAAAAACTGAGAACAATGTATTAGTCACTCATCTTTAGCTTTAGTTCTTTTATATTTGTTGCCCATTGGAATACACTGGCTAATGCAATTAATTAAAATCTTCTTAAAACACTCCCACTTTTCCTCTGTGTTTTTTGTTTCTAGAATATCTTTCCATTCAATGTCATGCAGTACGGAGCACAGTTTGGTAAAATTGGCTCTCTTGAAACTCAATGTGCTTGTCCTACCCTGTTGTCTGCCTTTCCTGTCCTTTGCAGTGAATGTAATTACCCTGTAACTGCCATTTCCTATGTTACCCCTTAATTCCACATCAGCTACCAGCTCTGTGTTGTTTGTGATTAGTGAATCTTGTTTCTAGTTGGGGCATATATCAATTGACACATAAAATTGTCCCACAAGACATATAAGGAGTGCCAGGCCTTAGAGAAATGAGAAGCTCCATCTGCCCAGTCAATATTAAGATTAAAGTCCCCCATGATGATTACATTGTCCTGCATTGCCCCTATTTCTAACTGTGAAAGGAGATTAGCCTCCTTTTCATCCTTCAGGTTAGGGGACCTGTAGCACACTCCAATTTTTCCTTCCTTTTGAAGCTCCAGCCACAGAGATTCCATCCCCTTCATTGCCCCATTAGTGATA
Organism: Lithobates septentrionalis; assembly: GCA_037952835.1. Taxonomy (NCBI): domain Eukaryota; kingdom Metazoa; phylum Chordata; class Amphibia; order Anura; family Ranidae; genus Lithobates; species Lithobates septentrionalis. Next base: position 71,440 of record JBBDGP010000872.1, on the reverse strand, counting down.
TCATCCCCCGTGTTCACCAGGACATCTCTCTTGATGTACATGCACACCCCTCCCCCTCTTCTAACTACCCTGTCCCAGGTACCCTTGGACAGTCATAAGCCAGTAGTTCTGGTGACACCTTGGGATCTCTCACTTTGGAGGGATTACCTTTTACTTCCTGTTTTGGCTATTGGACAGGCAGTGAAGGGAAATCTCTCCAATGGGACACAGACGGCAATAAAAAAAACTGACAGGGATTACAACCCTCCCTTACTCTATTGAATATGAAAAAATACATTTTGCCTTTGCTTCTTCTAAAACTTAAAAAGTACTTTCTATTGCTCTTAGCCTCCTTCAGATCTCAGAATTCCTCTTTAAGCTGCTGTTGTAGGCAGATGCCGTCTGTACTCCCCACTGTAGGTGGTGTCGATCAAAGAGGCCATGCAGCAGGGAAAGGAAGTTGGGAGGAGCTTGGTTTCTCTATGATTTCCTATGATCACCAGGAAAACAGCTGTCCAATTAGACGCTGGTGCCCCTTGTGGCCTCGGCAGCCATCTTAGGTTAGAGCAGTGTCTGTTTAAGACACTGGCTGCCAGGGATTGGCACACAGTTGTGATTGGTTAGTGTAGGGACAGTTTCCCTATCTGTGAAGGATAGTGTTCAGAGGTAGAGAAAGGTTCCGGAGGAGTAGGGACAGTGCAAGGACTACATTTTTCCTCGGATTTATGAAGCCTCCTAATTGGGTGTGGACCGGCCAGGCCACATTCCCGCTCCTTGCAGCAAAAGCTGTCCACATCATTTCAAGCTAATGCTCTGCTGTTACAGTTTTGGTTTTTAGGCTGTGCCTACCAGCTGGGCCTACTTGTGCATTGTTAGGACTTCCTTAATACACTGTTCTCATTCACCTTTGCCCCTGTGTGTTCACTGCTTACTGACTCACCACGCAGCACCCTGCTCACACTGTGATCTGACTTCATTTTACAAGGTGGCTATGTACATTCTTCATGTATGTATGCATGTACTGTATGTATGTAAGAGCATAGCCACCCTCTCATGCTCACTCCCAAGATGGATTATAGACTATGGAATTTTGTGATTTGTAGTGTGCATAGGGCATTGCATATGACCAAAATGAATGTGCACTGCTCATAACAAACATAAGTAGGGGGTGGGAGCTCACGGACATCAAAGAATAAATTATGGTGTTTGAAGCGCTTCACAATGTGATAAAATGGATGAATAAATAGTTTATAAGCCACTAGAAAAAGCTCAAATAAATCCAGCAGTGAGTAAAAAAATCCCTAAAATAAATCCAGCAGTAAAAAATGTGTGAAATTATATAAAATTAGTGACACCAAATGTGTAAAAAAATCCACATAAAAAATAAAATAAATAGGAATGTGTTCAAAGAGTTCAATCTATAAAATGTATAATCCGATTAACATAGAGCCTTGATCAAGTCCCACTAGCAAAGTTATAGAAAATAGCACACACTTGCTTAATTGGGGTGCTAATTGATACTTTTAGCAACAATGTTTCTTTTGCTTCTGTTCACATCAGATGTGACGATCACAAACAGACCTCACAGATGAAGCAGATGAGAGAAAACAGATCATTGTGCAATGGTCTTGATACCAGGTACACAGGCAAACTTGTATCTAATCCACTCACGTGCGCCTTATAGTGATAAGGCATATGCAGGTTTCTATATAGCAGTCAGCCGCCTCAGACAGGAGCAGAATCGCTGCAGTACACTGTTCGATACTACCAGTCTGCACAGAGCGTCCTTGGCTCCTCCCACGCGTTGCGTCACGGTCACGTGACTTTTTCAAGGATGCTTTTATAGATTGAACTCTTTGAACACATTCCTATTTATTTAATTTTTTATGTAGATTTTTTTACACATTTGGTGTCACTAATTTTATATAATTTCACACATTTTTTACTGCTGGATTTATTTTAGGGATTTTTTTACTCACTGCTGGATTTATTTGAGCATTTTCTAGTGGCTTATAAACTATTTATTCATCCATTTTATCACATTGTGAAGCGCTTCAAACACCATAATTTATTCTTTTTTAAGTGATCCTGAAAACACTCTTTTTTGATAGCAGCCTCACTTGGTTTTATGTGTATTTATTAGTTATTTAGCATCACAGCGCTTTGTGTTTTTTTATATATTAGCTCACGGACATCACTACAAGTGAGCAGAAAACGTCATGAAAGATAGATCACAGGGCTATTAAGTAGTAAATGTGTATTAAATTATTTTTGGCAAATAATCATATTGTTTAGTGTCACTTTTACCATCAGATTTGATTAAACATTGAACATATTCAGTAGTTTAACATTTACTGGTTGATAACTGCTTTTCACTTACGCCAATTGCTTGACTGTCAAATCAAAAACCCATTCTTGAACACCAAACTGCTTTCCTGGTTTTATTTGATTGAAAACCATAAAGTGACTAACAACAACCATCAAAATACGGTAAATAGCCACAAATTCATTTCATCGAATGTTTCGCATTAGGAGCTTTTCTGCAGCTAAAGATGCATGTAATGGTTTTGTAAGAGAATAGCCCCAAAAGCCAAATTCAACTCAGTATGACACTACATTATTGTTATTTATGGGAGTTTGTGAACAAGCTGTAAGAAACACTGATGTGAGGATTGTAAAGGAAAATGATTATGAACCTTATGCCATTGTGTATATTTTCAGGAATCCAGCACTTTTAGGTGTTAATATTTTACAATGGACAAGGGCTTTTGGGCTTGTGTAATATTCCCATCTTCCCTGCTTGACTGGTAAACTGTAGTTCTAGATGACAGTTGATGTTAATCAAAAATATGATTCTATCACAAGACTCTTTATAGAGACGAGCTGTAGTTTCTGATAATAACAGAACAAACGCACTTGTTTGAAGTTTATCCCTGAACAGTTTAGATTTTGGATGAACTGTAAATAGGAAAACTCAACAATGCTAAGCGAAAACAATGCCATTTGTTATCTAGCCGCTTTAATAAAAAACAGTGTGCAAAGTGCAGAAACTACTAGCAACCAGTCAGAACTTATTCACTAATCCATACAATATAGTAAAATGTCCGCGCTACTGTCATTATTTATTATGACCAGCTTTCATATGGTAATGGCACACGAGAAAATTAAAGATTGAAAAATGGTGATAAAAGTCCAGGAAGACACAGATGGTGGTCCTAATGTGGTATAAAAGTTTTGCACCTGTTTGTGTTTTTAATATGTGCATTAGGATCTCAAGACCTAATTTGAGAGGAGCTGCATCAATTTTACCTGGTGTTCCCTGCCAGCCTCCTGGCCCTCTTATGTGCCCCGTTTATGACGGTTGGGTTCCAGTCAGCACAATAGCCTACTTGTTTTTTTTTGTGGGTTTTACACATCCCTGTCACCTAGCACAGCTCTGTCTGCTGAAGTTCAGTGACACTGACAGGTTTCCTCTCGGCCCCTACCCTGATAGTAGACAGTGAAATAAGCTCATCTATCTGTCACTCTGTTTTCTCCTCCTGTCCACATTACACTGCACCAAGTCGGAACTCCAATTTAAAGTGGAGAGTGCAAAATCGGGTGCCGCTGTTTATGGTAGCCAATCAGCTTCTAACTTTAGCGTGTTCAATTAAGCTTTGACAAAAAAAACCTGGTAGCTGATTGGTTTCAATACAGCGCTGCACCAGATTTTGCACTCTCCAGTTTTAGAAAATCAACACCAGTAATTGCAAGAGTCAAATTCAGATGTTTAAATTACTTGCATTAACAATATATTTAAGGATGCATTCATGAATATAGAGCCGCATAATTGTGTATCTTTTCTATCTGCTTGGAGTACAGCTTTATGAAAGTCAATAACCACTACAGCTGTACTGTACTCACTTAGCCCACTCAATGTACCCTATACTGGGTTCTATTTATTCCACTGCAGCCAAATTCCAGAGAAGTGAAAGGTGGATCTACTTTGTAAGTCAATTCTATGTAATGCCCTCTCTTCATGCCTTACGTATCATCAATTATCAATCAGATCTACACTTCTAAGGCAGATTTGAATTTAATTGTTTCCTGTCATAAAGCAACTACTCTGAAGGACACTTTGATTTCTTAGGCTTTCTGTATATAAGAGACAGTAGAGAGCATGTGTTGGGTGTGTTTGAGAATATTTTTTCTCCATCACAAGATGGAAGCAAAAGTGGACTACCAGCTTATTTCCCAAAGGGGGTGGGGTAGACTGGTGTACTACAGCAATTCCTGAAAACTGAGCTGGTACTTTGTACTCCCTGTATGTAATTCAAGGCTTAATTTTCAGTTTTGACTAAAATGTAGCTTAACCTCCTATAGCTCCTGTATTATGTGACCACTGCAATTGGCTCTCTCAGCGGTCACATGATCGGTATCCCATCTTGTTGGCGCCCAATCAAAAGTCTTGACTGAGACAGATCGGTCAGTATGACAGCTTGGTAAGTGTGCTGGGAGCATGCAGTGAGCGCACTCTTCATACACAATCTCCTGCTATTGTGGACACATATGTGCAGCAGCTAGACGTTAAAGCCCACTTTTCACCACCACATATATGCATTATCCAGTCGGCAAGAGGTTAAAAGCCAGGTAAGCTCTTTCAGTCTCTCCAATAATAGATAGAAAATTATGGGTGAAATTAGAACATGAATGCTAGATATTCATGGACAGTCTCGCTCTCCTAGTTGTAAGCATACTTGGTGCTGATGTGAAAAAGAAGTGAATTGTCAGCACAACCAAAAATAACAGTCCAACTTTTTAATAGTGCTCATTGAACCCAGTACAGACTAATGCCCCGTACACATGGTCGGATTTTCCAATGGAAAATGTGTGATAGGACCTTGTTGTCAGTAATTACGACCGCGTGTAGGCTCCATCACATATTTTCCATTGAATTTTCCGACACACAAAGTTTGAGAGCAGGCTATAAAATTTTCCGACAACAAAATCCGTTGTCGGAATTTCTGATCGTGTGTACACAAATCCGACGCACAAAGTGCCACGCATGCTCAGAATAAATAAAGAGATGAAAGCTATTGGCTACTGCCCCGTTTATAGTCCCAACGTACGTGTTTTACGTCACCGCGTTCAGAATGATCGGATTTTCCAACAACTTTATGTGACCGTGTGTATGCAAGACAAGTTTGAGCCAACATCCGTCGGAAAAAATACTAGGATTTTGTTGTCGGAATGTCCGATCAATGTCCGACCGTGTGTACGGGGCATAAGAGTGTCATGATACATAGCTTGTAATGGTGTAAGTCCCATTTATGGCCTAGTTCTGTCCAGGGTTTAGTAGAGTGCTCTCCTGTTCGTCGCCCAAGCTCATTGGGGGATATAAAGCCTCTTGGGGATGTAGCTGGTGGGGGTCAGAGTAGCTGCCATTCAAAACTGAAAATACCCTTGTCCTTGGTAAAGATGATTAACTTGTGCACAACTATGTAGTGGGGTGGTAAACTGTTTTCCCCCTTAGTTGGGAAAGGATGCTTTATGAGCTGTGCTACTATTTGCTGAAAAATAGGACTAAAGATAGTAATCTACACGTGGGTACTGCAACTCTGGTGCTAGTGAAAAATGTACCAATAGTAAAATAAATGTGATGTGACCTTAACCTTGCAGTGGGAGGAATTGTGCTTTGTACTGGTAAAGAACCATGTTGTTTACAGTGCCTTGAAAAAGTATTCATAACCCTTGACATTTTCCACATTTTGTTATGTTACAACCAAAAACATAAATGTATTTTATTGGGATTTTACGTGATAGACAAACACAAAGTGGCACATAATTGTGAAGTGGAAGGAAAATGATAAATGGTTTTCAAATGTTTTTACAAATAAATATCGGAAAAGTGTGGTATGCATTTGTATTCAGCCCCCCGGAGTCAATACTTTTTAGAACCACCTTTCGCTGCAATTACAGCTGCAAGTCTTTTTGGGGATGTCTCTACGAGCTTTGCACATCTAGAGAGTGACATTTTTGCCCATTCTTCTTTGCAAAATAGCTCAAGCTCTGTCAGATTGGATGGAGAACGTCTGTGAACAGCAATTTTCAAGTCTTGCCACGGACTCTCAATTGGAATTAGAGCTGGACTTTGACTGGGCCATTCTAACACATAAATAAGCTTTGATCTAAACCATTCCATTGTAGCTATGGCTGTATGTTTAGGGTCGTTATCCTGCTAGAAGGTGAACCTCCGCCCCAGTCTCAAGTCTTTTGCAGACTCTAATGCCCCGTACACACAGTCGGACTTTGTTCGGACATTCCGACAACAAAATCCTAGGATTTTTTCCGAACGATGTTGGCTCAAACTTGTCTTGCATACACACGGTCACATAAAGTTGTCGGAAAATCCGATCGTTCTAAACGCGGTGACGTAAAACACATACGTCGGGACTATAAACGGGGCAGTGGCCAATAGCTTTCATCTCTTTATTTATTCTGAGCATGCGTGGCACTTTGTCCGTCGGATTTGTGTACACACGATCGGAATTTCCGACAACGGATTTTGTTGTCGGAAAATTTTATATCCTGCTCTCAAACTTTGTGTGTCGGAAAATCCGATGGAAAATGTCCGATGGAGCCCACACACGGTCAGAATTTCCGACAACACGCTCCGATCGGACATTTTCCATCGGAAAATCCGACCGTGTGTACGGGGCATAACAGGTTTTCTTCTAAGATTGCTCTGTATTTGGCTTCCTCCATCTTTCCATCAACTTTGAACAGCTTCCCTGTCCCTGCTGAAGAAAAGCATCCCCACAACATGATGCTGCCACCACCATGTTTCAAGGTTCTGATGGTGTGTTTAGAGTGATGTGCAGTGTTAGTTTTCCACCACACACAGCGTTTTGCTTTTAGGCCAAAAAGTTTGATTTTAGTCTCATCTGACCAGAGCACCTTCTTCTTATGCCGCGTACACACGGTCGGACTTTCCGGCATACTTGGTCCGGCGGACCAGAGTGTGCCGGACAATCCGCCCGTGTGTGGGCGGCGGCGGACTTTTCCGGCGGACTTCTTCCCAAAAGCCCGCCGGACCTAGATTTGAAACAAGCTTTAAATCTTTCCGTCGGACTCAGTTTCGGGCGTAAAGTCCGCTCGTGTGTGTGCTGGTCCGACGGAAAGCCCGCTCGTGTGTAGGCTGGTCCGACGGACCAGACACGACACGAGGGCAGGGTATTGCATCTCGCGCTCGCTGCAATAGGAAAAACAAATCTTCCTATTGCGGCGAGCGCGGGGCATACCAGGCCCCTTAGGTCTGGTATGGATTATAAAGGGAACCCCGCTACGCCGAAAAAACGGCGTGGGGTCCCCCTAAAATCCATACCAGACCCCGATCCGAGCACGCAGCCTGGCCGGTCAGGAAAGGGGGTGGGGACGAGCGAGCGCCCCCCCTCCTGAACCGTACCAGGCCGCATGCCCCCAACATGGGGGGTGGGTGCTTTGGGGGAGGGGGGCGCCTTACGGTGCCCCCCCACCACAAAGCACCTTGTCCCCATGTTGATGAGGACAAGGGCCTCTTCCCGACAACCCTGGCCGTTGGTTGTCGGGGTCTGCGGGTGGGGGCTTATCGGAATCTGGGAGCCCCCTTTAATAAGGGGGCCCCCAGATCCCGGCCCCCCACCCTATGTAAATGAGTATGGGGTACATGGTACCCCTACCCATTTACCTAGGAAAAAAGTGTAAGTAATAAAACACACTACACAGGTTTTTAAAATATTTTATTAAACAGCTCCGGGGGGGTGGGGATCTTCCTCCGGCTTCGGGGGTCTTCTTCCGGCTTCGGGGGTCCCTCCGCTTCATCTTCTCCCGGCGTCCGGTTGGTTCTTCTCCGCTCTCTTCTCCCGGTGTTCCAGTTCTTCGGCCGGCTCCTCTGCTGTGTTCATGTAGCTCTCTTGCCAGCAGAGGTCCGGACTTCTGAGCTGCTGGGCTTCTTCTCTTCTCTTCTCTTCTCCAGATGTTGACACGACGCTCTCTCCGGCTGGACTGGTCTCTGAGGGCTGCGTTGTGACTTATATAGGCGGAGACCCCGCCCCCTTTTGATGTCACAGTCCCTGGGCATGCTGGGACTGTGACGTTTTAGGGGGCGTGGTCGACCACGCCCCCTAAAACGTCACAGTCCCAGCATGCCCAGGGACTGTGACATCAAAAGGGGGCGGGCTCTCCGCCTATATAAGTCACAACGCAGCCCTCAGAGACCAGTCCAGCCGGAGAGAGCGTCGTGTCAACATCTGGAGAAGAGAAGAGAAGAGAAGAGAAGAGAAGAAGCCCAGCAGCTCAGAAGTCCGGACCTCTGCTGGCAAGAGAGCTACATGAACACAGCAGAGGAGCCGGCCGAAGAACTGGAACACCGGGAGAAGAGAGCGGAGAAGAACCAACCGGACGCCGGGAGAAGATGAAGCGGAGGGACCCCCGAAGCCGGAAGAAGACCCCCGAAGCCGGAGGAAGATCCCCACCCCCCCGGAGCTGTTTAATAAAATATTTTAAAAACCTGTGTAGTGTGTTTTATTACTTACACTTTTTTCCTAGGTAAATGGGTAGGGGTACCATGTACCCCATACTCATTTACATAGGGTGGGGGGCCGGGATCTGGGGCCCCCTTATTAAAGGGGGCTCCCAGATTCCGATAAGCCCCCGCCCGCAGACCCCGACAACCAACGGCCAGGGTTGTCGGGAAGAGGCCCTTGTCCTCATCAACATGGGGACAAGGTGCTTTGAGGTGGGGGGGGCCCGCAGGGCGCCCCCCTCCCCCAAAGCACCCACCCCCCCATGTTGAGGGCATGCGGCCTGGTACGGTTCAGGAGGGGGGGGGGCGCTCGCTCGTCCCCACCCCCTTTCCTGACCGGCCAGGCTGCGTGCTCGGATCGGGGTCTGGTATGGATTTTAGGGGGGACCCCACGCCGTTTTTTCGGCGTAGGGGCTTCCCTTTATAATCCATACCAGACCTAAGGGCCTGGTATGCCCCGCAACGGGGCTCGCAAGGTGTCAATCTCGCCGATAAAAGCGGCAAGATTGACATCCTTTGCTAGTCCCGTCGCACCTGAGTCACGTTCAAAATGAACGGACTTGGCCGTGTGTGGGCAAGTCCGTTCGTTCTGAAAGTCCGCCGGAACTCCGGCGAAAGTCCGTCGGAAAGACGGGCGGACCTAGCCCGCCGGAAAGTCCCGGCGTGTGTGGGCAAGTCCGTCCGTTTTAAAGTCCGGCGCACCTGGCGGACAAAGTCCATCGTAAAGTGTGCCGGACCAAGTATGCCGGAAAGTCCGACCGTGTGTACGCGGCATAAATGTTTGCTGTGTCCCCCACATGGCTTCTCGCAAACAGCAAACGGGACTTCATATGGCTTTCTTTCAACAATGGCTTTCTTCTTGCCAATCTTCCATAAAGGCTAGATTTGTGGAGTGCATGACTAATAGTTGTCCTGTGGACAGATTTATTTATACCGAGATTAAATTACACACAGGTGGACTCTATTTACTAATTAGGTTACTTCTGACGGCAATTGGTTCCACTAGATTTTAGTTAGGAATATCAGAGTAAAGGGGGCTGAATACAAATGCATGCCACACTTTTCAGATACAGTAATACCTCGGTTTGCGAGTAAGGTGTTATACGAGCGTTTTGCAAGACAAGGTCAATTTTTTTTTAAATGTTGACTTGATATGCGAGCGCTGTCTTGCAAGACGAGCAGGACTCTGGTGCTCATTCATCTACTAAAGCCGCTGGTGTATATATTACTGTATGTGGCCAGAGGTCCGGGGGCGCTGGAGTTCCTGGAGAACTCGGAGACACTCCTAGCTGAGTGGGGTGGGGGTAACGTGCGCTAGAGCACCCAGAAGTGTCAGCAGTTCCTGAATGTCTTCGAGTTCTCCAGGCAGCGCTGGGAGCCATCAACGCCCCCGCACCTCTGGCCACATACAGTACTGCATACACCACCACCCCCGTACCTCTGCCCACATACAGTACTGCATACACAAGCGCCCCCGCACCTCTGGCCACATACAGTACTGAATACACCAGCAGTGGTTGTGGAACGAATCATCTGAGTTTCCATTATTTCTTATGGGGAAACTCGCTTTGATATACGAGTGCTTTGGATTTCAAGCATGCTTCTGGAAAGAATTATGCTCGTAATCCAAGGTTTTACTGTATTTATTTGTAAAAAAAATTGAAAAACATTTATCATTTTTCTTCCACTTCACAATTATGTGCCACTTTGTGTTGGTCTATTACATAAAATACATTTACATTTTTGGTTTTAACATGACAAAATGTGGAAAATTTCAAGGGGCATAAATACTTTTTCAAGGGACTCTGCATTGCTGTATGAGAAGTCACTAAATATGTACAGGTTGTGCAAGATGCAATGCAAATGTTTTCTGCAACTAAAGCAGGGTATACACGCAGAGTGTCTTTTCGTTCAAACAGCAGTTTGAACAAAAAAAAACTGACTGATATCCACCTACACACAAGCAATGTGGATGCGGGGATCCCCCCTGCCGCGCTATTGCATTCTGGCAGTGGGGACTGCCCCCGCAGGTATTGGCTGCAAGTGCTGATTAAATGCTGGTTTTCCAGTATGACCATTCGGCAGAGGTTGGACCTTAGACCAAAAGTTTTCGGTACGTGTGTATCTTGCTTAAGTATGCTTAAGTTATTTGGCCACCCATTCCTTTTGAGAAAACAACAGAGAAGTAAATGTCTAAGTGAAGAAGCTGGTAGTGGACTCTAAAGAGAATCAGGGTAGCTGGTATGTCATGGGAAAGACCTGCAGTTGTTATGTAGTGGTGGCATTTACCGCCTTCTGAAAATAGCTACCGAGCCTTGAGTCTCTGTTTTGCACAGGCCCCCAGCAATGCATTGGCCCCAAGAAAGTGACCTGCTACAATGACTAGGGAGGTGTCTTGTGGAGTAAGTTTCCCTTAATGCATTGAATTGTAGTTGTGGTCTAGGTTACTCTTATAATTGAAAAATCTGTAATGTGCCCGTGCAAGTTCCGAGGGTTAGATGAACCTGCTAGAAGGGGTGGTAACAAGATAAAATGATAAACTAGTCTTTTTTATTTACCTTCACTCTGTAGCATGCTTTACAAGATATAGCAGGAAATTGTGTGATTTTTAAAGCTGACCAAAAACAGAATATTTAGAAAATAAATTTATTTATATTTATTATTTATTTGTATTTTATTTATTTGTATTTTTCACTCCATAAGACGCACTTTTTTCCCCTCAAAAAATGGGGGGAATGTCCGTGCGTCTTATGGAGCGAATATTGACCAGCAGGGCCACTGATAGGGACATTGTTGCGGCGGCAGAACGATGCCCTGTGCAGCTCTCTACAACAGCTAAAAGCCTGTTTCCCCCACTCCCCCCTTCAGCTGATAGAGGGAGAGGAGCACAATTATAAAAGTATTGTTCTGTAATTAACCCACAGGTTCAGCATTCACATGTAAATTGCCTGCTATTTATATGTAAATCGCAAAGGCATTTATGTGTAAATGAGGTTGGCAACCCGCCGCGATCCATATGCAACTTACGCCCCCTCCTCTGTATGCCGCCCACCTAGAGGATGTAAACAACCACCTCTATCCCCATTGAGCCTCCCACCACATACTGCACTTGCAGAGTGGTTCAGCCCTGCAGCAGAGGTGAGTAGAGTGAAGGGGTTATTGCTTGGGAAGCAAATGAGAACAGGTAGGGTGAAGAGGTACACAGTAAAGGCATCACCATGGGTACAAAGATAAGCAAAAGGACGGGTTTGTGATCAAAGGTGAGCATAGGGGGACATGTAGAGGTAATCAAAGAGGGGCATTTGAGGTGCAGAGGTGAGCAGAGGAGGTGTTTGAGGTGCAGAGGTTGAATGGGAAGAAGGGGTTGGAATGCAGAGGTTAGCAGAGTAGGGGTTTGGGGGACAGAGGTTAGCAGATGATGAGTTAGAGGGGCAGAGTTGTACTGAGAGGGAGATAAGAATACAGAGATTAGCAGAGAGATGGGGGGTTACTGTAAATACACCTGTTACATCGCTGGTCAGTGTAAATGTCTCAATTACATTGGTGGTTGATGTAAATACTCCTGTTGTGTTGAGGTCAGTGTAAATGTCCCAGTTACAGTGGGGATCAGTGTAGGGTGCCCCCTTACATTGGTTGTCAGTGTTTGAAATATTATTCGGTTATATTTTATCAGATCTTTTAGTACACCATTTGGTTCAGAATATTTTTTTTCTTGTTTTTCTCCTTTAAAACCTAGGTGCGTCTTATGGAGCGAAAAAAATGGTATTTACAAACTATGTGCACTTTGAATAATCTAACATTTGTTCAGTATAGGTGTCAGATATCCAATCTAAAGCTTACTATCTGAGGACCCTATAGGCTGTAAATACAGCACTTAAAGTGGTCAACTGCCAGAATACTTTTAATTCTAGCTATACCACTCTGTTTTGTGAAGTATAAGTGGTAGATTAGAAAAAGTAGAAAAATACCAAGCTTTATATGACAATTTGTCCTGGCTATACCTATGAACACTGAAACCATTAAAAAGCTTTCAGTGCCAACTTGCCTCTAATTCCAATATTTACTGAAAATAGAGTTTATTGCAAACTGCAAACAATTATCAAACTTGTACCTAGTTGCAAAATGACCTACATTTTAGCGTGTTTGTTCTTATTACGCAGAAACTTTATAGGTTTCTTACTTCTGCCATTAGGGTATTTTTTGTTGTCTTTCTCATTAAAACCTTATAACATGTATAACAAACAGTGCCTCTGATCTACTTAGCTTTGAGGGTGTGCACATCCACCACCCATTACACAGCTTGTTCACCATTCAGGGTGTGGAAAGGATGTCTGATAAAATAGTGATAAAACAGATATGCTGAAAGGAGTGGTACTGCTGGAAAATCCTGTAGTCTTAGTTTCTGAGGATTGCTCAAATACTGAGAATTTTTCTGCCAGCATATTACATGCCCTTGGCTTCAGGTCAGGAGACAGTTGAGCTGAAATGGATAAAATGAGCACGTTGTCTGCCACTAACAAGGTCTCATACTTAAAATATAATTTTTCTTATCTTAATATATAAGCTGACATGCACAATGAGTCATGAAAATAGTCATAATTTGTCCATCTGTATAGGAACGCTTAAAGGGAATTTATGGATGTTTCTTTTACGAGAAGTGTATTGATTTTCAGGAATTAGGAGTTAGAGCTGACCTAGTACAGATTTCAAATTGGAACATCAACTTATAAGACAGTTTGCTCATTGTGTGCAAAGGGTTTAAGTTCAGAACAGTACTGAAAGTGACCCAGATTCAGATTTTAGATGAGTTCAGTGATTTTTGTATTGCTATGGTTTACTTTCCTTTACACATTTCTTTGTCTTATAACTAACACAGTAAATTGTATTAGTCCTATTAGAATTTATGATGCCGTTGTTCTTCTGGACAATGCCAAATATATTTCTGAAATGACATGGTGAGCACTGAATAATACATTACAGAATGCATTCTCCCCCTCATGTGTTCTTGATGTGACTAATACTGTTACAGCATCTTAAAGGGCAAGTTCATTTGTTATAAAAATAATGTGCTGCACCATTTTTTACGTATAACCAAGATAAGAAAGACTTCAGATGTAGAGAAAATTGGCCAGCTCTTTCTCAAGCTCATCACACGTTTCTGGGATTTAGTATTATTTCTTTTAGTGGTAGAACCCTTTCTTGTAATCGGGAAAAAATGGCAATGTGCATTACATGCCACCTGCCACAGCAAGTTCTATGATCCTCCCTGCACAGCCAGATGCTTTTGGTACCAGCACATCTTGTAGGTAACAGTAACAAGTTCAAAAGATTTTCTAACTGGTGCCATGAATATTCTCCCCAGGGGCGTCTACGGGTTCCCAATACATGCTAATTGGCTAGATTGGGCAACAGTGTTCTCATGTATACAGTATGGTCATCTTAAAGCAAACCTGATATAGGGGCTACTATTTTTTTTTTTTAAATACCATTTATTCTAATTCAGTACTTTTTAAGTTGCTAACCTTAAAAACACATATATATTAGGAGTTCTGCCTTCACTCTGGCTTTCCTGAGCTGCATGCCTGCTCCAGGCTTGTGACTCAGAAAGCGCTGAAGCCAGGGAGAGCCAGTCAACCAGTTTTTTCAGAATGGTAACATTTAGGCCGGGTTCACACCTATGCAAATTAGATGGGGGTTTCCCCCATCTAATTCGCATTGCAGGAGAATGTGACTGGCTCCCTATGGAGCCGGTTCACATATCTCTGTTGCGGCTGCGGAGCGCACTGCACAAAAACGCTGTGCGTCTTTGGCTCCATTTCAGGGTCGAACTGAGGCAAAGATTCTGCCCTGATTCATCCCTGAAACGAAGAACAAGGACGAACAGCGTTGCTGTGTGATCCGCGCCCGGTTTAGGTGTGAACCGAGCCTTAGGGCCTATTCACTCTAGCAGTTGCACTGTGCAAATGGTGTAAAAACAAGCCCTCATATCATATTTTTTCACAGTACTGGTTTCCTCTAAGGGTGTAGTCACACCTGTGAATGCACCCAGCACTGATTACATGTGAGAATGAGGGTTCCCGGCAACTAGCTGCAGGAGGCAGCTCCATTGAAAGCAATGGGAGACTGCTGGCCCCAGCAGCTAATTGTGGCCACTCACATTTGTTTATAAACAAATCAGGTGATCTGACATTAAGGCTCGGTTCACACTGGGACGACTTGGGATCCGACTTGTACGCCCTCAAGTCGCCCCAAGTCGCCCCAGAAATAGATTCACATTGAAGTGAATGGGAGCGTCTTAATAGACACTACTGAAGTCGCTCCGACTTCAGAGCGTACTCCCTGTACTACTTTGATCCGACTTGGTAGGCGACCTGTACCATAGAAATCAATGGAAGTCGCCTCCAAGTCGGATCTCTCTGTAAAGTCAAGCGACTTTGCAGGGAAAACCCCTCCCTCCCCCCTCCCTCCCAGAGAGCTGATTGGCCACAGGCGAAGTCGCCTGTCATGGAGGCGACTTCAAGTCGCCTTGTAATTTGCTAAAGTCGCGTCGAAGTCGCGTCAAAGCCGCGTTGAAGTCACCGTGCAAAGTCGCGCTGAAGTCGTGTTGCCCCAGTGTGAACCGAGCCTAAACGGTGGTAGCCACACTGCTTGTATTCAAACATCAGCCAGGGGTTGGGGCTGCAAAGTTGGCGAAATATTCACACTTTGTTTCCCAGTTTTTTGAACTGCAAACAAGCTGAGTTTGGGTCCAGGTTCTACCTAAACCCATAGCTAATCCCTACTCAACAGTTGTAAAGAAGGATAGCTGTAACATACAGAGCGTCATCTGTTGGCTAAGCTACAAGTCTCAAAGTTTATAACAAAAATGTGAAAGGGCAAGCATATAACCCCTCTTCACAGCCTGTCAAATACCCTCTCAAGATCAATACACTGTAGGTCGCTCCTCGGAGGGTACTGCATGTGTGAATGAGCCCTATAGAGCAGCGCACACTGACAAGGTCATTACAGTAGTCTTTCCCTTTTATCAACAATCTCTAATCTACTTTTCAACCCAGCAGGACTGAATTTCCCCATAGACCACAAAGGCCTAGGGTGGCAGGGCCACTGGGAACAGCACCCAGCCACTTACAGTTTGTTCTGCTGCAGGTGCCAGTGGAATGGGAAACTATGTGCTGTAAATCTGAATAGGAAACATAGTGGTTCAACAGTTTACACTGTTCTTCAAGGTATGCATTTTAGATGTTCCAATGCAGATTCTGCAAACTGTCTCT
The DNA here is from genome assembly GCA_037952835.1 of Lithobates septentrionalis. NCBI lineage: Eukaryota > Metazoa > Chordata > Amphibia > Anura > Ranidae > Lithobates > Lithobates septentrionalis. Next base: position 55,648 of record JBBDGP010000872.1, on the reverse strand, counting down.
TTAAGCCTGGCCTTCCCCAGCCTCAGCGTGCCTTATACAGTTCTGATATCCACTAGTGTAACCCCAAAATGCTGAGAATGTAAGAACCTTGTCCAAATAAAAATTATCTGTAGTAATCAAGGCTGTAGCCAAAGATGCATAGGTAAGTATTGGGGGAGCACAATAACTAAGTTGTTAGCTCCTCCACCTAGCAGCACTAGGATTGACAGTTCGAATCCCAACCAAAGCACTACCTGCATAGAGTTTACAAGTTCTCTCTGTGCCTGCTTGAATTTCCTTCGGCTACTCCAGTTTCCTCCCACGTTGAGAAGACATATTGGTACGTTAATTGGATCCTGTCTAAATTGTCCCTAATATATGTATGTATGCATGTGAGATAGGGACGTTAGATTGTAAGGTCCTTGAGGGAATCATGTGAATGTATAATTAATATACAGTGTAGCGCTGGTAGATTTGTGATTTGTAAATTTAGTGAATTGCTCGTTATAGGAAGTTAGATTTGCCTCTGTTCCAGCTTGGCTGACGTTGCATGTGGTTCCACATTGTGCCAGTGGGTGTCGTTGTTATCATCGTCGGGTGTTGGAAAAGCAACGTGTTGAAGCGGATGAGTGCTCCTCTGTCCCGGAGATAACTCGGTGGAGGTGGTCCTCCGAGTTGCATTCTGGGAGAGGGTATTTATGGGACAGACGCCATGTCTAGGGGTTCGTTTTCAGCCACCTGCTGGCCCTCCTGGCCGACAGGTATGTGTTAGAGTACCACCTCGTGGTCCTCCGTTCCGGAGGCCCGCGGCGCGTGGGTGGGCCCAGAAGCCTGTCTGGGGCCTACCACAGCACCCGAGGAATGGTCCTGAGCTGTCTATCCAGAGTGAAGAAGCTGGACAACCGAGAAGATCCCAGGGGAGGACCCGTCATGGAAGGATCAAGCAGAGTGCTGGTCTGGAGAGGGGCCTGGTGACTTGTTTGGAGGACGTATCCTAAAGTGATCCTGCCGCATAGTACTGCTGGGTTGGCTTAGAGGTCCAAGTACTGTGTCTGACATTCATCGTGAACCAATACATCCTGTGGCAGAGGATCGTACGGGTTTATTTCAAGCAAGTCTGTGGCAGAGACTTTTGTTCGTGCTACGTACTGGCTGCTAGGCAAGTGAGAGAGGCCTATCCAGGCGAGCAAAGATCGTGTCCCACAAAAGGGGATTGTATTCAATTACAGTATTCAACTTTAAAGGATGTTCTAAAGAAACCTAAAGAAAGGTATTTGAGCTTCCCTGCTGTTTTCCTCCTGCCTCTTTCCTGCTACTTCCTTCGTTACTTGGTTCAATAAAGCATTGAAAACATACTCAAGTGTTGGTGCTTGTATCGTCCAGAGGTAAACTCAACGGAACCCTAGACCCGGTGGCGGTGAAACAGAGGTATCGAGAGTGAAGGTAACAGCCCGCTTAAGCCAGCAGCTCCACCGAGAGTTAGTGCTACAACAGTATCTCACAAAAGTGAGTACACCTCTCACATTTTTGTAAATATTTTATTATATCTTTTCATGTGACAACACTGAAGAAATTACACTTTGCTACAATGTAAAGTAGTGAGTGTACAGCTTGTATAACAGTGTAAACTTGCTGTCCCCTCAAAATAACTCAACACACAACCATTAATGTCTAAACCGGTCTCAGGTGTGAATGGGGAGCAGGTGTGTTAAATTTGGTGTTATCGCTCTCACTCTCTCATACTGGTCACTGGAAGTTCAACATGGCACCTCATGGCAAAGAACTCTCTGAGAATCTGAAAAAAAGAATTGTTGCTCTACGTAAAGATGGCATAGCGCTAAGAAGATGATTGCCAAGACCCTGAAACTGAGCTGCAGCACAGTGGCCAAGACCATACAGGGGTTTAACAGGACAGGTTCCACTCAGAATAGGCCTCGCCATGGTCGACTAAAGAAGTTGAGTGCATGTGATCAGCGCCATATCCAGAGGTTGTCTTTGGGAAAATAGACGTATGAGTGCTGCCGGCATTGCTGCAGAGGTTGAAAGGGTGGGGGGGTCAGCCTGTCATTGCTCAGACCATACGCCGCACACTGCATCAAATTGGTCTGCATGGGTGCCGTCCCAGAAGGAAGCCTCTTCTAAAGATGATGCACAAGAAAGCCCGCAAACAGTTTGCTGAAGATAAGCAGACTAAGGACATGGATTACTGGAACCATGTCCTGTGGTCCAATGAGACCAAGATAAACCTATTTGGTTCAGATGGTGTCAAGCGTGTGTGGCTGTAACCAGGTGAGGAGTACAAAGACAAGTGTGTCTTGCCTACAATCAATCATGGTGGTGGGAGTGTCATGGTCTGGGGCTGCATGAGTGCTGCCGGAAATGGGGAGCTACAGTGCATTGAGGGAACCATGAATGCTAAAATGTACTGTGACATACTGAAGCAGAGCATGATCCCCTCCCTTTACAGACTGGGCTGTAGGACAGTATTCCAACATGATAACAACCCCAAACACACTTCCAAGACGACCACTGCCTTGCTAAAGAAGTTGAGGGTAAAGGTGATGGACTGATCAAGCATGTCTCTCGACCTAAACCCTATTGAGCATCTGTGGGGCATCTTGAAATGGAAGGTGAAGGAGCGCAAGGTCTCTAACATCCACCAGCTCCGTGATGTCATCATGGAGGAGTGGAAGAGGACTCCAGTGGCAAACTGTGAAGCTCTGGTGAACTCCATGCCCAAGAGGGTTAAGGCAGTGCTGGAAAATAATGGTGGCCACACAAAATATTGACACTTTGGGCCCAATTTGGACATTTTAACTTTTGTTGCCAGCGGTTTAGACATTAATGGCTGTGTGTTGAGTTATTTTGAAGGGAAAGCAAATTTACACTGTTATACAAGCTGTACACTCACTACTTTACATTGCAGCAAAGTGTCATTTCTTCAGTGTTGTCACGTGAAAAGATATGTTAAAATATTTACAAAAATGTGAGGGGTGTACTCACTTTTGTGAGATACTGTATATGTGTAAAGCCTTGCATAAAATTGACGGCGCTATATAAGTACTTGTATTAAATGGGTATGCCATAATACAACAATAGAATCATATAGGAACCCAGTTGTTTTATTTAAAAGTACGGTGTGTATTGAAAATTTAATTGTAAAGAAACCATCATGAAGAAAGAAGGATACAACAATTTTTAGAAGTAAAAGGAAACTTTACTAGCATACCAAAACAAGATGCAGAAAAGAACTAATGAACTGAATCATTTAAATCAACTGGTATCAAAGGAGCCAAATAGACAGTGATCCTCTTACACAACAGGGATGTCGAACCGAAGCTGTCCCATAGACTTCTTTTATATTCTGAAAATAGGAGGCTTTCTGGTACACAGAACATATTTATAACAATTCACTGACATGTAAACCTAAAACAAAGTGGAATATATTACAATAAATAGATACATCTAGGATGCTATTCATAAATATGTTACTGTATCTTTTGAGGAAGGAAGTGAGAGATGTAGATATGTAGGCGGTACCCAGGGCTGGAGTACCCAATCACGGGAGAGATCACACACACACACACAGGCTGGAAAGTTATATTGTATCTTGTATACTGTAAAAAGATTAACAGACATATTTGCAGATAGTAACTATAGGTGCTGTTACTCAAGTAACAAACTGTAGGATGTTCACACAGTTACTGTATACACTTAGTAAGGCACAGTATTGCAGCAGCATATTACTGGGCAATGGCACAGTATTGCATTGGTATATCACTCAGTAATGAACAGTAGCAGTGTTCCAGACTTAACCTGTTTACTAGGGTATAGCTTCTGCTAGAGGGGTGGCAAACTGCAATAAATAGTAGCGACACCCTATGCTTCTAAAGAGATCCCAAAAATAAAAGTACAGCGCTACGTTTAGAAAGAAAGTGAAAAGCAGCCAACACACCTATAGACTCAAGGCAGAAAAAAACAAAAGAAAAAAAAGTGTGGCGCTATATATCACATCCACAGCCGTGTGTATTACAATAAAGACATATAAAAGTAGTGAATACTAACAAAAAATGTATGATCATAAAATGGATAGTGTCAAATAATTAATCAGTGTTGATCACATATAAAGTAAATACACAATAATGCTTAATCATCAGTTGTGCCAGTGATTAGTAGAAACCCGTGCTGGTTCCATGAGCCAGACACCAAACATAAAAAACATAAAACTTTAAAAGTCCATAAAAAATGTGTAGAAAAATAGTGAAGAAAACATCAGAGTTCAAAGGGGGTGATGCATGGCCAGATGGTATTCACAGAATTTTAGTCGCACCAAATCTGGCGAGTGGGCAGAAGTCGCACCAAAGTCGCACCAAAACTGGTGAGTGGGCAGAAGGGAAACCACAAGTGTGCATAGATTGTACGTCAGTGCCAGGGCCAACACCAGGAGTAGAGGAGGCTTACCGGAGAAAATTGACCTGAAATGGCGTACGCCAGACAAGTCAAAAAAGCATAATAACCACTGGTTCTGGGAATTGCGTCTTGTCAGATGTCATCAACAGATGGTGGAAAGAAAAGGGGGGGTCCGCACGGCTTCCTCTCCCATAGGTAATCCAGCATAAGCCAAACGTGTAGTTTCATATGCCATGCAAGGAGCAAACAAAACTCACATAGCGTAATAACGTTTTAAAACACTAGTTTATTAAAATAATAAAAAACAAACTCACATTTGGAAGAACGAAACAGAGCTCAAATAGCAAATAGCGGCGATCGTGAGGGGTCCACCCGACATGTTTCAGCTAAGGAGCCGTCATCTGAACTAACTAAACTAACTAAACTAACTAAAGAGATCCCCAATCGCTAATCTGGGTACCGGAACGCCTGTGAGGAACACGAGGTGCCCCTGTACTGACCCTAGTTCATTAGGAACATCTCCCAGTGCTGATAACTCTGCCTAACTAACAGGTTCTCTGTCCCTAACCTATCTACTCACTCCAGACATGCTTGAATGGTGCAGGTCACCAGAAGTTTAAGGCCCCATACACACTATTTGATTTTCTGAAGATTTTTGTCTTCAGATTTACGAAAAACCATATAATATGAGTTCAAACCTTAAGAGTTTAAATTTGTATGCAATCAGGCAGGCCCTTGCATTACATGGTTTGGGTAAATCTGAAGACAAAAATCTGCAGAAAATCTAATAGTGTGTATGGGGTCTTAGTGTCCAATCAGAAAGCTGCAACCTCTGTGACAACTAAGAAATCTCTCACAAAACAGTTTTCCTCTAAAGATTCAGCTCCATCTATATGGTGGCACAGTGCCATCTACTGGAAGGAGGCCAAACCGCACCTGCCTACAGATTCCTTCTATTTTACAAATTCTTTACTATGTTCCAACGTGTTTTAGTTGAGGACTATTTAGTGCTCTTCATCCCACCTTACTATTACCTGTCTGGCTAATCTGTCTCACTGGTCACCAAGCACTACTCCATGGTTTCCTTAGACTGCACTGATAATCACCAACAAGCCTTAAACAACTCTAACACGTATGGAATAAAAAGGTTATGTTAGGTTGTATCTGTACTGCACAGCAGTGGTTCTGGGTGCACAGTGGACCCAGGGGCAAAGAGAAATGAGTTGTATGTCTTCACCCACTATCCTAAAGTTAGGAATCGCCCTCTTAATTATTGGATGTTTGATATAAGTGAGATGCCCACATGCTTTGTATTTGTCCAGTGGAGGAATTTGATTGTTTTGGCCCACTCCAACATAACTTATCTTGCATCTAATAAATAAATATACTGTATATAGCACTACCCCCACAGGAGCCGCTGATAGTTTTGGGTCCTCTAGCCTAGGGCCAAGGCCTCATCCTCACTGACACCACCAGAATACCTTGTCTAGAAACACCCTGCAGATCATACAGATTATACACACCGCCATTTAAAAAAATAAGCAGACTTTATTGGCAAATAAGATCACAAATATGACAAAATAGATTGGCATATGAAAATCAGTATGCATAAACACAACAGTAAGGGTACAGGGTACTCCACAGGGGTACCTTTAAAAGTCAATTCCCAGCTTATACTTAAGCATAAGCAGCATAAATGGTAGCTCTTCACATAAGATGTTATACCTCAAGCGGCCAGAGGGATTAACTAAGAAGTGAAGTAGGCTATGTCACTTGAGAGCTCTCAAAGCGGCTAGGTTTAGGCCCACAACTCTGTAATAGAACACAATTCTGTTCTCAGGATAGAGTAACTCGGTCAAGTCTCTATTATGAACGTCCTGCTGGCTACGTTGGGGCCCTAGCTTGTTAATGGGTCTAGGCTGAGTGGTAGTAATTTAAATATTGGTCAGAAACCCTCTCACCGGATTCCCTTTTTAGCAGTCTTCTGTTAACAACAGGTGCACTATACGGTGGGTGGGCCCCCTTATCCAGCGGTACAGTGAAAGTGATAGCCGATGGGATCCATGCGATCAGGATGAAGGTGTCACAGGTGCTGCTGCAGTCACTCTCCGGTTCAGCCACCTGGTTCAACAGTCCAGTGAATCCAGCACAGCAGCCCACTCTCTCGCTTCTCTGGACACAGAAAAGCTTGGGGCAGCGCAGCTCTCCCCAATCCTCTCCGGTTGGCAGGCTTCCCCATATTCCGGGTTTTTGCTTATATCTGACCCCTCCTGTTTCCAGGTGTCTATGGGCATTGTAATTGTGGCTCAGGAATGGTTATAGTTAAAATTCTCCTCTGAGACTATATTGCCCTGGCTGCTTCTGTGTAAAACCAGTTCTAGCTAGATAAAGCATAATTGGCATCCAGTGGCGGCTGGTGCTCAAATTTTTTTGGGGGGGTGCAAACAAACTGAAAAATTCTGAAAAAAAAACCCCATCAATTGCAGCCTCACTGTGCCCATCAAACACAGCCACTGTACCAAACGCAGCCACTGTGCCATTAAACGCTGCCACTGTGCCATCAAACGCTGCCACTGTGCCATCAAATGCTGCCATTGTGCCCATCCAATGCTGCCACTTTGCCCATCAAACGCAGCCACTGTACCCATCAAACGCAGGCACTTTGCCCATCAAACGCAGCCACTCTGCCCATCAAGCGCTGCCACTGTGCCCCAAATGCTGCCACTGTGCCCATCAAATGCTGCCACTGTGCCCCAAATGTTGCCACTGTGCCCATTAAATGCTGCCACTGTGCCCCAAATGCTGCCAATGTGCCCATCAAATGCTACCACTGTGCCCCAAATGTTGCCACTGTGCCCCAAATGCTGCCACTTTGCCACAAATGTTGCCACTGTGCCCATTAAACGCTGCCACTGTGCCCCAAATGCTGCCACTGTGCCCCAAATGTTGCCACTGTGCCCATTAAATGCTGACACTGTGCCCCAAATGCTGCCACTGTGCCCCAAATGTTGCCACTGTGCCCATTAAATGCTGCCACTGTGCCCCAAATGCTGCCACTGTGCCCCAAGTGCTGCCGCTGTGCCCCAAGTGCTGCCGCTGTGCCCCAAGTGCTGCCACTGTGCTCCAAATGCTGCCGCTGTGCCCCAAGTGATACCACTGTGCCCCCCGCAGTCTGCCCAGCTCGTACCTTGTCTCGGGTGGGCAGCGGGTGACAGCGGCAGGCGGCGAGCGGTTTCTGGTGTCCTCCATTTCTTTCCCGACCCGATGTCTTCTCCCACCCGCTCCTCCTCTTGTCCTCTGCTATGATTAGATGCCTGATAGGCGTCCAGTCACAGCGCCTGTCATTTCAGCCAATCAGGTGACAGGTAACACAGACCCGGTAACCTGATTGGCTGAGAGGCAGTTCAAAGTTAGCAAAGCGAATTCCTTCACTTTGCTAACATACAGCTGAGTGAGAAGCGAATGCACAGCGTTGCGCCCGCTTCTCACATTTTTGGGCGCCTATTAGAGCCTATGGCTCTAATCAGGTGCTTCCAAAAAACACCCCCGCCAGTGTAATTCAGATGCCCAAGGCCTGAAAATGGGCCAGGCACCTGAATAGGGGTTTTCAGCTGCAACCATAGATAGATTCATGCAATGCATGAATCTATCTATGATGACTAGAGAGTGACAGGAGAGGGGGGCGGCGCTCCTGCGCCCTTTATGGACGCACCGCCACTGCTGGCATTGCCTTCTTGTGGACAATGAAAGTTCTGCAATCAGTAACATTGCCCAGTGTTACATATTAATATAGCTTGCTCTGGCTGGAAGATGCACAGCTCAGATTACATAGTTACATAGTTAGTCAGGTTGAAAAAAGACAGAAGTCAATCCAGTTCAACCTTAAAAACAATAAATAAATAAAATAAAAAATATCGTACAATCCAATATACCCAATTTTATTCCCTCAGTTGATCCAGAGGAAGGCAAAAAACCCCAGCAGAGCATGCTCCAAATTGCTACAGCAGGGGAAAAAATTCCTTCCTGATCCCCCAAGAGGCATTCGTACATTTAGGAAAGTATCCAGGCATTTCTTAAAGCAATGTACTGAGCTGGCCAGAACCACCTCTGGCGGAAGTCTATTCCACATTTTCACAGGTCTTACTGTGAAGAAACTTTTGCGTATTTGGAGATGAAATCTCTTTTCCTCTAGACGTAAAGAGTGCCCCCGTGTCCTCTGGGTTGACCGTAAAGAGATTAACTCAAGCCCAAGTTCACTATATGGACACCTTATATATTTGAACATGTTGATCATATCACCCCTTATTCTCCTCTTCTCAAGAGTGAATAAATTCAGTTACTCTGATCTTTCCTCATAGCTGAGCTCCTCCATGCCTCTTATCAGTTTGGTTGCCCTTCTCTGCACTTTCTCCAGTTCCCTGATATCCTTTTTGAGAACTGGTGCCCAAAACTGAACTGCATATTCCAGATGAGGTCTTACTAATGATTTAAACAGGGGCAAAATGATATCACTCTCTCTGGAGTCCATACCTCTCTTAATACAAGAAAGGACTTTGCTCGCTTTGGAAACCGCAGCTTGGCATTGCATGCTATTATTGAGCTTATGATCTACCAAAACCCCAGATCCTTCCCCACCACAGATCCCCCCAGTTGTACTCCCCCTAGCATGTATGATGCATGCATTTTCTTAGCCCCCAACTGCATAACAAAGAGTCCCAATAATCCTCTTCGCAAGCTGATTATCCGAATCCCACGTGCACAAATTCACATCCGTGATTGGAAAACTTTTCACCAATTCGTGAAACACCACCACCTTCTAAAATGGTCACTCGCCAGAAACTCAGCTCAGGGAGCTTCCTGAAGATGCATGATTGGATGCCAAACGCGTAGAAGCTTCTGGGTAAACGGCGTCTCTTCCTGCCCCAACCCGCACCAGATTGTACCGCACGCCGATCCCAGGGGACGGAACGGCGCTAGCTAGCCCCAAAAAACACTGCTGGAAAGATTCAGTGCCGGTCTATAGGCACTGCACTTGTGAGTGTAAATTTTATATACCTATCTTATCGATTTAAAAATTTTTAAACATGTTGCGCAATGATGTTTGTCTGCTTTTCATGAGATCCCGAGATAAATGTGGAGGTGCATGGAGCAATCACTGGCAACCAATTTGGGAATCTTCAGATATACTTATATGAGTGGAGTGGTTAACCCAGCATAAACAAAAGGCGCATTTTATCCTTGTGTCTGGTGAGTGACCATATATATTTCAGGGTCAGCGCAGTTAAATTTTTCATCGCAATATTACCTGCACTGTTGCACTGGTTTTGCACAAAGCTGCTTAGATCCTCCTTTTCTCGGGTCCCTCTTCTGTGCTCCTGGCCCCTCCCTCCTGTTTGGTACCCCCACAGCAAGCAGCTTGCTATGGGGGCACCCGAGCTGAGTCACAGCTCCCTCTGTGCATTTAGACCCGACCCGGTCCTACCCCCTTTCTCCCCTGATTGTCTAGCTGACTTTGTTTGACAGCAGCTGTAGTCAATGGCATCGCTGCTGTGTCTCAGCCAATCAGGAAGGAGAATATCAGACAGCTAAGACACTCGTAGACATCGCTGGACAGAAAGGGACCTCAGGTAAGTGTTAGGGGGGCTCAGGGGGGCTGCTGCACACAGAAGGCTTTTTTTATCTTAATGCATAGAATGCATTAAGATAAAAAACCTTCTGCCTTTACAACCCCTTTAATGCATTCTCTTAATGCATTCTCTAAAGTCCCGCTGTTCCAGGCTTTTTTTTGCAGAGTAGACATGCAATGTCTTTTCTGGAATAAAATGCCCCTATCTGCCTGTTTGCCATCTCCCCTGGCACTGTAAGCTGAGCTGTGCCTGCTCCAGCCAGAACAGGCTATATTAATATGTAACACTGGGCAATGTTAGACCCCTTTCACACTGGAGCGCTTTGCAGGCATTACAGCGCTAAAAATCGCGCCTGCAAAGAACCTTGAAAGAGCCGCTGCTGTCTCTCCAGTGTAGCCTAACTGATTGCAGAACTTTCATTGTCCCCAAGAAGGCGATGCCAGTTATGCTTTATCTAGCTAGAATTGACTTTACACAGAAGCAGCCAGGCGATATAGTCTCAGAGGAGAATTTTAACTATAACCATCCCTGAGCCACAATTACAATGCCCATAGACACCTGGAAACAGGAGGAGTCAGATATAAGCAAAAAAACAGGAACAAGCCGGGGCAGATAGGGAAGCCTGCCAAACGGAGAGGATTGGGGAGAGCTGCGCTGCCCCAAGCTGTTCTGTGTCCAGAGAACCTAGAGAGTGGGCTGCTGTGCTGGATTCACTGGACTGTTGAACCAGGTGGCTGAACCGGAGAGTGACCACAGCAGCATCGGTGACACCTTCATCCTGATCGCATGGATCCCTTCGGCTGTCACTTTCACTGTACCGCTGGATAAGGGGGCCCTCCCACTGTAAAGTGCACCTATTGTTACCAGAAGACTGCTAAAAAGGGAATCCGGTGAGAGGGTTTCTGACCAATATTTAAATTACTACCACTCAGCCTAGACCCATTAACGAGCTAGTCCGCCCATTGACATTCTACACTCTGAGACCTATTACACCTGTTGCTACATTCATTACTACTCTATGGCTGACAGAGTTATCCATACAGCATAAGTCCGCTGGTCTTCCAGAGTTCTGACTTTGTTCTTCCTCCCTATCTGACTGCTATTGCTACATAACATCCTAGTCTCATATACCACAGCTGCTACATCTGGGCTTGCCCTGCTCTTTGCACCTGTTACCATAAAGGAATATACATATCTGCTGAGCCCAACCTGTTTTAAGTGTTTTAAAGGGCCCCAACGTAGCCAGCAGGACATTCATAATAGAGACTTGACCGAGTTACTATATCCTGAGAACAGAATTGTGTTCTATTACAGAGTTGTAGGCCTAAACCTAGCCCCTTTGAGAGCTCTCAAGTGACATAGCCTACTTCACTTCTTAGTTAATCCCTCTGGCCGCTTGAGGTATAACATCTTATGTGGAGAGCTACCATTTATGCTGCTTATGCTTAAGTATAAGCTGGGATTTGACTTTTAAAGGTACCCCTGTGGAGTACACTGTACCCTCACTGTTGTGTTATGCAAACTGATTTTCATATGCCAATTTTGTCACATTTGTGATCTTATTTGCCAAAAAAAGTCTGCTTATTTTTTTAAATGGTGGTGTGTAGAATTTGTATGCATCTGCAGGGTGTTTCTAGACAAGGTATTCTGGTGGTGTCAGTGAGGATGAGGCCTTGGCCCTAGGCTAGTGGACCCAAAACTATCAGCTGCTCCTGTGGAGGTAGTGCTATATACAGTATATTTATTTATTAGATGCAAGATAATTATGTTGGAGTGGGCCAAAACAATCAAATTCCTCCACTGGACAAATACAAAGCATGTGGGCATCTCGCTTATATCAAACATCCAATAATTAGGGGGTGATTCCTAACTTTAGGATAGTGGGTGAAGACATACAACAAATTTTTTTTTGATTTGATGCAAAACGCGTTGAAGCTTCTGGGTAAACGATGTCACTTCTTGCCTCAACATGCACCAGATCGAGGCTTGGACCACACGCTGATCTTGGGAAAAGATTCAGTGCCAGTCTATAGGCACTGCACTTGCGAGTGTAAATTTTATATACCTAGCTTATCGATTTAATAAATTTTAAACATGTTGCGCAATGATGGTTGTCTGGTTTTTGTTTATTGAACACATGATTTTCTATTTTAGTTGTCACTATTTTAGATTAAGGAAAATTAGTTTTGACAAATTAATTTATTAATAATTTTTGATTAATCACAGATAAAAATTGTTCACGTTTTTTGTGGTAAGATACATATATTCTTTCAGGATCAACACAGTTACATTTTTCATCGCAATATTACCTATCCCACATTATTGGTGGGGGATTTATAACTGCAGCAGATCTGTCACAGCAGATCTGTCATTTTAATTTAAAGACAAAGTCACGTATTATAAAAAAAATTTGCGCCGGTGACACATCTCTCACATTTCAACAGTGCAGGTAAGTCTAACATGTTTGTTATTTTTATAGGGAAAAAAACAAGCCTTTACAATCACTTTAAGGTAAAAAAAAAATGTTTGGCTTTAGATCAGCTTTAAGGGTATTAGCTTACTAAGATTTCATGGAGATTAAAAATTCAGTTGATATAGACATGAAAAATATTTCATGTCTAGCTTAGTTGTTAAAGCTACCATATATAAATTATGTGCATTCCAATGTCGATTTGTAATCAATTAATCTCCAAACCAGTTTGAGCAAAATACTTGGATCAAATTAAGTGATTAAGTAAACAGATTACATTTATATAAACCCAAGAAGATCATTTAGGAAATTGCTGGCTCTGATGCTAAAACTGTTGTTGCTTTGTTTTGACAACATTGTACTTTTACCATTTCATAATGGCTGAACAGTTAGCACAGTTGCCTTGCAACTTGAAAGTTTTGAGATTCAATCTTGACGAAGGACAAAAAATACTTGTTCATATTGCTATTTCTTGATCTTCCTGAGATAAGTTGTGCTGCGACTTCAGAAAAGGTTCCTGCACTTCTTTGATCTGACTTTGGCACAGCTTCAATGCCAGACAGTGGAAAAAGTTGTATCAAAGTCACCTCAAAGTCGTATCAAAGTTGGAATCCAAAGCTGCACTCAAAATTGTACAACTTTGAAGTCGGCTAGTGTGAACCGAGCCTAATGCCCCGTACACACGGTCGGACTTTGTTCGGACATTCCGACAACAAAATCCTAGGATTTTTTCCAACGGATGTTGGCTCAAACTTGTCTTGCTTACACACGGTCACACAAAATTGTCGGAAAATCAGATCGTTCTAAACGTAAAACACGTACGTCGGGACTATAAACGGGGCAGTGGCCAATAGCTTTCATCTCTTTATTTATTCTGAGCATGCGTGGCACTTTGTCCATCGGATTTGTGTACACACGATCAGAATTTCCGACAATGGATTTTGTTGTCTGAAAATTTTATAGCCTGCTCTCAAACTTTGTGTGTCGGAAAATCCGATGGAAAATGTGTGATGGAGCCTACACACGGTCGGAATTTCCGACAACAAGGTCCTATCACACATTTTCCGTCGGAAAATCCGACCGTGTGTACGGGGCATAAGTGTTTATAAAAGAGGCAACAAGCAGTAATGCATGAAGGTGGTTGGATCATGCCTACATAAATGACCACTAACTAATCTATGGCAAACTTAAAGTGGAATTCCAGGTTAACCTTTACTACACCTAAAACTGTTCCCTCCCCCTCCTAACACCTATTCTAACTAACCTGTGTAAGAAAGATGTAGACACTTCTCTATTTTCAGGCCGCTCTGGTCTGGTCACGTGATTTGGCTCCCTCGTGAGAATTTTCCCCAGAGCTTAGTGAATGAGGTTAAGTTCCGCTGACTTCCATCATCCAATCACGTGCAAGAAAAAAAGCAGTTTTTTTATTTTACTTGCACAATTGGGTAATCTTTGCAAAGTGAAAGTTCACCACATTTATTTATTTCTAGGACAAATTTGAACAGCCTATTTGCTTTTAGTAAATCAACATGGAAGGGGTATGCACACAGCAAACAAAGCAAAATGGATTTCCCAGCATGCTTAACAGTTAACCAGCAAAATAAGCAAATTACATTGTCTAACAATTTGCCTTAAAAACAAGGGTTTTGTTGAACATCATTTATATTTAGCAGCTCCTGTGTTCTAAAGTATAAAATCCACAGTGTTCTCCAATGCCCATGTGCCTTGTACAGCCACCAAAACAAATGAAGCTATACTAAGGTATACATTGACTGCAGCATTAACCTGCACCTGCGCATACAATTTATATCTCCAAAATGTGCCACTTTCAGAACTCCACCGCCACATCAATCCCCTCACTCTGTTCTCTTCCACACCATCATCTGCCAAAATCCGGCATGCGTCCACATGCCCCACGAGGCTCTGATGGGTATTTGAGACCTAGCAAAGCCCTGCGATGCATCTTCACACTTGTGGGGCAGTTCTGAGCATGTGTGCATATGCCACCAGTAGGTCCCTGTAATTGCCCATGGTATCTGTGCATATGTGCAGAAATCCCCTGCGTGTGAGCGGACATACCAAGGGCATTGGCAAATCTATTTGTGTGCTGAATCATGTGGGGCATATATACTCTGCCTCCTGAAATACATGTAATGTAACCATTCCAAGAGGCAGCAGGGCCCAGCCCAGGCCCGAATGAGAAGGTGCTGTCTTGCAACACAAAAAGGTACTAAATTATGCAAATATATTAACATTTTTTCCTATTTTTGGAAGAGGGAATGGGAGGAACAAAAAGGTTGCTGGAAATAGTTTGCATATTTTGTAGACTAGGGTTTTTTGCCGTTATCCCTTCATATACAGTAAGGACCTATGTTCGGATTACTCTGCAGAAAGCATTCAGATTACTCTTCAGAGAGCTTTACAGGCTCAGCATGACAGGCAGTGAAGAGGTGCTGTATCGCTTCCTCACCGCCTGCCTTAACCCCTAGAACCCTGCACTAGCGCGTTGCTACTGCATGCATTGCACATGGTTGTGGTGTGCTTGCAGAGCAGACCAATTCACTTGAATGGGTCACCTTCACCTAACAGGGTGTCTAATTTCTCCTGCAGCTGTAAAACCAAGCAGCGTGGCAGCGGTATGTATAAACCCCTGGCCGCTGCCTCTGCAGCTAAGGGGGGTAGTGGTTGGAGGGCAGTAAAAGCCCAGCTGAACCAGAGGGTTCTTATACCCCCAACCACTAGTGTGTACATGCCCAAAAAGTACACTGTCAGCAGCAGAGGAACCCCTGATTCCAGCACTACACAGACACTACTCTGATTAAACCAACAACTGCTTAATGAACTTCCAGAGTTTCAGTATTTTTAATGCAGCTAACCCTTTCTGATTCAGATGAAACTGGCTCTGTGGCTGTTGAGTACATTTACATTCACAAATAATTAGGAAAGGTTTAGTTGAAAGCAAATTGCATAAGATAAATCAAAACCTACTAAATCTATTCAGCGAACAACTGATGGGGATGGTTCAAGTAAGCAGAGTGCAAAATAATATAAAAAAACTTGTTTTTATCCATTCTCTGTATATACCCAAGTCTTGTTACATCTCCAAATGACTGGACGAAGACTAGGATAATATACTGTATGTTAGCCTATCCTAATCCTACTAATCAGGTAGTTGCAAAATGAAAAGTATTATTGCAATAAACGTTTTTCAGGCAGATTCAATAACCACATTGATACATAGAAACAAAGAAACATAGAAAAGATCTATATAGGGGAATCAGGACCTCCTTTCCTCCTGCTGGTGGTCCCTCTAGTGATGCATCCTAGAATTCTATTCACTTTTCCCACTGCCTGAGAACACTGTTTGCTCATTTTGCAATCATCTGAAATAAGTACCCCCAAATCTTTTTCTTCTGTGGTGTTGGCTAACACTGTATCCGCAATGTTGTACTCTCGCAGGGGATTCTTTTTTCCAAGGTACATTATTTTACATTTAGAAACATTAAACTGCAGTTTCCACTGCTTTGACCAATCTTCCAGCCATGCCAAATCATGTTCCATGTTACAGACACCTCCAGGGGTAACAACTCTATTACACACCTTTGTGTCATCAGCAAAAATACATACCTTGCCCAACAAACCTTTAGTTATATCATTTACATATAGATTAAATAGAACAGGACCCAGCATAGAGCCTTGTGGTACACCACTAGTGAATGGTCTCTGTTCTGAACCCATTTAGGCCTGGTTCACACCTATGTATTTTTAGTGCTTTTTGCATTTTGCACTATTATTATTATTATTATACACAATTTATATAGCGCCAACAGTTTACGCGGCACTTTACAATGTAGAGGGGGGACAGCACAATTACAGTACAGTTCAATACAGAAGGGACAGGAGGGCCCTGCTCGTAGAGCTTACATGCTAAAGGGAGGGGGTGGTGGTACAAAAGGTAATAGATGCAGGGAATGATTTGATGGGGGGGTGGCTCGGGGACAGTTGTTAAGTGGGTGTGGGATAGGCTTCCCTGAATAAGTGAGTTTTCAGGGATTTTTCACTACAGAACATGTTCCATAGGAAACATGTTAAATGGACTGCAGTGCAAATCTGCAAAATGCAAAAAGCACAAAAAAATGCATAGGTGTGAATCAGGCCTTACAACCACATTCTGGTATCTGCCCTTTAGCCAACTGCCTATCCACTGAACCACCCAAGGGTTAAGTCCTAGCTTGTATAACTTTTGTATTAGAGCATTATGTGGAACTGTATCAAATGCCTTGCTGAAATCAAAATATGCAATGTCCACAGCACCATCCTTGTCCAAACGATTGGCATAGTTGCCAACAGTCCAGATTTTCCCGTGACAATCCCGATTTTGGGACCCTCGTCCCGATCGGAGGCTGTACCGAATCAGGATATGCCCAGGGAAATCGGGAATGTTTGCATTTGACCTTTTTTTGCAGCTGGCTTCAGCAAAATAGCCGCCGGAGCCGCCGCTGCCGCTAGGTCGCTCCCCCTTGTGTTCAGTGGAGAGAGAAAGGGGGCTAGATTCGTGCAGCCAATGAAACGGCTTCTCCTCTCGCATGGATCGGCCCCTCCCCTCTCCACTGAACACACTTCACCAGAGCAGGCTCGGGTGGTGCAGCTTTATATTTTATCTCAACTTTACCCCATTAATATAGACTGTGCTATGCGGGAAATGGGCACGCCCCCCTTCAGCAGAGCAGGCTAGGTGTGGGGTAGCTCTATATTTTATCTCGATCTTGTCCCATGCCCGCTTCCCTTCTCCAGAGCAGGCTAGGGGCGTATTGGGGGCGGGGCTGGAGGCGGTGCTGACTATAATGTAATGTGATGATAATGTACTCGCACCGCTTCCGCCCGCCCGCTCGAGTCTAAAATTTTCTTCAACTGAAAGGAAAGACTGCGCACGCGCGGTAAAGCCGTGGTGAAGTCGCGCATGCTCGGTAAAGCCCGCATGGGGGCACCTGATGCAAGGACAGACTCTGCTGGGGACCCCTGATGCAAGGACGGACTCTGCTGGGGACACCTGATGCAAGGATGGACTCTGCTGGTGGCACCTGATGCAAGGATGGACTCTGCTGGTGGCAGGTGACGTGGCAGGTGACACGCTCAGGGATCCCACTAATTCGGCATTATGGTGAGTTGAATGATTTAATTTTATATTACAATATAATAATAGAAATAATGCGCTTCAATCATCCTGACACCATAACAATCATGGTGCCGGGATGATTGAAGCGCTAACACTAGGTGTTTGGAGTATCTTTATCTGCTGATTGTTAAACTTTCTAGAATACACATATTTCTATTGTGGTGTAGGATCTGGGGCTGCTGTCCCTTAATTCCTCTCTCCCCCTTTCCCTCTCCATCCCTCATTCATCTCCGACTCTAACCACACCCCCTTTGAGCCATGCCCATTTAAGCCACGCCCATTATTTCACGTAAACCACTCCGCGGTTTTATTTTTTATTCCTATATCAAGCCTACAAATGCATGCCCTGCCCCCTAATTATTATACGGCTCCGCCTACAGCCAAAAAAGTGTCCCACATATTTTTTTTGCAATGTTGGCAACTATGGATTGGTAATATAGCAAAAAATCTGAATAGTCTGACATGAGCTGCCCTCAATATAACCATGCTGCTTTGGGTCCAGCAAGTTGTGTATTTTTAAGTGATCAATGATCCTTATTTTCAGGAGTGATTCCATTAACGTGTTACTAAACCCACAACAGTAAAATCAGTCTGTATATGCAGTAAAGCATGCCTGTTATATTCACTGTGGAACCTAAGTGGTTACTCTCATGCCTTGTGTAAAAAGGCTGTTTGATCCTCCCCTTCTTCTTCTGTCCCCAATCTATTTTCTGATAGTACAGAGCCTTTGGAGTCACTCTGCACATACTCAGTTCAGTTTGTATTGCCAGAGTTTTTTTCTTGGGAGGGTGCATGTGATCAGCATAGGACCAATCAGCACTCACCAGAAAGAGGGCCAGGGGTCCTGCAGCCTCACAGGACAGTCAGAGTAAGAAAAATCTCGTCCTACAAGCTTTAACCAGACACTCACAGAAGTCACAAGGCTGCTATATACTGCTGAAGAGAAAAGGTATTTAGCAGTTTATAGTTACTAAAATAATTTCATTTCAATGTTCTGTGTACTGTGGGAGACCAGATATAGTGAATAGTGAATGCAGGGTCCTGGGTTTAGTAACACTTGAATACAACCAATGTTAAGCCTGGTACACACCACTAGTCGGAGCTGCTGTACTAACAATCTGATGTGTTCTATTGTGTTCTGACAGGGATAACCCCTCGCCAGAGCACTCCATTCGGCACTCTCAGCCATTGGCTGAGAACACGGAGCCGGTCGGCTGCTGGTTTTCCAGCATGCTCATCTGCCAGAAGCTGACCGAACAGCCAGCTTGTGTCGGACCGGCTGCCATACACATGGGCCGAATGTAGGATGGTTTTTATTGAACCGGCCAATGCCCGACGTTCAAGACGTGTGTACTAGGCTTTAAACTCACTGGCCTGTAATTGCCAGCTCCTCCTTGCTGCCCTTCTTGAGATCAAGTACAATATTAGCTGTCTGCCAGTCATTGGGAACTTCTCCTGTTAGAAGAGATTCATTATAAAGATTTGTTAATGGTCCAACAACTATACCTCAAATTTCTCTTAGAACTCTGGGATGAATACCATCAGGGCCCATTACTTTATTAAGCTTTAACCAAGCCAGTTCCTCTGCTACCTATGTCTCCAGAAATCCTAAAAAATAAACGTCAATTCTCCAACTTGTAAAACCACAAAGAGGGATTCCAATTCTGCATAAATGGGTCAGAAAAATACAGAGATCATAGCTATACACATTCATGGATTGCCATGGCCTTAGCACTGAATGCACATGAAATGTCAAATGTCATAGATAATGTTAGAATATATTGTAACAGTTTTAGTTTTATTCTACTTTCTTTAGATGTTTGTTTCTTGCAAAGAAAGTATGCTGGTTTTAAAATATTGATGATTTTTCTTTGTTTTTTAGGTAAATAACAAGAAGAAAATGACTCGAAGAACAGAATTTGAAAGCTCTCTCTCTAGTAATACGTCATTAACATTTGGAATTGACGTTTGCAGACACAGCAGAATGACAAAGAGACATCACTTATCTTATATTATAGGATAGGCCTTGTCAAGTGCTCTTTGTAAGTACCTATTTGCGTAATCAGAACATCTCTGTAAGTTATATTTTATTTGCAACTTGAAAGCTGAAGCTCTTCCATGCCTTTGTCCTTTGTGTCCTTGTCTTCTGCTACACTGAGTTTCCATACATTCCAACTCAAACAGACATTTTGGATTTTCCATAAATAAACTGAAAGGTGGAGGTTAAAAGCTAATTATACAAGATAAGCTATTAAACTGGATATGTCATTCATGTTGTTTGCAGTAAAAAATATCATGACAAGGACAGTTGAAGATTTATAGTAACAAAGGGATGGTTACATTTTTGGGGGTTAGTACCTCATAATTATTTTTGGAAAAATGAATACATTTTACTCAAGAGGAAAGCAAGAAATTGACAGCAACAAAACTATTCCACAGCTATGTAGTGGATATACCCAATTATGTTTATTTATTCCTTGAAGCAGGAATCCACATAGTCTACTTTCTAAATTGAATATTCCTAAACAGCGCACTGGTACCACACCCCTACCGTAAACAAAGTGTAATAATCAATGTTTCTTCCTTTAGCAGCTCGAATAAATCTGTTCCCCTTACAGAAAGAGATATCAATAAAAAAAGTGACCAGCGCTCTCAAACTCCAAGATAAGTTCAATAATGTCTCTGTATAACCGAACATCAGGCATCATATGTCTATCAACGTCTTTCGGTTATGCCTCTCTTTATCCTTCTGCTGAATCCAATCTTCCTTTACAGTGATCTCCAAAAAAGAAATATAATATAGTGTAGTATGCTCAACCCACCATACCTCAAATCTTATGTGCTCACTTTATCAATAAAATTCAGTGTCAATATATAACCTTATGTGTATTTGTTCTCCAGTGTTCTTCCTTATATACCCTTAGTTTTCATATACTTGGTGTATGTCTAATCTATAGCTATCAGATTCTCCTCAATTCTGTGCTTCCTTGTGCCCGTACTTTAACCACTTCCCGTCCGTAGGACGTTCATCCACCGGTTTCAGTGGTTATACCGGGATGATGCCTGCACCTACAGGCATCATCCAGGTATCAATCTATTCAGCCAGCGATTCTGAGTAATGCAGAAGTGATCTCCACTCGAACACTTCTGCGGGTGGCCGAATGGGTCCCATCCCCCACCCACCGCCACCATTCCCGGGCACTCCTGTTCCGTCGTAGAGCCCTTGAGCGATGCGGCCAGCAGCGATGGCTGAGGTCCTCACTGTCAAAAGCCTCTTCAGCTGGTAATGTATAATAGAAGAAACTTATATGGGGCATATAATATAGACTATTATTTCATTTTATAAATTAATGTACAGTATATTTACATGTATATTATTTTTTAATAAAAATGTATAGGGTATGAGCAAGATCCAAAGACCGATAAAAATACTTTGGAGCAGGATCATTGGGTCAAACCAATCATCTATTCTTTTCCGTTGTGGAAAAACACTCACCAGCTAATGACTGCTTGTAAACATGGAAGATATTCTTGTATTTTCTAAAGATCAAATCACATCAAAACAGTTGCTCAATTTTTAGACAACACCCTGTTATAAAATTTGTTATCACGATACAAATGAGTGCCATTTGAGGTTGCAGTTAGGTGTGCGACAAACCTAAATATCCAGTAACAGGAATGCGTAGTTTCTTTATCATATTTCACATACTGTAAATTGTTTCTGAAGACTTGTATGCCCTTTTTCTCTGTTGTTCAACTTTATATTCATTTCAACAACTACAGTTTAAAGTCACACTTTAGCACACAATTAGTCTGATATATTGTGTTCTCTTTTTGTTAATCTTTTGCAATGCTGGATCATTTTCCCTACGTCATTATCTGTAAGGCAGAGAGGGGTCTGACTTTACAATGAGCAACCTTTGACATAGGTGAAAAGTTTCTGACATAGTCAGGTTATAAAGTAGTTGTAAGTTCAGTTTTAGAGAAATATAGCATAAATGGGGGTCTTCTTCTATTTTATAGAAGAATACTCCAAGAGGATATAAACATGGTAATTTGCCACATTCTATAAATAATGATTTACTATATAATACAGGTCTGCATATTAGTTAAAACATATTATTCTGATTAGCCCTGCTTAACACTGTTGCTGCTTTGAAATCGCACTACTTCAGCGCAATTTCAAAGCGCCAGATCAATACGATTTGCATCGCTGATTTCATTGCGCCATGCAAGTTCATATAACAGAAGTTTATGCAAGTCGCAATGAAGTCGGAAAAAAGTAGTGCAGGAACCTTTTTCATAATCGCTGTGACATGAGTCGTGGCAATTTGAACGGTTCCAGTGCCAGCAATAGGGTGAGATTTGTCATGAAATTTGGAAATGCCAAATCGCACGACAAATCGCACTGGTGTGAACGAAGGCTAACTATAGTGCATAGGTTCATATCTCTAACTGGTAATGAAGATTATAAAAAACTACAGCTAATTGGGGTGATTACATTGGTGATTACATTGATTACATAAGGATGTAACAACAAAGCAGACAGACAAGATGGAAAGTATTTATGTTTTTTGTGTACTAAAGGTTTTTTCCCTAGAAATTATATAGGAAGAATATTGGGTTAAATTAGTTTGATTTGTTAAAATTTATGGAAAGAGGAAAATTTACTTTAGGTTATAAGCGTGGCAGATGCACTCTTAAATACATACCTTGTTTCTTGTTACCTTGTTCCAGGAATGGGATCCATAGAGTCACTTCCACACTGTAATTTCTGCCTCAAAACCATGACCGGAGGAAGGTTCAGCATTGACTGGCTGCTCAGGCAGAGGCAAACAGTCAGTACAGAGTCTTAAGTTAAAACTGGTTCTAAATAGCTACTGTATGGTAACATTCTTATGCCCCGTACACACGGTCGGATTTTCCGGTGGAAAATGTCCGATCAGAGCGTGTTGTGGGAAATTCCGACCGTGTGTGGGCTCCATCACACATTTTCCATCGGATTTTCCGACACACAAAGTTGGAGAGCAGGAGATAAAATTTTCCGACAACAAAATCCGTTGTCGGAAATTCCGATCGTGTGTACACAAATCCGACGGACAAAGTGCCACGCATGCTCAGAATAAATAAAGAGATGACAGCTATTGGCCACTGCCCCGTTTATAGTCCCGACGTACGTGTTTTACGTCACCGCGTTTAGAACGATCGGATTTTCCGACAACTTTGTGCGACCGTGTGTATGCAAGACAAGTTTGAGCCAACATCCGTCGGAAAAAATCCTAGGATTTTGTTGTCGGAATGTCCGAACAAAGTCCGACCGTGTGTACGCCCTATAAGAGTTCTAGCAATATCATGTATTGATGTTTGTCAGTCACAAACTTAAAGAGTAACTCCACTTTTGTTGAGAAAAAAACATTCCCCTCCCTGTGATCTATGTACATTGCAAGGATTTTAAGAAACTTTGTTGCAGATTCCTACCTTTTGTTATTCTGAAGAAATCCCTGTTTGTTACTCTGTGCCCCTGCGCCGAGTGAGTCTAATGGGAGTGTTTTCATAATTATCAACCAGCTGCTATAGAATTAGTACTCTAAAGAGGAAAGTTGCAAGGTCTGCATCCCTTTAGATGTGACTTCCTATTGGGAGTTTCTTACCAAAAATGAAATTTTTATTCCAGGGGATGCCAAAAATCTGACTTGTATCTTAGTGTAAACTTCTGGGAAAATCAGTGAGCCAATCACACAAGTAGGAAATTATGTTTCTGGGGGGCGTTCTGTCCACATTCTGTGGACAGAACACCTCCAGGTAGCCATATTGCATTGCACTTTCCAAAAAATTACAGAGATGCAGATTGAAAGGAAATGCAATTTTTAATAACATTCAATTACAATATAACTTGTGTCACAATTGTATATGCTATATCATTATTATTTTTTAATTGCTATTTTTTTTACCCATGAAAGTGAAGTTACTCTAAAAAGATTAGAAAAAGATAATTTCTCATTATGTTTGTTGGTAAGTTAGATTTGTACATGCTACTTTCCAAATGCAAACCACTTGGCAACAGAATACATATGCAGTATATGCCCCCAATGTCTGTCCAGATACAAATAATTTATAAACTCAATCTACTCTTCCTTCTATATTGTTATCTTCATTCATGCAGAAGCTTATAACAAAAAAGCTCAACGTCACAGTATTTGAAATTTAGTCCAATAAAGGACTAAAAATATGCAGAGACAGCTTAACAAAAATGAGTGATGCTTCCTTTGTATCCAATAGTAGTTGCAATCCGTAAAAGTAAAATAATACTATATTTCTCTGTTTTAGATCCCAGGAAGGTCCCAGGAAGGCAACTTTAATTGAATGATGATGCATTATACTTATATGTTAAAAAGATATACAGTATATGTTTGTTTAACATTGCAGGAGACACTAGTGATGTATGGTTGCCAGAGGGCAGAACTACAGCACTAGGCTAGGGACAGGGAATTCTTGGATTAAAAGGGTTCTCTGGAAACCCTAGGTCCACCCCCCCCCCCCCCATGTTAAGGGCATGTGGCCTGGTATGGTTCAGGAGGGGGGGGGCACTCGCAAGTCCCCTCACTTTTCTGACCTGCTGGGGTTACCCTTAAAGGAGTTCTAAAGGCAGAAGGTTTTTTATTTTAATGCATTCTATGCATTAAGATAAAAAAAAACTTCTGTGTGTAGCACCCCCCCTAATTACCTACCTGAGCTCCTTCTCTCTCCAGCGATGTCCATGATACCCTTAGCCATCCAGTACACTCCTCCTGATTGGCTGAGACAAAGCAGCGGCGCTATTGGCTACTGCGGCTGTCAGTCAAAGTCAGTCAGCCAATCAGGGGAGAGAGGAGGCAGGGCCAGGTCAGGGCTCCGTGTCTGAATGGATACACGGAGTCCTGACTTGGATTGGGTGACTACCTGTAGCCAGCTGCTGGCTGAGGGCCACTTAAAGGAGGGAGGGGCCAGGAGCAGCAAAGAGGTGTGCAGCCATCCATTCCTTTTATCCAAATTGCACGGCCGGAGAGCCGAGGCTGGGAGAAGTCCATTCCCCAGCCTACCTGGTTCCATCACTCACCTGGTGAGGCATTTTCTTTTCCTATTGCAGCAAAGAGGGACCCGGGAAGAGGAGGATCTGGGCTGCTCTGTGCAAAACCAACTGCACAGATGAGATAAGTATAACATGTTTGTTATTTAAAAAAAAAAAAGCAAGCCTTTACAATCACTTTAAAATTCATACCAGACCCGAAGGTCTGAAGGCCTGACCCCCAGGCTGTTTTTTGACAAATATATGTGATGCCGCCAGCAAAACCCTGATGATAAATATTACATGCTTTTTAGCACACTGGTCCATTTGACTTAAAATGGAAGTCCACCCTAACACTTAAATTCTCCCCTGCAATCATTAATGTGAGCTAAGTTCAGCCAGTCTCAAAATGAAAAAATCTCAGTTTTTCTACCTTTATTTTGCAGTATCCAGTGCCATCACATGACTTCCATTCTACTTCCTTCTGAGAATGAAATCAGCCAGTGGGTGTGGTTACTGAAAGCTAGTGACATCACTTCCTGGGAGGGGCACTGTTCCTGTGTAGCCAGTGGGCGTATACAGGATGGGAGGGGCTAATCATATGTTCCCGCCCAGTGTTCTCTCATTGTACATTCTAATTCATGAGAAAAGGAAGAAATAGAAAGCCCCATCCACACAGGAGACAGGGGGGAGGTGCACATATACAGTATAGCTGTGCTCAGGAGAAGGGAGCTGGACACGGGGGGGGGGGCAACTGTCAGTGTAGCTGGAAGTGCTCTGGGGGTCTCAGCTCACAGTCTACAATGATCATAGTACAGGCAACCACACTAAGGCTCCGTTTCCACTAGTGCGACTTCTCATGCGACTTTGGACACACCAAGTCACATGACAAGTCACAGCCCATTGATTTCAATGGCATCCGTTTCCATCTATGCCACTTTGAAAATCAACAACTTTGAAAAGGTACCTGCAATGCTTTGATGCGACTTTGATCTAGAGAGTGTAAAGTTGGATAAAAGCTGCACTCAAAGTTGCATCAAAGTCACACTCCAAAGTCACACTCTAGCCTTAGGCTACATTTCCACTAGTGTGACTCCAAAGCTGTGTGATTTAGAGTGTGACTTTGAGTGCAGCTTTGATCCAACTTTACACTCTGGATCAAAGTCACATCAAAAGTTGCATCAAAGTAGTGCAGGCACCTTTTCAAAGTCACATAGATGGGAACGTTTGCCATTGAAATCAATGGGCTGTGACTTGTCATGCGACTTTATGTGTCCAAAGTCGCATGACAAGTTGCACTAGTGGAAACGGAGTCTTAAACTCATTACTCACATGTAGCTCCCTCAGCTGGGCATGTGCCACACCGTGCACACAGTGCCCATCACAGTGCCATGCAGAAACAATCATGTGGTTGTACACTGTAGAAAATCTGCACTATGTTGCATTGTAATCTAACAAACAGAAAAACAGAACATACTTCCAAAGCCTGCCCCTCCCCCACCCCCACCTCTCTCTCTCTCTCTCTCTCTCTCTCTCTCTCTCTCTCTCTCTCTCTCTCTCTCTCTCTCTCTCTCTCTCTCTCCCCTCTCTCTCTCTCTCTCTCTCTCCCCCCCTCTCTCTCTCTCTCTCTCTCTACTGCTATCCAAAACAAGGCTGTGAAGACAGGAGAAGATCTGAGAAGGAGGGGTGGGGGCAGGGCATGTCTAGGCATGTCTGTCTAAAAAGAAGAGGCGGGATGGGGCGGGGCTTGGCATGTCTAGGCATGTCTGTCTAAAAAGAAGAGGAGGGATGGGGCGGGGCTGGGCATGTCTAGGCATGTCTGTCTAAAAAGAAGAGGAGGGATGGGGCGGGGCTGGGCATGCCTAGGCATGTCTGTCTAAAAAAGAAGAGGAGGGATGATGTGGGGCTGGGCAGGTCTAGGCATGTCTGTCTAAAAAGAGGAGGAGGGATGGGGTGGGGCTGGGCAGGTCTAGGCATGTCTGTCTAAAAAGGAGAGGAGGGATGGGGTGGGGCTGGGCAGGTCTAGGCATGTCTGTCTAAAAAGGAGAGGAGGGATGGGGTGGGGCTGGGCAGGTCTAGGCATGTCTGTCTAAAAAGGAGAGGAGGGATGGGGTGGGGCTGGGCAGGTCTAGGCATGTCTGTCTAAAAAGGAGAGGAAGGATGGGGTGGGGCTGGGCAGGCCTAGGCATGTCTGTCTAAAAAGGAGAGGAGGGATGGGGTGGGCGTGTAGCAGAGAAGGACAACATTTTTAGGAAGTGAGAGGCCCCCATGCAGAATTCAGAAATAAGGAAGTAAGGTTGTCCATGAAGAACAGGAAGAAGCTGGTTGCCTGGCTTTGATAAGACTTTCTAAGTGACACAATCAGCTATAGAGAAAATGAATAATGTCAAAGATAAAGATATTTTACATGTAATTAATAGAAACATTTTCATTTTTGACTGGACTTCCACTTTAAGAGCTTTTTATGCGGTATTTACCAGAACATTTTTTTGGGTAAATAATGCATAATAGTTTTTAAAAAAAAAAAAATTTTGTGAATATAACTTAGTTTACCACATGTGATCATTTATGCAAATTAGTAACATGATACCCTTATCACATGCAGTAAATGTTAGTGTCAGTTAATTGAAACCTTTGTCACTTTTAAAGTACTGTTTATCCATATTCTCTAGTGCACAGCTGAAGCCCGGGGTTGAAGATACGCTGCTCTGATGTACAGTGATATTCGATCGTGTCCGATGCACTGTGACAAAATGCAGCATGTCTGTATTTTATCACAGCCCACTGCAGAACGGCACCAGGCTGGGTGTCAGTGTGAATAGGGCACATAGAAAACAATTGATTTCTATATTCTGGTGTAACCCCAGATGAAGGCTCATTAGCCGAAACATGTTGGGTGGACCCCTCACGATTACCGCGACTGATCTTTTTTGAGCTGTGTTACGATCTCCTATCATGTGAGTGTCTCTTTTACTATTTTAATAAATCGATGTTTTTAAACGATATCATGCCATGTGAGCTTTATTTCTCTCATGGTATCTAAAACATCCGGTTGGCCTGTTGGAACGTTTGGGGACGTTTGAAGCTGTGATGAGATCCCTCCGCCCATTTGAAGCTGAGGCTACCTGATGATCCATCCTGCCAGTCCTGGTGGCTAATTAAGCTTTCTCAGACTTGTAAGACGTAGGTCTTTTCAAGTCACCTGTTTCCGGTAAGCCTCTCTTGATGCTTCGGTGATGGTCCCGCCACCTATCTAGATCCTCCATTCATCTGTGGTTTTTTACCTATCTATCTACCAGAAGCTTTTTATTGTGTTTTAGAGGAAGTTTGGGAGTTTTATTCCTCAATATCCAACCCTCAGAGACTCTTGGTGGTGGTTTTCTATTCCCATTAGGAGTACAATTGTCAACGTTTATGGACTTTTTTGGTTGATTTGTCACTTATTTAAGACTTGTTCATGTTCACCACACTGTTTTTTATCACTGGTTTATTACAATCACTATATTCTAAATGTTATTTTGAAGCACTCATTATACTTTTGATTTTATTCACTTATTTCATATGTAATTCTGAAGCATTTAATTTATTTTCTGGCCCTTAAGGGATGGCTAGAGTTTAGTTCACTGTTCAGTTTTTAAAATAGATTTTATATCATTTATACACATAGCGCTACACTATATATTTTTCTATCAGTTATTTCGACCTGTGTCTAAGAGGTGTGTTAGCTGCTTACTGTGTAACCATTTCTGTAACATCTCTGGTGCAGCGCTGTACTCATTTCCCATTAACGCAGGGGCTTACCAGCATCCTTGTACTGGATGGTGGGTATTCCTTAAGTAAGGGAATGGCTCCCTATAGTGGCCGCAATATACTGTGAAGCCTAGAGGAAGTGAGTCATCTGTTTAACTAGGCTGGGAGCTACTTACCCATGATGCCCTGCTCACCTACCCAGAATGCCAGGGACAGAACAACCTGCTGGGTAGGCCTTTAAAAGGGACAGCACAGCCATGCTTCGCTCTCTTCTTCCCGGGACGTAAACCCTGTCTGCAGGGACCTGTGTGGGTGTGATCGGAAGAGCTGTGGCCAGCTTGCTGCGGAGCGGAGTTGAAGCCTCCGGTTCAAAACACAGTGTGCTGGGTCAGCGTGTGATCGGACCGGAGGATCCAGGACACCCAAAGGAGCCAGCAAGATGGTTCCCAGTCATCTGATGGAGCGGTGCAGCTTGACGGTGACAACTAGGAGCGGGACTGGGATCACAGAAGTGGAACAGCGCAGTTGTCCGGGTCCTGTGTGGTGAGAGGGCTGTTGCCCACGATTTATATATTACTTTGCCACTTTGCAGACTAAATCGGAGGATTGCTGAGACTTGAAGTTCTACAGAGTGATCTCACTGTTATAGACTGTGTTCTACCAGGCCTCAAAGTTTGCCTTCCACATAATATAGAGTGTTCGGTTGTATTTCATAGAAGAAGAAGTTTGCATGTGTTTCACACAAAACTAAGTTCACAGTTCACCTACCACTCTTATCTTATTTTAACATTTGCTTATTATTATTTTTATTATTATTAATATTATTATACAGGATTTATAATAATAATAATAAGCAAATGTTAAAATAAGATAAGGCTTACACGTTGGATTACAAATACTGCAGTATAATAAAGCTAGCTGAAGAAAGAAGATCAAAGACTTTGCCATTCACTATAATGCGCTTATTACTTTTCTTACACACACTCTGAAGACTGCAGTACAACCTAGGGGGAGCCCTTGAGCATATGTACTGTATTGCATTGTTACCTAGTACTGGATAGTGTACGGCAGGTTAGGTAAATGTTAGTGAACTGAAACCTTTGTCACTTTTAAAGTACTGTTTATCCATATTCTCTAGTGCACAGCTGAAGCCTAGGGTTGAAGATACGCTGCTCTGATGTACAGTGATAGTGATAGTGCATAGTGATATCCAATACACTGTGACAAAATGCAGCATGTCTGTATTCTATCACAGCCCACTGCAGAACGGCACCAGGCTGGGTTTCAGTGTGAATAGGAAACATAGAAAACAATTGATTTCTATATTCTGGTGTAAAGCAGGGGCTTACCAGCATTCTTGTACTGGATGGTGTGTATTCCTTAAGTAAGGCAATGGCTCCCTCTAGTGGCCCCAACAACTATGCAATATACTGTGAAGCTTAGAGGAAGTGACTCATCTGTTTAACTAGGCTGGGAGCTACTTACCCATGATGCCCTGTTCACCTACCACCCTTATCTTATTTTAACATTTGCTTACTCGCTGGATTACAAATACTGCAGTATAATAAAGCTAGCTGAAGAAAGAAGATCAAAGACTTTGCCATTCACTATAAAGTGCTTATTACTTTTCTTTCACATAAAGACTGCAGTACAACCTAGGGGGAGCCCTTGAGCATATGTACTGTATTGCATTGTTACCTAGTACTGGATAGTGTATGGCAGGTTAGGAGTGTGTTTGCGCGGCTGCATCGGGAGTGGGAAAGTGCCCAGTGTCAAGGTTTTGCCACCCTGAGCATCAGTCCCACTTTGAGACACGCCCGCATGCATTACTCATGTGATCTTTGAGTCTGAATATTTACATGCACCTTGATTATTATTGTTCTAACCCTATGTATCAGAATCATCATTGTATTTGCTATCCTAAATTAGTTTCCAGTATACTTACTGTGTGGTTAAAGTACAAATGGTGTGAGACGTTGTCTATTTCTATAGCAGGTGGAGTGACGGATACCCAGGTAATGGTAAAGGTACAATATATAATACTATTGCTGGGTTGTTTCTTGCTATTGGGTTTCACACCAACACTGTTACACAGCTGTGTCAAGTGGGTTGAGCCAATTTTTTGGGGGTGGAGAAGCAGAGTACAGGCCCAATGAATTACCAGCAGCTCCTTCGGGGGTAAGTGCTACACTGGCATTTTACAGTGTGGTAACATGCCGGTCACTGCATTTGTGCGAATTAGCCCTTAGTCAAAATAGGGCTTTAGACATATCTTCTAGCTGTTTCTTGGCATGGGTCACAACCATCTGGAAAGCTCCCCCTTTAGAGCCCTTTCACACTGGGGCGGGGTCGGCGGTAAAACGCTGCTGCTATTAGCGGCGTTTTAACGTCGGTATGCGGCCGCTAGCATTGCGGTTTTACCCCCGCTAGCGGCCGAGAAAGGGTTAAATACCACCGCAAAGCGCCTCTGCAGAGGCGCTTTGCCGGCGGTATAGCCGCGCCATCCCATTGATTTCAATGGGTCAGAGCGGTAAAGGAGCGGTATACACTCCGCTCCTTCACTGCTCCGAAGATGCTGCTGGCAGAACTTTTTTTACCGTCCTGCCAGCGCATCGCTCCAGTGTGAAAGCCCTCTGGGCTTTCATACTGGAATGAAAGCAGCGTCACTTTCGGGTCGGTTTGCAGGCGCTATTATTAGCGCAATAGCGCCTGCAAACCGCCCCAGTGTGAAAGGGCTCTTATTCATTGGTTGGTTGATGGAACTCCTGACAGTGGGAATATGGGTATTGTAGTGTTAAAGCAGAAATGATATCATCCTGCTTAAGAAAAGTCCCTGCAAGTGAAGAAATATGTCATTCAACCTGTTCTTCACATTTTATTCTCTGATACTAACCTAGTGTGGAGAGTCCTTTATCATATTTGTGAATCACCTTGTTTGCTTATCCTCCCAGTTTTATAAACCAATTGTGTCAAGACTTTTTAATGTTAAAAAGAAAAATTAAAAAAGACCAAACCTGAAGAAGCAAAGACCTGCTTGTACTGTACAGACTCAGCTCAGTGTTTGCATCATGTTAGCTTCATTAGTGCAGCGCAAATAACATTAACATATGACAGATCACTTAACCCACCATGCCCTCTCATTTTCCAGAAACGCATACTTAATCCTGCAAATGTGCTTACAATGTACATAATATTCTACCACGGAAAGTAGAAGAAAATGTAACTCATATAGGTAACTGTGAAAAAAATCCACAAAAATAGTTGTACAATACTACGTTAGGTAAAGCAGTTGGCACTTTTACCAAAATAACCACTTTCGGACCGCCACACGCCCATATATGTCATCTCTTTGAAGAGGGATATCTTTGTTATGCAGCAGATAGCTGCCATAACCCCGGTATCCTCTTCTTCAGCGGGCAGTCCGGTTTTCGATAATAATGGTCTCTGTGGCAGATTCACCGCGAGATCCCTTTTATCGGCAGCAGGAGAAGGGCCCCCCCTTCCCGTCGTTTACCGGAGCCGCCCGTGTTAGGTATGGAGACGAGTGAGGGGAAGATGGCCCCCACCCATCTCTATACCATTGCAGGGTGGAAGCGACGTCACTTCCGCTCATAGCTCTTAAAGGGCCATTTTTTTTTTTTTTTCAAATGTCAACATTTTTTTTTTTTTATTGCATTTAAGTGTAAATATGAGACCTGAGGTCTTTTTGACCCCAGATCTCATATTAAAGAGGTACTGCCATGCTTTTTTTCTATTACAAGGGATGTTTACATTCCTTGTAATAGGAATAAAAGTGACACAAATTTTTTTTTAAAGAACAGTGTAAAAATAAAAATTAAAAGGTAAAATAAATAAGAAAATGTTTTTTTTTAAACGTGTCCCGTCCCGCCGAGCATGCGTGCAGAAGCGAACGCATATGTGAGTAGCGCCCGCATATGAAAACGGTATTCAAACCACACATGTGAGGTATCGCCGCAATCGGTAGAGCGAGAGCAATAATTCTAGCCCAAGACTCCTCTGTAACATTTTTTAAACATCGCCAATGGAGATTGTGAGTTTGTTGCCATTCCGGACACAGTTTTGAAGCATGACATGTTGGGTATCAATTTACTCGGTGTAGCATTACCTTTCACAATATATTAAAAAATTGGGCTAACTTTACTGTTCTCTTATTTTTTTATTCAAAAAAGTGTATTTTTTAAAAAAAAAAGTGCGCTTGTAAGACCGCTGCGCAAATACAGTGTGACAAAAGGTATTGCAACAACCGCCATTTTATTCTCTAGGGTGTTAGAAAAAAAATGTATAATATTTGGGGGGGTCTAAGTAATTTTCTAGCAAAAAAAAAACATATTACATAAATGGTAGGAAAAATGTACATAAATAGAAAAGAGCAATCAAGTTATCTGATGCCTGGTAGACAAATTATAGTTTTCACAGCAGGATGGTAGAGTGGTGTTTAGGAAAGTAAAATGAATGAACGCCAATGTTGGCGGTCTATTATAGATTGGTGTGGGTTCAGTATTGTTGCTGGGAGTTAGTATTGTTGCTGGGGATTATTATTGCCACTACTGTCTATTATTGCTGGTGGGGGTTATTATTGCTGCTAAGTTTTTTTATTAAGCTGGAGGTTTTGATTGTGCTGAGGTTTTTTCTATTGTGTCTGAGTTTATTAGTGTGCTTGGGGTTATTAAAGTACTGGGGGTTACAACTGTGCTGGGGGTTATTATTATGATGGGTGTTTCTCCTAGCCGTAAAACATTTTAGGGGTTATCATTGCTGACACTGACCCAAAAATGAGACTTATTTTATATTTTACTCCCATTATCTCTTTAATGTACCCCTAGGCTCTATTTTGATTCACTGATAGCAAAGCAAAGGGGAAAAACCATACACTGTGAAGCAATGCCCACTTTATTGACTGTGTGCTGCAGCGCTTCATTTCTCTTCTCAATCCCTTCAAGGGGGGCAGAATTCAGCACACATAGCACACCATGTTTCTCTTCTCAATCCCTTCTTGATGTCACTCCTAATTAATTTCAAATGTTGCCAACTATGTTATTTTTATGCTCACAAACACAAAATATGCTTTTTGTACTTGCTGACCATCAAGGAACACTGTTACCTCTTCTGACCACTCTGTACACTTCAATGTGCTCAAAAGGAGCTAACATCTGTGCTCTTATTACTCTGTTAATGGTTTCTATATAACATTGCATCTTTCATTTTATGACTACACAATTTCAGGGGTTTCAGGAGTGGGGACTAAGCTCTCCCACCATACTTGCAGCACAGCATAACCATAAAAACTGTCTGGAGCCACCCCAGCTTAACAGTCTACATGTGTACTATTATGCACCATTAACTCATGGACCACCAGTCTATGAATGCACAGGTTCCAAAGGGAATCCTGCTTTTAGTGGGTTTCAAATAATGCAGTGGACTTTGTGAAGCATTATGTCCAGTTGATAAGTACTATTTTTCCCTATCAGCCCAACCCCCTAAGGCCCCATTCACACCTGAGTGTAGCATTTTCAGGCAGAAAGTCACACGATTTTACTGCGATTGTTGTCACGTTTTTGCTTGCTTTTTGCGATTTTGATACGTTTTCGATGCGATTTTGTACAAATCAAAAGGTTACCAATGTAAAAAGCAGAAAAACGTCCAAATCTGCCTAAAAAAAAGTTCCAGAACTTGTTTGAGCTTCAGGCGTTTTGGGGCTTCTGGCTTCAGGCGTTTTGGAGTGGAGATGTGAACCATCTCCATAGAGAATAATTGATTTTTTCCCCTCCAGCGTTTTGTAGCTTCAGGCTTCAAGCTACAACACGCTCAGGTGTGAATGGGGCCTAATGAGAAAGCAGGGTGCCACTTCAGTAAATATATTCATTACAGGGAGCAGTGAATTCCAAACAACAATCCTATGTGCTTTCTACATGTAGCGCCCTGTAATTTAGGCAGGGATCGCCTCACAAATTTACTTGCCAAGAGTAGTTATCTTGGTCGATTAATAGGGATCTATTGATTTCTCCATAAGTTTGGCTTGTTGCACTTTCCTCTTCTACCACTAGGTGGCCGAGTACTTAGTGGTACTAGATATGAGAAGGACAACCCAAGGTCAGGTTATGGGTATGTGTGTATCTCAGCCAGTGAGCAGGGGTTTTCTTGAACCCCTTGGTCTGCTGGGAGAGACTATATATTCGGGAGAGGTCAGGCGATCAGTGTTCTGTGCCATTTGGACAGCTGTTTGGGTGGACGTGTGTCGTATGTCCCGGGGCGCTAGGCCGGAGATTGGGCCTATCCCGGGGGCATCTGGCTGCTAGGCTGTGCGAGGGCCTTTCCAGAAGTGAGAGAGCAGCGCAGGGTTGGGACTGCAGCTTGCAGTCCAACCAGAAGTGACGGTTCTGCCAGCCGGAGAACCTGTCTGTGTTCAGAGGTAGAAGGGAAGCTGTCGCCACAAAGGGACCAATCACCTTTACCAGGGACCACAGTGAGTAACTGAAGCAAGTACCGGAACCATATTCTCACCGAACGGACATGGTGGAGAATCGGGAAACTTCAGGCGGTGTCCAAGCCAGGGACCTGACCAGCAGAGGAGACACTTGCAGAGCAGCCTTGTGTGCCAAGCTAGGGACCGAGCCGGTCAGCAGGGGTGAAGCTTCAAGGCAGGCCCGGACTGGTCATAGGGCAGACCGGGCATTTGCCCGGTGGGCTGGGACCTCCAGCTCCATAGCCTGTTGATGATCAGGCCGCACAGCGGGAGGTAAGCGGCGCCCGCGGCCTGGACATGGTTAACACAGGCCACGGCCGCCGCTCACCCACCGCTATGCGGCCGTGCCTGTGTCATCTCTGGGCTCCGGCGCAACTATAATAGCGGCTGATTGGCTGAGCGGCTGAGCTGTGTGTCTCTCTCACACACAGCTCAGCCAACGCTGACAGTTCCACTGCTCCTCCTCTTCCCACCCCTCTACTCTATCTGTTCCGCCCATACCCCCTGTGTCTGCCCCGCCCACACCCCCTGCGTCTGCCCCGCCCACACCCCCTGCGTCTGCCCCGCCCACACATCCCTGGGATGAAGGAAGGAAGATTTAAAAGCTGCAGGCAGCCCGCTCCTGAGCCTCATCCTGGGGTGAGTAAGCTCACCCTCTCTCCTGCCTTCCAATGTGTATATAAAACTAATTTAAGGGGTGTTCTGTGGACTCTGATACAAGAGGGGGGCTTTGGTGAGCAGAGATCCCCTTAAATCAGTGTTCCCCTTTACATTAGAGTCCACAGAGCTCCCCCTTACAGTAAGTGGGGGCTCAGTGCGGACTCTGATGTAAAGGGGCTCAGTGCGGACTCTGATGTAAAGGGGCTCAGTGCGGAATCTGATGTAAAGGGGCTCAGTGCGGACTCTGATGTAAGGGGGGTCTGTGCGGACTCTGATGTAAAGAGGCTCAGTGCGGACTCTGATGTAAAGGGGCTCAGTGCGGAATCTGATGTAAAGGGGCTCAGTGTGGACTCTGATGTAAGGGGGCTCAGTGCGGACTCTGATGTAAAGGGGCTCAGTGCGGACTCTGATGTAAGGGGGCTCAGTGCGGACTCTGATGTAAAGGGGCTCAGTGCGGACTCTGATGTAAAGGGGCTCAGTGCGGAATCTGATGTAAAGGGGCTCAGTGCGGACTCTGATGTAAGGGGGCTCAGTGCGGACTCTGATGTAAGGGGGGTCTGTGCGGACTCTGATGTAAAGAGGCTCAGTGCGGACTCTGATTTAAAGGGGCTCAGTGCGGACTCTGATGTAAAGGGGCTCAGTGCGGACTCTGATGTAAAGGGGCTCAGTGCGGACTCTGATGTAAAGGGGCTCAGTGCGGACTCTGATGTAAAGGGGCTCAGTGCGGACTCTGATGTAAAGGGGCTCAGTGCGGACTCTGATGTAAAGGGGCTCAGTGCGGACTCTGATGTAAAGGGGCTCAGTGCGGAATCTGATGTAAAGGGGCTCAGTGCGGACTCTGATGTAAAGGGGCTCAGTGCGGAATCTGATGTAAGGGGGCTCAGTGCGGACTCTGATGTAAGGGGGCTCAGTGCGGACTCTGATGTAAAGGGGCTCAGTGCGGAATCTGATGTAAGGGGGCTCAGTGCGGACTCTGATGTAAGGGGGCTCAGTGCGGAATCTGATGTAAAGGGGCTCAGTGCGGACTCTGATGTAAGGGGGCTCAGTGCGGAATCTGATGTAAGGGGGCTCAGTGCGGACTCTGATGTAAAGGGGCTCAGTGCGGACTCTGATGTAAAGGGGCTCAGTGCGGACTCTGATGTAAAGGGGCACAGTGCGGAATCTGATGTAAAGGGGCTCAGTGCGGACTCTGATGTAAAGGGGCTCAGTGCGGAATCTGATGTAAAGGGGCTCAGTGCGGACTCTGATGTAAGGGGGCTCAGTGCGGACTCTGATGTAAGGGGGGTCTGTGCGGACTCTGATGTAAAGAGGCTCAGTGCGGACTCTGATTTAAAGGGGCTCAGTGCGGACTCTGATGTAAAGGGGCTCAGTGCGGAATCTGATGTAAAGGGGCTCAGTGCGGACTCTGATGTAAAGGGGCTCAGTGCGGACTCTGATGTAAAGGGGCTTAGTGCGGACCCTGATGTAAGGGGGCTAAGTGCGGAATCTGATGTAAGACGCCTTTGTGCGGAGTCTGATGTAAGGGGGCTCAGTGCGGACTCTGATGTAAGGGGGCTCAGTGCGGATTCTGATGTAAGGGGGCTCAGTGCGGACTCTGATGTAAGGGGGGTCTGTGCGGACTCTGATGTAAGGGGGGTCTGTGCGGACTCTGATGTAAGGGGGGTCTGTGTGGACACTGATGTAAGGGGGGTCTGTGTGGACACTGATGTAAAGGGGCTCAGTGCGGACTCTGATGTAAAGCGGCTCAGTGCGGACTCTGATGTAAAGGGGCTCAGTGCGGACTCTGATGTAAAGGGGCTCAGTGCGGACTCTGATGTAAAGGGGCTCAGTGCGGACTCTGATGTAAAGGGGCTGAGTGCGGAATCTGATGTAAGACACCTCTGTGCGGACTTTGATGTAAGGGGGGTCTGTGCGGA
This sequence comes from Lithobates septentrionalis, assembly GCA_037952835.1. Classification (NCBI taxonomy): domain Eukaryota; kingdom Metazoa; phylum Chordata; class Amphibia; order Anura; family Ranidae; genus Lithobates; species Lithobates septentrionalis. Next base: position 18,131 of record JBBDGP010000872.1, on the reverse strand, counting down.
CTCTGATGTAAGGGGGCTCTGTGCGGACTCTGATGTAAGGGGGGTCTGTGCGGAATCTGATGTAAGGGGGGTCTGTGCGGACTCTGATGTAAGGGGGGTCTGTGCGGACTCTGATGTAAGGGGGGTCTGTGCGGACTCTGATGTAAGGGGGGTCTGTGTGGACACTGATGTAAGGGGGGTCTGTGTGGACACTGATGTAAGGGACCTCTGTGCGGACTCTGATGTAAGGGGGGTCTGTGCGGACTCTGATGTAAGGGGGGTCTGTGCGGACTCTGATGTAAGGGGGTCTGTGCGGACTCTGATGTAAGGGACCTCTGTGCTGTATCTGATGTAAGGGGGGTCTGTGTGGACTCTGATGTAAAGGACCTCTGTGCGGACTCTGTTGTAAGGGGGGTCTGTGCGGACTCTGATGTAAGAGACCTCTGTGCGGACTCTGATGTAAGGGGGGTCTGTGCGGACTCTGATGTAAGAGACCTCTGTGCGGACTCTGATGTAAGGGACCTCTGTGCAGACTCTGATGTAAGGTGTAAGGGGGGTCTGTGCGGACTCTGATGTAAGGGACCTCTGTGCGGACTCTGGTGTAAGGGGGGTCTGTGTGGACTCTGATGTAAGGGACCTCTGTGCGGACTCTGATGTAAGGGGGGTTTGTGCGGACTCTGATGTAAGGGACCTCTGTGCGGACTCTGATGTAAGGGGGGTCTGTGCAGACTCTGATGTAAGGTGTAAGGGGGGTCTGTGCGGACTCTGATGTAAGAGACCTCTGTGCGGACTCTGATGTAAGGGGGGTCTGTGCGGACTCTGATGTAAGAGACCTCTGTGCGGACTCTGATGTAAGGGACCTCTGTGCAGACTCTGATGTAAGGTGTAAGGGGGGTCTGTGCGGACTCTGATGTAAGGGACCTCTGTGCGGACTCTGGTGTAAGGGGGGTCTGTGTGGACTCTGATGTAAGGGACCTCTGTGCGGACTCTGATGTAAGGGGGGTCTGTGCGGACTCTGATGTAAGGGACCTCTGTGCGGACTCTGATGTAAGGTGTAAGGGGGGTCTGTGCAGACTCTGATGTAAGGTGTAAGGGGGGTCTGTGCGGACTCTGATGTAAGGGGGGTCTGTGCGGACTCTGATGTAAGGTGTAAGGGGGGTCTGTGCGGACTCTGATGTAAGGGGGGTCTGTGCGGACTCTGATGTAAGGGGGGTCTGTGCGGACTCTGATGTAAGGGGGGTCTGTGTGGACACTGATGTAAGGGGGGTCTGTGTGGACACTGATGTAAGGGACCTCTGTGCGGACTCTGATGTAAGGGGGGTCTGTGCGGACTCTGATGTAAAGGGGCTCAGTGCGGAATCTGATGTAAAGGGGCTCAGTGCGGACTCTGATGTAAGGGGGCTCAGTGCGGACTCTGATGTAAGGGGGGTCTGTGCGGACTCTGATGTAAAGAGGCTCAGTGCGGACTCTGATTTAAAGGGGCTCAGTGCGGACTCTGATGTAAAGGGGCTCAGTGCGGAATCTGATGTAAAGGGGCTCAGTGCGGACTCTGATGTAAAGGGGCTCAGTGCGGACTCTGATGTAAAGGGGCTTAGTGCGGACTCTGATGTAAGGGGGCTAAGTGCGGAATCTGATGTAAGACGCCTTTGTGCGGAGTCTGATGTAAGGGGGCTCAGTGCGGACTCTGATGTAAGGGGGCTCAGTGCGGATTCTGATGTAAGGGGGCTCAGTGCGGACTCTGATGTAAGGGGGGTCTGTGCGGACTCTGATGTAAGGGGGGTCTGTGCGGACTCTGATGTAAGGGGGGTCTGTGTGGACACTGATGTAAGGGGGGTCTGTGTGGACACTGATGTAAAGGGGCTCAGTGCGGACTCTGATGTAAAGCGGCTCAGTGCGGACTCTGATGTAAAGGGGCTCAGTGCGGACTCTGATGTAAAGGGGCTCAGTGCGGACTCTGATGTAAAGGGGCTGAGTGCGGAATCTGATGTAAGACACCTCTGTGCGGACTTTGATGTAAGGGGGGTCTGTGCGGACTCTGATGTAAGGGGGCTCTGTGCGGACTCTGATGTAAGGGGGGTCTGTGCGGACTCTGATGTAAGGGGGGTCTGTGCGGACTCTGATGTAAGGGGGGTCTGTGCGGACTCTGATGTAAGGGGGGTCTGTGCGGACTCTGATGTAAGGGGGGTCTGTGTGGACACTGATGTAAGGGGGGTCTGTGTGGACACTGATGTAAGGGACCTCTGTGCGGACTCTGATGTAAGGGGGGTCTGTGCGGACTCTGATGTAAGGGGGTCTGTGCGGACTCTGATGTAAGGGACCTCTGTGCTGTATCTGATGTAAGGGGGGTCTGTGTGGACTCTGATGTAAAGGACCTCTGTGCGGACTCTGTTGTAAGGGGGGTCTGTGCGGACTCTGATGTAAGAGACCTCTGTGCGGACTCTGATGTAAGGGGGGTCTGTGCGGACTCTGATGTAAGAGACCTCTGTGCGGACTCTGATGTAAGGGACCTCTGTGCAGACTCTGATGTAAGGTGTAAGGGGGGTCTGTGCGGACTCTGATGTAAGGGACCTCTGTGCGGACTCTGGTGTAAGGGGGGTCTGTGTGGACTCTGATGTAAGGGACCTCTGTGCGGACTCTGATGTAAGGGGGGTTTGTGCGGACTCTGATGTAAGGGACCTCTGTGCGGACTCTGATGTAAGGTGTAAGGGGGGTCTGTGCAGACTCTGATGTAAGGTGTAAGGGGGGTCTGTGCGGACTCTGATGTAAGAGACCTCTGTGCGGACTCTGATGTAAGGGGGGTCTGTGCAGACTCTGATGTAAGAGACCTCTGTGCGGACTCTGATGTAAGGGACCTCTGTGCAGACTCTGATGTAAGGTGTAAGGGGGGTCTGTGCGGACTCTGATGTAAGGGACCTCTGTGCGGACTCTGGTGTAAGGGGGGTCTGTGTGGACTCTGATGTAAGGGACCTCTGTGCGGACTCTGATGTAAGGGGGGTCTGTGCGGACTCTGATGTAAGGGACCTCTGTGCGGACTCTGATGTAAGGTGTAAGGGGGGTCTGTGCAGACTCTGATGTAAGGTGTAAGGGGGGTCTGTGCGGACTCTGATGTAAGGGGGGTCTGTGCGGACTCTGATGTAAGGTGTAAGGGGGGTCTGTGCAGACTCTGATGTAAGGTGTAAGGGGGGTCTGTGCGGACTCTGATGTAAGGGGGGTCTGTGCGGACTCTGATGTAAGGGGGGTCTGTGTGGACACTGATGTAAGGGACCTCTGTGCGGACTCTGATGTAAGGGGGGTCTGTGCGGACTCTGATGTAAGGGGGGTCTGTGCGGACTCTGATGTAAGGGGGTCTGTGCGGACTCTGATGTAAGGGACCTCTGTGCTGTATCTGATGTAAGGGGGGTCTGTGTGGACTCTGATGTAAAGGACCTCTGTGCGGACTCTGTTGTAAGGGGGGTCTGTGCGGACTCTGATGTAAGAGACCTCTGTGCGGACTCTGATGTAAGGGGGGTCTGTGCGGACTCTGATGTAAGAGACCTCTGTGCGGACTCTGATGTAAGGGACCTCTGTGCAGACTCTGATGTAAGGTGTAAGGGGGGTCTGTGCGGACTCTGATGTAAGGGGGGTCTGTGCGGACTCTGATGTAAGGGACCTCTGTGCGGACTCTGGTGTAAGGGGGGTCTGTGTGGACTCTGATGTAAGGGACCTCTGTGCGGACTCTGATGTAAGGGGGGTTTGTGCGGACTCTGATGTAAGGGACCTCTGTGCGGACTCTGATGTAAGGTGTAAGGGGGGTCTGTGCAGACTCTGATGTAAGGTGTAAGGGGGTCTGTGCGGACTCTGATGTAAGAGACCTCTGTGCGGACTCTGATGTAAGGGGGGTCTGTGCGGACTCTGATGTAAGAGACCTCTGTGCGGACTCTGATGTAAGGGACCTCTGTGCGGACTCTGATGTAAGGTGTAAGGGGGGTCTGTGCAGACTCTGATGTAAGGTGTAAGGGGGGTCTGTGCGGACTCTGATGTAAGGGGGGTCTGTGCGGACTCTGATGTAAGGGGGGTCTGTGCAGACTCTGATATAAGGTGTAAGGGGGGTCTGTGCGGACTCTGATGTAAGGGGGGTCTGTGCGGACTCTGATGTAAGGGGGGTCTGTGCAGACTCTGATATAAGGTGTAAGGGGGGTCTGTGCGGACTCTGATGTAAGGGGGGTCTGTGCAGACTCTGATGTAAGGTGTAAGGGGGTCTGTGCGGACTCTGATGTAAGAGACCTCTGTGCGGACTCTGATGTAAGGGGGGTCTGTGCGGACTCTGATGTAAGAGACCTCTGTGCGGACTCTGATGTAAGGGGGGTCTGTGCGGACTCTGATGTAAGAGACCTCTGTGCAGACTCTGATGTAAGGGACCTCTGTGCAGACTCTGATGTAAGGTGTAAGGGGGGTCTGTGCGGACTCTGATGTAAGGGACCTCTGTGCGGACTCTGGTGTAAGGGGGGTCTGTGTGGACTCTGATGTAAGGGACCTCTGTGCGGACTCTGATGTAAGGGGGGTCTGTGCGGACTCTGATGTAAGGGACCTCTGTGCGGACTCTGATGTAAGGTGTAAGGGGGGTCTGTGCAGACTCTGATGTAAGGTGTAAGGGGGGTCTGTGCGGACTCTGATGTAAGGGGGGTCTGTGCGGACTCTGATGTAAGGGGGGTCTGTGCGGACTCTGATGTAAGGGGGGTCTGTGCGGACTCTGATGTAAGGGGGGTCTGTGCAGACTCTGATATAAGGTGTAAGGGGGGTCTGTGCGGACTCTGATGTAAGGGGGGTCTGTGCGGACTCTGATGTAAGGGGGGTCTGTGCAGACTCTGATATAAGGTGTAAGGGGGGTCTGTGCGGACTCTGATGTAAGGGGGGTCTGTGCAGACTCTGATGTAAGGTGTAAGGGGGGTCTGTGCGGACTCTGATGTAAGGGACCTCTGTGCGGACTCTGATGTAAGGTGTAAGGGGGGTCTGTGCGGACTCTGATGTAAGGGGGGTAATCATTACAGTGCAGTCCCCTTTATATTTATATCAGGGTTCCTGCACATTACAGCGTGGAGGACGGATAACCACCCCCCCCCCCCCCCCCCTCCATGGAAAAATTGGCTGCTCAGTCTAAAATGCCCGGGCCTATTTTTTGTCCCAGTCCGGGCCTGCTTCAAGGTATCCAAAGTGCCAAGCTAGGGACTCCGCAGGCAAGCGTGGGTGACGCTTGAGGGAGATACCACCACAAACCTTGGAGGAGCTCAAGGGATTCAGAGTCAGTGAATCAGAGGGTCTAGTGAGAGACCAGGAGCTCAGTATTGAAGAACTACAAGGAACAGTTGTAGTGGAGCTGAAAGAACTGTTACGTTTTAGTTAGGAACTGTTAAAGGACTGTTACCATAGGAGACAGAATTCCTGCAGGTGCCGATGTGGCTTCTTGCTGGGGCCTTTTCCCTGAACGACTGTCCTCCTATTGAAGTCTCTGAGTCTCTGTCTTGGGCTAGAATTATTGCTCTCGCTCTACCGATTGCGGCGATACCTCACATGTGTGGTTTGAATACCGTTTTCATATGCGGGCGCTACTCACATATGCGTTCGCTTCTGCATGCATGCTCGGCGGGACAGGACACGTTTAAAAAAAACATTTTCTTATTTATTTTACCTTTTAATTTTTATTTTTACACTGTTCTTTAAAAAAAAAATTGTGTCACTTTTATTCCTATTACAAGGAATGTAAACATCCCTTGTAATAGAAAAAAAAGCATGACAGGACCTCTTTAATATGAGATCTGGGGTCAAAAAGACCTCAGGTCTCATATTTACACTAAAATGCAATAAAAAAAAAATGTTGACATTTGAAAAAAAAAAAAAAATGGCCCTTTAAGAGCTATGAGCGGAAGTGACGTCGCTTCCACCCTGCAATGGTATAGAGATGGGTGGGGGCCATCTTCCCCTCACTCGTCTCCAGTTTCCATGCTTCTAAACTTTGAAATTTGATAAAGAGGTATAACCTGGGATGGAGAAGTACTGCACATGGGCATGGCTAAATTGTGCTGCATATTGGGCATGGCTTAAAGGAGTATGGTTAGGGAGTGTCCACGCCTACAAATTGTATACACTCTATATAGTCTGCAGTTTTTGTACCCACAAAACACTCAATAATTACTGTCCTATGAGAGAAAGCCTAACTTACATGAACCTAAAAAATATTTTAAAAAAAACATAGAGTATTTTTTTTCCTAGCTTACCTTAAAAAAACTTAATTAGTTGCAAACTACACAGCAATGAGCAACTGTTAAGAAAGTAAACACTTTGGTCAGGATTGGAACAGCATATACAGGACAACAGTAAGGATTATGTATCATAGGGCTGGTCAGTGGAAACCATACCCCATTGTCATTTTAGGGGGAGGGGTTTTCATAGAGTCTGTGGTCCCTGGGAAGAAAAAAAAGCCCTGGGATCACTGGGATGAAAAAGAAGAAAAAATGTCCATTAATGGGGGTCAGTAGGAGGAAAAAATGTCTGTTGGCAGTGGTCAATGACAGGGAAAACAAATGTCTGCAGTCAGTGGGAAAAAAAAAATGCCCTGCGTTAGTGTAGGTGGGAACAATAATGCCCTGATGTTGATGGTCAGTGGAGGGGAGGGGGAAAAAAGAAGCATTTTTGTTAATGGGATGTGTTGGGGAGCCTTGGTGATCAATGGGGAAGAGGGGCAACACTGATGCAATCCCCAATAAGTTACAAATACATATGTACACTTTTTTTCAAAACCCCTTTCATATAGAGTAATAGTTTGGGATTACCTAACATTTCATTTTTGCTAACATTTTTTTTTTTCATTTTATTGCAAATTTCCCTTTTTAGATACAGAGAAGTTGTAACAGTGAGGCCTCATGCACACAGAGCATTAGGAAAAAGGAGCTCTAAAGCTAGTTCTGACGCCAGGAAAAAGCCGCGTCAAAAATTTGCTTCTAGCAGCGTTTTGCATTGGCCTCAATGGGCATTTAGCCGTGTTAGCGCTTAGCAGAGTTTTTTTTTTAAAAACATTCCTCTTCTATTTTTCACTCCCAAATTACCCACAATGCCAAACAAATGAAATAAAATATGTTAAAAAGCATGTGTCCGTGCCATTTTGGTTGAAGAGAGAAGAGAGAGCATGTGAGAGTACCTGTGAGTTTGTTGATGTCTTTCATAGTTTTGTGGAAGTTTTTGGAGGATTTGATTATGGGTCCTGTTGTTCAGAAGATAGAGGAGGCAATCTTGCTGATTGTCTTGCAGAAGCTGCGGAGAAGGAGACAGTTGGAGGAGAGAAGCAGCAGGCGTCGTCGGTTCTGGACACATCTAATGTTATCCCAGCGTCTCTCTTTGGGGTTCTTTAAAAACTTGTATGCCCAACTTCTCATGCATCTGGAAAAATTCCACAACCTTACACAGATGTCTGTGCCAGTTTGATGACCTGTTGGAGAGGCTCAGGCCAAGGCTGGCATGGATGGACACCATGATGCGGAGCAGTGTGTCACCGGAGGAACGGCTGCTTGTGTCACTCAGGTAAGTGATTTTTTTTAGAAATATATACATATATAGGTTAGGGTTCTGGGTTAGGGTTAGGACTTAGGGTTAGGACCTAGAGTTAGGGTTGGGACTTAGGGTTAGGACCTAGGGTTAGGGCTTACGGTTAGGACTTATGCCGCGTACACACGGTCGGACTTTCTATCCTACTTGGTCCGGCACACTTTCCGACGGACTTTGTCCGCCAGGTGCGCCGGACTTTAAAACGGACGGACTTGCCCACACACGCCGGGACTTTCCGGCGGGCTAAGTCCGCCCGCCTTTCCGACGGACTTTCGCCGGAGTTCCGGCGGACTTTCAGAATGAACGGACTTGCCCACACACGGACAAGTCCGTTCATTTTGAACGTGACTCAGGTGCGACGGGACTAGAAAAGGATGTCAATCTTGCCGCTTTTATCGGCGAGATTGACACCTTGCGAGCCCCGTCGCGGGGCATACCAGGCCCTTAGGTCTGGTATGGATTATAAAGGGAAGCCCCTACGCCGAAAAGGGCGTGGGGTCCCCCCTAAAATCCATACCAGACCCCGATCCGAGCACGCAGCCTGGCCGGTCAGGAAAGGGGGTGGGAACGAGCGAGCGCCCCCCCCCTCCTGAACCGTACCAGGCCGCATGCCCTCAACATGGGGGGGTGGGTGCTTTGGGGGAGGGGGGCGCCCTGCGGGCCCCCCCACCCCAAAGCACCTTGTCCCCATGTTGATGAGGACAAGGGCCTCTTCCCGACAACCCTGGCCGTAGGTTGTCGGGGTCTGCGGGCGGGGGCTTATCGGAATCTGGGAGCCCCCTTTAATAAGGGGGCCCCCAGATCCCGGCCCCCCACCCTATGTGAATGAGTATGGGGTACATGGTACCCCTACCCATTCACCTAAGGAAAAAGTGTAAATAATAAAACACTACACAGGTTTTTAAAATATTTTATTAAACAGCTCCGGGGGGGGTCTTCTTCCGGCTTCGGGGGTCCCTCCGCTTCATCTTCTCCCGGCGTCCGGTTGGTTCTTCTCCGCTCTCTTCTCTCCAGTTCTTCGGCCGGCTCCTCTGCTGTCTTCAAGTAGCTCTCTTGCCAGCAGAGGTCCGGACTTTTGGCTTCTTGTCTTCTCTTCCCCAGATGTTGACACGACGCTCTCTCCTGCTGGACTGCTCTCCGAGGGCTGCGTTGTGACTTATATAGGCGGAGACCCCGCCCCCTTTAGATGTCACAGTCCCTGGGCATGCTGGGACTGTGACGTTTTAGGGGGTGTGGTCACTGGGTGATGTTGACCACGCCCCCTAAACGTCACAGTCCCAGCATGCCCAGGGACTGTGACATCAAAAGGGGGCGGGGTCTCCGCCTATATAAGTCACAACGCAGCCCTCGGAGAGCAGTCCAGCCGGAGAGAGCGTCGTGTCAACATCTGGAGAAGAGAAGAGAAGAGAAAAAGCCCAGCAGCTCAGAAGTCCGGACCTCTGCTGGCAAGAGAGCTACCTGAAGACAGCAGAGGAGCCGGCCGAAGAACTGGAACACCGGGAGAAGAGAGCGGAGAAGAACCAACCGGACGCCGGGAGAAGATGAAGCAGAGGGACCCCCGAGGCCGGAAGAAGACCCCCGAAGCCGGAGGAAGATCCCCACCCCCGGAGCTGTTTAATAAAATATTTTAAAAACCTGTGTAGTGTTTTATTATTTACACTTTTTCCTTAGGTGAATGGGTAGGGGGACCATGTACCCCATACTCATTCACATAGGATGGGGTGCCGGGATCTGGGGGCCCCCTTATTAAAGGGGGCTCCCAGATTCCGATAAGCCCCCCGCCCGCAGACCCCGACAACCAACGGCCAGGGTTGTCGGGAAGAGGCCCTTGTCCTCATCAACATGGGGACAAGGTGCTTTGGGGTGGGGGGGCCCCGCAGGGCGCCCCCCTCCCCCAAAGCACCCACCCCCCCATGTTGAGGGCATGCGGCCTGGTACGGTTCAGGAGGGGGGGGCGCTCGCTCGTCCCCACCCCCTTTCCTGACCGGCCAGGCTGCGTGCTCGGATCGGGGTCTGGTATGGATTTTAGGGGGGACCCCACGCCGTTTTTTCGGCGTAGGGGCTTCCCTTTATAATCCATACCAGACCTAAGGGCCTGGTATGCCCCGCGCTCGCCGCAATAGGAAAATTTGTTTTTCCTATTGCAAAGAGCGCGAGATGCAATACCCTGCCCTCGCGTCGTATCTGGTCCGTCGGACCAGCCTACACACGAGCGGCCTTTCCGTCGGACCAGCACACACACGAGCGGACTTTCCGCCCGAAACTGAGTCCGACGGAAAGATTTGAAACTTGGTTCAAATCTAGGTCCGGCGGGCTTTTGGGAAGAAGTCCGCCGGAAAAGTCCGCCGGCGCCCACACACGGGCGGATTGTCCGGCACACTCTGGTCCGCCGGACCAAGTATGCCGGAAAGTCCGACCGTGTGTACGCGGCATTAGGGTTAGGACCTAGAGTTAGGACTTATGCCCCGTACACACGGTCGGATTTTCCGACGGAAAATGTGCGATCGGAGCGTGTTGTCGGAAATTCCGACCGTGTGTGGGCTCCATCAGACTTTTTCCATCGGATTTTCCGACACACAAAGTTTGAGAGCAGGGTATAAAATTTTCCGACAACAAAATCCGTTGTCGGAATTTCCGATCGTGGGTACACAAATCCGACGCACAAAGTGCCACGCATGCTCAGAATAAATAAAGAGATGAAAGCTATTGGCTACTGCCCCGTTTATAGTCCCAACGTACGTGTTTTACGTCACCGTGTTCAGAATGATCGGATTTTCCGACAACTTTGTGTGACCGTGTGTAAGCAAGACAAGTTTGAGCCAACATCCGTCGGAAAAAATCCTAGCATTAGGGTTAGGGCCTAGGGTTAGGGCTTAGGGTTAGGGCTTAGGGTTAGGACCTAGGGTTAGGACCTGGGGTTAGGATTAGGGGTTAGGGTTAGGGTTAGGACTTAAGGTTAGGGTTAGGACCTAGGGTTAGGGCTTAGGGTTAGGACTTATGGCGCGTACACACGAGCGGACTTTACGGCGGACTTTGCCCGGCGGACTGGATTTCGTCGGACAATTCGATCGTGTGTGGGCTCCAGCGGACTTTGTTTGCTCAAAAGTTGGACGGACTTATGCCGCGTACACACGAGCGGACTTTACGGCGGACTTTGCCCGGCGGACTTTTCGACGTACTTTCCGACGGACTTTCTGAATGAACGGACTTGCCTACACACAATCCACCAAAGTCCGTCGAATTCGTACGTGATGACGTACGACCGGAATAAAACAAGGAAGTTCATAGCCAGTAGCCAATAGCTGCCCTAGCGTGGCTTTTTGTCCGTCGAACTAGCATACAGACTAGCATACAGACGGCGGACTTTTCGACCGGACTCGATTTCAACGGATAAATTTTAAACAAGTTTCAAATCTAAGTCCGTCCAACTTTTGAGAAAACAAAGTCCGCTGGAGCCCACACACATCGAATTGTCCGACGAAATCCAGTCCGCCGGGCAAAGTCCGCCGTAAAGTCCGCTCGTGTGTACGCGGCATTAGATTTGAAACTTGTTTAAAATTTATCCGTTGAAATCGAGTCCGGTCGAAAAGTCCGCCGTCTGTATGCTAGTTCGACGGGCACGCTAGGGCAGCTATTGGCTACTGGCTATGAACTTCCTTGTTTTAGTCCGGTCGTACGTCATCACGTACGAATTCGACGGACTTTGGTGGATTGTGTGTAGGCAAGTCCGTTCATTCAGAAAGTCCGTTGTAAAGTACGTTGAAAAATACGCCGGGCAAAGTCCGCCGTAAAGTCCGCTCGTGTGTACGCGGCATTAGGTTTAGGGCTTAGGGTTAGGGTTAGGACTTAGGGTTAGGGTTTGGGTCTGGTTTTAGAGTTAGGGGTTTTCAATTGAAAGTCAAAGGTTATGAGATGTGGCTTGAAAGGTCAAAGGTTAGGAAGCTTGTTATTTGAATGATGATTTTTTTAATTTCTTTAATTTTTATGTTACATAGTAGGTGAGGTTGAAAAAAGACACAAGTCCATCAAGTCAAACCTATGTGTGTGATTATATGTCAGTATTACAGTGTATATCCCTGTATGTTGTGATCGCTCAGGTGCATATCTAATAGTTTCTTGAAACTATCGATGCCCCTTGCTGAGACCGCCGCCTGTGAAAGGGAATTCCACATCTTTGCTGCTCTTACAGTAAAGAACCCTCTACGTAGTTTCTCTTTTCTTCTAATTTTAATGAGTGGCCACGAGTCTTGTTAAACTCCCTTCCGCAAAAAAGTTTTATCCCTATTGTGGGGTCACCAGTATGGTATATTGTATATTGAAATCATATCCCCTCTCAAGTGTCTCTTCTCCAGAGAGAATAAGTTCAGTGCTCGCAACCTTTCCTCATAACTAATATCCTCCAGACCCTTTATTAGCTTTGTTGCCCTTCTTTGCACTCGCTCCATTTCCAGTACATCCTTCCTGAGGACCGGTTCCCTGAACTGGACAGCATACTCTTTTATTCTTTTAATTTTAGGTTCATTGCTACAGTTCAAGCCTTTGTTTCCTTACATCATTACTTCCTCTTTGGCATCTCCACGGTGGCCAAGGTAACAAGAGAAACCTGTGTGGCAATATGGGAGGAGTTAAAGGAAGTGGTAATTCTGGAGCCTACAGAAGACCTCTGGGAAGCAGTTGTAGACTAGTTTTGGGAGAAAGTTCAGTTCCCCAATTGTATAGGTGCCCTTGATGGCAAACACATCAGGGTAAAGAAGCCTCCACACTGAGGATCATTTTATTTCAATTACAAGACTATTTCTCTGTGGTCCTCCTGGCACTGGCTGATGCCCATCTACGATTCATTGCTGTAGATGTTGGAGCGTAAGGCAGTCAGGGTGATGCCTGCATATTATGTGAGTAGGCCTTCGGACAATGTCTTCACGAAGGACGGCTCAACATTTCACCCAGCAGGCCTCTACCCTGTACTGAGGGACCCAGCTTGCCATTTGTTATGGTAACAGACGAGTCCTTTGGACTGGCCGAAAATCTCACAAAGCCATTAAGTAGCTATGTTCTCACTGATCAAAACAAAAATTTTAATTATCGCCTCAGCCGTGCACGCCGTGTTGTGGAATGTGCTTTTGGTGTCTGCACGGCAAAATGGAGAGTTTTGCTGTCTTGTATGCAGTTCAATGTTGAGAATGCAACCCTGGCATGCTGCATCCTTCACAACTTTCTGTAGGTCAAGGAGAGAAGCACAGTAGAACCGGAGCCCTGTAACCCAAGTCAGCGAGTGAAATTTATGGACTTGCGGTCAACGTCACAGGTCATGACCACCTGGAATCAATTTGCAGACTCTCTTAAAATCGGCTGTAAAAACGCCCTGTGTGCATAAGGACTTAAGCCCCTTTTAACCTAAAATCACTGCTAACATAGTACTAGGAATGGAGCACAAGCCTGGCCTATCTGGGATTTGTCTCTAATAAAGTTGAACCATAACAAATACATATTTACTGCACATCTCCATTTTACCACTGCTCAGTAAGTGAATTTGCCAACTAGCAGTTTCCTAATGGATAAAAGCAGTTAATTGCCCATTTTTAAATGCCCTGTACCATAGCTCCCAACTGTCTCTGATTTCAAGGGACTGTCCCTGATTTGGAGCAATGTCCTTCTGTCCCTCTTTCCTCCTCATTTGTCCCTCATTTTGGTCTGATCTATAGAGATGTATATAAAATGCACTTTTTATCTATCAAAAAAAGTGTTTTCCAGCGCTAAACCTTTCATCTGATTTCTAAATTGCTGCATTTGTAAATTCCAAAAGCCAATATAAAGGAATAGTAGTGGTAAAAAAAGGCAGGTTTTTTTTACAATTCTCCTTTAAGGGGGAGTGGCAAGGGGTGTGTCCTATGCCTCCATACTTTTGCTGATAGGTGTCCCTCATTCCCATCTCAAAAAGTTGGGAGGTATGCTGTACCATTACAACATATATTTCGACTATGCTGATTCTTTATTTGGAAGTGGACGATGCGTAGCAATGCGTAGCTAGCAAACTATTCAATATGTTTTTTTTTAGAATAGGATTCATAAGATAATTGGCATTATATAAGACAATAGGCTACAAACATTATCCGTAAATTACCAGTATATTTTCTATTATTAGTAGCTTTGTGTTTTATCTCTTCTGGCCATTATACTTCCCTCAGCAAGCAGAAATGAACACTTCAATAATGAAGTAAATGTAATGTTAGCCAGGTGCATTATTTTTCCATCTATAGATTGAGGCAGTGGTTGTAAAAGATTTAACTGTCACCAAAAACATTAATAACAAAAAAAATAGATTCCATTACTTTCAATGAGCAAAGTGCCAGCACTGCACTTTATCTGGGCGTAAATACTGATAAATCTGCTCCAAATGTTCCTGAACCTCTGACTGAAGATATACACACTCTTTCTGCACAATAAAAGCACAGTTGTGTTATGGCCTAAAAAGTCATAATTATCTTTAAGCCTGTCATGGCTGCATTATACTCCTGGACAGTTTTCCCTAGTGGAAGTCACTGAAAGACCCATCCAAAGTGTGAGGTGCTAATTCATACGGACATTTTAATTTTCGCAGCTCCTCTTAATTTGCTTTTCCCTCTGTATGAAAACTTTCTCCGAGATGGAAGACTGTGTACAGACATGGCTGTGAATTTAGAAGAGGCTTGTAAAGTTTGACAGCTCCAGCTATAAAGCTGTCATACTACCTATATCAGTCACTAGACTTCTCTCAGCCTGTAGGAAAGAAGGCTCTATGAATTTATACTGTTTGATTGATCCTTTTGGCATTTTCATGAGCATATTAGTAATACACATCTTAATGTGCCACTCCATTTGCATAATACGGGCAAGTGCTGTAAAATAATTGACTATCTTTCCACACAATGCATCCGACAGATGAGGTTTAAAGGGGTATTCTAGTTTCTGTGTAGATTTATCCGATCATCTCTTAAAGCTTGTGGCAATGAAAAGATACGCATTCAATAGTAAAGACAATCACAGTAAAATATTTATCTGTGTTTTTTTTTCATTTCTGCATTCACATTGTACTTTATTTTATGCTGACAGAACAAAAAGAATAACCACACAGGCCGCAGGAACAGCGCCTAAGGATTTTTCAGCGGAGACTGTGGTTAACCACTCACCTTAAAGAGTAATTCCCAGACATGGGGGTAAGTCACACATGTGCAAGTCACAAGCAAGTCTCAAGTCTTAACCTTCAAGTCATAAGCAAGTCCCAAGTCACTGTGGCGAAAAGCAAGCAAGTCAAGTCGAGTCCCTGCTAGAAGTCAAGCAAGTCAAGTCAAGTCATTTATTTTGGTCAAGTCACAAATCAAGTCAAAATACTGATCTACCCCATTTCCATCCTTTAAATGAGTTAAAAGTCAGTTTTCAGGAAAGGTTTTGTTTTATTTTCAACATTAACAAAACAGCTTAGTGCTTTTTTCTTGGCATATTAAAGAAACACTTTGAATGCCCAAATAGCAGACAAGGAGCAGAACACTCAGCAATTAAATGGCCAACAAGCCTGAAAAAAATGTAGTCCTTGCTGAGGGGGAAAATAACTAAGCTCAAAGTTTGAACTTGACACAATGCCAATATCTGGACACTTGAATGGTGATGAGAATAATAGTATTCCCATCACCATTCTTCAAGTGTCCAGATATTGGCAATTTGGCATTGTGTCAAGTTCAAACTTTGAGCTTAGTTATTAGAATAGAAAAAAGAGGGAGAAACACCCGCGCAATGGGATGCATGCAATGGAATAAAAATTAAAAAATTAAAGAATGTTGTTGGAACAGCTGCCACTACCGATTACTTCCACTAGGTGGAGTAAGATATAAGAAAAAAGGAATAGAATTAGATAGCGCTGTTTCCAAGCCTGGTGAATTCAAATGTGTTATAAAGGTCCTGGATGTGCATAAGTCAAGTTGGTTGTCTGACTTAATAAAGTGCAGTGTGTGCTCTAAAAAAGATATAACTTAATCCGTATAAATATAATATATCCATATATAAATGAACCCTATTTTTAAATTAAAAATATTTGTGCAAAATTATGTGATCCATAACGTAAATCGATAATGTACATATGAAGTGAACAAACAAATATATATAATCAAGTGCTTTCAGTGCTGCTAGGATCTGGTGAGTGCAATCAATCACTATTAGAACACGGATTAAGGCACGCACTGAAAGGTTTGGAATATCTATCAGAATCCAGGGGTTTTCTTTGTAGCAGCACTGAAAGCACTTGTTTATATATATTTGTTTGTTCACTACATATGTACATTATCGATTACGTTATGGATTACATAATTTTCCACAAATATTTTTAATTTAAAAATAGGGTTCATTTATATATGGATATATTATATTTATACGGATTAAGTTATATCTTTTTTAGAGCACACACTGCACTTTATTAAGTCAGACAACCAACTTGACTTATGCACATCGAGGACCTTTATACACAATTCCACGGGATAAACATTCACTGAACTATAGGCAACATCTTTACAATCTTTCCCACTCCATACTGCCCTCCCACTAAGGGAATAACACATTTGAATTCACCAGGCTTGGAAACAGCGCCTATCTACTTCTATTCCTTTTTTCTTAGTTATTAGAATAGCCACTTAAAATGCATTGCATTTGCAAAAAATAGTATTCTCACTTCTCAGAATACAATTTTTTGCAAATGCAATGCATGTTAAGTGGCTATTCTCTGAATAGCCACTTAACATGCATTGCATTTGCAAAAAATTTAATTGGAAAGTACTTTCTCGCTCAGTTGTGAGCCATGGTGTCGCATTATCACCCCACCATGGCTGAACACACGTTCAACAGGTGCGCTTGATGCAGGGACTGACATTACTCTTACCGCTACCCTGAACAAAGAGGGGAGCATGTGCCTGTTCATGGCCCAAAACTGAAGGCAGCTCTGTCCATCACAAATGTCTAAATACTCGTTCAGCTGAATTTGGGGACTGGAACATGAATCTCTCTTCTGTTTTTTGCGGTATGCTGTGAACAGCCCAGATTGACTCTCTGACTCTGCCACTGGCATTTGCTCGTCTTCATCGGTGGTTGTTGGGGTGGCTTGCAGTACTCTTTGAGAATTAAGTCTGAAAAACACAAGCATAAAACAGTGACTCAATGCACTCAGGTGTTATTACTGCAAACGGGTTATTTCCAAAAACATAACATACTTTTTATCATCGCAGACACAGCCTCCTTGACATTTTCGGTAGCCAAAACATCATGGGTCAACCACATGGTGCCAAATGAAGGATCCAGCAGAGCAGCTTTTAGGTATAGAGGGTCAGAGAAGGGTAAGGTTGCTACATCATTCTGTTCATCTGCCATCCTCACATTGACAAAGATCCCTTCCAATAGTCTTTGGAGTGATTCTTGCAGGCTACGGATCAAGCCACCAAGGTAGCGCACGCTCTCTTTATGATTTTCCAAGTGGTGATTCAGAGAAAGGATACAGGGTACAACAGCACTTATTGTCACAAGTTTTTCTCCCTGTGAGAGGTCTGTGGCTTCTCCAAAAGGCATGTTGCAGTTTATAATGAGGTCTGACAGGATTGCATACCTCCCAACTTTTGAACTTCAGAATGAGGGACAAATGAGGGAGTAAGTGAGCTGCAGCGCGCATCACGGCAAAATGTGGGTGTGGCCAACGTCTTAATGGTGGGAGGGGCTTAAGGGGGTAGTTAAACAAAACCCAGCTCTCTCACCTCTCACAAATGTCCCCCCAGCTCTCTCACCAATGCCCCCACCCTAGCTTTCTCAGCAATCCCCCCCCAGTTCTCACCAATGCTCCCGGCAGCTCTCTCACCAACTCCCCCCTCCTCTCTTACTAATGCCCCCCCCCCCCCCCAGCTCTCTCTCTCTATTTTTTTTCAAAAATAGAATGCACTCCAATGACC
This sequence comes from Lithobates septentrionalis, assembly GCA_037952835.1. Classification (NCBI taxonomy): domain Eukaryota; kingdom Metazoa; phylum Chordata; class Amphibia; order Anura; family Ranidae; genus Lithobates; species Lithobates septentrionalis. The sequence continues at coordinate 621 of JBBDGP010000872.1, read as the reverse complement.
TTTACACTGACCTATCTGATTCCTACCCCTCCATTGGGGGGGATGTCACACCCTTATCTCTGAAGGGCTCATGCTGGGACTTGCAGTCTTTCACTTTTGGGGGTGTCACATCCCCAAAAAATTAAGGACTACAAGTTCCAACATGAACTCTTCAGCTCTAAGAATGTAACTCCCTCCAAAATGGAAGCACTACAAGTCCCAGTATGAACCCGTGAGATCTAAGGGTGGATCTCCCTTATATCTCACTGGTTTATGCTGGGACCCGTAGTCCTTCATTAGGAGGATGGGATCAGTTGCAGTGGTGGGGAGATGGGTTCAAAGGCAGAGCTTTTCTGGCACTTTTTGTCACCTGTTAGTCAGTGGTTGGTTCCCCCTGCCTGCATGCAAGAGAGGGGAGAAGTGGGAGAGGGTGTGAGAATAGGGTGGAAGAGGAGGTGTGAAAGAGGGGGGAGAGAAAGAGGGAGGGGTGGGAGAGAGAGGGGGGTTGAGAGAGAGGGGGGGTGAGAGAGAGAGGGGGGGTGAGAGAGAGAGAGAGAGGGGGGGGGTGAGAGAGAGAGGGGGGGGGTGAGAGAGAGAGAGAGGGGGGGAGAGAGAGAGAGAGAGAGAGAGAGAGAGAGGGGG